>CM063264.1:0-1200000 GCA_032158295.1 Pycnopodia helianthoides | reverse complement strand
TTGGGGGGGCATCGAGGGAGAGAAGTGGAGGGTAAGGGAGAAACTGGAATCGAAGCTTAAGATCTTGGCCTAAATTCATTAGCAACTCAACTACATGTGAGCTGTTACATATGTGATGCGATTAAGCTAAATGAGTCCTTTGTCGGTAAATGCATTATTGAATAACAGGCCAAAATAGGTCGACAGGGTCTACATTTCTATACATCTCGTGGTGTTTCGACTTCCATAACTTTTAACCAAAGGTGGCATCAACACAGGGTTTTCATATCCTTAAAGCTGAGATTGTACTTCTTTCAATAGATGAAAAACTAAAATTGACAAGGTCAACAAAAGACTCATTTAGCTTGATCGCATCACATATAGGCCCTTTTCGAATTCACGGCTTCGGCTCCAATATCGGCTCAGGCTAGCTAGGCTCCCTCAATTACTTTCACTTACGCATGCTTTGCGGTCAGGGTTTCAGACAAGAAAACTGGGCCTGAAGCCCAATCCGGAGCCGAAGCCGTGGATTCGAAAAGGGCCTAATTCATCCGTTATACAGCAATGGTGGCTTAGTGAGATAAAATAAAGCACATTGAATATCTTTTTTATATCTTGCGTTTTAATCCCATAGATTACGTTAAAACCCACTGATAATGAAATTTGTTTATGTTAGCACCAACTGCTAAATATAGGAATAACAATCTATAATGTTATCCTAACCTAATCCATTCAACCAACAATGATAGGCTTCATATAAAAAGAAAATGCTGGTTATCTTTTCTTTATATTCCCTGTGTACCGACCAAAAAAAAAAAAAAAAAAAAAAAAAAAACGACTTCAATAGTTGTCAAAGTTGCATGGTCTGATTTTACGCTGAGATAGGTAGTTTTTGAAATACTTTTTTGTCGCAATGAATTTTTGACAGATGATGCCGTTTCTAACGAGGAAAAAAAAAAAACGTTTCGCATATGCCACGGGAAAATGCACAAGTTTACAGAAAACAAGCAAAACTGTTTGTACATGGCCGATGGACAAGAGATAATGTCGGATATTCATTTTTAGTTTCTAATTGACTACAGCTTATCTCATCGTTTGGTTTTTGTGCAATACCTTAAAGGAACATTACAGAATTGGTAAGAAAAAAACTTGTCAAATATACTTTTTGATCACAGATTAACATAAAACTTACACAGTCTAATGATGATGATAGTAGAAAACATCCCTTGAAATATTTCTGTCTGAAATGCCATATTTGGTGAGAAATGAATAAAGTAATTTTTTGATTGGAGTTTATCGCTCAGTGAGCGTTTTATTCATTTGTTGAATCTAGGCCTATATGATTTCATGCAAATGTGTAATCGGTTTTTCACTATTTTCTTGTGACCCAGATGGCCGATCGATCTCAAACTTCTACAGGTTTGTCAGTTTATGTATATGGTGGATTACATAAAATGCTCACACTGCCAGCAACTGTTTTGTTAGCAAAAACAAATTCTGTAATGTTCCTTTAAATGAAACTTGAAAGCTTGTAACTTTCTCAAATCTACAAATATAGCTGTGCACAGCCGCAATCATGGGTACACTTTTTGTTACAAAGACACCAAATGAACAACACATAAATATTGAGTAACTCTTTGCAGATCTTGTAGTCGACAAACTCAAGTACTTTCTACTCTTCATTCACACAGCGCTGGTTAATTAATTTACACACAACATTGAAATAACTGTTACATCACTGGTTTTCAAACTGTTGTTCATAACATGGACACGAACAAAAAATGTGTACCCATGATTGTGGCCTTGCACAGCTGTATTTCAATCTAAGTTTTGGGGTTGAAATCGGCCAAAACGGTAACTTTAATCAAACTCACCTGAGTTTTTCGTCAAATTTGACCGTTGCGGCGCTGTGATAAATAATAGACACTTCATTCTGCAGCCTGGCAGTATCCTCCTCGGAAATACCGAGATTTGGCTCCTGAATGTCGCCCTCTATAACCACAAGCTTTTTTAAGCTGTCAGGCTGTTCTTCTTTCAACTTGTCGAACATCTAAAAAGTTACACAATCAAATTACTAGTATCAGTTCGGGAACCAAAGGAATTTTGACAAAAATTTGTGTCAATTTCGCATCTTGAAAAAAAAGGAAAAAAGCTAGAGTTTGATGTCGTTACCTTGCAAGATGTGATTTCGTCGATTCTTGATCTAGCAGACTGCCCAGCCTTTGGCCGAACCAGGAGGAACATTTGTTTCACCAAGGGGCAAGATCTAAGAATCTTTTCCACCAAGACTTTCCCGATGAAACCTGTCCCTCCTGTGATGAAGATGGTCTTGTCGGCATAGTACTCCGAAACGGAGGGCAATGTGTTGTTATTTGCCATCTGTAAATCGCAAAATATAATTAAAAAAAAGACAAAAGCATTAAGCTAACTAAAATATTTGTTTTTTGAAGGAATGGTTTTGTTGTTTGCTTTCTGCAATCGTGACAAAAATAATAATTAACGAATAAATAAATAAATAAATCAGAGGTTTAAAAACAGAAGGTTGTGCAACCAACCGACTTTACTTTTTGCAAATTCATTTGATTCCTTACTTAATAGATACAATACCAATTGGAATGCAAAATGTCCAGTGCCCCACCCCGGGCATTCCTTCATTTGCTAATCGAAAAGACTTTGCAAATAAGTAACGTTCCGTTACTCATGCAAGCGTTACAGCGGGTTTTGCAAAGAAGTCATTGCTGCATTTGCTAACGGGGGAGAAGGGTCTCACAGTAGAGCACTGTTAATTCTGTTGTTTTCTCTGTTTCCTGAGTTCAGCCGCATTAATTTTCGCTCCGTTTTAACGAATGGTGTTGTTGTTTGCTTGATGTTAAGTAGGATTTGAAGCTCTGCATGGTGGGAGTATAACTAAGAGAGGTTTGCGGTAGCACCATGTTAAAATCTCTTTTGAGTAACTGTTGGTTCTGAAAAGAACCGGTTGAGAAAACCGGAAAAGAACCGGTTGTTAACGACTCAACGTTTCGATCAGTATGCTCCATTCGATCAGTATGCTCCATTCTCCTGAAGACGATCAGAGCATACTGATCGAAACGTTGAGTCGTTAACAACCGGTTCTTTTCAAACCAACAGTTACTCCAAAAAGATTTTAACATGGTGTTACCGTAAACCTCTCTTAGTTGCTTGATGTTGTTCATCAGTAAAGAGCCAGAAAGCAATCAATTAAAAATTGAAACTTACCAGGGCTCGAGTTTACAAGACTGCAGGGCTTGTAGCTCATAATTTTTACTAGACCAGAATTTGTTTCACAAGACCAGAGTGAAAATGAGAAGATACATGAACAAAAAAGACCAGGAATAAAACGACACCACAGTATTGAAATATAAACTGGTTTGTTGCTGTTGCCGTTTTGTTTTTTAAGAAGACAAGATTAACCTCACTTGTCTAAAGGGTATTAGCCCTCCTACTGTCAGTGACTCTTGGCAACATTTTCCAGTGAGTTGACCAACCACTTGAAACCATTCGACTGCCAAGGTTGTGTACTGTGGCACAACTGTGCACAGAACTAACTGTGTACTGTGTACATAGTTTATCTATCATTCAAAACCTCAGTGAATGGTATTGAATGGTCGGACAGCAAGAGGGTTTAAGTAGACTTTGATACTCAACAGAATTAAAAGTTATTTATCAGACTCAAAGTCGACACTTGAACATCATTTTTTTACAAATAAAGATATTGATTTGAAAAACACTACAGGCCAGACTTGTCCAGTTGTGAGTTGACTGGCCCGACACTAAAATCACTGGCCTCGGGCCAGTGTAAATTTCCAGCCTTGCTTACATGTAGGCTTTTTTGGGTGTGAAATTGGTTCAAACAGCCATTTTCTAGATCATTTCCGCAGTTTTCCAAACAGACTCCGACAACAAAACTTCACCCCTATCCCTAGAACCACTCACCATGTCCCAATTGCTTTTAATCTCCATTTTTCCCAAGGAGTCGTCCTTACTTCTAACCGAACTATCCCCCTCAGCAAACGCAGGCATCATACTCAAAAGAACAGCCTCCAACAGGTACAGAAGGAAAGTTCTTGAAAGCAAAGTTGTACCTTGCTCGCAAAAAAATACAAAGTTTTTTTTTCAAGAGGAAGAGATCAGATGACTACTCTACTGTCTGTGATGACGACGGACCCCCATCAACGAACCAAAACGCAACTTCACGTTCACGGATCTCTTGAAAATGGTTTACTCCAAAGGATATCAAAGTTCTCCAAAGGATATTAAAGTTCTCCAAAGGATCAAAGTCTCGCTGACTCAAAATTCAAGTTAACAACCAAAGTCTCTCACAAATACCCTACACAACAGGCACAGGCTGACCTCACCTAAAAATCTACGAGCTGCGCACACATTCGGCAGAGTCAGGAAATGGACGTCAAGTTTAAAGTACAGGCTGATCCAACACAATCACTGCAGACAGTTGTAATGTCGTAATAATGGCAGATCGGTATCACGGACGGACGAACAATGTCTTCCCCTAAACCGGCTAGACAGACTAGTGACCTTTGCTTCCCAGGGCCAGTTTTATACGTAAAGCCCTCCCTCTACCTGTCAGTCTTTCTCGTTGGTAGACCAAACTAAATATTAACCCCATTCGGTAATCATTTACTAATTCATCAGTGACTACACATATCCATAGACTTGTCCAACTCACAACAATATCTGGCATTCAACTTTGTTTGGTGTACAAAGGAGCAAACAAACTAAGAAATCTAGGTGGGTTTTTTTTGCTGAAATTAATATGCTGTTTGTAGCAATAATACCAGCAATAGTTTTAAACTGTGCAGCCGTGATGTTCGACAGGCGTCATGTTTGGCCCTTTGGAAAAAAGTAAGGCAAAAAAGAACGCTCAAGGGCCGACATGCTCCAGTAAGGCTTTAATCATGTTAATAGGCTTTTTCCGGCTGTTCAATAAAATGTTGCCGTTTTGGGGTTAGATTTACTGGTCCTGGTTCCTCATAAACTGATCTGCCAAGAGGATGTGTACCGGGGCCCAATTTTATGGCTCTGCTTCCCATCAGCAAACAATTGCCTCTTTATATGGAAGCAGGGAATTCCGCATTTACGTCAAACATAATTCATAGGTTTGCAGGGAATTTCCGCTTGTGCGCGTGCGTACTCAACGTTACTAGGCATTCTTCGCTTACACAGCTAGCGTAGAAATTAGGCGCTTGCCCTGTATTAATGGTGATCACAAGCTCAGAATTCGGCAGCAAGCAGAGCCATGAAAATGCCCCCCCCCCCCACACACACACACAAAAAGCTGAATTGAACAAGTCTATGTTCTTGTATTTGTCCTAGTAATTAATTCATACATGGAGGGCGGGTACTTTGGTGGATTAACCCTCTTGCTGTCTGACCATTCAATACCATTCACTGTGGTTTTGAATGATAGATAAACTATGCCAGCCTGCAATATGATACCACGAGGAAATGCATGTACACAGTACACAGTTAGTTCTGTGCACAGTTGTGCCACCGTACACAACCTTGGCAGTCGAATGGTTTCAAATGGTTGGTCAACTCACTGGAAAATGTTGCCAAGAGACACTGACAGTAGGAGGGTTAAAGTCATCAATACTCTACAGATTCAGATTGACAACGTATCTTAGCAACGTTTGCACTACTGTGGATCTGTCCTTTAGTCATTGCGACACAAATACCAACAAATATTACCAACAATATAACAATTCAATCAATTGACAGCTCGTTCAAAGTCCACAATGCACATGTCAGTGAGAGGGAAAAAAATGAACAATTCAGACCAGCATTTAAATAAGTCGGGGCGGAGAGAAAATTTAATATTCTGGTCTCCGCAGGCCAACTTTCTGCGAATATCCGGATATCCAATTTTTTTTCCCGGGTACTCACATGATTAGGGGCTAGGGTTTCAAAACTGCAATTATATGTAGGAATCAACTCCCCAAAAACGTAATCGACGAACTTATAAACTTCATGAAGGTGTTATAATTGATAAAATGTAGCAAATCGGAGCTCGTTCGAAACTTCTGAAAACTTTGCAGCATAATCCATCGCAGGCCTGTATGCTTCGTTCTAGAAAGGGAAAGGGCACCAAGGCATTCTCTCCTGGGTAAAGGGCACCCTATGAGGAAATTGTAAATTTCTATTGGAGCATTTCAAGGGCACCAAGGCAATGACCAGGGGGCATGGAGGCAATCGCCTCCGTTGCCTTCGTGAAGTATCAGGCCTGCATGATCGTGTGAGAATGAGATACACTTTCCCATCGCTGAGTTTGTAGCTTACAGGCGCGATGCGCGCGCGATGCGCACGCTCTGCACGTGTATAAGCACAAACTGAAACCACGAAGGAGAACTTGTTACGCTGATGAAGGGGCGTTGTTTGAAGTCTTTCGTTACTATTACTAACATGCACTATGTCAACGCCTTTTCAGACATGTCAATAAATGTGTGTATTGTTGGATGCATGCAGGCCAGGCACGAAACGGGGTGACCAATCTTTTAAACCTTAAAGGAACATTACAGAATTGGTAAGAAAAAAACTTGTCAAATATACTTTTTGATCACAGATTTACATAAAACTTACACGGTCTAATGATGATGATAGTAGAAAACTTCCCTTAAAATATTTCTGTCTGAAATGCCATATTTGATGAGAAATGAATAAACTAATTTTCCGATTGGAGTTTATCGCCCAGTGAGCGTTTTATTCATTTGTTGAATCTATATGATTTCATGCAAATGTGTAATCGGTTTTTCACTATTTTCTCGTGACCCAGATGGCCGATCGATCTCAAACTTCTACAGGTTTGTCAGTTTATGTATATGGTGGATTACATAAAGTGCTTACACTGCCAGCAACTTGTTTTGTTAGCAAAAAACAATTCTATAATGTTCCTTTAACAGGTTGCTTTTGACGCGCACACTGCACAACAATCATTTACAAAGAGTGAGTGTGCTGTACTGAGAGAATAACCTTAATTATTCAACAGAGGTTGTCATGGAGAAAAGTAAGGTAGCAGATATTACTTGGGATGTCGTCACTCTTGCTTAGAACTAACTATGTTGCCGGCAGTACTCAACAGCCGTTCGGATGGCACACTCATTGCAGGACCGCTTAGCAATAGATAAATTTGTATAGACCATGTTACATTTGTTTACAGAGTGGTGACCTCGTACATTATAATGCATTTCCTGATGGGCAAGATGCTACACAGGCTCAATGGGAAAATTTGTATTTTGTGTCATAATTTTCACAAAAATTCAAAAATTACAAAAGCAACAGCTGTACAGTTTTTGAGATGTCCCCCGTTTCTTCAAATCAAAAGTTGAGGAAAATCAGACAGTGCGATCTCCATAAAACATAAGATTTGTTGTATTCTTCCATTGAGCTGTGTACAAATGTGCCCGCCGGAAGTCTAGGCTCTGTGGCTCTTTTGTAAACATGTGATGTCACAGGTCACATCGTCTTGTATTACAAACAAATTGTTCCCTATGCGGTGGGGAGGAGACGATGCCGCCTCCAGTGCCCGGGAGTACGGTTAGTCCCAGCTCCATGGTCCCAGACTCACCGCAGCCTATACATTGGCCACAAAAAGGAAATCCCAGAAGAGTTACTTGTGCCTGGTATTCATGTGGTTGTGTGTGACTGAGTGTGTGACAGGCATCCACCCAATGAACGCGGATAACTAATAGGAACTCAGTCAGTCCGGTTACCTGCGCCATAGAGCATGGATTATTGTAGTTGGAGAACTATCTGGGTTATTTATAGATATCCGAGCCCCTCGCGGATATCTGGATTGTTCAAAAACCGTAACCGCAAAAGATATCCGTGGATATTCGGAGTATCCCCCCAGGTTTACAGCATAATGAATTACTGTTGCCCTGGTTTGGGCCTTGGTGCCCTTTCAAAAAGCTTCCCATGTATCAGATTTTCCAACGGAAATGCCCTTAGTGAAAATTGCCTTGCCCTCTCACAGATGAAATTCCAGACCGGTAGACAGACCCTGAAAAGTGTTTATTCCATATTTTTACTTGAACCCCCACCCCAAGACAGAATGTATTTCTCTGCCTAATATTTCCGTGGTGCATAACTTGGTAGTCTATGGATCTTGAGGATTATATGAAAAAAGAAATAACATTTTGTGAAATTCTGTACAATTCTTTAAAGGAACATTACAGAATTGGTTTTTGCTAACAAAACAGTTGCTGGCAGTGTAAGCACTTTATGTAATCCACCATATACATAAACTGACAAACCTGTAGAAGTTTGAGATCGATCGGCCATCTGGGTCACGAGAAAATAGTGAAAAACCAATTACACATATTGCATGAAAACATATAGATTCAACAAATGAATAAAACGCTCACTGAGCGATAAACTCCAATTGGAAAATTAGTTAATTCATTTCTCATCATTTCAGACAGAAATATTTCAAGGGATGTTTTCTACTATCATCATCATTAGACCGTTTAAGTACTAAGTAAATCTGTGATCAAAAAGTATATTTTACAAGTTTTTTTCTTACCAATTCTGTAATGTTCCTTTAACTTATTGTTTTGTTTGATGAACTGTTATTAAGCATTAATATCTATGAAATGCAGGGTGGGGGGGCGGCATTGGCGTGAACAAAAATCGATTTGATATCTAATAACAACCTTGATTTATAAAAAACTTATCAATCAGCCAATTAGTTTAACGCATCAAAATGACAATTCTAAATTTAGCTGCCAGTATTTTATTTTTAGTAAGTGTAATGTTTATTGTAAGATAAAAATTGTTTAATTCCTAATTCATGTTCGTCCTGGACTTATAGATAAATATTGATTATTTAGCGATATGTGATTAACGTTATATAACACGCTGAAGCTTAAAATAGGATGATTTCCTTGGTTAAATTCTTGGTTAAATATGATAAGATCTTAATCTATGGAAGTATAGATACAGTAAAATATATAATGCAAATGAATTATACAAAGGTAGGCAAGTCCACGGTTTTCTCAAACTGTGCAGGAACAAGAGATCATGTGACCTGTGGCATCACATGTTTACAAAAGAACAACAGAGCCTGGACTTCCTGCAGGCACAATTTGTACACAACTCAACAGAAGACAATGGATTGACCAAATGAGGGCTACAGCAGCTAAAAATAAGCAATTTGATTCAAGAATTTATCCCAGAAAAAAAATCCTTTCAAATAAAGTATCCTTACTCTAGATCCACATAGAGAAAGGAAATCTCATCCTTAACAAAAATAATTAACAGAAAATGTCAAACGCTTAATTTTTATTAAAAATGTCAGAATATACACATATCCCATGGATAAATTCATCAAGCCTTTCCTAGCCTAACTGTTGGTCCTCACTTAGCCTAGTCCGGCTTGACCTTGGTCCGAAAAAAAAATCACAATCCAGCTAGCTGGCAGCTGGTGTGAGCTGCCGGGCCGGCCCTCATCATTCAATTTCATGACGACCAAACAAAACATTGTATAATTACCAAATTTTACCCAGATGTGATTATATATAATGTCATTGGGTGAAAAAGTGGCACTCTAATGTTTGCATCCATAAAAAAAATAACTTTTTGGTGATTTCTGGATATTTGTGTTGAACCCTCCAATCCATAAATCAAGCCCATGGTGGTGGACACACCTCATATATAAACGGAGTAAATGTGCTTCGTATTTTATTATGCAATTTGCACGATCCTCGAATCTGAGTGAGAAAGTGCGGGGAATAGGCGAACCAACAAAGCAAAATTCCCCAACCTTTTTGCACACTTTGTGCGATTAAATCTCATAAACTCACATGCATATTAATAGCTATAATAAAACAAACAAAATTGGAAAATTACCTTGTCTTTCCACTGTCTACATCCACCGTCTAACCCGCAGCTTAGAATAAATTAACGGTGAATAAGATTTACAACACAATGGTTTGCCAATTATAGTTTAACTGTACACAGCGCGCGATTGCGTGCACCGTGCGTGCTCCGTTAATGCAAGGCTAAAACTTCAACATCAGGTGTTTATCTGGTACCTAGTAGTCCTACCGGTAAAATATACGCTAGTCAAAGCGTTGTATTTCCATGTGGCTGAAACATTAGCATTGGTATCAGACTACAATGTGTCAGAATAAATAAACTTTACAAACAGTCCTTCAGTGTTTTTTTTTCATTCTTCATTTCTTTCTAAAAACGCTATTTCTCAAATTAAAAAATTTTGTTTACTGTTCTGAATTGAGTAAATAAATTTATTCAGAATCTAACAAAAACTCCGACAGAATCCGATCTTCAGCTTGATCTGTCCTTGCTCTGTGACAAGACTCTCAAAATAAACAAGCCATCAACAGATGGCGCCCTTTATATTTGCCGCAATTTTGGTTTATAGCCTCATCCTCATTAGCTAAAGAAAAATTATAACTTAGTCGCCACTGGGAGACAACAATCGGTTCAAAGTCTGTTGATGACATCTACACTAACACCTACTTCAATAAATACAAATTGTACATTCTGCTGATCAATCAATAACCATGAATAACAAAATTTAGACTTGGGCAAAAACATTTAAATCATGGAGCAAATCACATTTTTAACTATATGAATGTACCATGGAGGTAGACATCTAGATCTAAACCATGTTTTATGATGCAATAATTTTCATGGTTTATAAACCATGATTTATAAACCACGTTTTATGGTGCTACAATTTGTATGGTTATTAAAACTATGATTTGTATTGTAAACCATGTTTTATGATGCTAGAATTTTCATGGTTCATGAACCATAATTATAAACTTTGATCGAATATTCATGGTATGTAAACCACACACAAAATTGACAGCAAACCATGGTAAAAACAGGTCAAAAAAACCGCTAAACAATTAATTGACAAACGGCGCGGCGGCCCATAGAATTCTACCTCCATCAATGTACAACTACAGTCAAATGTGGCTGTTATTGGTGGTGTTTTTCAGTTTTTCTCTAAACAAGCTTAAATGAAATTGCAACAAAGATTATTACAAACGACAGCAACGTTCTAAAAATGGCAAAGTTTGTGTTGTTGTAAAAACAAGATATTTATTGCCCATACCATGGAGGCCATAAAACTATAAACACGCCACACTTGACATGCTTGAGGCAATTAGTTGAGTTTTTAAACAACACACACACCCACAATAAAAAATGGCCGCTTCCATAGGACATAGCGGATAGAAATTTTAAACAGTGAAATTGTGTGCTGGGTCTGTTCGGAATTTCCAATCTTATCGTCCGCTACGCTTGACCTCTTTTGACACCCTGGGTGTGTGGAATTTGTTAATTGGCCGTCGAGACGGTTTTCGGCTGAGTGAGGAAGGAAGGGACACACATAGACATGGCGGACAATTGGGCGAGCTTCCCGAATGCCGCAGCCGAGGCTGAGCAGGCTGCAGCGGCCGCCGCGGCCCAGGCGCAAGCTCAGGTAGGCTACGTCCGTACTTACGGCGTACAACATACTGGTCTCACAATATATTTCGAGGTTATTTATTTAGTAAAGGAAAGGACTAGCCTTGTGGGATTTGTACCATCGTAGGGTTGGTATAACCGTATTCGTCGTAACATCAACAATTAGTTAAATTTATTTTGCCCTTGGGCTTGGCCCTATCCATTTTTAATCTGAAATTTTTGATAAATATTTTTGTAATTATTTGTAATCATTCAATGATTCATAGTGTACAGTGTTATAGTTATACTATAACAGTGTTACAGTTAAATTTGTGTTAACAAGCAAGTTACTTATTGTACACTGGCAGTGCATGACTTATGTAATTGTTCGCTTCTCTTGTGCTTTGCTAGTGTTACAACCTGACAACAGTGTAGCTTTAGTATGCTATAACTAAGTCAGTAACTATTGCCCTGTTGCGTGTTTGGGCGTGCTAACCAACTAAGCACTGACAGTCCTCTAGTCTATGCTATTTTTACTGACTAGCTTATGTTTGTTATTTTCAGAACGAAGGGGGATTAGGGGTGACGGAACATTGGGGGGGGTCGTAAAGTAGGTGATTAGGGGTGTCAGAACATTGGGGAGGGGGCCCGAAAGTAGGGGATTAGGGTGTCAGAATGTATAGGGGGATTTGGGGTGTTGGAACCAAGGGGTTTTGGAACGTAGGGGTGTTGGAACATTGGGGTGAATATAGAGCAGTCACCATCGGGGAAGAGGGTTACAATCATCACAACTATAAAACACAAGGGAAACTGACTGGGTAAACTTTAAAATAATTTGGCTGTAAACTGATGTTTTTTTTCTTATCATTTTGACTTCTTCAGGGTGGAGCAGGAGAGATTGAGGACGACTGGGGTGACTTTGGGGATTTGAGGAAGCAGCGCCACCCCCTCCAGAGCTCGGCCATCAGGTGCCTGGTCCGGGGGTAGAGGCCAGTCCGTCACCATGGGCATCGTTTGCTATTGGTAACTCGTCCTTGATCTGTCTTCACCCCATCCCGATTTCTCAAAAGCTCTAGTGATCATCCTCATGGGGTTCAAAAGTTTGGAATAGATAATGGGGGACGGGACAAAAAACATGGCGTAATTCAATGAATTATAAGACATCTGCATGTCCATCAAGCAGTGTTGTACGTCTCGAGACCTGGGCCCAATTTCGCAGAGTTGCTTAAGCAGAAAATACTGCTTAGACAGTTTCTGCTTGGCAAAAATAAGCAGGATACCAGCCACAGGTAGTACATGTGAGGTGGTATTTAGGCTGGTAACCTTATTCTGGTAAGCATAATTTTCTGCTTAGCTACTTTTTGTGCTTCTAAAGCAGCTCTATGAAATTGAGCCCTCGTCTTGATTCTGTCTCAAGATCATTTGGGGGGATCTTTGATCCTTTTTTCTCCCACTCAGATGTCAAGGTTTCAATTTTGTTAAGATGTTCATCAGTCAATATTGCTCAACTAAATAATCTGCTAAGCATGATCTAGCAGAGAGGCAATGAAAACTACTACATGTAGTACTTGGTATTCTGACCGGTTAACTCTAACTGCTTAGCAAATTTGGGGCCAAATGCATGTTACCCTTATTAGATATTTCACGTTATTTGAAACGACACCTGTTTTACCTGCAGCTTCCGTTCAAAACCCAGCAGCTGGCCAGCCAGACCTCCTAATGGCCCAGACCCAGCCACCCCTCCAGCCACAAATTGACCCCCCTTTTGCCGACCCTGTCCCCCAGATGGTTGCTGCAGCAGCCCCTGAACTGACATCACAAGCAGAGGCTTCCAGACAACAAGCTCAGGTAAAATGTAGCTTGCAGGGGTTTTCTCCCCCAATCATCTACCAGCTTAATTAACTCACCCCATCAAGCTAACTTCACCATTACATACCCCCCTTTCATCGTCCGCCAAAACTTACACTGATGATTAAAAGTGTTTTCTTGCATCCAGTGTTGTCAATCTTGTAAGAATATTTCTGATGCAGTAAAAGTTCTGAGCCACCAGCACTGTGGTCTTGTGGATATTGTCTTGACATTTAGTTCTGGATACCCTTTGACAATGCAACGCAAGGAACCCTGGAATGTCTATTCGGTTTGCGGTAACACCATGTGTATAATTATCTCCTTTGCTGTGTAGATTTTGTTCTTTAGAGAACTTGTCTTGCTATTTGTTCTGCTACAGCGGAGTAGATTTTTTCAGAATTCGGGAGACTTCTCAGTTCTGAAAAGAACTGTCCTGTTTATTTACTACCTGGGCGGAGGGTAGGAAATCGGCTTGGACTACTACTTTCGCTTTGTGGATCGAGGGGACTTCTCGTAATTAACTGCACTGCCGCGGAGTGAGTTCTTTTGGGGCTCAACGTTTCGACTAGCTAGCTCTAGTCCTCGTCAGGAACCTTGGAATGTTTCTAAATGCTCTATATCGTACTTTTCTTCCAGGCACAGCAGGCTGTGGCGCCTTTGCAGAATCAGTCCGTCAAGAAGAGTCTCGATGATGTTGATGTCAACCTTCATGATGACTTAGCTTGGAGTGGAGGTAAGTCACTTCAAGTTCAGGTCCTATAGAACTGCGGCCGAGGGTTAAGAGCACTAGACTCAAGCTCTGGCGTTTCTGATCAGCAGAGTGCAGTTTGAGTCCTTTGGACATGGTTTGGGTCATGGTTCCGTTGGGTCATGGTACTTGTGTCCATGAGCAAGACCCTTTACCATAATTGCTTTGCCCTTCAGATTGGACATGAAGCCGTAGGGCCCGTGTACTAGGATTGGTAGTGCACGTAAAAGAACCCAGAACACTTGTCGTGGAAGAGTAGGGGTTAACCCTGGTGTTCCTGGCTCATTTCAAGCATCCTTGTTTACAGTTTCCTCAGGCTTGTGGGCTACAGTGATGAAGTTCACTTATGAGGCATCCTTGGTTTCATATCCAGAAATATATAATAACATAATAATAACCCCTGGATCACTCTTGAATTACGACTTCATCTACCCGAAAGTTTGAATTTTTTAAGGGTGCTGTTGGGCCCCTCCCGGTGGAGAATCACAACGCAACGTCAGCATCAGCAGAGGGGGAGCATTTCCAAGACCCGGCAGAGTTACCAGCAGGTCAACATCTCTTCAAACGCTCTTCCTCATCGCTAGAAGTTTTCGCAGCGGAGATGACAGGAAAAGTTGGAAGGCTTGAAGATCGCCTGTCAGCCGCGGACAGAGAAAAAAGTCGCTTACAGAGGGTCAGTGAAAAGGGTTTTGGGGGGGGGGGGGCAAGTTTTTGTGTTTAAATGCTAGAATGAGGAACAATATGTTGGGGAAAAAAGTTTGCTTGCCAGTGATCTGTGAAGATGATTCTAAACAACCAAGTTTTGATGGATTATTGCTAGACTTCTGAATTGAATCGTATTCATTGCTTGTTGTCTTCACTTAAAGTACTTTACCACAAATGGCTTCTCTTCAGTTGGGAGTACAAATAATGAGCAGGCAGCTATAGATGATAGAGTTTCAAGTCTTTTTACCTCGAGGAAAGTTGAAAAAAAGTAGTGGAATTTTGCCCAGTTATCAATGGTAGTATTAAGTACAAGGTGATATAATTTACATATTCAGATAAGAGACGAACTGACCCAGAAACTGGAAGCCCTGGAACAAGAGGTCGAAGGTCACCGTCAAGAAACAGCGGAGCAGAAGCAACGCTACGAGCAAGTCCAAGCCAGGCATGCCGCAGAGATGGAAGAGATACGCAAGGCGGGCCACGATGCATGGCCGTCATCGTTGAAGAATACAAGGTACTTTATCCGTCTTGGAGGGGCGAACAGGAGTGAAGACTTGAGGTTTGCTCTGTCCTTGTTAACTACTTCAATTATGTATTCAAATTTATGCAGGAATTATGCAAATGTGCAGTTCTCCAGCAACAAGAGGCAAGTGAAAAGCAACTGCAGGTGGCCATTACCAAGGAAACACAGAACTGTCAAGAAATCCTCAAAAGTCAGGTAAAGAGAACTCTCTTAATTATATCACCACCCCCCCCCCCACCACTCTTTCCCCCAAAAAACAATGTACTACCATTTAACGAAAACAACAATCTTGTTGTTATTATTGACTCTGCAGCATGACAGATTGGCAAGTGTTCTAGACGAGGAAAGACAGAAGAATGAGACAGGCTAAAAGAAGCTTTACAAGAACAACTAGAAACTCAAAAGACGATGCTTCAAACGTGTTTACGAGAAGAGCAAGATAAAAACAAGTTGGAACTCCAAAAAGCAACTGAGGTATGTCATGTAACAGCCGTCACAAAGCAACCATTTTTCTTTTCTAATCACAAGTTTATCAGGCCGAGAGTGAGGCTTGGTTGTAAATTAGTCTGGTGTCTCTGTTGTGATGGACCAGTGTATTACAGCTTTACCGCAGGGCACCAAACATACAAAGAGTACTACCTCCAAATCTCTTCTTTCGGCAGGAAATGCAAACAACTAGTCAGGAAGCACAACAGAGGGCGCTTGAGGAGGAAAGGTCAAAGGGCAAGGAGATGCTTGAAATACAGAGATCAGAGGCGATGAGGTCAATGGAGGAAGAACAAAAGCGCCACCGGGAAACGTTACAAACAGAATTGGAGAGGGAACGACAAAAGAGCAAAGTAAAGATCACCTTTCAAAATAATGAAAAATATAAAAAATGACTGATGAATTAAATGCATTGAAGATAAAGAACAAAATAGTTAGTTTTTCCCTTAGCCTGGGTAAAGGTAGACTGGTACGCTGTCCTTATCCGCAAGGATAAGGACAGGCACCGGTCTATTAGTCAAAGAGATGGTCACTGCTACTGGTCCCCTGTCCAACTGGTCCCCCTATCTGCAAGACCGCATTGGGATGCGAGGTCAAAGGTGGTTTGTCAGGATTCCTCCAAACGCTCAAAGCCAGTCTCTGGCGTAAAACACGAGCCTCGAAGTGTGACGTCGGATGTTCGGGCTAGGGTAAAGGTAACACCCAATAATGCCACCAAAAGCAGTTAGGGAGCATCTCAAAATTCAGGCAGGTTCTAGGCGCAAAAGAACGTTCCCGTGGGCACATGCACGCAATCCATTGGACCACCAGATTGTTCGGCTAGAATTAAACCAATTTAAATGCAGAATAACTTTAAAGTAAAATGTTCAAGTTGATTGAATAAAACCATAGAGTTATATATAAGAACTAGAGGGCGCACTGGCAATACTGCGTGCACAAACGCGCCGGGACCGCAAGGAGACGCGACCGCCATTTAAAAGAGGGCAAAATTGAGTACGAAGTATACGATGTGCGTATGGTAAATGCACGCATCACGCGCTCAGTGTTCATGTTGTTGTTTTGCGTACAGTAAAGTAATGGTAGTGGTACTTAAAACATGGCCGCACCACCCGCGCGACGAGTCACGTAACTTAGCTAGTGCGCCCTCTAGTTCTTCTATATAACTCTATGAATAAAACCGTTTCCACATGATGCTTTATTTGAATATGAAGGGTTTTCTCTTCTCCTAAGCGATCCAGACCCGTTTTTCCTTATAATTTGATGTTTGAGTTTCTTTCACCTTGAAATAATATGACATTTTTTGCTGATCTGTTTGAAGGAAGCCATAAAAGTTGCACTTGAAGGAGAGAGAAAGCGCCACCTAGAGGCCATCGAAGAAGCCTCCATCAATTCTAGGAAAGCAATGGAAGAATACAATGCAGAGCAAAAGAGGGTGAGGTGTTGTAATTTATTCATGGTTTCTGTATTTATAACATAAATAGTTCATGGACATCAGGGGCCAATTTTACAAAGACGTTGTTTTTTTTGCCAGTGATACTCTCAACGAAAAACAATTCTGGCCGTTCCGAGAAATCAATCCTGTCAGGATGGAAATAAGAAAATGGACGTTCCTCTGCGCTAACTTATGATTTATGCAAAGCATATTTACAGAAGCTAATAAGCTTAAGATTTAATACGTATTGAAGTTCATTACAGATCAAGTCATGAAGGATTAAAATTTGACACTTGAAACAAAACTTGATTTCAGTATTTTAAAAATTGATCTTTATGCTCAGTGGTGGTCAAATAAACTTGAATGTTTTTTTTTCTGTTCTCCAGTTGGATTCTGTCTCAAGACATCGTTCCTTGGCAAGTCTGGATTTGTTCCTAGAAAGTGCAAGACAGCAGCTGAAATCATTAATGGATGACAAACCTGTAGAAATACCAAAAAGCTCTTCCTAAAAAAAAGATTCTTATTTTAGATTTGTGTGTGTTTAATACTCAGTCAAGTTGTCAATAGAGTGATGCGGCCATTTTTTTTTTCCTTCCATTCATGTCAATGTAACCAAACTGAGGTTGGAAGTAAACTACAGTCTGATATAAACAAGTCCAAAACAAGTCAAGGGCCCAAAGAGCTGCTTAAGCTGAAAATATTGCTTAACAAATTTCTGCTAAGCAGAAATCAGCAGAATACCAGTCACAAATTGTTCATGTGGCACGGTAGTTTGGCCGGTAACCCTATTTACGTAATGGTTAGGGTTACATAATTTAGCATAATTTTTTTGTGCTTGACTACTTTTTGTGCTTTAAGGAACATTACAGAATTGGTTTTTGCTAACAAAACAGTTGCTTGCAGTGTAAGCACTTTATGTAATCCACCATATACATAAACTGACAAACCTGTAGAAGTTTGAGATCGATCGGCCATCTGGGTCACGAGAAAACAGTGCAAAACCGATTACAAACTTGCATGTGTTATACAATGCATGAATAAAACGCTCATGAGCGATAAACTCCAATCGGAAATTAGTTTGATTTATTTCTCATCAAATATGGCATTTCAGCCAGAAATATTTCTAGGGATGTTTTCTACTATCATCATCATTAGACCGTGTAAGTTTTATGTAAATCTGTGATCTAAAGTATATTTTACAATTACCAATTCTGTAATGTGCCTTTAAGCAGCTCTATGAAATTGGGCCCAGACTAGACAAGTTCAGTGCTTCCTTTGCTGATGAACTACGCAAGGTAGGCCAGACCAGGGCAACAGAAGCCACGCTCCCTATCTACATGTACAATGTAATTCCAGGCCTGGACGGTTAAGAGGCCGGGGGAGTTCGGGGTAAAAGCAGCAATGTCTGTTTGTTTTGTTTTAATTCACAGAAAACTTTGTACAGTTGATTATTTAAGGGTTATGTTAGCACTGCTTAAAGAAGTGCTGGTAGAATTTGGTATATAAAGCAACACAAAATTTTTCATCCTAGAGGCAAAAATAATCACTCATTTGAAGAGTTACAGCGTGATTGGACTTATTTGTGAAACTTTTAAAGATACTGGACACCTTTGGTAATTGTCAAAGACCAGTCTTCTCACTTGGTGTATCTCAACATATGCACAAAATAACACACCTGTGAAAATTTGAACTCAATTGGTCGTTGAAGTTGCGAGATAATAATGGAAGAAAAAACACCCTAGTCACATGAAGTTGTGTGCTTTTAGATGCTTGATTTCGAGACCTCACTTGTGAGGTCTCAAAATCAATTCAAATATTTTACTGAGAAATTACTTCTGTCTCAAAAACTACTTTACTTCAGAGGGAGTCGTTTCTCACAATGTTTTATACTATCAACAGCTCTCCATTGCTCGTTACCGAGTAATTACCAATAGTGTCCAGTGCCTTTAAGCGATTTTATTTCAGTGTTATGGTATTACATCTTAACAAATGGAAGTGTAATTGTCTTTGGTACGTTCTAGACCCAGGTGTTCAGGCATTAAAGGATTTTCAAATTAAAGTTAGGCCTATATTATGACTAGATAATATGTAGCAATAAATTGAGGTTAACAAAAACAAGTATTTGCATTCATTGGTATAATTTAAAGGCTCTAAAGGAACATTACAGAATTGGTTTTTGCTAACAAAACAGTTGCTGGCAGTGTAAGCACTTTATGTAATCCACCATATACATAAACTGACAAACCTGTAGAAGTTTGAGATCGATCGGCCATCTGGGTCACGAGAAAATAGCGAAAAACCGATGACACATTTGCATGAAATCGTATAGATTCAAAAAGAATAAAACGCTCACTGAGCGATAAACTCCAATCGGAAAATTTGTTTATTCATTTCTCATCAAATATGGCATTTCAGACAGAAATATTTCAAGGGATGTTTTCTACTATCATCATCATTAGACCGTGTAAGTTTTATGTAAATCTGTGATCAAAAAGTATATTTTACCAGTTTTTTTCTTACCAATTCTGTAATGTTCCTTTAAAAGAAAGTACATCATTGTTTTGGGAAAGAATAAATTAATTCCTCTAGTTTACGATAAACCAGACCATACAACAAAGAGACTTGAGGACGCGGTGATAGCGTAAGAGCTCCCTGGCAATACTGAGACTGCTCTCTCATGAGACTGTTCTCGCGATAACATTGCTCTCTTGGGTGAGCAGGAGTCTCACAAGAAACATCACCAGTTTTGCAGCGGGAAAACTCTTGTCAATTTTGGCGATATGTTTAAAGTGAAAACAACATAGATTATACAGTCGAAATTTTGTTGATCTCAGTTGCGGAAATCAAAATCCATTGTTGGATTTTCAACTGGTTAATTCCACAACTGCAGTTTTTCAACGACAAAAAGAGGGTCTACAATGTATGTGCCAAGCACAGCAAGACTTTGTACTGTTTTTTTTTTAATTTTCAATGGCACAGCCAAGAAACCCAAAACGACGAAACCAGCTGACCAGCTGAAAAGTTGCATGCTTGTAATCAGACGGCTTGGTACATACGGGTCAGGAAGTCTGATCCTGACAAATTAGCTTTCAGTTGAAATTGCTTTTGTTTTTTATTTAACGATTTTGGTCTTTGTCTCAAAGGGTGTGTACAACATTGGTAAAATTGAAAATGTAAATGTTCACAGATTTACTCATAACTTACATGGTATAAAGATGGTCATAGTGGAAAACTTCCCTTGAAACAGTTTTGCTTTAAATGCTATAGTTTTTAGGAAATGATTAAAACAATTAGTCTTTATCGCGTGTGTCCAAAACCCCATGTTTGAAAATCAGTGAAAACATATAATGGGCTTTTTCACTGTTTTCTCATGACTCCGAAGACCGATTGAGCTTAACATTTCACAGGTTTATTTCATGTATATATTGGGTCACATAAAGTGCAGGTACTAGTCTTTGAAATTTACCAATGTTGTGCATGTGCTTTAACCCGCTTGCTGTCTGACCATTCAATACCATTCACTGTGGTTTTGAATGATAGATAAACTATGCCAGCCTGCAATATGATACCTTGAGGGAATGCAGTACACAGTACACACTTAGTTCTGTGCACAGTTGTGCCACCGTACACAACCCTGGCAGTCGGATGGTTTCAAATGGTTGGTCAACTCACTGGAAAATGTTGCCAAGAGTCACTGACAGTAGGAGGGTTAAACCATGCTGTACCCTCCATACACCTTTTTTCTTCTTCTGACACTGATCAAGGATTAAAAGGCCTGACTGTAAGGCGGACAATAAAATTATAATTCTAATATCCTAGTCTGGATTAGCGACGCTACTAGTTTTTGTATCAGTCACTGGTACAGGTTGCAACATCGAATGGCTCGGAGATACTGGGCAGCTCTACAAATCTGAATTGTTTGTTTGATACAGATATAACATCTCCAGTAAATTGTGTTGCTATAATTATCGGCGACTCCCTTAACAAAACGATTGTGGCCAAGTTGGACAACTACGGGAAGCCATAAATGCAAAGCAAAATACAGATAGCCACAACTTGTAACAATTACACAATTATTTTAAAAAATACTGTTAAATTTGTTGGAAACAAAGCAACCAATCATGGGATGTACTCTTCTTAATTGAAAGTTTGCAGAAATGCTAAATTTGGTCACAACATCTGTCAACACCTTTTTGGTAAGATTCGGCCTTCCATACCAACCAGCGCGTTGTTTATCAACAATGTAAAGGTCTACAGATAATGTATGTTTTGCCCCCTGCACCGATGTTTCACCGGGCATGCTCGGTGGTTTAGTGATAAATTTCTAGGGCCTTTGCGAAACCATGACTTGGGCTCCGGCTTGGAATCAATCCTGATTGAAACCCTGTAAGGAAAGCACACATCTTCTAAATAACTGACAGAGCCTAAAGCCAAAGCCCTAGTTTCGAAAAAGGGCCTTGGAATAGCAGGGGCTATAGGTTCGAATCCCACCAAAAATGTCCTCTGTATATATTTCCACAAGACTACTAACACGAAAGCATACAATGCTTAAATCACACATTATGATAGGTTAAAAAACAAACAAAATAGTATTCAAGAAATGAGATGAGAGAAAAAATGCGTAATTTAACCCAATTTTTGTACTTAAAAATAAAAAATAAAAATCGGTGGGTATAATACAGGATTGGTAAGGATAAAAAAAACAATGTTAAATGTTAGTCTGAAAGCTTACTGATTATGATTTCATACTAAAAACTTTCTTCTGTGAAATATTTCCCTCTGAAAGAAAACTACAATGTATCTGAAAACCTAACAAGCGCAACAGCCGATTTCGGTTGTTACAACCAAAGTAAGAGTCAATGTGTTTACATGCTGAAAATTGAGCATGGTTTTTCACTACTTTCTCCCAAGCCCAAATTTTCACAGGTTTGTTATTTCATGTATATGGTGGATCACACAAAACATGAACACTGTCGGCGACTTTTTTTGTCAGCTTTACCAATCCTGTATAATACCTTTATTTGTTAAAGCTATACTACAAACTAAAATCATGTATGAGGTAAAATTTCTACAATGTCAATGCAATAAAACATTCGCACAAGGGAGGGCACCGTACAAATATATCTTGGCGCGATGGTGCCTTTTGGTTTGTGCGTATGAGGAATAACTTGTCGAACTCAAAATTGTCCGAGCTACAAACAGTCACTTATAAATTTGAAGTGTCAAAGCTGCTGGCAATACCGTGTTTTACTGACGGCAATTTTCTGAAAGGTTTACTAGTAAGGCAATGTAACAAAAACAACGTAATTCTTGTGCTGCACAGAGTGATAGTTTTACAAGTTAAAGAATTGCGATTAAGTTGTTTTTAACAATTTTGTTATTTTTTTCTATTTTACAAGCGGTTGAGAAACAATTCGTTTTGTTTTAATTATGGTATAGCGGTTACTTCTTGATCCCATCCACACCACCATGCAAATCTCCAAAATCACGTGTGATCTTTGCAAAATTTATTATAATCAAATGGCGTCAGGAAATGTTTTGCCACCCCTCAAATATTTTGTTGATACTTTCATAAATATGTTTATGATTGTCATCAAGATTTGTTAAAATTTTGTATTCAACTGTACACTGCAATAAAAAAGTGGAATATTATACACGTAGTCTGTGATTTTGGTGCCAATTGTTGTAGTTTGATTTTGTTAGTTACCCGTGGATTTTCAGAGTAGGGGGACCCTGGATATTCTCAGTCGGAGAAGGGGGTACCAGTCAGGGTCCCATCGGAGGCCACAGAGGCCACGGCCTCTGTTGCCCCTGGTCTTGACCTTTGTGCCCCTTCAAAAGTTTCCCATAGATTTTCCCAATGGAAGTGCCTTTTCCAAGATCAAAATGGCCTTGCCCTCTCAAAGATGAAATTCCAGGCCTGCCCCGTTTTCAGGAATCTGAGCCACTTATGCCAAAAAGTGTGATTGAAATTTACAGCGCTCTCCCCTCACAGTGCTCCGCTGGCCAAATGAAATATTGCTCACTGGTTCTGCTGGCTAATCACTGAAAAAAAGTTAGGGCCAAAGCCTGAATTTGCATTTTACACTCCTTAGCTTAAAGGAACATTACAGAATTGGTAAGAACAAAACTTGTAAAATATACTTTTTTATCACAGATTTACATAAAACTAACACGGTCTAATGATGGTGATAGTAGTAAACATCCCTTGAAATATTTCTGTCAGAAATGCCATATTTGATGAGAAATGAATAAACTAATTTTACAATTGGAGTTTATCGTTCAAAGCGTTTTATTCATTTGTTGAATCTATATGATTTCATGCAAATGTGTAATCGGTTTTTCTCATGCCAGATGGCCGATCGATCTCAAACTTCTACAGGTTTGTCAGTTTATGTATATGGTGGATTACATAAAGTGCTTACACGGCCACCAACTGTTTTGTTAGCAAAAACCAATTCTGTAATGTTCCTTTAAACTGCAAATCTGCAAAATAAGACCTCTCATACGAATCTGTTTCAATTCACCGTCTGACATTCAATTTTTTAACAGATGTTATATTTGCATCCAGGATAAAGAATACTGTTTGGTTTTATCCCATACACCGATGTGTGTTAACTTGTTGACTGCCTGTCATAGATTCGTAGGGCGTTCCCATTTGCCAAGTGCAGTGCGCATGCGTGCATACCAAATAGCTACTATACAAACAAAAATTGAACATACACATTCTAAGGATGCCATGTCCTCACCACTGCCAGAAGCGTATTTGTTGCGTGCTCAGTGATGCCAGTGTATTTAAATAACAATACAAAGCCCTTTCATTCCCTACGAGTATACTCGTAGTGGCAGAAGCGGTTACACCTGTTACTACGAATATACTCGTACGCGGCAGTCAACGTGTTAAGCACTGTTTACTCAGTAATTTCCCGGTTCCTATGAAGAAAAAAATTAGTCCACAGGCATATTACTTGGGCGGGATTCGAACCCGAGACTAGTGCTTAACACACATCGGTGTACATGTACGAGTGAAACCAAAATCAATTTGACAAATTACCAATTAGAAAAATATATGTACACAGGCAACTCCACACTCATAATGAGCACAAAGTTGAAACATGGGAGGTGAACATGCGATCCAAAATTGCCGTACAATTAACACGGCTCAAATTTTGGGGGAAAAATTCACCAAGACCACAGGACTTGTACAATCCAAAATGTCTACTGGACCAGAAATAATTTTACAAGACCAGAATCATAATGAGAAACGGAAACTTCCTCGCACAGTTTAACACGCATTTGACTGTTTTTTAGTTGAACCAAGCACCAAGGCATTCTTGTCAGAGAAAATTGATCTCATTTTCTTTTATGGAAGTTAAGTATACTTCATTACTCAAAAGAATTGAATAGTATTTATCAGACTTTAAAGGTACACGTTGCCTTGAATCGGTCGAGTTGGTCTATAAAAAGCGTTCGTAAACCGTTTGTTGTTCAAATGCTATGGTTAGAAAGATGTTTTAAAAGTAGAATACAATGATCCACACAAATATGCCTCGAAATTGCATGGTTTTCCTTTTACATCGTGAACTAACACAGTCGACCACTTTATGGAGTCAAACTTTTGACTGTGTTAGTTCGCAAAGTTCAAGGAAAACCACACAATTTTGAGGCTTATTTGTGTGGATCATTGTATTCTACTTTTAAAACATCTTTCTAACCATACACATTTTATAACAAACGGTTACAAACGCTTTTTATAGACCAACTCGACCGATCAAAGGCAACGTGTACCTTTAAGTCAACATTTGAGCATAATTTGTTTCTGTTCATAAAATTAATCAGCGAGGTATTGTTGTTGAATTGAGAAAAAAAAAAACACAAGAACGCCGGACTTGTCCGGTCATGAGTTTACTGGCCTGATGCTAAAATCACTGGCCAGATGCTAAAATATTCAAGCTGTGATTAATAACTATACAATACTAGCACAATATTTTGTGTCCCCAAATATAAACAATTAATGTGGATGGGCCCTCCTCCAAAGTGTGTTCATGCTGATGGTGAGTCAGGCTTTCTGCATCTGAAAATGCTTCTCCACAAATGTCACAAACAAATTGTTCCTTTTTTGTATGGACACGCTGATGGGTGGTCAGTTTAGGTTTATGTGAAAAGGCTTTTCCACAAACATCACAACTAAATGTTTTTTTCCTAGTGTGGATGAGCTGATGACGTGTGAGAACTGATTTAGATGAGAATGGTTTTCCACAAATGTCACAAATAAATAGTCTCTCTCCAGTGTGGACACGCTGATGACTGGTCAGGTTGGGTTTATGTGAGAAGGATTTTCCACAAATGTCACAAACAGATTTTTTCTTTGCAGCGTGGACACGTTTATGGTTGGTTAGTTTGAGTTTATGTGAAAAAGGTTTTCCACAAACATCGCAACTAAATGTTTTTCTTCCATTGTGGATGAACTGCTGATGATGTGTAAGGACAGATTTAGTTGAGAATGGTTTTCCACAAATGTCACAAATAAATGGTTTCTCTCCAGTGTGGACACGATGATGGCTGATCAGGTCAGGTTTATGTGAGAAGGATTTTCCACAAATGTCACACTCAGCTGTTTTCTTTGTACTTGTCTTTGTATTGTGGACAATACGCTGATGGGTTTTCAGGTTTGCTAAATACGCATAAGGTTTTCCACAAACATCACAACTAAATGTTTTTCTTCCATTGTGGATGAAATGCTGATGATGTGTAAGGACTGATTTAGTTGAGAAGGATTTCCCACAAGTGTCACAAACAAATTTTTTCATTGCAGTGTGGAGATTACGCTGATGGGTTTTCAGGTTCGCTAAATACACATAAGGTTTTCCACAAACATCACAACTAAATGTTTTTTTCCCAGTATGGATGAGCTGATGACAGGCAAGGGCAGATTTTATTGAGAATTGTTTTCCACAAATGTCACAATCAAATCTTTTCTTTGTAGTGTGGAAATTAAGCTGATGGGTTTTCAAAGACGATTTATACGCAAAAGGTTTTCCACAAACATCACAACTAAATGTTTTTTGTTTAGTGTGGACGAGCTGATGACGTGCAAGGATAAATGTTGATGAGAATGGTTTTCCACAAATGTCACAAACAAATGGTTTCTCTCCAGTGTGGACACGTTTATGGATGGTTAGTTTGGGTTTATGTGAAAAGAATTTTCCACAAATGTCACAACCAAATGGTCTCTCCCCAGTGTGGACACTCTGGTGTGTTCTTTGATTGATTCGTTGAGAAAATGTCTTTCCACAAATGTCACAAGAAAATGGTTTCACTCGAGTGTGGACACGTTGATGGATTTGCAGCGTTTGCTTTGTTAGGAAAGTTTTCCCACAAATCTCACAACCAAATGGTCTCTCCCCAGTGTGGACTCTCTGGTGTGTTCTTTGATTGATTCGTTGAGAAAATGTCTTTCCACAAATGTCACAAGAAAATGGTTTCACTCGAGTGTGGACACGTTGATGGATTTGCAGCGTTTGCTTTGTTAGGAAAGTTTTCCCACAAATCTCACAACCAAATGGTCTCTCCCCAGTGTGGATTCTCTGGTGTGTTCTTTGATTGATTCGTTGAGAAAATGTCTTTCCACAAATGTCACAAGAAAATGGTTTCACTCCAGAGTGGACACGACGATGGCTAGTTAGGGTTGCTTGGTTTGGGAAAGCTTTTCCACAATCATCACAACTAAATGCTTCGTCTCCAGGGTGGATACGTTGATGGCACTTTAGGGCTGATTTATGAGGGAAAGTTTCTCCACAAATATCACAACTAAATGGTTCCTCTCCGGTAATGGTCTGCTGGTCTTCCAGTCTGGTTTTGTTTGAGAAAGCTTTTCCAAAGAGGCCACTAACGGACAGCTCCTCTCCCTCATGGGTCAGCCGATGAACGTTCACTTCAGTTTTGTTTGAGAAGGCCTTTCCACAAATGTCACAAACCGACAATTTCGTTCTAAATTTCGCACGAATTCGACGCCTTTGAATGCCTTTTAGCAACGAAACATGTTCAGAAATGTCACTTGTTGACTTGTCCATTTTTGTGTTGAAACGGAGACGTATCCAACATCCAAAGAGTGTACTTCACTTTAAGGCTCTTATCTTTAAGAGAAATGTCACACCAATGCCTTTTCCTTTAGGTGGATGGTCAGGTTCTTGTAGCGCTGTTATCTAAATGAGAAAAGGCACAACGATGCTTACCCGACAATCTTAATCTGCGTTGAGGTTTCTCAGATCCGCAGGGTGGACTCTTTGATGCTGTTCTAGATAAGTCCTCAAGGCAAAGGATTTTCCGCATATGCCACATACGAAACGCTTCTCTTCTGTGTGGATCTTCTGGTGTTTTTTGAGGGTGTAAATTTGAGTGAACGCCCGCCCACAAATTTCACAGACACACGTTTTCTCCGTCACATATGAGCCCGTATGGTTCCTCTGATGGTCTGCAAGGATAGATTTGCGTTGGAAGGCTTTTCCGCAAATGCCGCAAACAAAATCTTTTCTCACCAGTGTGCACAACCTGGTGTTGGACGAGATTGGTTTTATGCGAGAAAAAAGATCCACAAATGTCACACTCAAACGGTTTCTCCCCAGTGTGGACTCGTTGGTGCTGGGTAAGGTTGTTTTTCTGTGAAAAACCTTTTCCGCATGTTCCACAAACGAATGGTTTCTCTCCGGTGTGGACTCGTCGATGTTTCACCAAAGCATCTTTAAAAGAGAATGCTTTTCCACAAATGTCACATGAAAATGGTCTCTCTCCGCTATGAACGCTGTTATGTTGTGTGAGTATAGTTTTACTTGAGAAGGCTTTTCCACATACTTCGCAAACGAAGGGTTTCTCGCCACTGTGGACACTTTGATGCCTTCTTAAGGAGCTACTCTGCGTGAAGGATTTCCCACAAGTGTTACACACATACGGTTTCTCTCCAGTGTGGACCCGATGGTGGTTTGTAAGATTGTTCCTACATGCGAAGGTTTTTTGACAAATGTCACACTGAAATGTCTTGCCGCCTGAGTGAACGGGTTGGTGCTCTTCTAGACTTTTTTGATCTGTGTGATCTTTACCACAAATGTCACAAACGAATGTCGACTCATTCATGCTATTTTAGTTTATTTTATGTCTCAATTCCACACGCATATCGGGTTCTATCCAGTGAAGTTTTTCGGTTGCTTCTCGACAAATGTTCCCCCCTAATATAGGATCACCTTCTTTGAAAAACCTTCTAACTGAAATTGAATTCTGACCGGAATGGAAATAAATTCCAATTTCGTTGTTGCACAAAGTACTTTTCCGTCAATCGCTTCCTGCGTTGCAAAATTGTCTATTCAAATTTTCTGTCAAAAAGTTCAACTTGATCACATTTGTAAACGTAAAGATAAAAGAAGTTTGGTTACCAAACCTTTCCTGTACATGCTGTACAACGTTTCTTCTTTTATGTGATGTCAGTTCCTTCCAGCTGTGCAAAGAAAAAAAATTGAAAATAGTAATTAGTAACCTAGGGTCGAAGATTACAATCATGGCAACTACCAATTTAGGCAGCAAAGCCTTTCTGAAGTATCAGGCCTGCTATTTTTAGTATATGTCGTGATAATGCAGAGTTTCTATCTACACATTATTAGGCAAAAAAACATGTTTAGCGTCCTGCCTTTTTTAAACGGCCGGGCTATTTTTTCAAGATGGTTGCCACCTTTTTTCTGGAGGCGGCTTCTAAAAAGGAAGTGGGCGGGACGCTAAACATGTTTGTTTTTTTATTTGCCCTAATAATGCAGAATATCTACCTACAAACTATAAAACATTACTCTTCTTAGTCTTACAGAATTGGTCGTTGTAAAATGTACTTTTGATCACAGATTTACATAAAACTTACACGGTCTAATGATGATGATAGTAGAAAACATCTCTTGAAATATTTCTGTCTGAAATGCCATATTTGATGAGAAATGAATAAACTAATTTTCCGATTGGAGTTTATCGCTCAGTGAGCGTTTTATTCATTTGTTGAATCTATAGTAAGTACTTTGGTCGAAAGGCACTGTGGGAAAGAAAGAGCTGCAAACAGTGTTCCCATTTCCATCCCACAATGACTTACGACCATTGTGCATGATCAACCATGCAGTATGTGTGGAATAGATAGAGCTAGTTAGGCCTAACACAGTCAGCAGTATCGATATTTAAACAGCAGCCAGTCAGCAGGACCATGGGTTAGTTTCTACCTCCATGGTTGGCCAAAAAGTTGTTGGAATGGATAGCATTCAATGGCACTTGGTAGTTACATATTGCTTCTACTCAGTTTGTCAACCATGGATAGACAGTGCCTCATGCCATGGCATTTAATAGTTGCAATAATCGTAATCCTCCATCCTCTCGACAGTCGGGAGGACGAATGTCGGTCACTTCGTACCCAAGTGAAGTCACTTCGTACCCAAGTCACTTCGTACCCAAGTCACTTCATACCCAAGTCACTTCATACCCAAGTCAAGTCATACGCATATGACGTGCTTGGGTACCATTGTTACAACCATGGGTTTTCTTCCTCCATCCATGTTATAACCAACCTTCGTGTATTAAAACTTAAAGTGTCCCGTTGTTACTCTATTCAGATGGGCAAGTATCGTTCGTTTTTAATAAGCATTTTGATTAGGAATACCACACAGTTTTAACCTTTTTTAAGTAAATCGGAATTCAGCAATTACCAACAAACAACGTAAATAACTACACACGCCCCTGATTTACAGGTCTTTTGTCCAGCAGGCCGGCCACATGACTCAGACAATTGAGGTACGAAGTGACTTGGGTACGAAGTGACTTGGGTACGAAGTGACTTGGGTACGAAGTGACTTGGGTACGAAGTGACTTGGGTACGAAGTGACCTGGGTATGATATTTTGGGTACAAAGTGACTTGGGTACGAAGTGGCCGACAGTCGGGAGGTTGGAGGGTTATGGTTATCGCAACAAAGTCTAGCGTACTCTTGGAAGTACTGACTACTGCCTGGCTGCAGCCCTGGGCCCAGTTACATGAAGCTGCGTCATCAGCACATAACGTAGCTAAGCACAACAAAATTATGCCTCTACCAGAGTATTATAAATATAATAGCTTAATAAGTTTACCAGCCAAATACCATTCCACATGAAGACATGTACAAATGTAAACCTGTGAGTGTGACTGGTATCCTGCTTATTTATAGTTATGGCTCAGCAGAAAAACAAATTTTAACCAGTATTTTCTGCTTAAATAAAGCAACTCAGTGTTGGGTACAGGTAGTGGTAGAAAATCAGTCTCCGTTGCAGTTCAGCGCCATTTGCATGCCGCCAAGACATCATATAAAACACACAAGTGAACAAGCACAACCTGACCTGGGCTACGAAAAAAAAATACTAAAATAGTTGTTCAACTTTACGGTCAAACTCAAATGCTGTGGAAAGTAGAAACCATGTCCTTGCTCTATGTAGAAACTAAGGGTATTTAAAACTGCAAAAGTGCCAAGCTATGCACATAGATATTGAGAAACTGAACGTACCTTTTTTAGATAGATTTGTGAAAATACAAATTTTCCGACAGCCAACCAAGGTATATTTTTTTAACAGTCGCCATACAACCGATGAACGCCTGCTGCCGAGCGAGCTGAAAATGGAGCTCAGGGTCAGGGATAGATGGAGCTATTGACTCTTGAAGCGCCCTCTATGCCTAGTTTTGAAGATGGGATGTCAAGGTACATGTACAACTAGTACAATGCATAAAGCTATTTTCGGCGGGGCGGGGCGGGCGGGCGGGGTGGGGGTGGGGGCGGCTGGGGGACGACAGGTCGAGAGTTAGGAAAACAATTACCCCATTTTAATATGACCCCTCAAATGTCTGTATTTTTCAATTTAACAGGAACAAATTTCTTGAACACCTTCTCCTATCCAATGATCCAGAGGTTATTTAGAGACGGCATTTAACTTTCCAGCATTATTGCATTTGTTTACTGCTTTGAGTTTATCATAATGTCGTCTTAAAGGTATTGTAGGCTACACTTTTGGTAACAGCTCAAAATAAGTCACGGTCCACATTTTGTGTGATTCAACATACATGAACAAACAAAGTTTGGGCTCAATTGGTCATCAAGGTCACGAGAAAATGTGAAAAGAGACCTTATGTGTTTTCTGTTTTTTCAAACATTGAGGCAGAAATATTTTAAGGAACCCTTTCTACCATTACTTACTTTAAATCAGGTAAGTTATGTGTGAACATTTGTGAATCTGTGAACATTTGTGTTTTTTGATCTTACCAATAGTGTACAGGGCCTTTAAAGGAACATTACAGAATTGGTAAGAAAAAGACTTGTATAATATACTTTTGATCACAGACCAATCGGAAAATTAGTTTATTCATTTCTCATCAAATATGGCATTTCAGACAAATATTTCAAGGGATGTTTTCTACTATCATCATCATTAGACCGTGTAAGTTTTATGTAAATCTGTGATCAAAAGTATATTATACAAGTCTTTTTCTTACCATTTCTGTAATGTTCCTTTAATTTCGTGTCTCTTATAGACCTTTCCATTGTTTAAGGGCCTTTAAGGCACTTTACCATCTCAAACCCTTCATTACTCTTTGTTCTGTACCCAAAGTGCTAAAGACCTTTCCATTGTTGATAAACAAATCGCACTGGTTGGCATGGACAGCCGAATGTTGGCAAAACATTCAATCGTGTTAACAGACATTGTGACCAAATTCATCACTTTTGCAATTTTTTATTTGACACAAATACATCCCATGGTTAGTTGCTTTGTTTCCAACAAATTCAACAGTATTTTGTGTAAAATTGTTACAAACTGTGGCTATCTGTTTTTGCTTTGCATTTGTGGCTTTCCATAGTTTTCCAACCTTGGTTGGCAAAAACACGGGCTGTGACATTGCAATAGAAAGGTCTATACCAATGATGAATTCTGGTGTTCAAAACACACAAACAGGGACCAGACTAGTTTACCCCTCCAGCCTCGGTATGACTGAACTATCAATAAATTCAAAAATCCAAACGTTTTCTTGATTCTCACTTTTTTAATTTCCATCTTCTTATTACATTTAACTCAGTGGCTTAAAAAAATTAATTTAAACCCCCAAATTAAAGCAAAATAATGTTGCTACCAGGAATATCATTTTAATCAAGCAACATGGACAGAATTACATATTATGACCCAGTTCACTTGACGCTGTCTGTGCATTCTGTTGTCATATCTCCTCTGATCTTCTTCACCATTGGTGACTTTAGTCCACCAAGCTTGACACACAACCAAAAAGTCCGAGCACAAAGCCCCTCTGTTATAGAGCTGTAGTTCTGTCCATGTCCCAGGGCTCGAATTTGACACTGGACCGCAGGCCTGAGGTCAGTGATTTTAGCATCGGCCAGTAAACTCATGTTAGGACAAGTCCTACAGTCTTGTGTTTGTGTTCAAATGTTGACTTTCAGTCTGATAAATACAATTCTGTTGATTATCAAAGACTACATACCAATAATATACAAAAGAGATCAATCTTCTCTTAGTGCTTTTTCAAATTCAAACAGTTCAAATATTAACCTGTTTAAGCTTTTTTCTTCCCACTTCAATTCTGGTCTTGTACTCAAAATTCTGGTCCAGTAAATATTTTTAGCTACAAGCCCTGCGGTCTTGTGGGTTTTCCCCCCAAATTCTAGCCCTGTGTCCAAGCTTGCAGTTTTTGGAAAGAAAAAGAATAAACTAATTTCCATAAAATGAATTATTAGATTACTATCCCAAAATGCCAAACACCTATGGAGTGCCATATGGTTTGAAAAAAGACATTGAGTTTGAAGATAGCACCGACTCTCTGAATGCAAATCGTACGTTCGATTTTTCATCATTAATCACAACTTGTATCCATAATCTGAATACATAGTCTTTTTTTGTAAAATACTCATGAATAATTTTTTTAAAGAAATTTTTTAAATTGGTTTAGTTTTATTACTTTTGTACCGCTGGAAGTAATCACGTGATTAGATAATCACGTGATTTATCCGAAACACAATTTCGTTCGGATAAATCACGTGATCTTTGTTTTGTTTTTTAAATGCTAAAAAACGGCAAAATTTGATGGTTTATTTTAGCAACCGTTCTTCTCCATTCCGGGAAGACCTCTGTGGTCATGTTTTATTTTGTAGCCCAAATAGCCCAACAAAGCCGATGTGTCCCTTAAAGATATGAAAGCTTTTCCTCAACAGTAGCACAACCTTACCTACACTGATGTCTGTGTACTTGCATAGTGTACATAGCCATGATAGTTTTTTAACACAAAATGTCACTGTTGACCCGAATCACTTGATGCCGTTATCAGAATTATCTTGCTTGCACCATATAGGAAGGTCAATGTCACTGTGTGTAATATAAAGTGTTGCGCGCATATTACACAGCCAAGCTTTTACACGCCAAGGCCATATCAACAAAAAAAACATGTCCCCGCCCACTTCCGTTTTAGAGGCCACCTCCTTTTTTTTATAAGGATCAACTTTTACAATCCCTGTTGAAAAACATCAATTCTAAAATACATAGCCTAACATCGTATTTTTTTACTTGAGCACGTAGTGTCAAAAAAACACACACCCAAAAACTGGCAAACATCTTGAAAAATATCCCGGTCGTTTGTCTTGAAAAATTTGTCGGGCAGCCATCAAAAAATGTAATTTTTTTCTCCAAAAGGCCCGCCTCTTCCTTTAAAAAAAAATGGCAGGGCGCTAAACATTTTTATTTTTTTTATTTTGCCTAAAGGGCAGTGGTTAAGGGAGAACACTGCAAGTGGTTTTCTCCGATGAGGGCTCCAAGATGTGACACAAGATTACAAGTGTGAAGGAAGTTTTTCCATAGGTCACAAAAAAATGTTTCTCTCAAATGTGGAGACTGATGGGTGGTCAAGCCACCTTTTTGTGAGAAGGCTTTTCCAAAACATCGCAAACAAAAGGTTTCTCTCCAGTGTGGACACACTGATGGCGAATCAAGTTATTTTTTAACAAGAAGGTTTTTTCACGACAGTTACAGTTAAATTTTCTCCTAGTGTGGACACGACGATGATGCTTTGTCAATTTACATTTCAATTGGAAGGTTTTCCCGCAAACCTCACAAACAAATGGTTTTTCTCTAGTGCGGTTACGCTGTTGGCATGTCAGGGAACTTTTGATCGGACAAACAAATGGTTTCTGTCCAGAGTGGACATGTTGGTGGCATGTCAGGTAAGATTTTTCCAGAAGGCTTTTCCACAAACATTACTAACAAAAGGTTTCTCTCCAGTGTTGACTTGTCTATGTTTTACCAAAGCATCTTTGAAGGAAAAGGCTTTTCCACAAATGTCACAAACAAAATGGTTTCTCTCGGTTGTGCATACGCTGATGGTGTGTCAGCCTAGATTTTACAGAGAAGGTTTTTCCACAAAAGTCACAGTCAAATGGTCTCTCTCCAGTGTGGACACTTTGATGGTTTTTCAGTGTGTATTTAAATGAGAAGGCTCTTCCACAAATGTCACAAACAAATGGTGTCTCTCTAGTATGAACACGCTGATGGCATTTCAGGGCACCTTTTTGGGAGAAGGGTTTTCCACAAAGATCACAACAAATGGTTTCTCTCCAGTGTGGACACGCAGATGGGTAGTCAGGTTATCCTTCTTTGTGAAAGCTTTTCCGCAAAAATCACAAACAAATGGTTTCTCTCCGTGTGGATACGCTGATGACGTGTCAGACCACCTCTTTGTGAGAAGTGTTCTCCACAAACATCACAAACAAATGGTTTATCTCCAGTGTGGACACGCTGATGGGTAGTCAGCCTAGATTTTACCGAGAAGGCTTTGCCACAAATGCCACAGTCAAATGGTTTTTCTCCAGTGTGGACACTTTTTATGGTTTGTCAGTGTGAATTTAAATGAGAAGGCTCTTCCACAAAGATCACAAACAAATGGTTTCTCTCCAGTGTGGTGGACACGCCGATGACGTGTCAGGCCACTTTTTTGTGGGAAGGGTTCTCCACAAAGATCACAAACAAATGGTTTTCTCTCCAGTGTGCAAACGCTGATGGCATGTCACCCTAGATTTTACAGCGAAGGCTTTTCCACAGAAGTCACAGTCAAACGGTTTCTCTCCAGTGTGGATACGCCGATGACGCTTCAGGTCATTTTTTTGTGAGAAGGGTCTTCCACAAAAATCGCAAACATGAGGTTTCTTTCCAGTGTCGACACGCTGATGGTTTGTCTGATTTTTTTTTCTCCAAACAGCTTTTCTACAGAGGTCAGAAACAGTCAATTTGGTTCCTAAGTTCACAAACAGACGACGTCGTTGAATGCTTTCTAGCAAGATGTCACTTGCTAACTTGTCCATCATTCATAGTCCCTCAAGATTCAAGGCGAAAATTATCTTCCCAAATACCACAAGCAAAACGTTTTTTCCTTCATACCCCCCTACCTCCACCATCCATGTCCACGTTCAGCCCACCTACCTAGACAATGGAGGTAGAAATACCTCCATGCCGGCCCTAAGGATGCTAGGCAGGTTGTCGAAGTCGAAACTCACTACCTCCATGCCTACTCAACCCAGACTGTGTAAACTTTGCTCTAAATTACTGAAATCCTGAACGTACCCTTCTGAGCCGGCCAACGAGTGAATTTGATCACACTTACGACTGTTTTTTCCGCGTGTTGGTCGTTCCTTCCTCCATGGGTGATCGCACATCCCGCGTCCCCGTCCCGTTCCGTCCGTCCGTACCACTGTTCCGTCCCAACTTGACAATCGTCCCAACTGTAGTTGGGACCGGTCCCACTTTTTTGTCATGTGGTTTTGTTGTTTTAAAAACCTTTGTGGCCAACCTTTTCATAAAAAAAACTAAAGTAAAAAGGAGGTCACAGGAATATTATATTCCACCTTTTATTTTAAGAGCACAGAAAACAAATCCAACCATGTAATTAATTACTCTGGGATTCTGCTAACACAACCTGCTCCACTGGTACCCTGTATAATTTCCACTGTCCCAACTATAGTTGGGACGCCCCAACTTTAACACTCAATTTGGGACCAATCCCAACTGTAGACCTTTCTTTTGTTGATCAACAAACCGCGCTGGTTGGCATGGAGGGCCGAATGTTAGCAAAACATTCAATCGCGGGTACAAATATTGCGACCAAATTCAAAATTTCTGCAAATTTTACATAAACAAATTATACATCTTATGATTGGTTGCTTTGTTTCCAAAAAATTCAACACTATTTTTGATTATTTGTGTAACATTGTTACAAACTGTGGTTATCCCTTTTTGCTTTGCATTTATGGCTTATCATAGTTTTCCAACCTTGGTTGGCAAAGACTTGGGCTGTGACGTTCCAAAAGAAATATATCAGCCTCGCTCCCATGGGCAGCGCGCCGTATCGATACCTCTCGGTTCGGTACGGTACGGTGGTGGTGGTCCGCCCCAACTTGACAATCGCCACCAACTATAATAATATTATAGACCTTTCTGTTGCAATGTCACAGCCTGAATTTTTGCCAAACCAAGATTGGAAAACTATGGGAAGCCATAAATACAAAGCAAAAACAGATTGGCTCAATTGGTAAAATTACACAAACATCCAAAATTAGTGTACAATTTGTTGGAAACAAAGCAACAAACCATGGGATGTATTTTGGTCAGTTGAAAGTACGCAGAAATGTTGAATTTGGTCACAACATTCTATTAACACGATTGAATGTTTTGCTAACATTTGGCCACCCATACCAACCAGCGCAGTTTGTTTATAGACAAAGGAAAGGTCTACAATACATTCAACTAGAGATGTTTAAACATACCTGTGGCACGCAAAGTTACTACGCAGGCGCTTACTTACGCGAAACGCAACCAAAACATACTGGTATTCAATCTAAAATCTTTTAGTGTTAGTAGGCACGCGTACGCACAACTGCTGAACGTAGCATGCATTTATATCCTTCGCATAACGGGGTTTGACGCGTACGCACAACTGCTGAGCGTAGCATGCATTTATATCCTTCGCATAACAGGGTTTGACGCGTACGCACAACTGCTGAACGTAGCATGCATTTATATCCTTCGCATAACGGGGTTTGACGCGTACGCACAACTGCTGAGCGTAGCATGCATTTATATCCTTCGCATAACAGGGTTTGACGCGTACGCACAACTGCTGAACGTAGCATGCATTTATATCCTTCGCATAACGGGGTTTGACGCGTACGCACAACTGCTGAGCGTAGCATGCATTTATATCCTTCGCATAACAGGGTTTGACGCGTACGCACAACTGCTGAACGTAGCATGCATTTATATCCTTCGCATAACGGGGTTTGACGCGTACGCACAACTGCTGAACGTAGCATGCATTTCCTTCGCATAACGGGGTTCGATATTAAGAAGAGGGGGCACAATTCAAAACTTGTTGAGCTGTTATTTTTTAAATTTTTTGTAATAGCTCTGTATTTTAGGCCTTTCAATTCCCATCAGTATAGTTAACTCGCATTCTTGCCTGCCAGGAAATGCCCTGGAATGTACAGAGTCACTCTTTTTGTAAACTAGGGAATTATGGTAAATAATTTCAAAATCTCAAAGGTATCCGTCATGCAAAACAAATCAAAAACAGTTTTTTGTTCATTGTTGTTAAATATCATTATGATAATTTGTTTTATTTGGCCCTTGATAACAGAGAGAAACATACAGTCAAAATAAGATAAAACTGTAATGATGCAACAAAATTCGCTGTTGAAAGCACACCAACACAGGCAAGAACAGTCAGGCTGTACACAAATAAATCTTAAACACTATAGGTGGAACTCGTTTAATATAAAAAATTTATACTTTAAAAGTAAATAAACATAATTAAATGTGGACTACAATGAACAATCAGCCAACATTTTGACGCAAGGGATTACCAAGTTCCTGTATATATAAAAAAAACTGTTGCCCATGGTGTTTAAAAAGATTCAATTTCTTTAAGATGGCTTTTCCACAAACTAAACAATTTAATGTGGATTCTTAGGTGGTTTTTCATGTTTTTACTTGAGAAGGCTTTTCTGCAAAAGTCACATACGAATGGATTTCTCCCCAGTGTTGACTCTTCAATGTTAAATAAGAGAGGTTTTTCACAAAAAGGTTTCCCACAAACGTCACAAGCGAATGGTTTCTCTTCAGTGTAGAATCTTGGATGAGTTTTGAGGTTGCATCTCTTTAAGAATGTACACATGTAAGAAGGGTCTCAAACAAACCTCACAACCAAAAGATTTGTCCCCAGTGTCTCCCACATGGAATAAAAGAGGTTGTCAATTTGTGAAAAAGTTTCCCCACAAATTCCACAACCAAACGTTGGTCCGTTTGCTTGCCTTGTTTACCATAGACACAATCGGCAACTGGAGTCATGTAAATCATAGTGGTATACCATGTAAACAAACCAAGTGACACGCAGTGTCAGGCCTGGAATTACATGGAGGCCACGGAGGCCATGGCCTCCCGTTGCCCTAGTCTTGGCCTTGGTGCCCCTTCAAAACTTTCCCATAGACTTTAAGATTTTCCAGTGAAAGTGCCCTCTACAAAATGAAAATGGCCTTGCCCTCTCCAAGACGAAATTCCAGGCCTGCAGTGTGCTTCCCTCCATTTGGCAGCAGCACTTGAAAGCAGTCATGTTTTCCATGCACACTGCGCATCGCTTGCTTGGTTTGTTTACATTGTATACCCACTATGAGTCATGTGACTCTGGTCGCCGATTGTGTCAGTTGTTACAACCGAATGGTTTCTTCCTCGAGTGGAATTGAAGATTAGATGAATAATAATAATAATAATAAAACAGTATTTATATAGCACAATATGAATGCAACATTCCTCAAAGCGCTTAACAGCAAAATGAACAGCATTAAGAAAACATAACATTTAGTATAATTCCCAATTTAAGCCCACCAACAAGAATATATAAAATTAGGCCAGACCAGCTGTTACCTAAATGAAACCAAACCACAAACAACTAAAAGAAACTATAAAATTACTGTAAAACTAATATTATAAATTACAAATTTAAGTGTCTGAATGATTTAGATGCTTAAATGCTGAGAACTACACAGAAACTATACACAGTTTAGGATTAGGTTTTAATTACATGGGTCTTCAGCAAATTTTTAAAAACATCAAATGACTTTAGCACATCTTATGGACATTGGAAGCTCATTCCAAAGTTTGGGAGCAGCAGCGGAGAATGCTCTATCGCCATGTGATGTTGATGTTATGGCAGGTTTCAGGAGGTGTTTGCTACTAGACCTTAGTGACCGGATCCAGATTCTTTTAAAGGTTTTTCCAAAAAACTCACAAACAATTTCTCTTTCTCGAGTGTGGATTTGATTATGGTTTTCTCAGACTGGTTTTATGTGAGATGTTTCTGCCGCGATTTGACCCAAAAATGGCGAGCATGGCATACAGAGAAGCCAGGTGTGATGCTGGTGCAAGAAGTCAATACAAGTGGTTTTCCCCTCTGGGGAATCCTAGATGTGATACAACATTACAATTGTTTTAATGAAGTTTTTCCACAAAGGTCACAAAAAATGGTTTTTCTCAAAGGTGGAGGTACTGATGGGTGGTCAGGCTTTGTTTTTGTGAAAAGGATTTTCCCCAAACATCGCAAACAAAAGGTTTCTCTCCAGTGTGGACACACTGATGGTGAATCAATTTACCTTTTAATGAGAAGGTTTTTCCGCAAACCTCACAAACAAATAGTTTTTCTCTAGTGTGGTTACGCTGTTGGCATGTCAGGGAACTTTGGATCGGACAAACAAATGTTTTCTGTCGAGAGTGGACATGTTGGTGGCATGTCAGGTAAGATTTTTCCCAATAGGCTTTTCCACAAACATAACAAACAAATGGTTTCTCTCCAGTGTTGACTTGTCTATGTTTTACCAAAGCATCTTTGGAAGAAAAGGCTTTTCCACAAATGTCACAAACAAATGGTATTTCTCTAGTGGACACGTTGATGGCTTTTCAGACTACTTTTTTGGGAGAAGGATTTTCCACAAAGATCACAAACAAATGGTTTCTCTCCAGTGTGGACACGCAGATGGGTAGTCAGGTTAGCCTTATTTGGGAAAGCTTTTCCACAAAAATCACAAACAAATGGTTTCTCTCCAGTGTGGATACGCTGATGACTTGTCAGACCACCTTTCTGTGTGAAGGGTTCTCCACAAAGATCACAAACAAATGGTTTCTCTCCAGTGTGCAAACGCTGATGGCATGTCAGCCTAGATTTTCTTGAGAAGGCTTTGCCACAAAAGTCACAGTCAAATGGTTTTTTTCCAGTGTGGACAATTTTATGGTTTTTCAGTGTACATTTAAATGAGAACGCTTTTCCACAAAGATCACAAACAAATGGTTTCTCTCCAGTGTGCATACGCTGATGGCATGTCAGCCTAGGTTTGTCAGAGAACGCTTTTCCACAAAAGTCACAGTCAAATGGTTTCTCTCCAGTGTGGATACGCCGATGACGCGTAAGGTCAATTTTTTGTGTGAAGGGTTTTCCACAAAAATCACAAACATACGGGTTCTTTCCAGTGTGCAAACGCTGATGGCATGTCAGCTTAGATCTTATTGAGAAGGCTTTGCCACAAAGATCACAAACAAATGGTTTTTCTCCAGTGTGGACCCTTTTATGGTTTGTCAGTGTGAATTTCAATGAGAAGGCTTTTCCACAAACATCACAAACAAATGGTTTCTCTCCTGTGTGCAAACGCTGATGGCATTTGAGCCTAGATTTTACCGAGAAAGCTTGGCCGCTAAAGTTACAGTCAAATGGTTTCTCTCCAGTGTGGTGGATACGCAAATGGTGTGTCAGGCTAACTTTTTGTAAGAAGGCTTTTCCACAAAAATCACAGTCAAATGGTTTCTCTCCAGTGTGGATTCGCTGATGACGTGTCAGGTCATTTTTTTGTGAGAAGGCTTTTCCACAAAGATCACAAACAAATTTTTTTTTTCCAGTGTGGACACGCTGATGGTTTGTCAGATTTATTTTTCTCCAGAAAGTTTTTCTACAAAGGTCAGAAACAGTTAATTTGGGTCCTAAGTTCACAAACAGACGACGCCGTTGTATGCTTTCTAGCAAGATGTCACTTGCTATTAACTTGTCCATCATCTCCAATCCTCTCAACCAAGACGAAGATTTTTTTTCACAATGCCACAAACAAAACGACTTTCCCACTGTCTGACCATAGAGAAAGACCCTTTTCTCTATGGTCTGACTGTGGGTATCTTTCGGCCCACCTAGGCAGGTTGTCGAAGTCAAAACTCACTCCCTTACTCAAACCATGGAGCCTGGAGGTAGAAATAGAACAGACTGTGTAAACTTGGCACTAAATTACTGAAAACATGAACGTACTCTGCTGAGCCGGCCGGCCAGACGAGTGAATTTGATCACACTTCCCTCGTGCGGCGTGTTGGTAATCGCACGTCCCTCTCTTGTACCACACTGTTTCGTTCCAATAGTCGCGACGACGAGTCGCGACGTAATAAAAGACCTTCATATCAACCTCATCCACATGGTTTACTTTATTTCCAACCATGTTTATAGACTTGATTGCAAGGCTGTGTTTGCTTACTACAAAGCTAAAAATGTGCATAACCACAGCCGCACGAATGCGATGCCCGAATGCAATGCAACTCCTGTTCAGGTCCCCCCGACTGTCTTTAAACAGCACACCACGCTCTCACCCAAGGAAGCACACAAACGCTCGTTTCCACAGTCCCACACACACCGCTATCGCCCACAATCCTAGCCAGGCTCACAGCCTTGACGATCTTGTACACTTCCGGGTGATTGTCAAGGCTGTGAGCCTGACGGCTCACGGGCTATATTGTGGGCGATAGCGGTGTGTGGACAATAGCGGTGTGTGTGTGGGGCTGTGTACAGGCGCTGTGTGTGTGCATGGTGAGAGTGCGGTGTCCTATTTTTTTTAGAGTGAGTCGGGGGACTGGGGTTGTATGGCATTCGGGCGGCTGGGGTTTTAGTATCCTTGCTCTATGGTTTTAGCTAGAGTACTTGTCTACACAGCCTTGATATCAAGGCTACCATGTTTACAATTCGCTCGTCGCCAGCGCCTTGCCTTGCCGCTGGGGCCGAGCGAATGTTTACAACAGAGCGTTAAACCTCGTACTGCTCGACACACCCTGGGGAAGAGGTTGCCTTCGCATGGATCAATATTCCAACCATTGATCTACATTATACTGACAGTATGCATGAACAAACAAACCTGTGAAAGTTTGAGCTCAATTGGTCATCGAGGTCACGAGAAAATAGTGAAAAGAGACCTTATGTGTTTTCTGTTTTTTCAAACATCAAGTTTTTATCGCCCGTGATAAAAACTATTGTTTTACTAATTTCTCAGAAGCGATAGCATCTTAGGCAGAAATATTTTAAGGAACCCTTTCTACCATTGCTTACTTTAAATCATGTAAGTTATGTGTGAATCTGTGAACATTTGTGTTTTTCTATCTTACCAATAGTGTACAGGGCCTTGAAGTGGTAACTTTAATTGTCAAGGTGTAGTTTAAAAAACAAAACATGTTGTGTCTGCTAGTAATTAATTGTGTCTCTTTTCAAGAAAAAAATAATAAATAAATGTGAATACTATTAAAGGAACATTACAGAATTGGTAAGAAAAAAACTTGTAAAATGTACTTTTTGATCACAGATTTACATAAAACTTACACGGTCTAATGATGATGATAGTAGAAAACATCCCTTGAAATATTTCTGTCTGAAATGGCATATTTGATGAGAAATGAACAAACTAATTTTTCGATTGGAGTTTATCGCTCAGTGAGCGTTTTATTCATTTGTTGAATCTATACAATTTCATGCAAATGTGTAATCGGTTTTTCACTATTTTCTCGTGACCCAGATGGCCGATCGATCTCAAACTTCTACAGGTTTGTCAGTTTATGTATATGGTGGATTACATAAAGTACTTACACTGCCAGCAACTGTTTTGTTAGCGAAAACCAATTCTGTAATGTTCCTTTAATTAAAAAAGGAAAAACTTCAAAAAAGAAGAGCTAACTATAGGCATAAAAATGTACCTATTGCAAAATAAATGCTATTACCCATAAACTATTAAAGACAACATGGCGGACACATTTTTTGATACTCCGTGTACAAGATTTGTTTTAAGTTAAAAGCACACGTTTTTCAATAGATTGAATATAATATTTGAGATATTTATTACCAGGTTCCAAAGATTTATGAGGCAGATCTAATTGATTTTAAATGTGTAATTTCAGTGCATTTAAAACGTGTTGCCGGCACTTGTGCACAGAACTGCATTCCCTCATGGTATCAAATTTCAGGCTGGCATAGTTGACCTATCATTCAAAACCACTTGAATGGTATTGAATGGTCAGACAGCAAGAGGGTTAAAATTGATAAGTGTACAATATTGGCCCTTTCTACATAACAACGGTTATGTTTATCTCTTAAAATCTGTGTCGGCTTTCACAAAAATCATTAGTGCCTTCGAAAAGTATTAATTGAAGTGAGATTTAATTTTGTTGTGTTTTTTTCTTCTTCTTTTTTTCCAACCAGATCTCAGTGAATCTTCACACATCAAGCAAGTGTGTCCACTGCAAACTCAAAATTCTGTCATATTCTTTGTTTCTTTTATTTTCTCACATTTTAAGTTTATATTTGTTCACTTTTTGGAAAGTTAGATTTCAATGAGTGATGAAACATTGTGTTTGTTACATATCAAAACTATGTACAACATGTACATGTACAGGGAAAATATATTTAAAATGGTTCGTTCCTTAAATTGCCAGTGCATGTATCAGGACCATCAATTTAATACCATCACTTATCTTTTCATAAACACATTAATTGAAAGTTGCATGTGCAATGTTATGGTCATCAAACAGTAGTAATGCAAATGAGATTTTAACCCTAAAAAACCCAAGTCCTACAATATCCTCATTGCCAAAGTGCAGGATTGTGAAGGATTTGGGCTATTAGGGATCTGCAACACAGGAGGATTTCGAAGGCTTTGGGCTAAAATGAGTTTTTGTTAGGGTAGGATTTCGCAGGACTTGCGCTACCGGGCTGTTTTTACATAGGAGGATTTTGAAGGTTTTATGTATTATGCAGCTTAGCCAAAATAGGATTCTGAAGGTTTTGGGCTTTTTTGACATTTTTTGACTCCCTAACTTCTGTCTCAAAAGGATTTTGAAGGATTGGGCTAATATGTATACTTACAATAAGTTGAAGGATATTGAAGGATTTGGGCACTTTAGGTTTATTACCACTTTAATCCGAAGGATATTGAAGGATTTGGGCAGTATGTTTACCCAAGGGTCTAGTCTGTTAGGGTTAAGGTTTGTGGTGAGGAAGGTAATCAGGTGAGTTGTTTCTTGTAACAAAACATTGTGGTCTGTTCTGGGCCCAATTTCATAGAGCTGCTTAAGCACAAAAAGTAGCTAAGCGCAACAAAATTATGCTTACCAGAATAAGGTTACCAGCCAAACTACCATGTCACATGTACAATTTGTGACTGGTATCCTGCTCATTTCTGCTTAGCGGACAATTGTTAAGCAATCTTTTCTGCTTAAGCAGCTCCATGAAATTGGGCCCTGAACTTAGGAGTTCTGAAAAGAACCAAGATGCATCACAGTACAAAATAGAAAGAAAATTTGGTAGCAAAACTATGTCACTCATTTGCTAGCCACAAATATTAATAAGCACACCTTTCAGTATTATTATGGTTAGTTTTTTTTTAATGAAATGACAACAGTTCAGTAAGCAACAAATTTACTACTTACAGGTTTTATGAAATCGGGCCCAGAAACGATAGCATTTTAGGCAGAAATATTTTACGGAACCCTTTCTACCATTACTTACATGTAAGTTATGTGTGAATCTGTGAAAATTGTGTTTTTCGATCTTACCAATAGTGTACAGGGCCTTTAACTATGGTACGACCATCTTGATTTCTTCCCAATCCAAATCATTGAACCAAACTGAGGTAAGAAAAGAAATGCTTTCTCTCCAGTGTGGATACGCTGATGGCCAGTCAGAGATGATTTATACAAAAAAGCTTTTCCATAAAAGTCAATCGAATGGTTTTTCTCAAGGGTGGACTTGCTGATGGGTGTCTGGCCACCTTTGACCGAACAAACAAATGGTTTATGTCTGGTTTATGTCTGGCTTTTCCACAAGTTTCACAAACAAATTATCTTTTTTAGTGTGGACACATTGATGACCTATCGGGGCACATTTTGGGGAGAAGGGTTTTCCACAAAGATCACAAACTTAATGGTTTCACTCCAGTGTGGACACGCTGATGGCGTGTCAGCCTAGATTTTACTGCGAAGGCTTTTCCACAAAAGTCACAGTCAAATGGTTTTTCTCCAGTGTGGACACTTTGATGGTTTTTCAGTGTGAATTTAAATGAGAAGGCTTTTCCACAAACACCGCAAACAAATGGTTTCTCTCCAGTGTGGACACTTTGATGGTTTGTCAGGCCACCTTTTTGTGAGAAGGCTTTTCCACAAACATCGCAAACAAATGGTTTCTCTCCAGTGTGGACACGCAGATGGTGTGTCAGGCCACCTTTTTGTGAGAAGAGTTTTCCACAAAAATCACAAACAAATGGTTTATCTCCAGTGTGGACACGCTGATGGGTAGTCAGATTAGCCTTACTTGGGAAAACGTTTCCACAAAGATCACAAACAAATGGTTTCACTCCAGTGTGGATACGCTGATGGTGTGTCAGCCTAGATTTTACTGAGTAGACTTTTTCACAAAAGTCACAGTCAAATGGTTTTTCTCCAGTGTGGACACTTTGATGGTTTTTCAGTGTGAATTTAAATGAGAAGGCTTTTCCACAAACATCACAAATAAATGGTTTCTCTCCAGTGTGGACACTTTGATGGTTTGTCAGGCCACCTTTTTGTGAGAAGGCTTTTCCACAAACATCGCAAACAAAAGGTTTCTCTCCAGTGTGAATACGCAGATGGTGTGTCAGGCCACCTTTTTGTGCGAAGAGTTTTCCACAAAAATCACAAACAAATTGTTTATCTCCAGTGTGGACACGCTGATGGGTAGTCAGATTAGCCTTACTTGGGAAAACTTTTCCACAAAGATCACAAACAAATGGTTTCACTCCAGTGTGGATACGCTGATGGTGTGTCAGCCTAGATTTTACTGCGAAGGCTTTTCCACAAAAGTCGCAGTCAAATGGTTTTTTTCCAGTGTGGACACTTTGATGGTTTGTCAGTGTGAATTTAAATGAGAAGGCTTTTCCACAAACGTCGCAAACAAATGGTTTCTCTCCAGTGTGGACACTTTGATGGTTTGTCAGGCCACCTTTTTGTGTGAAGGCTTTTCCACAAACATCGCAAACAAATGGTTTCTCTCCAGTGTGGACACGCAGATGGTGTGTCAGGCCACCTTTTTGTGAGAAGAGTTTTCCACAAAAATCACAAACAAATGGTTTATCTCCAGTGTGGACACGCTGATGGGTAGTCAGATTAGCCTTACTTGGGAAAACGTTTCCACAAAGATCACAAACAAATGGTTTCACTCCAGTGTGGATACGCTGATGGTGTGTCAGCCGAGATTTGACTGAGAAGGCTTTTTCACAAAAGTCACAGTCAAATGGTTTTTCTCCAGTGTGGACACTTTGATGGTTTTTCAGTGTGAATTTAAATGAGAAGGCTTTTCCACAAACACCGCAAACAAATGGTTTCTCTCCAGTGTGGACACTTTGATGGTTTGTCAGGCCACCTTTTTGTGTGAAGGCTTTTCCACAAACATCGCAAACAAATGGTTTCTCTCCAGTGTGGACACGCAGATGGTGTGTCAGGCCACATTTTTGTGCGAAGAGTTTTCCACAAAAATCACAAACAAATTGTTTATCTCCAGTGTGGACACGCTGATGGGTAGTCAGATTAGCCTTACTTGGGAAAACGTTTCCACAAAGATCACAAACAAATGGTTTCACTCCAGTGTGGATACGCTGATGGTGTGTCAGCCTAGATTTGACTGAGAAGGCTTTTCCACAAAAGTCACAGTCAAATGGTTTTTCTCCAGTGTGGACACTTTGATGGTTTGTCAGTGTGAATTTAAATGAGAAAGCTTTTCCACAGACATCGCAAACAAATGGTTTCTCTCCAGTGTGGACATGCTGATGGTGTGTCAGGCCACCTTTTTGTGTGAAGGCTTTTCCACAAACATCGCAAACAAATGGTTTCTCTCCAGTGTGGATACGCTGATGGTGTGTCAAGCCAACTTTTTGTGAGAAGGATTTTCCACAAACATCGCAAACAAATGGTTTCTCTCCAGTGTAGACAAGCTGAACGTTTGTCTGATTAATTTTTTTCCGATTTGGTTGTTGCACAAAGTACTTTTCCATCAATTGCTTTCAGCATTGCAAATTGTTTTATACGAATCTTCTGTCAGTAAATTTAAAATGATCACAAAAATTTGTAAAGAGAGAGATATAAAGGAAGATGTGGCACCCAAATTTCTCGTACAAAGTTTCTTCTTTAATGTGAACTCAGTTCCTTCTTGCTGTGTAAATGAAATGAAATTGAAAATAGTAATTAATAAAAAAAATATTACAACAGGTGTCATCAAGAGACTCTAAACAAAGTAGAACATTGTCCTCATCGTTTTTAAAGACCCTGTACACTATTGGTAAGATCGAAAAACACAAATGTTCACAGATTCACACATGACTTACATGATTTATAGTGAGTAAATGTCAGTAATGGTAGATAGGGTTCCTGAAAATATTGCTGTCTAAAATGCTATCGTTTCTGAGAAATGAGTAAAACAATAGTTTTTATCACAGGTGATAAAAACTTGATGTTTGAAAAAAACAGAAAACACATAAGGTCTCTTTTAAGCTTGGGCGATATCGCTTTTTCTCAGCCACGATATATCGTCAAGAATATATCGCGATATTCGATATAATCGCGATTATTTTTTTATGACGTCAATTTACTACAAATCTCACGGTGTGAATTTTGGCTGAACTAAACCCCGTCGGATCGGATCTGTTTGGGAACCTTGCGGTTGCGGTCTGTGACTTGCAACTCTTTGTTGCAGCAAATCGTCTCGAAAAGGAGATTTATTGTTGAAATATCGTCTCGACAAGGAGATTTATTGTTGCAAGATCGTCTCGGCTAAGAAATACATCGCGATACTTAACGATATCGCGATTTACCGATATCACGATTAAAAAAAAACGTGACCCGATATCGTAATCGTTTCAGAACTAGTATCGCGATATTCGATAATATCGTGGTATCGCCCAAGCTTAGTCTCTTTTCATTATTTTCTTGTGACCTCCATGACCAATTGGGCTCAAACTTTCACAGGTTTGTTTGTTCATGCATATGTTGAATCACACAAAACATGAACACTGTCTGTGACTATTTTGTCAGCTCTACCAATCCTGTATAATACCTTTAACCTAGTAACGATAATTGTTATCTTTGATTCTCCTATCCCATTGAAACACAAACTTCTGCAACACAGGAAGCGACTATTAAAAATAGAAAATTTGTGTGTGTGTGTGCAGAATGATAATGTAAATAAAAAATTACAAACTCTGTGGCCTGCAAAGAAATCAATTTTTTGTCAGAATGTTTTTTTTTTAAGTACATAATTATATCAATTTTCTTTTGAGAAACTTGTTGAGAAGCAGCTGAGAATTTCATCCACCCATTGGGAGGATCGAGGGCAACGATGTTGGGATTTAACGTATCTAACAATATAAGAAATACCAACATAGCATATACAAATCTTTCCAAAACGTTAAAGGAACATTACAGAATTGTTTTTTGCTAACAAAACAGTTGCTGGCAGTGTAAGCACTTTATGTAATCCACCATATACATAAACTGACAAACCTGTAGAAGTTTGAGATCGATCGGCCATCTGGGTCACGAGAAAATAAAGCAAAACCGTTTACAAATTTGCATGTATTATACAATGCATGAATAAAACGCTCATGAGCGATAAACTCCAATCGAAAATTAGTTTGATTTATTTCTCATCAAATATGGCATTTCAGACAAAAATATTTCTAGGGATGTTTTCTACTATCATCATCATTAGACCATGTAAGTTTTATGTAAATCTATGACCAAAAGTATATTTTACAATTACCAATTCTGTAATGTTCCTTTAAGTAACAAAACCCACAATGGAAAGTGACTGCTGGGTAAATTCTAACTTCATTTTGGGATGAACAAAGAAACATTGACAAAAACAGGATTTGAGCCTGCAACCTCAAGATTGAATTAAAGTGCTTGGGCTCCCTGTGCCATCTAGCCCTAATCCTAAATGATGGTGTTCTCCCTATTTTGTCAATATCTAAAAAACAATTGAAGAACAAACCCTGTACTGGAATAAACTGTGGCCCTGGCATCTTGTTAAGACTAAAAACAAGACAAAATAAAAATTTAAAACATCGTCCTGCCTTTTTGAAAAAAAATATTTAATATTATTTTGTTTCTTTATGGCTGCCCGAGAAATTTTTCAAGAAAACGAATGGGGTATTTTTCAAGATTGTTGCCAGATTTTTCTGTGTGTTTTTTCGGTGCGCTAAAAACTAAAAATACAATCTTATTTGTTTAAAGGAACATTACAGAATTGGTAAGAACACAGATTTACATAAAACTTGCACGGTCTAATGCTGATGATAGTAGAAAACATCCCTTGAAATATTTCTGTCTGAAATGCCATATTTGATGAGAAATGATTAAACTAATTTTCCGATTGGAGTTTATCGCTCAGTGAGCGTTTTATTCATTTGTTGTAGACCCAGTAACTGGGCTACTCCTTTTCAAAATTTTGACATTATCTGTCGTACTAGCTAGTACGACAGATAATGTCAAAATTTGAAAAAGGAGTACAGCGCCCCAGTTATGGGTCTACATTTGTTGACTTATTCATGCAAATGTGTAATCGGTTTTTCACTATTTTCTCGTGACCCAGATGGCTGATCGATCTCAAACTTCTACAGGTTTGTCAGTTTATGTATATGGTGGATTACATAAAGTGCTCACACTGCCAGCAACTGTTTTGTTAGCAAAAACCAATTCTGTAATGTTCCTTTAACTCGGTGCCATTGCTGCCGGCCACCAACACCGAGACCGACTGTGACACTCGAGTACAAGTACAACACAACATGGATAATCACAGACCGTCAGCTCAGTCTCAGAGTAAAACAAATCAATATTTGTTCAATTTTACGGTCAAACTCAAATGTGGAATGTACAAACAATGTGTTTTTTTTTACTTCAAAAGCTATGCACTAAATTATTGAGAAACTGGACTTACCCTTGTTGTAGCAAACGATGGATGCCTAGCTAGGTCGTACAGAGCTGTTGTTGCTTATAGCGCCCTCTATGCGTGATTCCAACATTTCATATTCGCTCGTCCCCAGCGCGCCATCATGCATGCATTACACTCACACTGCAAGCACTCTGCACGCATGACGTACTGTTGTACTACCCATCCCAGCGGTCCTGGATAGGCCGCTGTAATACACATGACCCTAGTTTTTAGTGGAATTTTTGTGTGTGCAGGCTTTTCCACAAAAATCACAAACAAATGGTGTTTTTTTTTTTCCAATGTGGACATGTTGATGTTTTGTCATGCAAAACAAATTGTTTATTCATTGTTGTTAAATATAATCATAATTATTCATTTGGACATTGATACAAGAAACTAAACATACAGGCAGTCAAAATAAGATAAAAACTGTAATGATGCAAAGAAGTTTGCTGTTGAAAGCGCCCTCACATGGGCAACAACACAGTCGGACTTTACACAAAGAAATCTTTTATACATAATGCTGGAGCTTATTTATTTTATTTAAGACTAAGTCCCCCCCCCCCCAAAAAAAAATAAATAAATAAATAAAACAAAATAACTAAATGTGATCTACAATAATCAATCAGCAAAATGTTTGACGCAAGGAATTTCTCAGCCATTAACTTCTCATACAAAAAATTGTTATCCGGGATTCAATTTCTTTAAGGCCCTTTCCACAAACTTCACAAAATATCTTGCTTCTTGTAAGGTGGTTTTCCATGGTTTTTTTTTTTTTATGTGAGAAGGCTTTTTTACAAAAGTCACAAGGAAATGGTTTCTTCCCATCCCCAGTGATTACTCTTGGTAATTCAATAAGAGAATTAAACAAGGGCTCCAAGATGTGGCACAAGATTACCATTGTGAATGAAGCTTTTCCACAGGTCACAAAAAATGGTTTCTCTCAAATGTGGAGGTACTTGGTTTTTCTCCAGAGTGGACATGCTGATGGCATGTCAAGTTACTTTTTAACGAGAAAGTTTCCACAAAAGTCACAATCACAAGCTTTCTCCCCAGTGACCTTATAAATATAAATGAGAAGGATTTTCTTCAAACATAACAATGGTTTCTCTCAAGCACAAAATGTATAAACTAGCTCGGCAAAAAAATTGCCCTTTTTGGAGAGACATTGAAACTGCTTGGCTGCATGTACTTTTGCCAACCACTGGTGGGTAGGCAAAACTCGCGGCTGAGACGTTGCAAAAGAAAAGTTCTATGCTTTGTCAACAATAAAGTATTAGACCAATCAAATACGCGTGTTTGCGGTCATGAGTTGTTAGGTGACACCTGACATGGGTATTTACAACTTAAACTTTCATGTGCTTCTCATTTGAGGAATTTGCATATGATTTGCATGTGACTTCATTTGCATGTATCACCAAAAATCCGCGATGGGTGTATCCTTGTCATTCAGTTTTGTGTTATATTCTAATTCAATACCATCAAAGCTTTGAATCAATTTAGTCTCAGTATGACTGGAACCATCAATAAATTCAAAATCCAAACATTTCCTCATTCTCACTATTTGTTTTATTTGTGTAACTCAAATACAATGTACTTCTCTCTTTTTTTTTATTAAAGCAAAATACAGAATTTCGCTACTCTCAAGCAAATCATTGTGACATTAAAAACAATTTTAACAATAAGTTAGTACACAAATTTTAATTAGCTGAGAATGCATCGCTTTAAAACAGGTCTAAAAAATAAATACAAAATATTAACAAAATGGGGATCCTCGAATCATGGTTCAGTAAAAAAAAAAAAATTAGGTGCCCCTTGAAATGTTCCACTAGAAATTTATGTTTTCCTCATTGAGATGCCCTTTACCAAGAAGAAAATGTCTTGTTCTCCCAAGACTCAAGAATCAGGCATGTGTGTAGTCTTGCCCAAGACTTCAGTGATCGCTAGTGGATAGTGTAACGCGCTCGTAAAACTGCAGGGGCCGTATTCACGCAACTTAACTCACATTTGTATTGGAGTACTTAAAGGAACATTACAGAATTGGTAAGAAAAAAAACTTGTAAAATATACTTTTGATCACAGATTTACATAAAACTTACACGGTCTAATGATGATGATAGTAGAAAACATCCCTTGAAATATTTCTGTCCGAAATGCCATATTTGATGAGAAATGAACAAACTAATTTACCAATTGGGGTTTATCGCTCAGTGAGCGTTTTATTCATTTGTTGAATCTATACGATTTCATGCAAATGTGTAATAGTTTTTTTCACTATTTTCTCGTGACCCAAATCGCCGATCAATCTCAAACTTCTACACCGTTACTAATTACTACTGTATGTGTTACATGTGACTATCCACTATCGATCACCAAAATCTTGGGCCAAGACTAGCCTGTGTGTGACTCAGGGAATAATAAATACTTGCGCGAGACAAACTATGCAACCTACCAACTTCAATTGGGCTGTCAAATGTGCACGCTATGTGTAATCATCTTGTAGCGCCCTCTTCTGACACAAGTTCATCAGGCTATGCTAAAACACTCTGACTGCGTCTATATCGCACGCTTAAACACGGCCATGTGATCTCCTCTCTGCCATTCAGAAAGGATAAACTATCCCAGGTATTTATGAACTGTAATTTAAAGTTATGTGAACAATAAAGCTAGGTCCATTCTTCCTGCGAATGTGAAGCGAATTTTGACGTCACAGGGCTGTTTTTGTTGCGAATGTTTCGCAGGAGTTGAGCACATCTAAACTCTTGCGAATTGTTTGTTGCGAATTTGTGACGTCGAAATCTGCTTCGCATTTGCAGAAAGTATGAACCAGACTTAAGTATGTTAAAAACAATGGCATTTCCAGTTCCACAAAGTGACAAATCACCATTACCCTCTCCAGTATGATAATCTGGGGAACTTTAACCCTCCTACTGTCAGTGACTCTTGGCAACATTTTCCAGTGAGTTGACCAACCATTTGAAACCATTCGACTGCCAAGGTTGTGTACGATGGCACAAATGTGCACATAACTAACTGTGTACTGTGTACATATGCATTCCCTCATGGTATCATATTGCAGGCTGGCATAGTTGATCTATCATTCTCAAAACCACAGTGAATGGTATTGAGTGGTCAGACAGCAAGAGGGTTAATTCTCCTTCCTGTCAATTGTCACAAACCAATGGTTTCTCTCCAGTGTGGCAGCCCTGTTGAGTGGCCAGGAGAGAAGCCTGTCCCACAAATGTCACAAACAATGGTTTGGCTGCAGTGTGTACACGCTGATGAACCGTTAGCTGGCCATTGCGTTTGAAGGCTTTTCCACAAGTGTTACAAACAAATCGTTTCACTTCAGTGTGGACAAGCTGATGGGTTGTTAGGTTATTTTTATGTAAGAAGGCTTTTCCACAAAGGTCACATACAAACGCTTTCTCTCCAGTGTGCACACGCTGATGGATTGTTAAGTGGCCTTTGCGTTTGAAGGCTTTTCCACAAATGTTACAGGCAAATCGTTTCACTTCAGAATGGACGAGCTGATGGGCGATGAGGTTCGGTTTATTTGAGAAGTTTTTTCCACAGGCATAACAAACAAATGGTCTCTCCCCAGTGTGAAATCTCTCGTGATTTTTTAGATCTCCTTTCTGCTTGTAACTGTTTCCACAAATGTCACAAACGAATGGTCTCTCCCCAGTATGGACTCCCTGATGGTTGGTCAGGTGATGTTTATGCGTGAAGGCTTTCCCGCAAATGCCACAAATGAAAGATTTCTCTCCAGTGTGGACAAACTGATGGATGGTTCGTTGACCTTTGCGCTTAAAGGCTTTCCCACAAATGTCACAGACAAATGGTTTCTCTCCAGTGTGGACATCCTTATGACTAGTAAGGGTCTTCTTACGTGAAAAGGCTTTTCCACAAATGTCACAAACGAATGGTTTCTCTCCAATGTGAGCACGCTGGTGGCCTGTTAGGGTATGTTTATGTGAGAAAGCTTTTCCACAAATATCACAAACAAATGGTTTCTCTCCAGTGTGGACATGCTGATGAGTGCTGAGGTTCCTTTTGTGTGAAAATCCTTTTCCACAAACACTGCAAACAAATGGTTTCTCGCCGGTGTGGACACGCTGATGGTACGTCAGGGTGTGTTTATGTGAGAAGGCTTTTCCGCAAAGGTCACAAGCGAATGGTTTCTCTCCAGTGTGAACACGCTCATGAATGGTCAGTTGAACTTTGCGCAGAAAGGCTTTTCCACAAATGTCACAAACAAAAGATTTCTCTTTAGGGCGATCTTCCTGCTGATGCTCCATCTTTTCTTTGTCTGGACTGTCCTGTCAACAACAAAAAATCAGAAAAAGATTTGTTCGTTCTTGCACTTACACGAAAACTGTTTCTTCTGTAAATTCAAGCTGCCAATCCAATCACAAAATAGGACAGACATCAGGCACATGTCATGACAATTACTTTACATAAAAATTAATTCTTAAAGAGAAAAAATCTTGTAAACCTGATGTAGTTACCATCTCCCTCCTTTTTTTGTGAAAACAAAAGTGAGATTGCTGTGTGTTCATGTGAACATGTACATGTACAGCGGTTGCAAAAATTCACAACAATGGCCGCCAACGTGATGCTATTGCGCGTGCGCAATGACATTGGGACTGCAATTCTACGGACGGAGAAAGTTGACTATTTTTACAGGGGGATTTTCCTGTGAAAAATATGCATGCCTATGGTTCCAGTCAGTTTTAAACGTGTTTCCAGATACACTCTGATTAAAACCATTGTATTTGATGGTATTTTAAACTTGTTGTCTTGAGTTGTCTTGAGTTGTCGTGAAATGGGCCTGTTGATGCTATAAATTAGTATGACCGACAGACAGTGCCAAAAAAAGAATGGGTCTAAACATGGAGGAATGAATGGACCCCATAATCACACAGTGTGCAACAATCATAATCCACAAACCACCATGCATGCATTTTCTCTATGGACTATGATTGATGGAGCCAGGTCATTTCCCGAAGAATGATTTTTGATGAAGAATGAACAAAGAAAATCATTCATAAAGCTACATCATGGACATTATCACACGGACGAATGACTTTTGTTTACAAAAATTAAACTCATTATTGGACTACATAATTATTTTGTGACCTGACGGTGTATTATCAATTATAGAAAAACTGTACGTACCCTTCAACAACAGACGAGTGAATTCCATAAGTTTGTCAACATTGATTCGCCTTGTCGTTGTGCTTCGACTTCGTCCATAATTCTATCGCAATTCCTCCCAGCATCCAATGAATGCAAAAGCTGTTTAGACTGTACTGACTGTGTACATTGTGTCAAATGGGTTAGGCACGTCATCCATGTACAGCATTATAATAAACGCCCTCTACCGTTAAACTTCTAAAATTACAGCTGATGAGATGACGGGGTGCAATTTATTTTTCCGTACCACACTAGAGCCAATGCATACACGCATAAGGTATGGGCGCTTTCCCGGATCCCTTCACTGTTGACCCCCTGTCTCTAGTGTGGTACGAACAAAAAAATTGCTGACGGGGGGGGGGGCGGTAAAACACTGCTAATGTTTTTATCAAGATACATTATTTTGAGAGGGGATAACATGTTCCCCCATTTTTGCTTGGGCGGGGGTTATGCTGGTTACCAAACAATTTTTCACCATTTTTTGGAAAAAATGTGTACTTTTTTTATGAGGGGGGGGGGGGTTATAGAGTTGTATAGTTATATGGGTCCTTCTCTTAACTTTTTCAGTGACTAGCCAGCAGAACCAGTTAGGTTATCATTTCACTAGTCTTCAGGTTTTTTCACTTGTCAATATTTTATATTAAACAGGGATGTCCTTAAACACTGAGTGAACTAGCAAGCCGGACCACTCGGTGACGATTTTGATTGGTCCTCGGGTGTTTTAACTGGCATTCATGGCATTTGGCCGGCGGACCACTGTGAGAGGAGAAAGCTGTTTATATGCCTAGATCTGGGGTGATACCACAGGCCTGCAATTTCATCTTTAAGAGGGCAAGGCCATTTTAATTTTACAAAGCCCACTTCCATTGGAAAATCTTACAGCCTGTGGAAAACTTTTGAAGGGGCACCAAGGCCAAATAGACCAGGGACAACAGAGGCCATGACCTCCGTAGGGCAACAGAGGCCATGACCTCCGTAGGGCAACAGAGGCCATGACCTCCGTAGGGCAACAGAGGCCATGGCCTGAGTGTAATTCTGGGCATGATACAAAGTTTTAACATTAATACTTAGTTTTGAAGGGCCAGAACTGGATAGGAAATCCCCCCCAGCCTCAGCTCCCATAAAAACTTTGCCGACCCTCGGCCTCGAGAGTCTCTTGAGACAGGGTGCATCAAGCCGAGTGAATGTGTTGGGGCCCAATTAGTCAATCCGCATGATCCGTTGATTGCGTTGTGCTGTCAGTCCATCACGACTCTATCAGTTGATCCCGCTGCCACAAGTCAAGCAACTTTTCTTTATTTTTCAAAACTCTCAAGGTAAGTCCGAGATATCATACAGAACTGAACCAATGCGCATCGTGATCGACTATGGCAGATTGACCAAACGCACCCAACAAAATAAAAAACCAGAGCCAAAAGTATCCACTGCCTAAAATCCTGCTACTAACTGGGACAAATAGCTGCGTAAGCACACAAATTTACAACGCACAGCAACATTATGCTTACCAGATTAAGGTTACCAGCAAAAATACCATGTAACAGCTATCATTTGTGACTGGTAACCTGCAACATTTTAGTAATAGAAAGTTGTTAAGCGACAAAATCAAAGAAGAGGTTCTTCTTTTTCTGATTCTCACTGATAATTTTATTTCCATCTTATGAATAATCTTCAGTGTACTGCAGTAGCTACTTATTCTATTCTAAACATTGAACAATTAAGTAAAAGAAAATAAAAGAAACTTTCTGAATTCAGGTAATACTTTCACCATATTAGGCTGTCATGAAAACATCCAAAAAACTTTCTCCAGTCATTAAAATGCACTTATCTACAAACACCTATTTTCTGATAGACGCACTCTTTACAGGGAAACTTTGGTCTTGGCTTTGAGCTGCGTCAAGCTTTCTAAATATTGTCCAAGCAGCCAAGTGTTGCGCCGATCACTCAGGAGTTTCATCAAACTGGCTCTCCTCTTACAAGGTATGCCACAACACACATAGTCTTGCATTCAAAAAATAATACCATTGCCAACAAAGATGGCAGACATTTGGCAAAATAAAAAACAAAACATGTTTAGCGTCCTGCCTTTTTGAAAAAGGAAGGAGGAGGGCCTTTTTTTCCCTTCTTTTTTTGACTTGAGCTCACAGAAAAAAAAGCACAGAAAAAAGCTGGCAACCATCTTGAAAAATAGCCTGGCCGGTTGTCTTGAAATATGTGTCAGGCGGCCATTTTGAAAAAAAACAAAAAAAACCCTCCTCCTTCCTTTTTTCAAAAAGGCATGATGCTAAACCTTTTTTTCTGTTTCTTTTTTGCCTTAAAGGGAAAAGAGGACATCAGCCAAAGAGTTGAATGTTTAAATAATGTATAGCTACTCTAATATCACTTGAAATACTTGACAATAAAATAACAATACAAACTCAAAATTCAAAGGCATTTGTGCTCCATTCAAGGGCAGTGTACAACAATATTGTGCCATAAATGAAAACTGGTTAGTACATCTAAGAAAGTTGAAGAGCAAAGAATTGTTTGCATATGTTGAAGGAACATTACAGAATTGGATTTTGCTAACAAAACAGTTGCTGGCAGTGTAAGCACTTTATGTAATCCACCATATACATAAACTGACAAACCTGTAGAAGTTTGAGATCGATCGGCCATCTGGGTCACGAGAAAATAGTGAAAAACCGATACACATTTGCATGAAATCATATAGATTCAACAAATGAATAAAACGCTCACTGAGCGTTAAACTCCAATCGGAAAATTAGTTGATTCATTTCTCATCAAATATGGCATTTCAGACAGAAATATTTCAATGGATGTTTTCTACTATGATCATCATTAGACCGTGTAAGTTTTATGTAAATCTGTGATCAAAAAGTATATTTTACAAGTTTTTTTCTTACCAATTCTGTAATGTTCCTTTAATGTATTTAGTTTCTTTCTTTTACAAAGTTAGGGTGATGAGAAGGCCTTCCCAACGTTAATTTTAGAAAGAAAAAAGGTTTCTTTGGATGTTGCAAAAACTGCATCTTTTGCAAATGCTTTAATCCTCAAACGGTATTTCTCCAATGTGGACAAAATGACAGAATAATAATAATAATTCATTGATTTATATTGCGCCCATTCCATAAAATGTACACAAGCGCATAACAAAGCGAGGAAATACCACAATCCATGAAAATGGTTGTTATTTTGTGAGAAAGCTTTTCAACAGATTTCACACAAATATTAATGGAATGTCCACGAAGTATATTGAGAAGGTTTCTTCACAAAAGTCAATACTGCGTGCACAAACGCGCCGGGACCGCAGCGCCCTTTTGTAAAGGTCAAAATTGAGTACAAAGTACACGATTTGCGTGTATGGTAAAAGCACGCATCACGCGCTCGGTGTTCATGTCGTTGTTTTGTGACTTGCGTACAGTAAAGTAATGGTAGTAGCACTAGAAACATGGCCGCATGGCCAGCGCGATGAGTCACGTAACTTGGCTAAGGCGTCTTCTAGTTCTTATCTATGGCTTTCCCCCAAAGTCACAAACATTTGGTTTCTCTTCGGTGTGAGTTCGTTGATGGTCAGTAAGAACGCGCTTGTAAGTAAAACATTCTCCACAAATGTCACAAGTAAATGGTTTCTCCCCATGGTGGAGTCTCTGGTGTTTATTTAGACCGCCTTTTTGAGGAAAAGCTTTTCCACAAATGTCACAAACAAATGGTTTCTCTCCGGTGTGGATTCTCTGATGGCCTTTGAGGGTGGTTTTAAGTGAAAATGCTTTCCCACAAAAGTCACAAACAAATGGTTTCTCTCCTGTGTGGATTCTCTGGTGGCCGGTGAGGGTGGTTTTGAGAGAAAATGCTTTCCCACAAATGTCACAACCATATGGTTTCTCTCCAGTGTGAATACGCTGATGAGTAACCAGGCGATGTTTTCGTGAAAAGGCCTTTCCACAAAGGCCACAAACAAACGGCTTGTATAACGTGTGGACACGCTGATGGATGCTCAGGTTACGCTTGCTTGCAAATGCCTTTCGACAAGTATCACAATTAAATACTTTCTCTCTAGTGTGGACAAACTGATGGGTGGTCAGGAGACATTTTTCTGGAAAGGCTTTTCCACAAATGTCACAAACAAAAGGTTTTTCGACAGTGTGGATCTGCTGATGGACGGTCAAGTTACACTTTATTGCAAATGCTTTTTCACAAGTGTCACAAACAAGAGATTTCTCTTCAGTGTGGACAGGCGGAAGGGTGTTCAGGTTATTTTTTTGTGAAAAGGCTTTTCCACAAAAGTCACAAACAGATGATTTCTCTCCAGTGTGGACACTCTGATGCTTGGTCAAAGTCTTTTTGGAAGAGCAGGCTTTTCCACAAATTTTACAAACAAATCGTTTCTTTCCAGTGTGGATTCTCTGGTGACCGGTAAGGGTGGTTTTGAGAGCAAATGCTTTCCCACAAATGTCACAGACATACGGTTTCTCTCCAGTGTGCACTCTCTTGTGGCCGGTGAGGGTGGTTTTGAGAGAAAAGGCTTTCCCACAAATGTCACAACCGTATGGTTTCTCTCCAGTGTGAATTCGCTGATGAGTAACCAGGCGATGTTTACGTGAAAAGGCCTTTCCACAAAGGGCACAAACAAACGGCTTGTATAACGTGTGGACACGCTGATGGATGCTCAGGTTACGCTTGCTTGCAAATGCTTTTTCACAAATATCACAAACAAATACTTTCTCTCTAGTGTGGCCACGCTTATGGGTGGTCAGGCAATGTTTTTGTGAAAAGATTTTCCCACAAATATCACAACCATATAGCTTTTCAACAAGGTGAGTTTCAACGTGCTCATCAGTAAACCAGTCTCCACACTCTTCAGTGTGGACCTTTTGGTGGTCTCTCAGTCTGTGCTCACTGGGGAACGAGGTTTCACAAATGTTACAGACAAATTCTTCCGGTGACTTCCAAACATGGGTTATTCGATGTCTTTCCAGTTGACCTTTTTCAGAGTATGTTCCTCCACAAAGGTCACAAATAAACAACTCCTCTCGAGAATTCATTTTGGTAGTAATTGTAGAAAATAAAAATAAAATTGCCAATTTGTTTTTGATTGACAATAATAAGTAGATGTCGAGATAAATGATCCCCACTACTCTATAGCATGGGTATAAAACTGTGGATTCTGTGTTGGATTCACAAACAAACAGATTCTGTCCAATATGGTTTCAATGATGGGTTTCTTAAAACTAGACGTTTATAGATTTTTCCACAAACGTCACAAACAAATGGTTCCTCTCCAGTGTGGACAGCCTGAAGGCATGCCAGTGTTGATTTAAGTGAGCAAGCTTTTCAACAAATGTTTTAAATAAATGGTTTCTTTTCAGTGTGGACACGCTGATGGCATGCCAGTGTTGATTTAGGTGAGAAGGCTTTTCCACAAGTGTCACAATCAAAAGGTTTCTCTCCAGTGTGGACTCGCTGATGGTAGGTCAGTCCCGTTTTATGTGAGAAAACTTTTCCACACGTGTCACAAACAAATGGTTTCTCTCCAGTGTGCACACGCTGATGGGTTTTTAAGTTTGATTTTTGTCTGCAGGCTTTTCCACAAACGTCACAAACAAATGGTTTCTCTCCAGTGTGTAAACGCCGATGGCATGTCAGTGTTGATTCAAATGAGAAAGCTTTTCCACAAATGTTACAAACAAATGGTTTCTTTCCAGTGTGTACACGCTGATGGTTTGTCAGTGTCAATTCAAGTGAGAAAGCTTTTCCACAAATCTTACAAAAAAATGGTTTCTCTCCAGTGTGGACAAGCTGATGGCGTGTCAGTGTCACTTTTTGTGAGAAACTTTTTCCACAAATTTTACAAACAAATGGTTTCTCTCCAGTGTGGACAAGCTGATGGCGTCTCAGTGTCACTTGATGTGAGAAAGCTCTTCCACAAATGTCACAAACAAATGGTTTCTCTCCAGTGTGGACACGCTGATGGGTTTCTAATTTTGATTTTGGAAAGAAGACTTTTCCACAAAAGTCACAAACAAATGGTTTCTTTTCAGTGTGGACACGCTGCTGATGGGTGGTCAGGCAATTTTTTCGTGAGAAGGCATCTCCACAAAAGTTACAAACAAATGGTTTCTTTTCAGTGTGGACACGCTGCTGATGGGTGGTCAGGCAATGTTTTTGTGAGAAGGATTTTCCACAATTGTCACAACCAAATGGTTTCTCTTCAGTGTGGACCTTGTTGTGGTTGTTCAAGTGTTGCTTTTGTGAGAAGGCTGTTCCACAAATAACACAAACAAATGGTCTCTTTCCAGTGTGGATACGCAGATGGATGGTCACGGACGACTTATGGAAGAAAGTTTTTCCACAAATATCACAAACAAATGTTTTTTCTCTAGTGTGGACACTCTTATGGTCTTTTAATTTTGATTCACAGAAATAGGCTTTTCCACAAATGCTACAAACAAATCGTTTATCCCTGGTGCATACACCTTGATGGTTGGTCAGGCATTTTTTTCTCAAAAATGCTTTTCCACATGTATCACAAACAAATGGTTTCTCGTCAGTGTGGACTCTCTGGTGCTTTATCAGTCTGTGTTCATTGGGGAAAGATTGATGACAAACGTCACACACAAATTTGAATGTCTTTTTCCCACAACCCATATTCAGAAAACATTTTTAAAATGTCATTCCAGAATCCCAAAGGTGGATGCTTTAAAATGTCCATGTAGTTTGTGTAGACAACCTCTTGTTGTAGAGTATGTTTTCCCAAAACACCACAAACAAACGGTTTCCCCTCACAGTTTTATAAGTTTGGTATAATCAAACTTTAAAAGTCCTAATTCTGTCCCACAAATGTCACAAAGTGTCTCTCTCAAGTGTGGATGAGTCGAGATATGACAGCTTAATTCCAGGGCTAAATCCACAACAGTCATCAGACGGTTTGTCTAGAGTTAAACAAAATAATCATTGTTAAAACATGTTTTTAATTTTGTTGTCTGTTCAAGAATTATCACGAACAAATTTGTGAACACGCTGATGGTATGTCAGACGAATTTTCATGAGAAGGCTTTTCCACTTGTTACAAACAGTTGCTCCTGAGTGGGATCTCTGCTATTAAGGCAGAGTTTTCTCTGTAAGCTTTTCCACGAACTTCACAGGAAAATGGTCTCTCTTCAATAGGAATCCGTTCAAATCCCCAAAGCAAAACGCGGAGTTAAACTTTGTTTATCCAAAATCTTTTAAAATCTCTATAATATACTTGAATTAAACTCACCATGCTCACCTGAGGTACGCAGGAGTTTTTGTGTGTGTTAATGGTCATACGATTTTGTCAGACCATGGTGTGTCTGGCAGTGCATTTATCTTCAATCATTGAAGGCTGCACCCAAATTTCGAAAGGAAGAAGAAGATAAAGCGCAAGGATCCACCCAGACACGTTTCTCAAAAAATAAGGAGAAATTCTCACGGATTTGAGCAATCTTTTCATTGCGCTCTACTGACTGGGCAGCTCTATTCTGCATATTGGGTAAGTGCTAGACCCAGTAACTGGGGCGCTGTACTCCTTTTTTGACTTCATCTGACAGATGAAGTAAAAAAAATTTTAAAAGGAGTACAGCGCCCCAGTTACTGGGTCTAGGTAAGTGCAAATCAGTAGAATGCGCCCCCATGAGCATCGCCGCACAACATACGGCATGCGCGATTCATTTTTGACAACAGATCAGTTCAGATTTCTAGCTGATAATTTCTCTTTTTTAAGAAGCTTGTCAGATGTGACATGATCGCAATTTATTTACTGGAAAAATTCACATGCGAGCCTCGGGTGAGTTTATGGTATATTATGGAGGTCTTTGATGGATGTTGTAGCAGTTTTTTGTCACTCTCCGGTTTTTGTTTATTATTATTGTTAAATTGTATACAATCATACGATCACTCGGTCGGCCCTAAAACGCCAGATAAGGCCAAATAAAAAAAAATTACAGTTGATCGTCCCCTCCCTCATCCTTTTTTGAGGCCGCATCCTTTTTATTATTATTTTTTATTTTACTTTTTTTCTTCAAAAAGACACATTTTCTGTGTATTTTTCATTAAACTTACCAATCTTTTAGAACTTGTTCAATTTGTTGTACTGTAGTTGTAACTACAGAAAGTAAGTGGTGACGTTAAACTGAAGAATTGGTGGCCGGTTTGAATTAAAATGCTTGGCGGCCACCTTCGAAAGAAATAAAAAATAATAAATAAAAAGGCCCTCATCCTCCTCTTTTTGAAAAAACCTGGACGATCAACTGGTATTCTTTTTTACTTGGCCTAAAAAATTATGTCCCCAACAACAAAGCGTTGTGACTTTTACGTCCGTGTGCATTCCCATTTTGTTGGGTCGACAAGCTACACTTAGCCTTTAGGCCATTTTAATTTGTATATGGTAAAACGAAGTTTGTAAAATCCTGCCTCCAACAGATGACAGAATGTGACAAATGCACACTGACTTGTTTAACAAAAAAAACAAATTAAAAACATACCTCTTGTAAATTTGATGGGAATTTGCGTTCAAACCACAAACCATGGAGGTAGGAAGACAAACAAAGCACCAATATCATTATCAACGATACGAAAACTACATGCGTTTGACGAACGAACGCCCTCTTTTGTTCAGGTTTAACAAGTAGGGGGATGGGGGCGGGGTGTACCTCCACGATTAGTTCGCTCGGCCCCAGCGGCCTATCCAGGTTTTAAGGCAAGGCGCTGGGGACGAGCGAACCGATTAGATGCTCACTGGTGCAATATGGAACATTTTACATTGTTTGCATTTCAATTAATTTGTCTTTTTAGTCGGCCAAAATAAAGGGGTATCCACTATGTCCACCCCTACATCTGCGCCTGCCATTCCTGACCACCCCCCCAAGAAAGTACTACTACACCAACAAGAAAAAGGCGGTTACCCCTACCCTGTACAAATAGGTGTTTAAAGAATTTAACCTAATTTGGTGTTGATCAAAGAAAAATTGACTAGAGCAGGATTTGAACCAACGAGAAATGTTAATCAAATCCTAGTCTAGTCAATTTTTTTTTTCAACCCCAAATTATTAAACAATTTACCCAGTGAAATTCTTTTGTGGTTTATTTTTTACCCTGGCACGGATGTTGGCCCAGACACCACGTCGTTAAGGCTTCATGGTCGCTGTTTGGTTTGGTTTTGTGCAAACCAACGCAATTAATCGGGGCTTGAAAGCTGCGTGAGTGGAATACGAGGGCCCTAGAGCTGCTTAAGCACAACAAAAACTAGCTAAGCACAACAAAATTATGCTTACCAGAAAAAGGGTTACCAGCTAAAATACAATTTCATATGTAGCGTCTGTGACTGGTATCCTGCTTATTGTTGCTTAGCAGAAATCTTTTAAGCAATATTTTCTGATTAAGCAGCTCTATGAAATTGGGCCCAGATGATATCGACACTCGACAGGCATTTCATGCTTGATATTAAAGGGCCATAGTGATGGAACACGAAAAGGGACCAGACTAGTTTACCCCTCCACCCTCGATTGAGCTGAACCATCAATAAAATCAAAATCCAAACGTTGTCTTGATTCCAACAAATGTTTTATTTCCAATCTTCTTTCTTCTTTTTACATTTGAGTAACTTGGTAACTTCTTAATCAATATACATTTCTTCTCATATAAATTTAACAAATATTGTTGCAGCCGCATGGTTACATCTTAATCTTAAAGGTATTGTACACTTTTGGTAACAGCTCAAAATCAGTGTCCACATTTTGTGTGATTAAACATATACATGAACAAACAAACCTGTGAAAGTTTGAGCTCAATTGGTCATCGAGGTCACGAGAAAATAGTGAAAAGAGATCTTATGTGTTTTCTGTTTTTTCAAATTATCGCGCGCGATAATTACTATTGTTTTACTCGTTTCTCAGAAACGAAAGCATTTTAGGCAGAAATATTTTAAGGAACCCTTTCTACCATTACTTACTTTAAATCATGTAAGTTATGTGTAAATCTGTGAACATTGTGTTTTTCGATCTTACCAATAGTGTACAGGGCCTTTAAGCAATCTTGAAGACAAAAACTCAAACGATGAAGTTAAAAATGACTATTAACTGAGAGTGTGAGAGTGGTGGAGAGATATCTATCCAGTATCAAAGACGTGTAGTCTTTTCCCCAAAAAATAAAAAAAACTATTATTTACAAAGGTCTTCCTTGATTGTCATTATTGTTTATTTCCATCTTATTTGTTCTCTGACAATAACTGACAATCTCAAGTTTCTTAATCCCTTTTTTGCTTGTAGTTCAAACAAACTATTGTTGCTACCCGTTTATAATATCTTCATCAATAAGCAAATCACGAAGACAAAAAAGAAGAAGTTGCTCTCCAGTTTTGACATACGAATGATCATTTACTTGTTTAGCTTTCTGCATTAGAAGGTCACGAACTGCATTCTATCAAGTATGGACACGCTGATGGGTGGACAGATTCTGTCCAATATGGGTTCGCTGATGTTACCTGAAACTACTCTTCAGTATATAGATTTTTCCACAAAAGAAAAAAATTAATGGTTTCTCTCCGATGTGCACTCTCTGGTGTCTAGCTAGACTACCTTTTTCGAGAAAATGCTGTGCCAAAAATAAAAGGTCTTTCCCTGCAATGGACTTGTTCCTGATTTGCAAGAACAATTCATAAGGTTTACCCACAAATATTGCAAACGGTTTATGTCCGTGTGATATTAAGTAAATGTTGCTGCAGTGTTTGCTTCAAAGTAAAGGCTGCTCCATAAAATGTAACCATAACCAAATCATCTCAAGTTTTAACTAGTCGTGAGAAAATTCCTTTAAGAAAGCCTTCCCACTGTTCTCCAGTGTGTACTCGATGATGTTGAATTAGATGGCTGTTGTGGCAAAAAGTCTTTCCACAAATGTCACAAACTAACGTTTTCTCCTTAGAGTGGGTACGCTGATGGCAAGTCAGTGTCGATTTATGTGAGAAAGCATTTCCACAAATATCACAAACGAACGGTTTCTCTCCAGTGTGGACACGCTGATGGTATGTCAGTGTAGTGTTTTGTGAGAAGGCTTTTCCACAAGTGTCACAAACGAATGGTCTTTCTCCAGTGTGGACACGCTCATGGGCTATCAATTTTGATTTACGAAGGAAGGCTTTTCCGCAAACGTCACAAACAAATGGTCTCTCTCCAGTGTGGACACGCTGATGGGTGGTCAAGTGACGTTTGTGTGAGAAGGCTTTTCCACAAATGTCAACAAACAAAGGGTTTCCCATCAGGGGGAACACACTGATGGGTGGTCAGGCGATGTTTTCGTGAGAAGGCTTTTCCACAAATGTCACAAACAAAGGGTTTCTCTCCAGTGTGGACTTTGCTATGATTGTTCAAGTGTTGTTTTTGCGCGAAGGCTTTGTTACAAATGTCACAAACAAATGGTTTCTCTCCGGAATGGATACGCTTGTGGGTTGTCAGGTTAGTCTGATATGAAAATGCTTTTTCACAAATGTCACACGTAAATGGTTTTCTCCAGTGTGGACTCTACAGTGATTACTAAGACCACATTTTTGAGAAAATGCTTGTCCACAAATGTCACAAACAAATGGTTTCTCTCCAGTGTGGACACACTGATGGATGGTCAGGTGAAGTTTTTGTGTGTAGGCTTTTCCACAAATGTCACAAACAAATGGTTTCTCTCCAGTGTGGATACGCTGATGAGTGGTCAAATTAGCCTTAAATGGGAATGCTTTTCCACAAACATCACAAACAAATGGTTTCTCTCCAGTGTGGACTTTAAAGTGATTACTTAGACTGCCTTTTTGAGAAAATGCTTGTCCACATAAGTCACACACAAATGGTTTCTCTCCAGTGTGGACACGCTGATGGATAGTCAGGTGAATTTGTCGTGAGAAGATTTTTCCACAAATATCACAAACAAATGGTTTTTCTTCAGTTTGGACTGTTTTGCGATTTCTAAGTCTGTGTTCATGAGAAACGGATTGATTACAAAAGTCACCCACAAGTTCAAATTTCTTCTGTCCGGAATTCATAATGGTATTAATCAAAAACAATTTTAATGTTTATTTCCCAATTTGTTTCTTTGATTGACAAGGATAAGCGGATGGTCCTGAATGCACTCTTACTCTAAAGCATCGACATGTATGTGTTTTGCTGTAAGAATGTCAATAGTGCCACAACAAAATTATTCAAGAATCAACCACATTGATAAGTATTTGCTCTCAGTATGAACAAGCTGGTGTACATCTATGTCACATTGGAATGTTTTTCTCCAGTGTGTACTTGATGATGATTGATTACAAGGCTTTTGTGGCTGAAGGCTTTTCCACAAAAACGTTTCCAACAAATGGTTTCTCTTCAATGTGGATATGCTGATGGCGTGTCAGTATCGATTTAAGTGAGAAAGCTTTTCCACAAATATCACAAACAAACGGTTTCTCTCCAGTGTGGACACGCTGATGGTATGTCAGTGATCCATTTTGTGCGAAGGCTTTTCCACAAATGTCACAAACGAAGGGTTTCTCTCCAGTGTGGATACGCTGATGAGTGGTCAGGCAATATTTCCATAAAAAGCCTTTTCCACAAATGTCACAAACGAACGGTTTTTCTCCTGTGTGTACAAGCTCATGGGTGGTCAGCCTATGTTTTCGTGAAAAAGCGATTCCGCAAATGTCACAAACAAACGGTTTTTCCTGGTGTGGAGAAGCTGATGGTCTGTCAGATGATGTTTATGTGAAAAGGCTATACCACAAATGTCACAAACAAATGGTTTTTCTCCGGTGTGGACCCGCTGATGGTCTTTTAATTTTGAATTACGAAAGAAGGCTTTTCCACAAGTGTTACAAACAAATCGTTTCTCTCTAGTGTGGACACGTTGATGGTTGGTCAGGCAATTTTTCTGTAAAAATGCTTTTCCACAAATGCCACACAAAAACGGCTCCACTACAGTGTGGACACGCTTATGTTTGTTAAATTCTTTTTCAGATTCTGAGGCATTTCCACAAGTGTTACATAAAAATGGTTTCTCCTCAGTATGAGTTCTGTAATGGCCAATAAGAAAGTGCTTATAAGTGAAACGTTCACCACAAATGTCACACGTAAATGGTTTCTCCCCAGTGTGAAGTCGCTGGTGTGTATTTAAACTACCTTTTTGAGAAAATGCTTTTCCACAAATGTCACAAACAAATGGTTTCTCTCCAGTGTGGACACGCTGATGGATGGTCAGGTGAAGTGCTCGTGAGGAGGTTGTTCCACATGTATCACAAACAAATGGTTTCTCCCCAGTGTGAAGTCGCTGGTGTGTAATTAGACTACCTTTTTGAGAAAATGCTTTTTCACAAATGTCACAAACAAATGATTTCTCTCTAGTGTGGACACGCAGATGGTCTTTTAATTTTGATTCATGCGAGAAGGCTTTTCCAAAAATGCTACAAACAAATCGTTTTTCTTTAGTGTGGACTCTCTGGTGCTTTATCAGTCCGTGTACCTTGGAGAAAGATTGATGACAAACGTCACACACAAATTCAAATGTCTTTTGCCACAATTCATAATCAAAAATCATTTTTTAAATGTCATTGCAGAATCTTAAATATGGATCTGCTCATCCGCGTCAACGTTCGCTTATAAAGTCACAGTGTTAAATTGCTTCTATCTGCAGAAAAAGGAGAAAACAGAAAAAAAAACATTGATAGGTTTTTAATAAGGTTGGGATTTTCAACTGTTCCACTATAAAAAATGTTGAATAAGTTTCACAATATTTAACTGAAGCAAACAGTAAACGAAAATGACAACTTGACCCCAGACATTATCCAGGGAGATGATGGAAATACAATTCCGTATCCTGTTGCCTACTTTTTTAGTAATTTTTTCCAAAAGGAATATCTCATTTTAGTATTAAATTTGATTTTGTAATGAATGAAAAAGTGGTGGCAGGATACGGAAACTGAGCTAACCAGAAAAGCAGAGAATGAAAACATTTAGAAACAATTGACATTATAATAGGTAATATGTAACTAGCTTGGTCACTGACCGGAATAGTGGAGGTCAGTGCATGTCCATGGGTGTATCAGGTGGGCCTACCACATAGGTGATTTATGGGGTTGAGTCCTTGGTCAAGGAACTGGACGGAAGCTTGATAATTGAGGATAATGGAGTTTTCTAGAAACTACAATTATTATAGTGATTATAGCTAGATTCAGGGTTTACAAATAGCATAGAGGTCTTTGTTGATCAGTTGATGGATGGATGTTGAGGCAGATTTTGTTCACTCAGTCCGCCGGTCCCCTTGCTCAAAATGCTCGGACGACCATTCCACTGTACTTACCTAGCCATACAGCTACCAACGCCAGACAATGTCAATAGCTCCATGGTCAAACCCTCTGCTACCTCCATGGTTTAACTGTCTGTGTGGACATGGTGGAGTGTGGTCCAACCATAGAGAATTTCTACCTCCAAATCTAGCCCTACTCCAAATCCATGATCCAACGAAGGGTAGTTGGTGGGTCCAGGGCTGGGGCAGTACTTCTGTAGTCTAAACTCGGACTACTATAGATAGGGTAAATTTGTAGGTAGTTGTGCGAACAACGAGACGAAACGAAGTTTGTAAAATCCTGCCTTCCAATATAGCAATAGGTGTAAAGTTGAATTTTTTACGAGTTATACGATTACCGAACGAACGCCCTCTATTGTTCAGGTTTAGTAAGTAGGGGATGAGCGGCGTACAAATTTATTTTCTGCAGCACACGTCGGCTATAGAGTCAACAGTTAAGGGATAGGGAAGAACAGCCTATCTCTTAACTGTTGACTGTATTGATGAAGCATGCTGCAGAAAAAAAAATCGCGAGCGGCGGGGGGGGGGGGTCATCTCGCCCCCTAGCAAGCTTGCCCCCAACAAAGTCGCCCCCTGCAAAGTCGCCCCCTGACCGGCTCGCCCCGGGACTTTTCAAAGTCGCCCCCTGACAATGTCGCCCCCTAGCAAAGTCGCCCCCGGCAGAGTCGCCCCCGGACAAGTCGCCCCCATAGCAAAGTCGCCCCCTGACAATGTCCCCCTATAGCAAAGTCGCCCCAGATGTTATTTAGTGATTGAAAATAGTGAAGGTGCTAAATATTCAAAAATACACCAAAAATACTTAAAAGTCTCACAGTTTTTACAGTAGAAGGAAAATTATCTATTGACTCTTGAACTTTTATCTTTTGCTCAATTTTATATGGGGAGTCCCTGGGCCCGTTGAGTTATTCCCCCTCTAAATAAAAACACCCCTACGCCGGTGTAATTTTCCAAACGTCCGAGAATCAATCTTGAAAAATGTCCCTACACCTCTCGGCAAATAGGACAATTTGGTCAGGGCCTACATGTATGTCATTCAAAATACCTCAAGTTGGAAGTCAATAAACCCCCAGGTCACAATTGGGCAAACATTTTACACTGTAGGCCTACCCCTTTTATTGGGCTCTCAAATCTGTCTAATATAGAATATTTTGAGGGCCTACAAAATATTACTTAGGCCGACGCTCTATTTCTTGACTCTTGAACTTTTATCTTTTGCTCAATTTATATGGGGAGTCCCTTGGCCCTTGAGTTATTCCCCCTCTAAATAAAACACCCTACGCCGGTGTATTTTCAAACGTCCGAGATCAATCTTGAAAAATGTCCCTAACCTCTCGGCAAACAGGACAATTTGGTCAGGGCTACATGTATGTCATTCAAAATACCTCAAGTTGGAAGTCAATAAACCCCCAGGTCACAATTGGGCAAACATTTTACACTGTAGGCCTACCCTTTTATTGGGCTCTCAATCTGTCTAATATAGAATATTTTGAGGGCCTACAAAATATTACTTAGGCCGACGCTCTATTTTCTCCCTATTTAGTGGGATGGGGTGCACCCGTAACTGCCCTTTTTTTCGTGTTGGTGACTAACTGAGTTATGTAAGACCTTTTTATTGGGGGGGGGGGTCCAGAATGGCAGGGACGGATTTAGGGGTGGGCGCAGTGGGTGCCCCCTTCTGGCTAACTGAAAATAAAAATGAATTGAAATGCAAAAAGTGTGAACAATAATGTGTAAAACACTTCTGAAATGTCAAAAATTTGTGTTTAATTAAACAATTTTACATAATTAAGGGTTGAACAAAGACAGATTGACTAGAGAAGGATTTAAAACCAACGACATTTGGATTAACTGACTATAATAACAATGGACATTTATTAAATTGTGCATTACCTATGGGAATACAACAAAATGCAGGTGGGACAAAAACAATACAAATGACACTAACAGTACTAGAAGAAATTAATCGCAAACAAATGGATTTTTAACTTGGACTCAAATACATTAAGTGAATTATCTTAATTTCTTAATATCTTTTTAGCTTGTACTAGTTAAAGGAACATTACAGAATTGTTTTTTTCTAACAAAACAGGTGCTGGCAGTGTAAGCACTTTATGTAATTCACCATATACATAAACTGACAAACCTGTAGAAGTTTGAGATCGATCAACCATCTGGGTCACGAGAAAATAGTGAAAAACCGATTACACATTTGCATGAAATCATAAAGATTCAACAAATGAATAAAACGCTCACTGAGCGATAACCAATTCTGTAATGTTCCTTTAATTTTAGTCTGAAATATTACCGTGATGAAATTCATACTATTACCATTTTTTCTGTGACTCATTACCCACTGTAATGAAGTCATATTCTAGAAAACTGTAATCTGAAAACTTCTATCAGCTGATTTCGGTTGTACATGTACAAACAAAATGGAGGACAATGTGATTACATGCTGAAAATTGTGCTAAACTATTTTCTCCCGACTCACAAAACAGATGAAGCCAAAGTTTTCACAGGTTTGTTATTTTTATGAATATGGTTAAACAAAACATGAACGCTGTCTGCGACTATTTTGTCAGCTCTACCAATCCTGTATACTGTAATACTTTTCAGTGAAAACGTTTTTCCACAAATGTCTCAAACAAACAGTTCCTCCTCAGTGTGAGTTCCGCAATGGTCTGTAAGATTGTGCTTAAGTAAAAAGTTCTCCACAAGTTTCACAAGTACGTGGTTCCTCTCTAGTGTGAACACGCTGATGGGCTTTTAATTTTGATTTAAAATCAAACGCTTTTCCAAATGGCACAAACAAATGGTTTCTCTTCAGTGTGGATACACTGATGGGCTTTTAATTTTGATTTTAAAATAAAGACTTTTCCACAAATACCACAAGCGTACCGTTTTTTCTCCTTAGTGTGGACTTTCTGGTGAGCATTTACATTCCTTTTTGAAGTAAAACCTTTTCCACAAACACCACAAACAAATGGTTTCTCTTCAGTATGAACAAACATATGGGATAACAGTGAACTTTTATCCGATAAGCTTTTGCCACAAATGTCACAAACGTATGGTTTCTCTCCAGTGTGGACACGCTGGTGTTTGTTAAGCATGCTTTTAGACTGTAAGGCTTTTCCACAAATTTCACAAATGAACCATATCTCCTTAGTGTGGACTCTCTGGTGAGCACGTATATTACTTTTCGAACCAAAAGCTTTTCCACAAATGTCACATATGAATGGTTTCTCTCCAGAATGAACACGCAGATGGGATAACAGTGAACATTTTTCCGATAAGCCTTTGCCACAAATGTCACAAACGAATGTGTTTTTTTTCCGGTGTGGACAAGTGTGTGTATGGTCAATAGTACTTTTTGATTGAAAGCTTTTCCACAAATGTCACAAACAAATGGTTTCTCTCCAGTGTGAATACGTAGATGGCGTGTCAATGTACGTTTTACAGAGAAGCATTTATCACAAATGTCACAAACAAATGGTTTCTCGCCAGTGTGGCTTCTCCTGTGTGTGGCAAGGTTGATTTTAATTGAAAAAGTTTTCCCGCAAATGTCACAAATGAATGGTTTTACTTTTTCTCCAGTGTGGACACGCTTGTGGTTGTTCAAATTTGATTTTTGTGAGAAGGCTTTCCCACAAATGTCACAAACAAATTTTGTTTTCTTTACAGTGTGGACACGCTTGTGGCGATTCAAGTTATGGTTTAGTGAAAAAGCTTTTCCACAAATATCACAAATGGTTTCTCTTCAGTGTGGACATGCTGATGGCGTGTCATCGCCGATTTATATGAGAAGGCTTTTCCACAAATGTCACAAATGTTTTCTTTTCAGCGTGGACATGCCGACGATGGCATGGCAGTGATGATTTCTGTGAGAAGGCTTTTCCACAAATATCACAAAAAAAACGGTCTCTCTTTAGTGTGGACTGTCTTGTGCTCTTTAAGTCTGTGTTCATGAGAAAAAGATTTATCACAAATTCCACTGAAGAATTCAATTGTCTTCTTTTCAGAATTCATATTGGTATAAGCCATTCCAGAACTATCCACATTAATAATTATTTGCTCTCAAAGGTGGACACATTCAAGGTCATTTAATAGACAGTTTGCTTTCCCCAAAACACCACAAACAAATGGTTTCTCCTCAGTGTGAGTTTGGTGATGGTCAGGAAGATCATACCTGCCTGTAAGTAAACAAATGATTTTACTCCAGAGAGGACCTGCTAATGGATGGTCAGGGGAAATTTTTGTGAGAAGGATGTTCCAAAAGTATTACAAACAAATGGTCTCTCTTCAGTGCAGACTCTCTGGTGCTTTCTCAGTCTCTCAAAATGGTCTCTCTCAAGTGTGGATTTTCTGGTGAATACTTAGATTGTTTTTTTGAGAAAATGCTTTCCCACAAATGTCACAAACAAATGGTTTCTCTCCAGTGTGGATTCTCTGGTGTTTACTTAGATGAGTTTGTTGAATAAATGCTTTCCCACAAAAAACACAAACAAATGGTCTCTCTCCAGTGTGAACACGCCGATGGGTGGTCAGGGTATAATTATGTGAGAAGGTTTTTCCACAAAAATCACAAACATATGGTTTATCTCCAGTGTGGACTCTCTGGTGGCAAGCAAGGTTGTTTTTAAGAGCAAATGCTTTCCCACAAATGTCACAAATAAATTGTCTCTCTCCAGTGTGGACTCTCTGATGGATGATCAGGCGATATTTTCGTGAGAAGGTTTCTTGACAAATGTCACAAACGAATGGTTTCTCTCCAGTGTGAATTCTCCGATGATTAATTAGGCTAGTTTGGTGAGAAAATGCTTTTCCACAAATGTCACAAATAAATGGTTTCTCTCCAGTGTGGACACGCAGATGGTCAGTCAGGTGTTGCTTTAAGATGAAAGTTTTCTCACAAAAATCACAAATAAATGGTTTCTCTCCAGTGTGGACACGCTGATGGTTAGTCAGGTGATATTTGTGTGAGAAGGTTTTTTGACAAATGTCACAAACAAACGGTTTCTCTCCAGTGTGGATTCTCTGGTGATTTTGTAGGTTACTTTGTCGAGAAAATGCTTTTCCACAAACGTCACAAATATATAGTTTCTTTTCAGTGTGGACTGTTTGACGCTCTCTCAGTATGCGCTGATGTGAAAACGATTTATTGCAGATATCCCGTACAATTTCACCCGGTGACTTCTTCGAACTGTGTCGTAATTGATGCTTTTCCAGTTTGTCTTTTTTTGAGTAGGTTGCTCCTCCACATTGATCATCAATAATTGTCTTCTTGTGGGAACTCATTATCTGAAAAAAAATCCCAATGTTTTTAAAAAGGTACTTGCACAGAAGTGGAGAAGTCTTGGAATTCCACACATTTGGAATAGGGTTTGTGAAGGAAACTTCACTCAGTTCAGGTTCAGCTTCCTCCATCAAGGGTGGGGGCGGGGCAATGGGGGGGGGGGTTACATGTCCCTACCCTTACCATTTGTGATGGACACGGCACACGAAAATGGATCATGACTGAGGTCAGAATATTATAGGACGAGGAGACCCCTGTCTCCCTTTGCACTGACTGTGCTACACGTCCCGTTGTAATTAATTGTATGCAAGTGCAACGCACAGATCGGAGAAGTCCAACCTTCCTTGCTTGATTGATTAACGAAAGAAAGACGAGGTCCATTTTATAAAAATGGTGTAGTTTTGCGTACGACGAGATAAAAAACGACATTTGTAAAATTTTGCCTACAACAGACTGTGACAAATACACACTTAATTTTTTTTTTTACAAAAAGCAACCAAAACATACCCAGTTCTAGTTAAGTTTGATGGGAATTATATACGTTCAGTCCACAGCATGCAAGGTGGGTCGCCATCGAAGACGAATTCGTCTGCAAACAACCCCCTCTATTGTTCAGATTTGACAATCAGGGGGATGGGCGGGGAAACTGTTGTCTTTTTCGTGGGGTTTGTACAACATTATTTTGGGACCAGAGGGGAGGGGATAGCTCATTAGGATAATGCCATCCCCTCCAAGTTTTGCAAAGTGGTGAGCATAAATGGTCTATATTTGACCAACTCATATCATGCTCACACCAATTGACAGAAAGTCTAATTTCCTTGCATCACAATGATAGTTTTATCTTATTTTGACTGCCTGTATGTTGTTTTCTTGTATCGATGACCAAATAAATAACAATAAAAATAAAAACAATGAAAATATCAGTTTGTTTTACTTGTTTTGCATCACGACTTTGGTTCCAAATGCCCTCAAGTGGTCAAAAAGTTCCTGACTATAAACCTGACAAATTGATGAGCAAACGTTTTTGTCGCACATTTTAATGTACAACAATTTTACCAGTTGCATCTTCGATTGATCTTTGTTGGGCCCACAAATTCCCTGAAGTTAAAAATCAAACTAATGAAGCGGTCTCAATTAGAAGATGTCAATGAGTGCCCCAAGCAACAGATCATGTACGCCTAAATGTTCAGATTGCAAACCCAATCAATTTGAGTGAACAAAAGGATACAAAAAGATCAAAGCAAGACAAGAATAATTCAATAACATTGAATTCCCTTTACTTCATTGAAACTGTTGCTCGAAACCGAGGTGAAGGTGGTCAGGAATGGCCTAAGATTGTGCAACGGAGCAAGAATTAACATTTATCCCAGGCCCGTTTTAATTGGTGGCTTTGCATTTACTTTTAAATATGGGCAAAATTTGGTAATAAATCCTGTATTCTGAGATGGGAGATGAGACTGAGACAGAATTACTGGACATAATTAACTTTTAATGTTCTTCTTTTCTGGAGTTCTCATTTTTATTTTTAGTTTCCATTTTCCATGAAAAAACAATCTTTAGTATACTTCAGTAAATACTTAATCTATTCTAAACACTTAGCAGTTAGTTCAAATAAAAGAAGATACAACACTCTTGCTGAATTTAGGTACATTCACCATATTAGGCTGTCGTGACGATAAAACTAGACTTTCTCCAGTCATTAAAATGCACTAATCTACAAACATCAAACTTTTGATACAAATAGAAGTTCCTGATAAACACCATCTCGCGAATCCCACCCAAGTAATATGCCAGTGGATATTTTTTCCCCACAGAACTCCGGGAAGTACTGAATATACAGTGCTTTTAATACACATATTGATGAAAGGGCAAAACCAAATAGTATTATTATTTATTGCTTACTGTGGTGTATTTTGCATGGAAAAACGTTTTAATAATTATACCTGGGAATGCAGGTCATGGTGTGACCTTTGACATAAGCTGTATGCAAATTATACAGTACTATATTTATGAGCTGGGTGTAACCAAGTGGGCCAAAGCATAAAGCAAATATATCACACTTAACTACTTGACAATAAAATAAAGTCATAAACTTTAAATTCAAAGGCACAAAAGCTCCATTTTAAAGAGCAGTGTAAAAATACAAATAAATTGAACTATATTGATAGTTAGTAAATCTAAGAAAGTTAAAGAGCAAAAAAATATATATATCATATCTTGAACTGACACAAGGATCAATGATTTATTCTCAAAAGATTTCAAAGGGAAATAATCCAAGTTGTTGTGAAATGTCACCAAAAACTAAACCACCTCTCTTCAAAACAGTCTTTGTTAGCTGTCATTTGTCTCACAATAGAAATTTGTGTTTATCACATTTCTACAAATCTAACCAATGCTAATTTAATCAGTGTCTTTTTTTTCATAAAGTGGACACACTGATGGCAAGTCAGACTAAATTTATATGAAAAAGCTTTTCCACAACTGTCACAAACAAACGATTTAGACCTCTAGTGTGGATTCTCTGGTAGTCGGCAAGGTTGGTTTTAAGTGGCTTTTCCAAAAATGTCAGAGGCAGTTTGTTTCTCTCCAGTGTGGACCTGCTGATGATCTGTCAGTGAACATATTTCTGGGAAAGCTTTTCCACAAATGTCACAAACAAATGTGGACACGCTGATGGTCTGTCAGGTGATGTTTAGGTGAAAAATGGTTTCTCCTCAGATGTTACAAACAAATGGTTTCTCTCCAGAATGGACACGTCAATGGGCGATCAGGTCGTTTCTCACAGTGAGAAGAATTTCCCCCAAAAATCACAACTAAATGGTCTCTCTCATGTGTGGGCATTCTGATGGATGATCAGGCAATGTTTTCGTGAGAAGGTTTCTTGACAAATGTCACAAACTAATGGTTTCTCTACAGTGTGGACACGCCGATGGGCAGTCAAGGTAATTTTGTGTGAGAAGGTTTTTTGACAAGGTCACACACAAATTGTTTCTCTCTAGTGTGGAATCTTTGGTGGCCAGCAAGGCTGTATTTAAAAGCAAATGCTTTCCCACAGATGTCACAAACGAATGGTTTCTCTCCAGTGTGGACTTTACAGTGTTTAATTAGACTGCTTTTTTGAGAAAATGCTTGTCTGCAAACGTCACACACAAATGGTTTCTCTCCAGTGTGGATTCTCTGGGTGGCAAACAAGGCTGTTTTTCTGAGCAAATGCTTTCCCGCAAATGTCACAAACAAATGGTTTCTCATCAGTGTGTATTCTCTGGTGACTATTTAGACTGCAACTTTGAGAAAATGCTTTCCCACAAAAGTCACAAACAAATGGTTTCTCTCCAGAGTGTATTCTCTGGTGACTAGTTAGATTAAATTTTTGAGAAAATTCTTTCCCACAGATGTCACAAACGAATGGTTTCTCATCAGTGTGTATTCTCTGGTGACTATTTAGACTGCTTTTTTGAGAAAATGCTTGTCTGCAAACGTCACACACATATGGTTTCTCTCCAGTGTGAATTCTTTGGTGGCCAGCAAGGCTGTATTTAAAAGCAAATGCTTTCCCACAGATGTCACAAACGAATGGTTTCTCTCCAGTGTGGACTTTACAGTGTTTAATTAGACTGCTTTTTTGAGAAAATGCTTGTTCGCAAACGTCACACACAAATGGTTTCTCTCCAGTGTGGATTCTCTGGTGGCAATCAAGGCTGAATTTAAGAGCAAATGCTTTCCCACAGATGTCACAAACGAATGGTTTCTCATCAGTGTGTATTCTCTGGTGAATATTTAGACTGCAACTTTGAGAAAATGCTTTCCCACAAAAGTCACAAACAAATGGTTTCTCTCCAGTGTGGATTCTCTGGTGACTAGTTAGATTTAATTTTTGAGAAAATGCTTTCCCACAGATGTCACAAACAAATGGTTTCTCTCCAGTGTGGATTCTCTGGTGACTAGTTAGATTTAATTTTTGAGAAAATGCTTTCCCACAGATGTCACAAACGAATGGTTTCTCTCCAGTGTGGACTTTACAGTGTTTAATTAGACTGCCTTTTTGAGAAAATGCTTGTCTGCAAACGTCACACACAAATGGTTTCTCTCCAGTGTGGATTCTTTGGTGCCAAGCAAGGCTGTATTTAAAAGCAAATGCTTTCCCACAGATGTCACAAACGAATGGTTTCGCTCCAGTGTGGACTCTACCGTGTTTACCTAGACTGCCTTTTTGAGAAAATGCCCGTCCGCAAATGTCACAAATGAATGGTTTCTCTCTTGTGTGGACTCTAAAGTGATCAGTTAGACTGCATTTTTGAGAAAATGCTTGTCCACAAATGTCACACACAAATGGTTTCTCTCCAGAGTGGACACGCTTGTGGGTGGTCAGGGTAGCTTTCTGTAAGAAGGATTTCCCACAAAAATCACAAACAAATGGTTTCTCTCCAGTGTGGACTCTTTGGTGGGAAACAAGGTGGTTTTTAAGAGTAAATGCTTTCCCGCAAATGTCACACATAAATGGTTTCTCTCCAGTGTGGATTCTTTGGTGCCAAGCAAGGCTGTATTTAAAAGCAAATGCTTTCCCACAGATGTCACAAACGAATGGTTTCACTCCAGTGTGGACTCTACCGTGTTTACCTAGACTGCCTTTTTGAGAAAATGCTCGTCCGCAAATGTCACAAATGAATGGTTTCTCTCTACTGTGGACTCTATAGTGATCAGTTAGAGTGCATTTTTGAGAAAATGCTTGTCCACAAATGTCACACACAAATGGTTTCTCTCCAGTGTGGACACGCCGATGGATGGTCAAATGAATTTGTTGAGAAAAGTCTTTTCCACAAAAATCACAAACAAATGGTTTCTCTTCGGTTTGGACTGTTTTGCGTTTCTAAGTCTGTGTTCATGAGTAGCAGATTGATTACAAAAGTCATCCACAAGTTCAAATTTCTTCTGTCCAGATTTCATATTGGTATTAACCAAAAACTTTCCAATTTGTTTCTCTGATTGACCAAGATAAGCGGATGGTCTTGAATGCACTCTTACCCTTAAGCACTGATATGTATGTGTTTTGAGAATGTCACAAGTGCCACAAAAACATTATTCAAGAATCATCCACATTTAGAAGTATTCGCTCTCAAAATGTCACAAAAGAACAAGTTCTCTCAAGTATGAACGAGCTGGTGTAGATCTTTGTCACAACGGAATGTTTCCTTCAGTGTGGACTCTCTGCTGCTTTATCAGTCTGTGTTCATTGGAGAAAGATTGATGACAAACGTCTCACACAATTTCAAATGTCTTCTTGTCACATTTCTCAGTCAAAAATCAGTTTTTTAAATGTCATTGCAGAATCTCAAATATGGATATGCTCGATGTCCGCTATTATTAAGTCACAGTGTTAAATTGCTCCTATCTGCAGAAAAAGTAGAAAAAAGAAAAACATAATTTGTACCTGTCAACTGTAGGTTTTTATTTTTTAACGGGGTTGGGATGTTTTGACTGTTTCACCATAAAAAATGTTGAAATCAGTTTTTAACTGAAGCAGACAGTAAACAAAAAATGAGAACTTGACCCCAGACAATGTTTAGGAAGACACCAGCGCCGTTGTGGAAGTGTGTCTTACCTTTATCCTCTACACCTAAGTTTTGCTTTGTACACCTCGAAAACACTACACCAGGGAGTCACAAGAGCTGTGCCCACACACTGGGTTTGTAACCAACGAGAAGGTGTTCTATTTTAAATAGTATATCCTGCCTTTAAAAAACAGCATCATGTGATTCCCAGCCACCCACCTACATGTACAGGGCTCGAATTTGGGGGAAAAATCCACAAGAATACAGGACTTGTAGTTGTACCACAAATGTTTACTGGACCAGAAATAATTTTACAAGACCAGATTCAAACTGAGAATTGAACAAGCACTAAGACATAGGCCTATAAGAGAAGATTTAGGCCTACCTCATTTGTCTTTAAAAGGGTATTAAGTAAGTATATTTCAAATCATTACTCAAAGTCAACATTTGAACAAATCTTGTTTCTGTTCAAGATATTATAGAGTGAGGTACATGTACATGAGTTGTTATTGAATTGAAACCACAAGACCACTGGACTTGTCCGGTCATGAGTTTACTGGCCCAATGCTAAAATCACTGGCCCTCGGGCCTGTGTGTGGTCCAGTGTCAAATTCGGTACCCTTTTCCCTCACATATTTTTTTATATCACTCATCAGTTCAGATTTCCAGCTGATATTTTCTGACACAATCGCATCACCTAATTAGTAATTAACAGGAAACATCTGTTGCATGCCTCAGTCAGAGTCAGATGAGTTTAAAGAATATATTAATATTATTGTAATAGTCTATAGAGGTCTTTGATGGATGTTGAGGCAGTTTTTGTTCACGGGGTCCCTTGCCATGCTGGCTCTATGCTCGGACCCTACTGTACTTACCTAGCTAGGAGTGCAGTAGTGAACAGTGAATCGCAAAATAACGAACACTTCGGCACCAGTAACAGTCATGTACAGTACGTAGGACATGCTACTGTACCACCACCACGTGCGAGATAATCAGTCAACTCACTGGTGGTGTTGATGTCACTCACACACTCACACAGTCCATAGAGAGTGGGTCCTTTCTCTATGCAGTCACAATATCAAGCAGAAGAGGTAGAACTACTTGTGCGTACGAGACGAAATTAAGCTTGTAAAATCCCGCCTCCAAGAGAATGTGACAAATACACACTTAATTGTTTAACTAAAACCAAATTGAAAACATACCTCTACATGCAAAGTTTGCACCAACTTCAAAACGATTACCGAACGAACGCCCTCTGTTGTTCAGGTTCAGCAAATACGGGATGGGCGGGGTCAGGGACCGGTACACCCCACTAAATAAGCTCCCATGGCATACACAAAAAATACTTAGAAGTCTCACAGCTTTTTACAGTAGAAGGAAAATTATCCATTGACTTTTGATATTTCATCCTCTGCTCAATTTGATATGGGGATTCCCAAGGACCGTTGAGTTATTCTCCCTCCAAATAAAAAACACCCCTGCACTGGTGTATTTTTTACAAACGTCCGAGAATCAATCTTGAAAAATGTCCCTACACCTCTCGGCAAGTAGGACAATTTGTTCAGGGCCTACATGTATTTATGTCATCCAAAATACCTCAAATTGGAAGTCAACAACCCCCAGGTCACTAATGGGCAAACATTGAATACTGTACCCCTTTTATTGGGCTATCAAATCTGTCTAATAAGGATTTTTGAAGGCCTCTTTTGTTGCTGACTAACCGAGTTATTCACATGTAGAACTTTTTTTAGGGGGGGGGAGGGGGAGAGGGTCCAAAATGGCCCCCTTTTAGCTAACTGAAAAGAAAAATGAATTAAAAGGCAATAAATGTGTAAAACACTTCTGAAATGTCAAATATTGCACCAGTGCATCAAATCGTGGAGATACAAATAGATGTTTAATTAAACAATTTTACATAATTAAGGGTTGAACAAAGACAGATTGACGAGAGAAGGATTATAAACCAATGACCCTTGGATTAACTGACTATAATAAAAACGGACATATATATTGCGCAATACCTATGTGAATATACTCTAAGTCCCCCTGTGCATTACAAGAAATAAATACGACAACAAAATGCAGGAAGAAAAACAATATATGCAAATAACACTGACAGTACTCGAAGGAATTAATCGCAAACAAAAGGGTTTTTAACTTGGATTTAAATACACTAAGTGAATTATCTTTAATTTCTTAATATTTTTTTAGCTTGTAGTTAAAACAAAAAAGTGTTGCTACCCATTAATAATATCTTCATCACTAAGCAAATAATGAACACATACAAAAAAGGTTGCTCTCCAATTTGGAAATGCAAATGATAGTAGGAGACCAGCCTGTAGGTCCTGTGACCAAACTCTGGGAACAAAAGTTCTCAATAAGCTTCACAAGTACGTGGTTCCTCTCTAGTGTGAACACGCTGATGGGCTTTTAATTTTGATTTAAAATCAAACGCTTTTCCAAATGGCACAAACAAATGGTTTCTCTTCAGTGTGGATACACTGATGGGCTTTTAATTTTGATTTTAAAATAAAGACTTTTCCACAAATTTCACAAACGAACCGTTTTTTCTCCTTAGTGTGGACTTTCTGGTGAGCACTTACATTCCTTTTTGAAGTAAAACCTTTTCCACAAACGCCACAAACAAACGGTTTCTCTCCAGTATGAACACACATATGGGATAACAGTGAAATTTTATCCGATAAGCCTTTTCCACAAATGTCACAAACGTATGGTTTCTCTCCAGTGTGGACACGCTGGTGTTTGTTAAAACTGTTTTTAGACTGTAAGGCTTTTCCACAAATATCACAAACGAACCGTTTCTCCTTAGTGTGGACTCTCTGGTGAGCACGTACATTATTTTTTGAAGTAAAAGCTCTTCCACAAATGTGACAAACAAATGGTTTCTCTCCAGAATGAACACGCAGATGGGATAACAGTGAACGTTTATCCGATAAGCCTTTGCCACAAATTTCACAAACGAATGGTTTTTTCTCCGGTGTGGACAAGCGTGTGTATGGTCAAGTGTGTTTTTTGTTTGAAAGCTTTTCCACAAATGTCACAAACATATGGTTTCTCTCCAGTGTGGACACGCAGATGGCATGTCAATGAACGTTTTTCAGAGAAGCATTTATCACAAATGTCACAAACAAATGGTTTCTCACCAGTGTGGCTTCTCTGGTGTACAGCAAGGTTCGTTTTACTTGAAAAGTTTTTTCCACAAATGTCACAAATGAATGGTTTTACTTTTTCTCCAGTGTGGACACGCTTGTGGTTGTTCAAATTTGATTTTTGTGAGAAGGCTTTCCCACAAATGTCACAAACAAATGTTTTCTTTTCAGCGTGGACATGCTGACGATGGCGTGTCAGTGACGATTTCTGTGAGAAGGCTTTTCCACAAATATCACAAACAAAAGGTCTCTCTTTAGTGTGGACTGTCTTGTGCTCTTTAAGTCTGTGTTCATGAGAAAAAGATTCATCACAAATTCCACTAAAAAATTCAAACGTCTTCTTTTCAGAATTCATATTGGTATAAGCCATTCCAGAACTATCCACATTAATAATTATTTGCTCTCAAAGGTGGACACATTCAAGGTCATTTAATAGACAGTTTGCTTTCCCCAAAACACCACAAACAAATGGTTTCTCCTCAGTGTGAGTTTGGTGATGGTCAGGAAGATCATGCCTGTAAGTTAAACATTTTCCATAAATGTCACAAACAAATGATTTTACTCCAGAGAGGACCTGCTGATGGATGGTCAGGTGAAGTTTTTGTGAGAAGGATGTTCTACATGTATCACAAACAAATGGTCTCTCCTCAGTGCAGACTCTCTGGTGCTTTCTCAGTCTCTCAAAATGGTCTCTCTCAAGTGTGGATTTTCTGGTGTTTACTTAGATTGCTTTTTTGAGAAAATGCTTTCCCACAAATGTCACAAACAAATGGTTTCTCTCCAGTGTGGATTCTTTGGTGTCTACTTAGATGAATTGGTTGAATAAATGCTTTCCCACAAAAAACACAAACAAATGGTCTCTCTCCAGTGTGAATACGCCGGTGGGTGGTCAGGCTATGTTTATGTGAGAAGGTTTTTCCACAAATGTCACAAACAAATGGTTTCTCTCCAGTGTGGATTCTCATGTGACTTATACTTAGGTTAGTTTTAAGAGCAAATGCCTTTCCACAAATGTCACAAATAAATGGTTTCTCTCCAGTGTGAACACGCAGATGGTTAGTCAGGTGATGTTTGTGTGAGAAGGTTTCTTGACAAATGTCACAAACGAATGGTTTCTCTCCAGTGTGGATTCTCTTATGATCACTTAGGTTGGTTTGTAGAGCAAATGCTTTTCCACAAATGTCACAAATAAATGGTTTCTCTCCAGTGTGGATTCTCTTGTGATTACTTAGGTTAGTTTGTAGAGAAAATGCTTTTCCACAAATGTCACAAATAAATGGTTTCTCTCCAGTGTGGACACGCCGATGGGCAGTCAGGGTTTGCTTTAATATGAAAGTTTTCCCACAAAAATCACAAACAAATGGTCTCTCTCCAGTGTGGACACGCTGATGGTTAGTCAGGTGATTTTTGTGTGAAAAGGTTTCTTGACAAATGTCACAAGCATATGGTTTCTCTCCAGTGTGGATTCTCTGGTGACTATTTAGGTAGGTTTGTCTAGAAAATGCTTTTCCACAAATGTCACAAATAAATGGTTTCTCTCCAGTGTGGATTCTCTGGTGACTATTTAGGTAGGTTTGTCTAGAAAATGCTTTTCCACAAACGTCACAAATAAATGGTTTCTTTTCAGTGTGGACTGTTTGATGCTCTCTCAGTACGTGTTGATGTGAAAACGATTTATTGCAGATATCCCGTACAAATTCACCCGGTGACTTCAAACTGTGTCGTAAGTGATGCTTTTTCAGTTTGCCTTTTTCTGAGTAGGTTGCTCCACATTGGTCATGAATAACTGTCTTCTTGTTGGAACTCATATCTGAAAAAAAAAAAAAAATGTTTTTAAAAAGGTACTTGCCAATTTGTTGTCCATTGAAAATGATAAACATTTCATTGCCGCTCTTAGTCTAATTAAAAATAAAGGTAGGGTTATTGTTTGTTTTTTGTTAACATAATGCTGATGAAAAGGCACCATTGTTAAGGAAGCTTTAATTCAAGTAAGCAGTCTAACACAGTGCCTATTTATTGTGAAATTAACAAATACATTTTAGACCCCAAAAATTACATATCTTAAGGGTTTTAGACAGCAGACACAAATTGTTATGTTTGCGTAATGGGCCAGAAAAAAATAGGGAAGTTAGGTAGGGATTTTTATATAAATTTTTAATCGTCACACTCTTTTGTTTGTTGGCTCCTGTACCATACTTTGACTTCAGCTTCTTCCATCGTGGGGGGAGGGGGGGGGGGGGGGTAACATGGAACATGACCCTACCATTACCTATCAATCATGACTGAGGTCAGAATAATAGGAGATCCCTGGTACTAGTTGCACTGGTATTCGTTGCACTGAACTGACTGCACGTCACATTGTTTTGTAAATTGTAGGCAAACACACAGAAACGGAAGAAATTCAAGAAGAGCCAAGAGGTCCATTTTATAAAATGGTGTAGTTTTGAGTACGAGATAAAAAACATTTGTAAAATATTGCCTACAACATACTGTGAAAAATACACACTTAATTTGTTAACAAAAAGCAACCAAGACATACCCTTTCTAGTTAAGTTTGATGGGAAGTTTTATACGTTCAATCCAGCATGCAAAAGGTGGGTCGTCATCGAAGACGAACTCGCTTGCAAACAACCCCCTCTATCGTTCAGATTTAACAAGTAGGTGGTGGGCGGGGAAACTGTTGTCTTTTTCGTGGGGTTCGTACAGCATATGGGATAAGAGGGGGAGGGATAGCTTATTAGGATAATGCCATCCCCTCCAAATTTTGCAAAGTGGTGAGCAGAATTGGTCTATATTTGACCAACTCATATCATGCTCACACCAACTGCTGCTCTCCACAAGTCTAGTCCAGAACTGGCTGGACTGGAAACTGCCTTGTTGAGGTGCTACCCTCTTCCCGAGCATGTGGTATTGACGATGATGATAATGAAAACAGATATTTTAAAAACCAAAATCCAAGCAATATTCTTCTTTTCTTGGCTCTCATTTTTATTTTGAGTTTCCATCTGCTTTTGAAAAAAACAATGAATCTTTAGTATACTTCAGTAATTACTTAATCTATTCTAAACACTTAGCAGTTAGTACAACTAAAAGAAGATACAACACTCTGAATTTAGGTACATTCACCATATTAGTCTGTCATGACGATAACTAAACTTTGTCCAGTAATTAAAATGCACTAATCTACAAACATCAAACTTTGGATACAAATAGAAGTTCCCGATAAACGCCATCTTTACATACAAGGCAAAATAAATTTTAAAAACATGCTTAGAGTCACTTCCTTTTTGAAAAAAAGCTTTTAAAGGAACATTACAGAATTGGTAAGAAAAAAACTTGTAAAATATACTTTTTGATCACAGATTTACATAAAACTTACACGGTCTAATGATGATGATAGTAGAAAACATCCCTTGAAATATTTGTGTCTGAAATGTCATATTTGATGAGAAATGAATAAACTAATTTTCCGATTGGAGTTTATCGCTCAGTGAGCGTTTTATTCATTTGTTGAATCTATATGAATTCATGCAAATGTGTAATCGGTTTTTCACTATTTTCTCGTGACCCAGATGGCCGATCGATCTCAAACTTCTACAGGTTTGTCAGTTTATGTATATGGTGGATTACATAAAGTGCTTACACTGCCAGCAACTGTTTTGTTAGCAAAAACCAATTCTGTAATGTTCCTTTAACTGTTTCTACTCTTCCAATCAAAACTATAAGCCAGCAGAGGTCAACACACTTTCAAGGTTTAATAGAACACTACACCCACACCTAAGGGTCATAAAACCACAAAGACCCAGTGCAGGGCAGCTTGGCTTTTGAGTGAAGAAACTGAAATGGATAATGTGTTAAAAAACTGGGGAGAGTCAAGATAAAACTCATGAGTAGTTGGATCTCAATACCGAGTGTCAATCATTCTCCTAGGACAGGGCTTCAGAGTGTCTGGGGCTAACATTAATTAAAGAAAAGGATCGTCAGATTAGTTTTCACTGTCGGCAAAAACAAGTACCAGTTGGCAATGTTATAATGCTGGTGCAGGCCTGTATGCTTCGTTCTTGAAAGGGAAAGGGCACCAAGGCATTCTCTCCTGGGTAAAGGGCACCCTATGAGGAAATTGTAAATTTCTATGGGAGCATTTCAAGGGCACCAAGGCAATGACCAGGGGGCATCAAGGCAATCGCTTGCTGGTGGTTTTTTTTTTTTGGTTCACAAAACTGGTATTTAATACTTGAATTAATGTATTGTAAATAACTGATACCCGCATGTGACAAATTTGCTATGATTACGATTATATTGTGGGCAAGCCTGCGCATAACTTTGTGCATATGGACATGGAGTAAGTACAGAAAGCTACGAAAGACCGTAGGGCATAAACCTTCAGTTTATTTGTGAAAAATAATGTCCCTCAAGGATAATAATAATTCAGAACACAGAATGTGAAACGAAAAAGAGGTATATTTTATAAAATGGTGTAGTTTTGAGTACAAGATAAAAAACTACATTTGTAAAATATTGCCTACAACATACTGTGACAAATACACACTTTATTTTTCAACAAAAAGCAACCAAAACATACCCTTAGTTTTCTAGTTATGTTTGATGGGAAATTTTATGCGTTCAATCCACAAAGTGGGTCGCCATCGAAGCCGAACTCGTCTGTAATTAACCCCCTCTATTGTTCAGGATTACAAGTAGGGGGGTGGGCATGGAAAATGCTTGTCGAAAATGTCACAGACAGATGTTTTCTCAAGTGTGAATTCTCTGGTGAATACTTAGATTGATTTTTTGAGAAAATGCTTTCCCACAAATGTCACAAACAAATGGTTTCTCTCCAGTGTGGACACGCTGATGGGCAGTCAAGGTAATTTTGTGTGAGAAGATTTTTTTGACAAACGTCACACACAAATGGTTTCTCTCCAGTGTGGATTCTCTGGTGATTATTGAAATTGATTTTTTGAGAAAATGCTTTCCCACAAATGTCCCAAACAAATGGTTTTTCTCAAGTATGGATTCTCTGGTGACTATTCAGTTTGACTTTTTGAGAAAATGCTTTCCCGCAAATAACACAAACAAATGGTTTCTCTCCAGTGTGAAAACGCTCATGGGTGATCAGGGTTGATCTCTGTGAGAAGAATTTCCCACAATAAGCGCAAACAAATGGTTTCTCTCCAGTGTGGACACGCAGATGTTTAGTCAGGGCAAATTTGTGTGAGAATGTTTTTTGACAAACGTCACACACAAATGGTTTCTCTCCAGTGTGGATTCTACAGTGATTACTCAGATTGAGTTTTCTAGAAAATGCTTGTCCACAACTGTCACAGACAAATGGTTTCTCTCCAGTGTGGATTCTCTGGTGATTATTTAAATTGATTTTTTGGGAGAATGCTTTCCCACAAATGTCACACAAAAAAGGTTTCTCGCCAGAGTGGACACGCTTGTGGGTGGTCAGGGTTGAACTCTGTGAGAAGAATTTCCCACAATAATCGCAAACAAATGGTTTCTCTCCAGTGTGGACACGCTGATGGGCAGTCAAGTTAAATTTGTGTGCGAAGGCTTTTTGACAAACATCACACATAAATGGTTTCTCTCCAGTGTGGATTCTTTGGTGGCAAGCAAGGCTCTTGTTATGAGCAAATGCTTTCCCACAAATGTTACAAACGAATGGTTTCTCTCCAGTGTGGATTCTCTGGTGGCAAGCAAGGTAGTTTTTAACAGCAAAAGCTTCCCCACAAATGTCACAAACGAAGCGTTTCCTTGTATCGTGGACTCTACCGTGATTACTTAGACTGCCTTTTTGAGAAAATGCATGTCCACAAATGTCACAGACAAATGGTTTCTCTCCAGTGTGGACACGCTGATGGATGGTTAGGTGAGATGGTATGGAAAAGCCTTTTCCACAAATATCACAAACAAATGGTTTCTCTTCGGTTTGGACTGTTTTGCGTTTTCTAAGTCTGTGTTCATGAGAAACAGATTGATTACAAAAGTCACCCACAAGTTCAAATTTCTTCTGTCCAGAATTCATAATGGTATTAATCAAAAACAATTTTAACCTTTACTTCTCAATTTGTATCTTTGATCGACCAAGATAAACGGATGGTCTTGAATGCACTCTTACTCTTAAGCATTGACAAGTACGTGTTTTGCTGAAAGAATGTCACAAGATCCACAAAAACATTATTCAAGAATCATCCACATTTAGAAGTATTCATTCTCAAAATGTCACAAAAGAATAAGTTCACTCAAGTATGAACAGGCTTGTGTACATCTATGTCACAACGGAATGTTTTCTCCAGTGTGTACTTGATGATGATTGATTAGAATGCTTTTGTGGCTGAAGGCTTTCCCACAAATGTCACAAACAAATGGTTTCTCTCCAGTGTGAAGTCGCTGGTGTGTATTTAGACTACCTTTTTGAGAAAATGCTTTTCCACAAATGTCACAAACAAATGATTTTACTCCAGTGGGGACCTGCTGATGGATGGTCAGGTGAAGTGTTTGTGAGAAGGATGTTCCACATGTATCACAAACAAATGGTTTCTCCCCAGTGTGAAGTCGCTGGTGTGTAATTAGACTACCTTTTTGAAAAAATGCTTTTCCACAAATGTCACAAACAAATGATTTTACTCCAGTTGGGACCTGCTGATGGATGGTCAGGTGAAGTGTTTGTGAGAAGGATGTTCCACATGTATCACAAACAGTGTGGACACGCTGATGGTCTTTAATTTTGATTCAGGGAAGAAGGCTTTTCCACAAATGCTCCAAACAAATCGTTTTTCTCTAGTATTTATATCTGAAAAAAACCAAATTGTTTTTAAAAGGTACTTTTGTCTGTTGAGAATGGTAAATACTTCAGTGTTACTCTTTAGTCTTAACGGTAGGGTTAAGGGTCAATGTTTGTTTTTTGTCAACATAAAGGCACCATTATTACTCAGGGAAACTACAATTCAAGTTTTCAGTCTAATACAGTAAAAAATAATTTCAAAATAAATAAGATTGTTTTTTTAGACTTGAACAAACCCAAAAAACACACATAAAAAAAAGCTGGCAACGATCTTGAAAAAAATCTGGCCGATTGTTTTGAAAAAGGTGTTGGGCGGCCATTAAAAAAGAAAGAAAAAGGGGGGCCTTCCTCCAACCTCGTCCCCAGGGATGATCGATCTCGCCGCGCCATTTTCTTCCAGCATGCCTTGCTCGCTCATTAAAATGTGTTCATATACAGCACATTTTAACTAGGCCTGTGGCTGATCCACTCTACGCGCCCGCTCAAGTATGGCAACCCGCAAATAAGGCCTAAATTTGATCCTGTGGTATGTCTAACTCTATGCAGTTTAGAGTGACAGTGTAAAAGCATGATTAATTTGAAACAGAATCTGTTGAAATACTTGCATTTCACACGTGCGTACTAAGCGTCCTAAAGCGCCATGCAAGAGCTCAGAATTTTTTAACAAGTGTGCACACAAACTACAAAGTAGTCACTTTTCGGAGCCAATTAATTAGTGTTGTTTTTTTAGAAACAAGGCGGGCACTGTAGTCTGTACATCATGCATGTTTAAAAAAATATCTTGGCTAACAACACTACAGAAGTCTTGAAATTCCGGACATGGAATATGTGACCGAAACTTCGGGGGGGGGCGGGGCTACATGACCCTATCATTACCATTTGTGATGGACACGGCACTCGAACATGAATCATGAATGAGATCAGAATATTATAGGACTAGTAGATCCCTGCCTGGTGGTGGTGGTGTGGGACGCCAGTCTCCGTTGCACTGCACCGACTGCGCTGCACGACACGTTGTCCAACCTGAATCTGTGCAGTGGAAGAAAGAGGTATATTTTATAAAATGGTGTAGTTTTGCGTACGAGATGAAACGACATTTGTAAAATCTTACCTACAACAGACTGTGACAAATACACACTTAATTGTTTAACAAAAAGTAAACAAACATACCCTTCTACTCTAGACATGTAAGTTTGATGGGAAATATTGTTTACGTTCGAACTGGCATAAAGTGGCGCCATCAACAGTAGACGAACTAGTTTACAAACAGCCCCCTCTATTGTTCAGGTTTAACAAGTAGGGGGATGGGCGGGGAAACTGCTGTCTGGGGTTCGTACAGCATATTTTGGGACCAGAGGGGGAGGGGATACCTCATTAGGATCACGCCATCCCCTCCAGATTTTGCAAAGTGGTGAGCAGAATTGGTCTATATTTGACCAACTCATCATGCTCACACCAACTGACCATATTTTTAGTCAAAGAGGGTCATTTAGCGACTAAATTCCTTGCATCCAATGACAGTTTTGTCTTATTTTGACCTCCACCTCCATGTTTTGGCTGCCTGTATGTTGTTTTCTTGTATCAATGACCAAATAAATAATTATAATAATAACAAAAACAATAGACGAATCAGTTTGTTTCACTTGTTTTGCATTACGTCATTGGTTCACACATGCCCTCAAGTGGTGAAAAATACTCCAATTTAACACCAATTGCATCTGATCGTTATAGGGCCAACAAATTCCCTGAAGTTAGAAGTAAACTAATAAAGTGGTCTCAATTAGAAGATGTCAATAAGTGCCCCAAGCAACCAAACATGTCCTCTAGTAAATGTCCAGGTAGCATCCCCAATCAATTTGAGTGAACAAAAGGTGCATAAACATCAAAGCAAGACAACAATCTTGAGTAAACCAATAACATTGAATTCCCTTTACTCCGTTAGAAATGTTGCAAAGGCTAGCCCAGAACTGGCTGGACTGGAAACTGCGTTGTTGAGGTTGAGGTTGAGGTGCTACCCTCTTCCCGAGCATGTGGTATTGATGATGATGAAAACAAGTCTTTTAAAAAACAAAATCCAAGCAATGTTCTTCATTTCTTTGTTCTCATTTTTATTTTTAGTTTCCATCTTGTTATGAAAAAATGATCTTCAATAGACAAGTTTCAGTATTTACAAAATCTATTCTAAACACTTAGCAGTTAGTTCAAATAAAAGAAGATGCAACACTCTTGCTGAATTTAGGTACATTCACCATATAAGGCTGTCGTGACATAAAAACTAAACTCTCTCCAGTCCAGGCCTTGCGCTTAAGCTTTTTGTAAAGTAGCCTGCCTGGCCAGTAAACTTTGCATTCTACTTGCCCCCTTGATGTTTTAGTAGCCCAGATTTTAAACAGGAATTGCCATAAATGTAATGTTCTGATGTGTTAATGTTAACGATCACAACCAGTTTAATGAACAAATGAAGTTATATTCACACACTCAATAACGATTAACACATTTTACACATTAATTATTCACATCTGAAAAGGAATAAATGAGCTTTTTAAACAAGTAGGTCGCACAGTTTTTAGTAGCCCACAGGGCAAGTTGAGAGGTGGTGTTTACTAGCCCATAGCATTTTTTACTAGACAATGTACGCCGGGCTAGTGTTAAGGGCGAGTCCTGCAGTCATTAAAATGCACTAATCTACAAACATCTTACTTATGATACAGATAGAAGTTCCTGATAAGTGCCATCAAAAAGGCAAAACAATTCTTTTAACAAGTTTAGCGTCCTTCCTTTTTCATTTTTTTTAAATGGTTGCCTGACACATTTTTCAAGACATGATGCGCCAGCGTTTTTCTGTGTTTTTTCTGTGTACTAAAGTAAAAAAATACTATGTTATATATTCTACAATTAATTTTTTTTCATCAGAGATTTATAAAAATTTATCCTTAAAAAAAATATGTATACATGTATTATAAAAAGGAGGCGAACTCTACAAAGGATGCTAAACATGTTTGTTTATTTGGCCCAACTTGGGCTAGTCAAGTTATTCACCCACCAAACTTCCCCACTTTTACAAGGTATGTCCAACACACAATTTTGCATTTATCCATAAAGATGGCGACTTATTATTATCAAAAAGATGTAAAGTTTGCACCGTGATAAAAAATATAATTTGCTTTTACCCTTTACCGATGTGTGTAAAGCACTGCATACCCAAGTTCTGTGAAGTGCAATCTGGGTGGTCTAGCTGGTAAAATATCTGTTCTAGAATGGCAAAGGTCGTGGGTTCGAATCCCACCCAAGTAATATTCCAGTTGATTTTTTCTTCTTCACAGAACTCGGGAAGTACCGAGTATTGAGTGCTTTTAGTACACAAATCGGTGAAAGGGCAAACCCAAATAATATTGTTAATATTGCTTATCATTAAGTAACTTGACAATAAAATAAAGTCGTAAACTCGAAATTCAAAGGCACAAAAGCTCCATTAAAGAGCAGTGTAAAAATACAAATAAATTGAACCATATTGATAGTTAGATGGCGTCTAAGAAAGTTAGAGAACAAAAACAATATCCTATCTTGAACTGACACAAGGATCAATGATTTCTCTCCAAAGACTTCAAAGGGAAAAAAACAATTTGTCGTAAAATGTCACAGAAAACTAAACTACCTCTCCTCAAAACAGTCCTCCTCCTCAGTCTTTGTTAGCTGTCATTTGTCCTACAACAGAGATTTCTGTTTATCATATTTCTGCAAAACTAACAATTGCTAATTTGTTCAGTTTCTTTTTTTCATGAAGTGGACACACTGATGGCACGTCAGGCTATATTTATGTGAAAAAAGCTTTTCTAAACTGTCACAAACAAAAGGTTTCTGTCTAGTGTGGATTATCTGGTGGTCAGCAAGGTTGGTTTTTTAAAGTAGATTTTCCAAAAATGTCAGAGGCAGTTTGTTTCTCTTCAGTGTGGACCTGCTGATGATCTGTCAGTAAACATATTTCTAGGAAAGTTTTTCCACAAATGTCACAAAGAAATGTTTTTTGTCCAATGTGGACACGCTGATGGTCTGTCAGATGATGTTTACGTGAAAAAGCTTTTCCACAACTGTCACAAACGAATGGTTTCTCTCCAGTGTGGATTCTCTGGTGAATACTTAAATTGTTTTTTTGAGTAAATGCCTTCCCACAGATATCACAAACAAACGGTTTCTCTCCAGAGTGGACACGTCGATGGTTGATCAGGGCGTTTCTCAGTGAGAAGAATTTCCCACAAAAATCACAAACGAATGGTTTCTCTCCAGTGTGAACACGCTGATGGATGGTCAGGGTATATTTATGTGAAAAGGTTTTTCCACAAATGTCACAAACAAATGGTTTCTCTCCAGTGTGGATTCTCTGGTGGCTACTAAGATTGATTTTTTGAGAAAATGCATTCCCACAAATGTCACAAACAAATGGTTTCTCTCCAGTGTGAATTCTCTGGTGACTACTAAGATTGATTTTTTGAGAAAATGCTTTCCCACAAAAATCACAAACAAATGGTTTCTCTCCAGTGTGGACACGCTGATGGGCAGTCAAGGTAATTTTGTGTGGAAAGGTTTTTTGACAAATGTCACACACAAATGGTTTCTCTCCAGTGTGGATTCTCTGGTGACAAGCAAGGCTGTTTTTAAGAGCAAATGCTTTCCCACAAATGTCACAAATAAATGTTTCTCTCCAGTGTGGACTCTCTGGTGACTACTTCGGTTGGTTTGTTGAGAAAATGCTTTTCCACAAATGTCACAAACGAATGGTTTCTCTCCAGTGTGGACACGCACATGGAAAGTCAGGTTTCGCTTTATTATGAAAGTTTTCCCACAAAAATCACAAATAAATGGTCTCTCTCCAGTGTGGACACGCTTATGGGCCGTCAGGCGATGTCTTCGTGAGAAGGTTTCTTGACAAATGTCACAAACAAACGGTTTCTCCTTAGAGTGTACTCGTTGGTGGTCTCTCAATTCGTATTCAAGTTCGAAAGATTTGTTACAAATGTCACACAAAAATTCATCCAATGACTTACAAGTTTGGGTTATTTGATGTTCATCTAGTTCACCCTTTGCGTAGTCGGTTGCTCCACCTAGGTCACAAATAAATGTCTTCTCTTGAGAATTCATATCTGTGATAAATTAAATTGAATTTAAAATAAAAAACTACTCGCCAATTGTTCATAATAAACCAATCCCTTAAGCTCCGCCCCCTTACGTGTTGACCAATCACAGCCTTGGCTACGCCACCGAAAATCCAAGCATGCTATAATCCCGATAAAAAAGTCAACAGCGTGAACGTATACTAAAAGCGCGTTGTTCATGTTGTGAGTGTGGCATTGGATAGATGTACATGAGCTGCCGATGTGTGCAGTGGTGATGCAACAAATGCTGTGATTGGTCAATATGTTGAGGGGGTGGGGCTTAATGGATCTGTCTATTGAGAATGGTAAGGTAAGTACATGTCAATAACCACATTAACACTCTTAGGCATGGAGGCATCACCCCCAAAATGCCACAAAAATGTTATTCCAGAATCGTCCAAATTTATATATGCTTTGTTCTCCAGTGTGGCGAGCTCTTGGTCATTTAGACCATCTCATCAAGAGTAATCTTTCCCACTTAAAAGGCTTTTCCACAAGTGGACACCCTCTGTTGGTTTGTCAGGTGATGTTTTTGTGAAAGGGATCTTCCAAAAATGTCACAAATGTATTTTGTAAATGATTTTCACCAGTGTTGACACGCTGATGGGTTTAGGTGAGGTTTTTGTGAAAGGACTTTTCGATAAATGTCACAAACAATGGTTCTCCCCAGTGTTGATTCTCTGGTAACTACTTTTTTTTGTTTTTTTTATTGAGAAAATGCCTTTCCACAAGTTTCACAAACAAATGGTTTCCCTCTAGTGTGGACATTCTGATGGTTAGTCAGGTGATGTTTCCATGAAAGGGCTCTTCCATAAATGTCACAAACAAGGGGTTTATTCCTAGCGTGGATTCTCTGGTAGTCAGCAAGGTTAGTTTTAAGTGACTTTACCAAAAATGTCAGAGGCAGGTGGTTTCTCTCCAGTGTGGGCACGCTGATGGTCTGTCAGGTATGCTTAATGTGAAAAGGCTTTTCCAGAAATGTCGCAAACAAATAGTTTCTCTCCAGTGTGGATTCTATTGTGAATACTTATATAGCTTTTTTGACAAAACCCCTTCCCACAGATGTCACAAACAAAAGGTTTCTCTCCAAAGTGGACACGTTGGTGGTTGATCAGGGCGTTTTTCAGTGAGAAGGATTTCCCACACAAATCACAAAACAAAATGGTTTCTCTCCAGTGTGGACACGCTTATGGATGGTCAGGGTATATCTATGTGAGTAGACTTTTCCACAAAAATCACAAACAAATGGTTTCTCTCCAGTGTGGACACGCTTATGGTCTTTAAGGGTATGTTTACGTGAAAAGGCTTTTCCACAAAAATCACATACAAATGGTTTCTGTCCAGTGTGGACTCTCTGGTGAGTAGTTAAATTGCATTTGTGAGCAAATGCCTTCCCACAGATATCACAAACAAATGGTTTCTCTCCAGAGTGGACACGTTGATGGGCAGTCAGGGCGTTTCTCTGTGAGAAGAATTTCCCACAATAATCACAAACAAATGGTCTCTCTCCAGTGTGGACACGCCGGTGGGCAGTCAAGGTAATTCGGTGTGAGAAGGTTTCTTGACAAAAGTCACACACAAATGGTTTCTCTCCAGTGTGGATTCTTTGGTGGCTAGCAAGATTGTTTTTAACAGCAAAAGCTTCCCCACAAAAGTCACAAACGAATGGTTTCTCTCCAGTGTGGACTCTCTTATGAACTCTTAGACTGGTTTGTTGAGAAAATGCTTGTCCACAAATGTCACAAACAAATGGTTTCTCTCCAGTGTGGACACGCCGATGGTTAGTCAAGATGTATTTTGTTGTGAAGGTTTCTTGACAAACATCACACACAAATGGTTTCTCTCCAGTGTGGATTCTCTGGTGGCAAGCAAGATTGTTTTTAACAGAAAATGCTTTCCCACAATAGTCACAAATGAATGGTTTCTCTCCAGTGTGGACTCTATGATGAACTCTTAGATTGGTTTGTTTAGTAAATGCTTGTCCACAAATGTCACAAACAAATGGTTTAGCTTCAGTGTGGACACGCTGATGAGCAGTCAGGCGATGTTTTCGTGAGAAGGTTTCTTGACAAATGTCACACAAAAATTCATCCAATGACTTACAAGTTTGGGTTATTTGATGTTTTTCTAGCTCCCCTTTTGCTGAGTCGGTTGCTCTACCTAGGTCACAAATAAATGTCTTCTCTTGAGAATTCATATCTGTGATAAATAAAATTGAATTTAAATTAAAAACTACTTGCCAATTATTCTTAATAGACCAATCCATTAAGCTCCGCCCCCTTATGTGTTGACCAATCACAACCTTGGCTACGCCACCGAAAGTCCGACTTGCTAAAATCCCGATAAAAAAGTAAACATGCACTCATGCGTATACTTAAAGCGCGCTTGTTCATGTTGTGAGTGTGGCATTGGATAGATGTACATGAGCTGCCTATGTGTGCAGTGGTGATGCAACAAATGCTGTGATTGGTCAATATGTTAAAGGGGTGGGGCTTAATGGATTGGTCTATTGAAAATGGTAAGTACATGTTTAATAACCACATTAACACTCTTAGGCATGGAGGCATTACCCCAAAAATGCCACAAAAATGTTATTCCAGAATCGTCCAAATTTATATATGCTTTGTTCTCCAGTGTGGCGAGCTCTTGGTCATTTAGACCATCTCATCGAGAGTAATCTTTCCCACTTAAAAGGCTTTTCCACAAGTGGACACCCTCTGTTGGTTTGTCAGGTGATGTTTTTGTGAAAGGGCTCTTCCACAAATGTCACAAATATATTTTGTAAATGATTTTCACCAGTGTTGACAAGCTGAATGGCGTTCAGGTGAGGTTTTTTGTGAAAAGCCTTTTCGATAAATGTCACAAACAATGGTTCCCCTTTAGTGTTGATTCTCTGGTAACTACTTTTTTTTGGTTTTTTTATTGAGAAAATGCCTTTCCACAAGTTTCACAAGCAAATGGTTTCCCTCTAGTGTGGACATTCTGATGGTTAGTCAGGTGATGTTTCCATGAAAGGGCTCTTCCATAAATGTCACAAACAAGGGGTTTATTTCTAGTGTGGATTCTCTGGTAGTCAGCAAGGTTACATGTAGTTTTAATTGAATTTACCCAAAATGTCAGAGGCAGGTGGTTTCTCTCAAATGTGGGCACGCTGATGGTCTTTCAAGGTAAGTTTACGTGTAAAGGCTTTTCCACAAATGTCACAAACAAATGGTTTCTCTCCAGTGTGGACTCTCTTGTGAATACTTAAGTTGTACTTTTGAGAAAATGCTTTCCCACAGATGTCACAACCAAACGGTTTCTCTCCGGAGTGGACACGTTGATGGGCAGTCAGGGCGTTTCTCAGTGAGAAAGTTTTTCCACACAAATCACAAACAAATGGTCTCTCTCCAGTGTGAACACGCCGGTGGGTGGTTAGGGTACAATTATGCGAGAAGGATTTCCCACACAAATCACAAACATATGGTTTCTCTCCAGTGTGAAAACGCTCATGGGTGGTCAGGGTATGACTATGTGAGAAGGTTTTTCCACAAAAATCACAAACAAATGGTTTCTCTCGAGTGTGGATTCTCTGATGAATTTTTAGATTATTTGTTTGAGAAAATGCTTTCCCACAAAAATCACAGACAAATGGTCTCTCTCCAGTGTGGACACGCTGATGGGCAGTCAAGGTAAATTTTTGTGAGAAGGTTTTTTGACAAACGTCACACACAAATGGTTTCTCTCCAGTGTGGATTCTCAGGTGGCAAACAAGGCTGCTTTTAAGAGCAAATGCTTTCCCACAAATGTCACAAACGTATGGTTTCTCTCCAGTGTGGACTCTCTGGTGACAAATCCGATTGGTTTGTTGAGAAAATGCTTTCCCACAAATGTCACAAACGTATGGTTTCTCTCCAGTGTGGACACGCACATGGGCAGTTAGGTTTGGCTTAAACATGAAAGTTTTCCCACAAAAATCACAAATAAATGGTCTCTCTCCAGTGTGGACACGATGATGGGCAGCCAGGAGATGTTTTCGTGAGAAGGTTTCTTGACAAATGCCACAAACAAACGGTTTCCCTCTAGAGTGGATTCTTTGGTGGTCTCTCAATTTGTATTCAAGATGAAAAGATTTGTTACAAATGTCACACAAAAATTCATCCAATGACTTACAAGTGTGGGTTAGTTGATGTTTTTCTAGTTCACCTTTTGCTGAGTCGGTTGCTCCACCTAGGTCACAAATAAATGTCTTCTCTAAAGAATTCATATCTGTGACAAAAATAAAATTGAATTGAAATTAAAAACTACTTGCCAATTGTTTTTATTTGAGAATGATAAGTACATGTTCAATAAAATTACCACATTGTTACTCTTAGGCATGGAGACATCACACCAAATTTGAAATCTAATAAATGCCATAAAATCGTTAATCCAGAAAAATCAAATTTTATATAACTGTTTAGTTCTTTAGTGCAGACATACTCATTGCTTATAAGACCATCTGGTCTAGAGTAAATTTTCTCACAAATGCCTTATCCCAGTGTGGACTGTGGATTTGTTCAATAATGCTGATTTAAAGTTTGTTCAGATACTTTACCTCTGTTTTCCCACAAATGTAAAAAAAATAAATTGTTTTCATTCTTTGGTGTTTTCTTCTTTCAAAGTACATTGTCACTGAACACATTGAGGAAAATGTCACACATGTGTGTGAAATCACTTGATGCTTTGATAAGTTGGAACTCATTCAAGAAAATGTCCACAGGATTTGCAAGTGATTTATTTCTTTCCAGTGTGGACACGTTGACGGGCGGTCAGGGTAATTTTGTGTGAGAAGTTTTTTTACAAATGTCACACACAAATGGTTTTTCTCAAGTTCGGATTCTCTGGTGTTTGGCAAGGATGGTTTGATGTGAAAAAGCTCTTCAACAAATGTCACAAACAAAATGGTTTCTCTCCAGTGTGGATTCTCTGGTGACTAATTCGATTAGATTGTTTAGAAACTGCTTTTCCACAAAAGTCACAAACAAATGGTTTCACTCCAGTGTGGATACACTAATGGAAGATCAGGGTAATTTTGTGTGAGAAGGTTTTTTGACAAATGTCACAAACAAATGGTTTCTCTCCGGTGTGGACTCTCTGGTGATTACTTCGATTGGTTTTCTGAGAAAATGCTTTTCCACAAATGTCACAAACAAATGGTTTCTCTCTATCAGTGTGGACACGCTGATGGTTGGTCAGGTGTTCTTTTAAAAAAAAAAGATATTCTACAAAAAAATCACAGCTTGAGCTAAATGGTTTCTCTCCTGTGTGGACACGCTAATGGCCAGGTAGTTGCGATAATCGTAACCCTCCATCCTCCCGACGGTCGGAGACCGGAGGGTTACGAGTCATGCAGTGCAAAAAAGTGGCGAAATAAAAATTTCGACTATTTTGGTCAGAGTAGTCACCAGATTTACCAAATTTTTACCACTTTAAAAAAACATGACACACATTCTAAAAACATGGATGTGATCATCAATGTGTCATGAATCCATTCGTATTACTCAAAACATCATTGAGAAAATATTTAAAGAAAAAAAGACAAAAACTTACCAGAGACTGAGCGAAATTTTCATGATGCGTAGACAAACTCAGGTCCGGTTTTCGAACCTCGCGATTCGTGACCTAGCAACATCTCGACCAATCAGCGTAAGCAAACTCGTCGTTGAGCGCATTTTGTTGAGTTGCACAATCACAGGATATTTATTAGGAAAAATTTACAGATTGAGCGCGCATTCTGGAAAGCTGTTCCTGCAATTAATCAGCGCAAACTGCAAATAGCGCAAATCCGTTAAATACATGCGTGCACGCACAGTCGCACACGAGACGATCGCCACGCCTACACAACGGTTTGGTTTACGCTGATTGGTTGATGTAGGGGAAGTGCGGTCCATGGACATTTCGGTCAGTTTCTGGTAAGTTTTTGTTCGTTTTTTCTTCAAATAATTTTTCATCGATGTTTAGAGTGTTATGAATGGATTCATTATACCTTGAAGATCAAATCCATGTTCTTAGAATGTGTGTCATGTTTTTTGAAAGGGGTAAAAATTGGGCAAATCTGGTGACTAGTCTGACCAAAATAGTCGAAATTTTGATTTCGCCACTTTTTTGCACTGCATGACTCGTAACCCTCCGGTCTCCGACCGTCGGGAGGATGGAGGGTTACGATTATCGCAACTACCTGGCCATTAGCGTGTCCACACAGGAGAGAAACCATTTAGCTCAAGCTGTGATTTTTTTGTAGAATATCTTTTTTTTTTAAAAGAACACCTGACCAACCATCAGCGTGTCCACACTGATAGAGAGAAACCATTTGTTTGTGACATTTGTGGAAAAGCATTTTCTCAACAAACCAATCGGATTTGTCACCAGAGAGTCCACACTGGAGAGAAACCATTTGTTTGTGACATTTGTCAAAAAACCTTCTCACACAAAATTACCCTGATCTTCCATTAGTGTATCCACACTGGAGTGAAACCATTTGTTTGTGACTTTTGTGGAAAAGCAGTTTCTAAACAATCTAATCGAATTAGTCACCAGAGAATCCACACTGGAGAGAAACCATTTTGTTTGTGACATTTGTAAAAAAAACTTCTCACACAAAATTACCCTGACCGCCCGTCAACGTGTCCACACTGGAAAGAAATAACATTTGCAAAGGATGGAGGGTTACGATTATCGCAACTAATGGCCAGGTGGTCACGTTTTGCTTTGTTGTGAAAGTTTTCCCGCAAGAATCACAACCAAATGGTCTCTTAAGATGGCGGCCCCCGAGTCACGACGAACTTGAATGTAATTTTTGTACACGTTTCATTGTTTCATTTTCAAATCATCCCATCTGGACAAAGGAATCATTTGGTAAGCCCTGTTATGTATCATAGTAGTTCTGGAAATGTAAGGAATAATATGAGTAGAATTGAATAGTAATGGATGTTTAGAAATGGGAGAAATTTGCAATCAAAATCTGCCGAGGTGGCGGCAAACGCTTTCTCTATTTAAGGCGCGTACAGATGGTGGGCTGTGAATGTTGAGTGTATGTTATGTTCACCGATGACAGCCCAACATTCGGGCTATCTGAAAGCCCTCTCTGAAAAATGGTGTATTTTGCGTACGAGACGAAACGACATTTGTATAAATTTGCCTACAACAGACTGACAAATAAACACTTAATTATTTATCAAAAACACGTACCCTAGTAGTTCTGCAGGAGAAGTGTAGGTTTGATGGGAAATTGTATGCGTTCAAAACCACAACGTCCTGATCCGCCGCCGCCATTACCGAAGACGACCTCGTTTAGCAAACAACCCCCTCTACTGTCAGGTTTTAGCAATTAGGAGATGGGCGGGGTAACCGCTGTCTTTTTCGTGGGGTGACGAAAAAACCGCGTTTCGTTTTTGGGTACTTTTTTTAGGGGGGGATATTAAAATTTCCTTGTATCACAACTATACAGTTTATATCTTATTTTGACGGCCTATATGTTGTTTTCTTGTATCAAATGCTAAATAAAATCAGTTTGTTTCGTTTTGCAGCACGTAAATTTGGTCCACAATCACCCTCAAGTGGTAAAAAATACTCTGAACTTTAAATGCTAAGCAGAGTGTGGTGTCACTATACAAATCACCATGGTGATATTGACAACACATCTTTAGATGAATCCGATTGCTTTGTGAGATCAAACCCTGGTGGTTTTATGCTTTGCATTTACTTTTATGGGATGGAATTTTGGTGATCAATCCCGTATTCTGAGAGGGCAGATGAGACTGACCTATGATTTGGAACTTCCTGTATGGGATTGTGGGATTGATCTCATTGCCTCTCAGTGTAACTCATCATCGATTTATTATCATTCAACACAATAGAGGGTCACCTGCTAAAGTACTTTAGATTTACTGAAATAATCAACTTTGAAATTAGCCTCAAAGTTTGTGGCCCCCCCCCCTATCTAAAAATCCAGGATCTGCCTCGATTTGGGCTAATAACTTGATTTTCTTATTCCTGAAATCGTGACATCAGTGCAATGTAAATCATTAACACTGCTTCTGAAAACACAAGTAAGGAACAAATATTTCCCATCCAACCTCAGTTCCGACGAAAAAACATGTAATTAGGGGAGCCAGCTCTTCTGCTGAAGGAGCTTGTCCCCAGCGCAATCGAAGGACAACCTAATAGAAGACCTCAGGTCGCTTGGGACTGAATCTGTCAGCTGGGCCCAATTTCATGGAGCTGCTTAAGCACAAAATGTTGCTTAAGCAAAAAGACCATTGCTTAGTAAAATCAGACTACCGGCCAAGACTATACACTCAATTGTTATGCTAAGTAAACAACAGCTAAATACCAGTCACAAGCAATGTATAAGGCATGAAATTTTGGCCAGTAACATGTGTAAAACAAGCAAGCTATTTTCGTGCTTAACCAAATTTTTTACTAAAGCAGCTCCATGAAATTGGGCCCTGGTTGGAGACACCCCAAATACTAGACTTGTGGACAAGTCCTTCAATGTCTGTCGCGGTGATAGCAAAACGGCTCTCTCGCAACTATCTCGCGAGACTGCTGCTCTCCACAAGTCTAGTCCAGAACTGGCTGGACTGGAAACTGCGTTGTTGAGGTTGAGGTGCTACCCTCTTCCAGAGCATGTGGTATTGATGATGATGATGATGAAAACAGATCTTCTAAAAACCAAAATCCAAGCAATGTTCTTCTTTTCTGGAGTTCTTATTTTTATTTTTAGTTTCCACCCTTCTTATGAAAAATACGAGTATACGTCAGTAATTACTTAATCTATTCTAAACACTTAACAGTTAGTATTATTAGAAGAAAACATCACAATCCTGCTGAATTCAGGAACATTCACCATATAGGCCAAATCAAATTTAAAACATGTCGTCCTGCCCACTTCTTTTGAGAGGCTGCCTCCTCCTTTTAATTTAATTTTTTTTAAATGATCAATTTTTTCGATCTCTGATGAAAAAATTAAATTCTACAATACATGAAATAGTTTTTTTTTTTTTAACTTTAGCCTTTTTCTGAGTAGGCTGCTCCCACCTAGGTCGCAAATAAATGTCTTCTCTCCAGAGTGGATATGATAAGGTCTGTCAAGTGATGTTTACATGAAAATGCTTTTCCACAAGGGTCACAAAATTATAGTTTGTCTATAAAAAATTGAGTCCACACTATACTATAGTGTGGACTCTCGGATGTCTGGCAAGGTTGGTTATAAGTGAAAAAGCTTTTCCACATATGTCACATAGAAATGGTTTCTCTCCAGTGTGGATTCTCTGGTGGTGGGTAAGGTTGGTTTTCAGGGAAAAAGCTTTTCCACAAATTTCACAAACGAATGGTTTTTCTCCAGTGTGAACAAAATGATGATTGGCCAGGCAATGTTTTCGTGAAAAGCCTTTTCCACAAATGTCACAAACAAATTTGTTTCTCCCCAGTGTAGATTCTCTGGTGTTTGGCAAGGTTTGACTTAAGTGAAAAAGCCTCTTCCAAAAACTGTCACAAACGATAGGTTTTTCTTCAGTGTGGACACGATCATGGGCTTTTAATTTTGATTTTGTGAAAAAGGCTTTTCCACAAATGTCACAAACAAATTGTTTTTCTCCATTGTGGACAAACTGATGATTGGCCTGGCTTTGTTTTTGTGAAAAGGCTTTTCCACAAATGTCACAAACAAATGGTTTCTCTCCGGTGTGAATTCTCTTGTGTTTGGCAAGGTTGGTTTTATCTGAAAATGCTCTTCCACAAATATCACAAATGAATGGTTTTTCTCCGGTGTGAACAAACTGATGATTGGCCAGGCTATGTTTTTGTGAAAAGGCTTTTCCACAAATGTCACAAACAAATGATTTCTCTCCAGTGTGGATTCTCTGGTGTTTGGCAAGGTTTGACTTAAGTGAAAAAGCTCTTCCACAAATGTCACAAACGGTAGGTTTTTCTTCAGTGTGGACACGCTGATGAACAATCAGTTTATGTTTTTGTGAAAAGGCTTTTCCACAAATGTCACAAGCAAATGGTTTCTCTTCAGTGTGGACACGATAGTGGGCTTTTAATTTTGATTTTGCAAAAAATCCTTTTCCGCAAATGTCACAAATAAATTGTTTTTCTCCAGTGTGAACAAACTGATGATTGGCCTGGCTTTGTTTTTGTGAAAAGGCTTTTCCACATATGTCACAAACAAATGGTTTCTCTCCAGTGTGGATTCTCTGGTGTTTGTCTAGGTTGGTTTTAAGTGCAAAATCTTTTCCACAAAAGTCACAAATGAATGGTTTTTCTCCAGTGTGGACTCGCAGATGTTCTGTCAGCTTAAATACACGTGAAAAGGTTTTTCCACAAATGGCACAAACGGATAGTTTCTCTCCGTGTGGATTCTCCGGTGGTCGGCAAGGGTTCTTTTAAGTGAATAAGCTTGTCCACAAATGTCACAAACGAACGGTTTTTCTCCAGTGTGGACACGCTGATGGATGCTCAGTTGGTGTTTTTGTGAAAAGGCTTTTCCACAAATGACACAAAGAAATGGTTTCTCTTTAGTATGGACATGTTTATGTTTGTTAAACTCCTTCTCAGATTTCAAGGTTTTTCCACAAACATCACAAACAAACAAATATTCCTCAGTGTGAGTTTGGTGGTGGTCAGCAAGAAAGTGCTTATCAGCAAAACGTTCTCCACAAATGTCACAAAATGGTTTCTCTCCAGTGTGGGTTAGTTGTTTTTTGTCCAGTTGACCTTTCTCTGAGTAGGTTGCTCCACCTAGATTACAAGTAAATGTCTTCTCTTGAGAATTCATATCTGTGATAAATAAAATTGAATTTCAATAAAAAAATACTTGCCAATTGTTCTTAAAGGTATTGTACACTTTTGGTAACAGCTCAAAATCAGTGTCCACATTTTGTGTGATTAAACATATGCATGAACAAACAAACCTGTGAAAGTTTGAGCTCAATTTGTCATCGAGGTCACGAGAAAATAGTGAAAAGAGATCTTATGTGTTTTCTGTTTTTTCAAATTATCGCGCGCGATAATTACTATTGTTTTACTCGTTTCTCAGAAACGATAGCATTTTAGGCAGAAATATTTTAAGGAACCCTTTCTACCATTACTTACTTTAAATCATGTAAGTTATGTGTGAATCTGTGAACATTGTGTTTTTCGATCTTACCAATAGTGTACAGGGCCTTTAAATGAGAATGATAAGTACATGTTCAATAAAATTACCACATTGTTTCTCTTAGGCATGGAGATTTCATCCCAAATTTGGAATTTCATAAAGCCACAAAAATGTTAATCCAGAAAAATCAAATATATTAGTGCTTTGTTCTTTACATGTAGTGTGGACCAGCTCATTGCTTATAAGACCAACTGGTCTAGAGTATACTTTCTCACAAATGCCTTATCCAAAGTGTGGATTGTGGATTTGTTCAATGCTGATTTAAAATTTGTACAGCTACTTTACCTCTTTGTTTTCCCACAAATGTCAACAAAAAATTGTTTTCATTCTTTGGTGTTTTCTTATGTTGACTCAAAGTACATTGTCACTGAACACTTTGAGGCAAATGTCACACATGTGTGAAATCACTTGATGCTTTGATAAGTTGGAACTCATTCATGTCCACAGGATTTGCATCTCTCCAGTGTGGGTATGCTGATGATATGTACTGGTGTTTTGTATAAAAAGGCTCTTCCACCTGTCACAAAAATATTTTGTAAATGTTTTTCGCCAGTGTGGACACGCTGGTGGTCGTTCGGGTGAGGTTTTTTTGTGAAAAGACTTTTCCAAAAATGTCACAGACAAACATTCTCTCCAGTGTGGATTCTCTGGTGTCTACTTCCACTGTTTTTTGTTGTTGAGAAAATGACTTTCAACAAATGTCACAAACAGATGGTTTACCTCTTGTGTGGACTCGTTGATGGTTTGTCAGGGTGTTTTTCTGTGAGAAAAATTTCCCACAAAGTCTCAAACAAATGGTTTCCCTCTAGTGTGGACAGTGATATGAATTTTCCTCAAAAAACACAAGGAAATGGTCTCTCTCCTGTGTGGACACGCTGATGGGAGGGCAGTTGTTTATGTGAAAAAGGCTTTTCCACATATGTCGCAAACAAATGGTTTCTCTCCAGTGTGGACACGATAAGGTCTGTCAGGTGATGTAAGGTCTGTCAGGTGATGTTTACGCAGAAAGGCTTTTCCACAAGGGTCACAAAATTATAGTTTGTCTACAGTGTGGACTCTCTGATGTCTGGCAAGGTTGGTTATAAGTGAAAAAGCTTTTCCACAAATGTCACATAGAAATGGTTTCTCTCCAGTGTGAATTCTCTGGTGGTGGGCAAGGTTGGTTCTCAGTGAAAAAGCTTTTCCACAAGTTTCACACATGAATGGTTTTTCTCCAGTGTGGACACGGTAATGGCATGTCAAGTGAAGTTTTCGTGAAAAGGCTCTTCCACAACTGTCACAAACAAATGGTTTCTCTCCAGTGTGGATTCTCTGGTGGCTGGCAAGGTTATTTTTTAGTAAAAAAGCTTTTCCACAACTGTCACAAACGAATGGTTTTTCTCCAGTGTGGACTCGCCGATGGATGTTCAGGCGATGGTTTTGTAAAAAGGTTTTTCCACAAATGTCACAAACAAATGGTTTCTCGCCCTTGTGGACACGATGGTGTGCTTTCAACTTTGATTTTGCAAAGAAGCCTTCTCCACAAATGTCACAAACAAATGGTTTCTCTCCAGTGTGGACACAATGATGTGCTTTTAATTTTGATTTTGCAAAGAAGCCTTTTCCACAAATGTCACAAACAAACTGTTTTTCTCCAGTGTGGACAAACTTATGATTGGCCACGCAATGTTTTTGTGAAAAGGCTTTTCCACAAATGTCACAAACAAAAGGTTTCTCTCCAGTGTGGATTCTCTGGTGTTTGGCAAGGTTTGTTTTATTTGAAAAAGCTCTTTCACAAATGTCACAAACGAACGGTGTTTCTCCAGTGTGGACACGCTGATGGTTGTTTAGGTGATCTTTTTGTGAAAAGGCTTTTCCACAAATGTCACAAACAAATGGCTTCTCTCCAGTGTGGACACGATGATGTGCTTTTAATTTTGATTTTACAAAGAAGCCTTTTCCACATACGTCACAAACAAATTGTTTTTCTCCAGTGTGAACAAACTGATGATTGGCCAGGCTTTGTTTTTGTGAAAAGGCTTTTCCACATATGTCGCAAACAAATGGCTTCTCTCCAGTGTGGATTCTCTGATGTTTGTCTAGGTTGGTTTTAAGTGCAAAATCTTTTCCACAAAAGTCACAAATGAATGGTTTTTCTCCAGTGTGGACTCGCAGATGTTCTGTCAGCTTAAATATATGGATAAAGGTTTTTCCACAAATATCACAAACGGATAGTTTCTCTCCAGTGTGGACACGATCATGGGCTTTTAATATTGACTTTGCAGAGAAGCCTTTCCCACAAATTTCACAAACAAAAGGTTTCTCTCCAGTGTGAATTCTCTGGTGTTTGGCAAGGTTAGTTATATCTGAAAATGCTCTTCCACAAATGTCACAAACGAACGGTTTTTTCTCCAGTGTGAACAAACTGATGATTGGCCAGGCTATGTTTTTGTGAAAAGGCTTTTCCACAAATGTCACAAACAAATGGTTTCTCTCCAGTGTGGATTCTCTGATGTTTGGCAAGGTTGGTTTTAAGTGCAAAATCTTTTCCACAAATGTCACAAATGAATGGTTTCTCTCCAGTGTGGACACGATCATGGGCTTTTAATATTGATTTTGCAGAGAAGCCTTTCCCACAAATTTCACAAACAAAAGGTTTCTCTCCAGTGTGAATTCTCTGGTGTTTGGCAAGGTTGGTTTTAATTGAAAAAGCTTTTCCACAAATGTCACAAACGATCGCTTTCTCTCCAGTGTGGACACGCTGATGGACGCTCAGGTGGTGTTTTTGTGAAAAGGCTTTTCCACAAATGACACAAAGAAATGGTTTCTCTTCAGTGTGGACCCGCTTATGTTTGTTAAACTCCTTCTCAGATTTCAAGGCTTTTCCACAAATATCACAAACAAAAGGTTTTTCCTCAGTGTGAGTTTGGTGATGGTCAGTAAGAAAGTCCTTATCAGCAAAACGTTCTCCACAAATGTCACAAACAAATGGTTTCTCTCCAGTGTGTGTTATTTTATTTTCCTCCAGTTGACCCTTTGCTGAGTCGGTTGCTCCACCTAGGTCACAAATAAATGTCTTCTCTAAAGAATTCATATCTGTGACAAAAATAAAATTGAATTGAAATTAAAAACTACTTGCACATTGTTCTTAATTGAGAATGATAACCACATTGTTTCTCTTAGGCATGGAGACATCAAAACCAAAATGCCACACAAATTATTCCAGAATCATCCAAATTGATAAATGCTTTGTTTTTTAGTGTGCAGGGGTCTGCCCACAGTGTTTGGTGCAAGAAAACCTGCCCAGCACTCAGGATTCCCCAACCACCACTGGCAGAATTTTCTCAGTTTCCAACCACCGCACATTTTCAAATTAAAAAAAATGAAACTTGCAATTTCCTTTCAAAGGGGAAAAAATTTAAAATTGGGTAATTACCAGTTCAAAAATGGTATCCAAAGCCACACATTGTGAGTGCTTCTTTGGTCGGAGTCTATTTTTATGATCTCACAATGGTTTCCTGGGAAACAATTTTTCCGCCACTAAAGAAATCCTGGGCAGAGCCCTGAGTGTGAACAAGCTCATTGCTCATTTAGAGCATCACGTCTAGAGTATACATGTACTTTTGCACAATTGCCATATGCCGTTTAGTGAAAGCAACTCCACAAATGTCACCAGCAAATGGTTGGTCTCCAGTTTGGATTTTTTTTTCATGCAGTTGTAGAGCTACTATTCCTTTATGTACTTTCCGACGAATGTCACAAATAACTTGTTCTTATCCTTTGGCTGTTTTCTATGTTGAATCAATTTGAGTTATCACTGAGGCAATTGTCCCACACAAGTGAAATCACTTGATGGTTTGATAAGTTTCCACAAGTTTTGCAAGTGAACATAAGTGATGATGTGTCGGGGCAAGTTTGTATGAAACGCCTTTTCCACTTATGCTACAAATATATTTTGTAAATGGTTTTTCTCCAGTGTCTGATGTGTCAGGTGAATTTTTTGTGAAAGAATTTCCCACAAAAGTCACAAACAAATAATTCTTACCAGTGTGGACACGCTCATGGGCAGTCAGGTTTTGTTTTTGTGAAAAGACTTTCCCACAAACACCACAGACAAATGGTTTCTATCGAGTGTGGCCGGCAAGGGTGTTTTTAAGGGCAAATGTTTGTCCCACAAATTTCACAAGTAAATGGTTTCTATCAAGTGTGGAATCTCTGGTGACTATGCAGACTGCCAAATCTCTCTACAATGAGCTGGGCCCAATTTCATGGCTCTGCTTACCGCCGAATTCTGCGCTTGCAGTGACCATTCTCCGCTTACTGTTCAAGCGCCGAATTTCTGCGCTAGCTGTGTAAGCGTAGAATGCCTAGTAACGTGGAGTACGCACGCGCACAAGCCGAAATTCCCCGCTAACCCGTGAAATACGCTTGACGTAAGCGCGGAATTCCCTGCTTCCGCAAGCGCCGATTCTTTGCTTACGGTAAGCAGAGCCATGAAATTGGGCCCTGTTGTGGTCGTGAGGAAGATGGTTTCTCTACGGTGTGGACATTTTGTCGCTTTCTAAGTCTGTGTTCATGAGAAACAGATTGGTTACAGAAGTCACTCACAAGTTCAAATTTCTTTTGTCCAGAGTTCATAATGGTATTAATCGAAACCAATTTTAACATTTACTTCTCAATTTGTTTCTTTGATTGAACAGATGGACTGCAATAGACGTCATCGGCCGCCATCTTTGATGAATTGTGCACGCGTGAAGAGCTATCATTGGCTGAGAGTCGTGCGTAGCGCGTACACGCGTGCACTTTTCCATTGTTTTACATCAAATATGGCAGTCAATGACGCGTATTGCAATCTATCTATAAGTTAAACGATGGTTAAGAATGCACTCTTACTCTTAATGAATGTCACAAGTGCCACAAAAACATTACTCAAGAATCATCCACATCTACATGTATAAGTATTCGCTCTCAAAATATCACAAATAAACAAGTTCTCTCAAGTATGAACGAGCTGGTGTAGATCTTGTCACAACGGAATGTTTCCTTCAGTGTGTACTTGATGATGATTGATTAGAATGCTTTTGTGGCTGAAGGCTTTTCCACAAACGTCACAAACAAACGGTTTCTCTCCAACGTGGACAGCGACACACTGATTGCAGTTTAAGTGTTGCTTTAGTGAGAAAGACTTTTCACAACCGTAAAAAATAAATGATTTCTCCCCACTATGGACTCCAGATAAATACGTCGAGAGAAGGGTTTTACCGACAAATGTCACAGATGAATGCCTTTTGTTTTATGCTTACAGAGCCCACCTACAAGTTGTTTACATCACTCTCAAGTGTGGAGCTTTTTGTGGTCTTTTAGGGTGTCAGTACGAGCGAATCCTCTCCCACATACATCACAAACACTTGGTTTCTCTCCAGTGTGAACACGCTGATGCGTTGTCAAAGTGTGTTTTTTAGTGAAGGTTTTCCCACAAGTGTAACAAGCAAACCGTCTCTCTCCGCTGTGGACCCTCTTATGATCTTTAAGAGTATCGGCACGGGTGAATCCTTTCCCACAGACGTCACAACGGAACGGTTTCTCTCCAGTGTGGACTCGTTGATGATCAGTCAGGGTAGTCTTATGTGAGAAGGCTTTTCCACAAGTGTCACAAACAAACGGTCTCTCTCCAGTGTGGACACGCTGATGGGTGGTCAGGCTATTTTTAAAAGAGAAATCTTTCCCACAAATATTACACTTAAATGGTGTCTCCCCAGTGTGGATTTTTTGATGACTTAAAAGAGTGCTCTTAAGCAAGAAGGCTTTTCCACAAACGTCACAAACAAATGGTTTCTCTCCTGTGTGGATTTTCTTATGTTGACTCAAATTGAACTTATCGCGGAATGCCTTTCCGCAAACGTCACACACAAAAGGTTTTTCTTGAGTGTGAACTCGTTGATGCCTCGACAAGTTGCCATTTCTCGAGAAGGTCTTACCACAGGTTTCACAAGTGAACGGTTTCTCTCCAGTGTGGACACGCTGATGATCTTGAAATGTGATTGTGTTGGCGAAGGTTTGTCCGCAAGTGTCACACGCTAATGGCTTGCCCCCAGCATGAAAACTACCTGGACTCATACAATTGCTTTCACTAACTTTGTTTTCACTAAACTCATTCGAAGAACTGAGCTCCTTTTTAATGTTAATAGTGACATGGTGCATTGTACAAATACGTATTTAATCAGTAATTGCACATTTAGGAAGTCTTGGTTACAGATTAGCCCTAATAGTAATATTCCCAATGTTTGGGGGAAAGGCTTGGTTAAACTTACATGTAGATTAGATCACATCAGTGTCAAAGTTCACAGTGGTTGTAGAGTTCAAAGGTCACAGGTTTACACTGTTTCTATCTGCAGATAAAGAAGAAAAAAGAAAAAACATTTTCAATAATACTGGAGTCTTATAAATAACGCATGCTCAACAAATAAAGCACTCGAGGCACTTGAACAAAGAAAAACATTTTTTTACGAGTAAGTTTTTGAAATGTTTGAATTAAGACCCCTCTTCTATGCTCTTACTAACTTAAAACTGACAATACACTTGACTTAGACATGATTCTTTTTATTTTTTTTAAAAGTTACCCCCTGCTCTTTCTAAATGCTTCTTGCTTTTCTCTCTCATTCTCTCCACTCTCTCTTCCACTTGACTGCTCTTGTCCCCTTGTATGCATGTATGTTTGTTGTCTTGTCATTTAGCCTTCGAGAAAGACTCTGCTAGTGCTAGGGTCGAAACGTCAGGCCACTAACTATGCCGGCATGGAGGTAGATGTTACTTTACAAATACAAGATGCACTGACAATACAATGTCAAAATGTGACATGACTGATTGATAGGTGAGTGACAGAGAAGTGTGGAAAGTGACACTGTCACTGTGAAAGAATATCAGCTAGAAAACAGGCAAATTCAACAATTTTAAAGCCATAACAAGGTGCCTTTCCTTTAATATATTATGAGTCTGATCTTTTGAATGTTGGCAACTCACCGTTTGTTTCCGAAAAAGTACTGGATTCGAACAATGGATTCGAAGATATTGGTTTTTTTCACTACACACGGACGTCGGACATGTTGTTGGATTGGAAGGGTTGCAAGCGTAGATAGCGCCCTCTGTACAAAGCGCCCTCTTTGTTTCACCCACCCCTTCTTATTTTTGTGTATTTTTTTACATTATGGGCTTGTTTGTGCAGTAATTGTGTTTGTACTATTATTAGTATTATGGGTACACTGCTTCATTTGTCAAAATTCAGATCCAGTCTACACCAACTGACGGTCATCTTACACACGGTAAAAAGAAGTAGAAGAAGAAGAAGAAGAAGACATAGAAACGAAAAAAACACCACACTGCGATCGTCTCAGTCGATGCAATCTTCAATCCTCCATGATCTGGCAGATCCTGGAAATGACCATATATGGTGTGGACAAACTGCCCCGGGAGGAAATGAAGCTGATACATTTTCCCCAAACGTCGTCGTCGTCAGAATGGCAGGCTAACTTAATTTCGCCCACCCATCCCCGCCCTAAAAGTCTCTGTCCTGTTTATGAGAAGGGTTGGACAGTTTAAAGGAACATTACAGAATTGGTTTTTTGCTAACAAAACAGTTGCTGGCAGTGTAAGCACTTTATGTAATCCACCATATACATAAACTGACAAACCTGTAGAAGTTTGAGATCGATCGGCCATCTGGGTCACGAGAAAATAGTGAAAAACCGATTACACATTTGCATGAAATCATATAGATTCAACAAATGAATAAAACGCTCACTGAGCGATAAACTCCAATTGGAAAGTTAGTGCATTCATTTCTCATCAAATATGGCATTTCAGACAGAAATATTTCAAGGGGTGTTTTCTACCATCATCATCATTAGACCGTGTTAGTTTTATGTAAATCTGTGATCAAAAAGTGTATTTTACAAGTTTTTTTCTTATCAATTCTGTAATGTTCCTTTAAATTTCGTCGGCTGAAAGCTATACTGTACAGGCACAAATCTAGTTTTAACAACGGAGTGGTGGTTGACATTTAGAGAAACGCTTGTAAATCTTACATTGTTTTTCAAACCACAATTTATCTGAAAGGCCCTGTACACTATTGGTAAGATCGAAAAACACAATGTTCACAGATTCACACATAACTTACATGATTTAAAGTAAGTAATGGTAGAAAAAATATTTCTGCCTAAAATGCTATCGTTTCTGAGAAACGAGTAAAACAATAGTAATTATCGCGCGCGATAATTTGAAAAAACAGAAAACACATAAGATCTCTTTTCACTATTTTCTCGTGACCTCGATGACCAATTGAGCTTAAACTTTCACAGGTTTGTTTGTTCATGCATATGTTTAATCACACAAAATGTGGACACTGATTTTGAGCTGTTACCGAAAGTGTACAATACCTTTAAAGGGTCTCTGTATGAAAGTTGCCTGGCCCGTTGTTCGTCAAAAAAACTAATTTGAAAGAAGATTGTTCCCTTTACAATGTTTGACGGGTGCGAAAAGCATCACAGAAACTTCAGCACTAGGCTTATAATGCCAAGGACAATGCACAAAACACATGTAATTACACAATATTGTTTTTATATGGTTGGTGGACTTGATTGATGTCGAGATACCGACAACATTTATTGTTTAGTTCCTACCACTATTTGTGGATTTCTGTTCATGCAATACCACTGAAAACTTGTAACTTTCTCGAATTTTTTGGACAATACAAGCATCTTTCATGTGAACTTAAAGGCAAAGTACACCTTAAGTTTTGGTAACCGTTTGATTATTTTAATCCTATAAAAATGTAGATAAATACAATAAAACTAACCTGTGAAAATTTCAGTTCGAAAAGTGGTAGTGTTTTTGAGATATCGCCGAAAATCTGGAGCGGTTATGTCCACGCAGGAAGAATAATCCATAATTGGATTACACAATCTGAGAAACGTGTCATGCAGAAACGTTTCTCAGATTGGAATGTTTCTGAATCCCTCTCTCTAAAACTATCCCTTGAATGAAATTGTTTCTCAAAATGTTATTCATCAACAGCTGCAGTTCTTCTTACCAAGTAAGTTTTTATAGTCAACAACTTATGGAGTAATTACCAAAGGTATACCCTCCCTTTAATTAAAAGCCGTGGCTGATTTATTGGCTTAGGCTGCGGCTAGGTCTGTTGCTAAGAGCAACCCACGCTTCACCCAATGCATGATACCATGGTGATCAAGCTGCAGCCGCTTCGTTGGAAATAATCAACTTAAAGGTATTGTACACTTTTGGTAACAGCTCAAAATCAGTGTCCACATTTTTGTTTGATTCAACAAAGGCCTTTGCATGAACAAACCTGTGAAAGTTTAAGCTCAATTGGTTATCAAGGTCACGAGAAAATAGTGAAAAGAGACCTTATGTGTTTTCTGTTTTTTCAAACATCATTTCTCAGAAACGATAGCATTTTAGGCTAAAATATTTTAAGGAAACCTTTCTACCATTACTTACTTTAAGTCATGTATTTTATTTGTGAATCTGTGAACATTTTGTTTTTTCGATCTTACCAATAGTGTGCCTTTCAGACACAGTCTTAATTAATGTTCCCAGAGATTGCAAGGTCAGTATAAAATGATTGAAACAACTTGAAATGCTGTCAATTTTTGGAAGCATCAACTCAAAAAGTGGAAAATATCTTTGCTGCAATAACACGAAATAAACACAGAAAAAATACTACTCAGTAGCTGAATTATTCACAAATATCCTAATTATTCGTAAAAAATAACAGTGAATAACTTAAAAGAAGCTGAATTATTAACAAACGTAGGTGGCTCTTCACAAACTAAATTATGAGTTGTTCATCAACAGTAAGCCTACCTGAAAATAGCTGGATTAATATAAATATAAAAATAGCTGAACAATAAAACAGCTGTTTTATTTGTATGTTTGTATTTTATCCTCCCCTGTTTTGTGGTTTTGTAGTAAATAAAAAAATAAAAAAGTAGCAGTGAATCAGGTTGATTAATTATTTATAAACAAAGATGCTTGTTCAAACGGCTAGTGAATAATTCATCAACAGGAGTTGATTTATTCAAAGTAGTAACTAATTTATACACAACCGCCTTGAATATTCTAACATAAGGCTAAATTATTCATGACACAAGCTAAATTATGAAAAGGAATCTAACTCATTTCGCGTTAAATAGTTTTCAAAATTTGAAAATAATATTTTATGTGCCATTCGCCACTGCAAGAACACCTGCATGTACATACGTACCATTCACTTTATGTACAGTACATGATGTCATGTTCGTGTGGACATTATACATGAGAGTTTCGTACACAACGTAACGAGTCCTACATTGTACATGTGTACATGTGCATATACATGCACAATCGCAGCACTCGCGCTGTGACTTCATTGTCAAGTCATCACCGGGTAGCTCAGATAAACTATCCCTACACACACGAACAATAAAACCCGACGGTAGACGGCTCTTTGACGGCCTATTCACATAGGTCTTTGTAGTGTCAATAAACCTCTTTCGCTCGACTGTACAAGCCACGCATATAGCTGTGATTTTAACACCCGGTCATCAACAACACGCTGGTGAATTTTTCCACCCCCAGTCGCCGATCGACACCGAGGAAGGGACGACTGCACCGTGCACGTCGAGGCGATTCTACGGGAGAGGTCGAAGCGATTTCCCCCCGCGCCCAACCCTTCTCAGACATCCCCTCTCTTTTCCGTACACCAAGATGTGCTGTTCGTGCGATGCCGGTACCGCCGTCTTCTGCTGTAAATACATTCTGGTTGTTACAGCCTGCATAAGCAATTTGGTGAGTACATTTTGTGTGTGTGAAATATTCAAACCAGCCGTACAGTTTTTAAAAAACGATGACATCGCACCGGAAATAAGAATTTGTCTTACAATCTTCCTTCTCCCTTCGTGGCACTCGAAGCTCTATTGTGGTTAACGACGTTGGCCAAACATTTTATGACTAGTACTAGTAGTAGAGGATGTGTATATTTATCTATGGCAATAAAACACAATGATTCAGCTGTCATTTGTGTTTTAGCGAACAGGAAAAGAAAACCCAAACATCCATAATTAAAATACATTGTCATGTATTAAATCGATATTTTTGCAGATGCATATGGAATTAATTAACAACATAATGCAAGGTTCAAGGATTATGCAAAATGCATAGGGGACCTTGTGTGGAATGTGTGGGAATGCTGATTTAGCGGTCGACCTACTGACACTGTTGAATCAAACGCGGAAAAGCGTCCGAAGGAAATACAAACTCGGATTTTATAATCGTCATTATCTATTTTCAAATGGTTGTAATTTTATTCTTTCACTCGTTTTGTACGTCGCACTATTTCAACAAATTGGGGGCCTAAATTATGATTTTCCCATTTAAGTTGAAATTATATTAAGAATTTCTTGATTAAAATGTGTCCCGGTCCTCCCTGTCAACACGTAGCACATTCCTGGGTGTCCCTGAGTATTTTTGGAATACAAAAAACACGAATCAAAACCGGAATTGTACAGTTTTTCCTGGAACTCCAGTGTGAAGTAGAAGTTACGACATAGGTTACAAACTGTGTCATAACGCTGTAAAATATGTGCTTTGGTGAAAAATATGGATATAATATAAACTCTAGTCACACGTGGCATGTGTTCTGTTGACATAGAGATTGTTTACGTTGTCTTAAAAGTCTGTCCTCAGCGTGCGTCAACAATCAGTAGACACATTATAAAAACCTGTGTTGCACCTGTAAATCTGTACACAATAACAATAGTGTGTGTGGAGTTCATTCGTGAAGTTCACACACAAAGACGAGATGGGCAGCGACAGTTCGTTAAAAAATGGACATTTTTCGATTGAAAGCCTGTGGCGACTCTGTAAAAATTAAGGTTTAGTCACAGGGGCCTGTGTGGCATTGAGGAGACATATGGCTCCAGTAATTGTACCGAACATGGAGAGTATATATAATGCCAGATTTCAATAACAAAGGCTTGAGTGCCAGTCAGATAAACCACGGTAAACATTGCTCCTGAAATATTATGTTGTTGGACTTTGTAAGTACCACAGGACTCATTTGTTATGCAAATTCAAACAAATGCGTACGCAGAGTGTAGATTTTATACACATAAATAACGGGGATGGTGCTTTAGTGAAAATAGTTATTCATTACGTTAAAAGGCCAAGTATAAATAAAACATGTTTAGCGTCCCCGCCTGCCTCCTTTTTTAGAGGCCGCCTCCTTAAAAAAAAAATTATATGATAAATTTTATAATAAATAAGATCGTATTTTTAGACCACATTTCTTTAAATTATCATATTTTTTTGTGTCGTCTATACATTTATGAGTGCCCAGGATGGTTACTCGTCGTTAAAAAACACCTGCGTGAAAAGTCATCTGGACCTAGGGTGCCATACAAAATGGCCACACTCGAGGTTGTGCATAGACTTGTGCGCAAGTCGTTAAATGTTTGTAGCGGTGATAGCGTTCCGTTTCGCTAACACCGCGCCAGACATTTTAAAGACTTGTCCACAAGTCTAGGTTGTGCAAGACTCTGCGAGGTTGTTGCACTTGTAGTTGTAGTTTGGTGATTATTGTTCCATGATTATGGAGGTAAGCTACTCGGCTAAATATAACCTTACATCTTGAAAACGGCCATGGGAAAAATAAACATCACAGGATTGCATGGAGAGTACGCAACGGAGATATGGATAGTGTATAAATGTGAACATATGTTGTCCGAACATGACAGATTATGAACAATAGTAGCCCGGTGATTTATGCACACTGAGTCTGTATGGATTTTGTTTTCTCTTCTTTTCGATTGGGATTATGGCTGTCACTGAATGAATAGGCAATGGGCCCTTCGGCGGTCTGTGACCCGTGGTGTCCTGGCGCGCCATCTGCATCAGACAAGGTCGCTCGGACACGCTCTGACGGGCAATCAAAAGTGTACATCAACATCAGAGATTGCTATAACTTTTTTTGTATTGTTGTGGTATGTGAATGTTTGTTTTTCTAAGAGTAAATACCAGTCAAAGTTTAAAGCAAACATGGGTTTATTCTGGCTGGAGTTGACTGATTGATTTTTTTCCCCACGTCAGCACTATCACAATTATATTTAAAAAAAGATTGTTTATGTTTCATGAACACTAACTTGCAAACCGAAATATTTACGTTTTCTGCAATTTGAAGGTTGTAAAACAATCCCTTTCCTGTCCTGTTATGACGTGTTTCTTGCAAGTAAATTGGAATTATTGCATTAATGTACTCTTCCGTAGACAAGAAGCCAACACAGGCCCCTATTTATTTGGAAAGAAATCTGGAATAGTGTACTTTTTCTTAACGTTCGTGATAACTTTTTAAAAACAAGAGGATTGTCGAAACACATTTCCAAAATCAAAGGCGCATCATCCCTTTAATGCATAAGCATTGGTTATTGTCAAAGACCAGCATGCACCTTGTGTGAACCAACATATACACATGAAAAAACAAACATGTGAAAGTGTAAGCTCAATTGGTCATCGGAGTCACAAGAAAATAGTGAAACAAAACCGTTGTTTTCACTAATTTTAAACATCGGGTTTTGGACAAGCGAGATAAAAACTAATTGTTTTACTCATTTCCTAAAAAACTATATATAGAATTTAAAGCAAAAGTATTTCAAGGGAACTTTTCCACCGTTTCTTCATACCATGTAAGTTATGTGCAAATCTGTGAACATTTATATTCTCATTCTTGCCAATGTTGTGCATACCCTTTAAAGACGACCAAACCGTGGGAGAGAAACATTTCGAAAAAAAATCCCCCAAACGAACCTGTCTCTTTTAATTTTATCCAGGCGCAACTGTAATCATGACAGGTTATATCCGCAAGTGCAGTTTTCTCACATGTTGTTCTTGCAATGAAACCTTTGCCTTTGTCCGTGCTGTTATAATAGGTTTATGGGTTAGGCTGTAACAGGTGCGACAGTTTCTGTTGAATTATTGTATCCGAGACTTGCAACCATTGGAATGAAATAACTTCAGCGTGATTTGTGTGTTGACCAAATTTTCACGTGCGTAGCGCACTTACACGCACCTATCCTGTCGGCCATTATTTTGGGGAGTCAAAATGTACGCAAAGAAATTAACTCCCAATATAGATGGATTGCAATATACGTCATCGGCCGCCATTTTTGATGAATTGTGCACTCGTGAAGAGCTTGGCTGAGAGTCGTGCGTAGCGCGTACACACGTGCACTTTTCCATTGTTTTACATCAAAGATGGCGGTCAATGACGCGTATTGCAATCCATTTATAGACCATTAATCTCCATTATACTGACTGCATAGGACAACTGCGCAAAAAGCGGCAAACGCGTGCGTATGCGAGTGGGGAGATTAATGTCCGGACAGTAGGCAGAAAAATCCTGCTCAGCAAAAGTGTAGTGCTGAACGCTGATTAGCATAATTCAGGGAACCAGTGCCATGTAATAAGATATAAGCATTGCATGTTCTTTTGGCTCGCTGGTAAGCGATGTTTGCCAACCAAGATTATTTTTTGTACGTACTGACTTTATGAGACTCTATTAAGGGCCCAGATTCAGAAAATATAGTAATGCAATATCGAACTGCTAAGCGAACATTAGCAGGGAACCAGACGCTGAGCACATTACATGATATTTTGGCAGGTAACCTGCTTCTGATAAGCAAGAGGTGTTTTTTCGGGGTGCTTAACACTAACAGCTTAAGGAAATTAAACCCAGATTACATTGACCTGGGCCCAATTTCATAGAGCTGCTTAAGCACAAAAAGTAGCTAAGCACAACAAAATTATGCTCACCAAATAAGGTTACCAGCCAAACTACTATATTACATGTACAATTTGTGACTGGTATCCTGATCATTTCTTAGCAGGCATTTGTTAAGCAATAACGTCAATGAAATTGGGCCCTGAATTGAAGAATCCAACATGGCTGTTCCGTGATAAACCTTTTTCATGTCATAATTGGTTAAATTCCAATAAACCATATCACACTCGCGCTTTAAATGATGGGGATGTATTTTAGTGCACAGCGTCCCACTGCTCGTTTAAATCACTGTCTCGCTTCATTAAGATTTTGATGAGGTGCCTGCCTTTTGCATAATCATGCAGAACTTGATGGTTTCACTACTAGTCTTGACTCAAATCGTTGCTCAATTTAACAACGGCTCAGGCAGGCTTGACTAAAGTGTCTTGTGGGCAGGTTGGTTGTCACTCACTCGTTAAATAACGCAGTTTCCCCCTTATACAACATCATCAAATCCATGCAAACATCGCATCTTATTTATATTTTAGGGTATTCTCTTTTTGCACATCATAATTCATGGCGACTCATACATTTATTGTAAAGAGGTGTTCACCAAGTGTGTGCTGACTGTAGTTTGGCAAGGTCGGAAATATATTTGTAATGAGTTGCTTCAGAACGAAGAATAGTTCATTTAAATCGTCTAGTTTTCACTAGCACATGACATCACATGGTCAAAAGAAGGTAGCTCATTGGCTGATCCTGTGCGCTGCGCATACATTGCGCGTTTTCCATTGTTTCATCACTGTTTTACTTCTAAGATGGCGGCTTGATGACGTCAACGCATAACTTCTATGGTGATCTGTTGAGGATCAGGATGGACTGTTATGAGGTGTTTATAGTTAGCATTCAGATTGAAATCAATTTGATTTCAATATTGACCACGTTGTCTTGAATCTTTACGATCTGTTGCTTTAAAATGAGTTGCAATACTTGAATTATTGTTCCTTTCGTCGAGACGGCCATGTTGAATTAAAAATGTACAAGGTTTTGCATCAGCTTAAACAAAATGTGTGAAGATGGAGAGCCCCGGGTCTCTATTTTCTCATAATCTCCAAGGCATATTCTTTGAGTTTAAAGTATCGGCTGGACGGTGACGTCTGTCCAAGAGTGTTATTGTGTTGCCACGGTGTGAAATCTCATCTCATGAAATCAAGAATTACAATCATCCGTCCTCGTTTGCTTCATCCTCCCTCCTCCTCCCTCGGCCTGGAAAATAAATCAAGAGCGTCAATCAGCAGAGCAATATTTAGCATTCGTAATATGCGCCAGCATCTTCAAGTAATTCTACAACTAGCGCCGGTCATAGATCAATCATCTTAAAGGGGCTGTGTCGTCACGATCAAAGCAGGCCTGTGGCTGTACATGGAATCATCAACTCTCGCCCAGTTATTGCACGCGCGTGCGCGCTCTGCATGGATGATACGGAGAGAAGGCGCGCGCGTGTAGTAACTGGGCGAGAGTTCATAATTTCATGTACAGTCACAGGGAGGCCTGCTTTGATAATTGACGACACAGCCCTTCTCTAAAGGTGAATTATCGTAGTTGAAATGGTTGAATTCAAAGAAGAAAAACGCAAATTGTTCAACTTCTTGGAAGTGGTGTGAGGCCATAGAACGCTTAAGCTCTTTAAATAAAAATAGGGTACAACATAATGTAGTGTTGTAAAAATCTAAATGCTGTTCTCTACTTTTCGCAGCACCTTGCAAACTATTGTCAGTTGCTACATGAACATAAATTGGCCTCAAAAACCTGTTTTAAAATGTTTCTGTTTGTTCAAGCGCCATGAGTACCTTATTGGTAGATACGTGCGCCATATAAGACTATTCTTATTATTACTTTATCCTTTATGAGCACTTGAGTATGACATTTCACCACCAAACAAATTTAGAAACCCTATTTCCAAAGGCCAGCAAACACCCTGTGTCATTTTTTGTTTTTAATGTAAACGTTTATTTTTCGCCTTTAAGGTTTACTCGTGTAAAATTAAAATGCAGCGTGTTTTCTGTGTCATGGTGATGGCGGTATGCATAGCACACGTTGTATCAATAATTCAAAACGCCATCTGCGTCAAATGTCATCTGCGATATCGACTCCGTACCAGAAGTAATTAAGTCTAAGAAAGTTCATATGTGTGGGGGATGAATTCGGGCATTGTCCCGACGGGTCAAAGTTGAGGGTTTTCTAGTACAGCACCTTTGGCATGGTGCCAGGCCTGGAATTACATGGAGGCCACGGAGGCCATGGCCTTCGTTGCCCTTGTGTTGGCCTTGGTGCCCCTTCAAAAGTCTCCCATAGACTTTAAGATTTTCCAATGGAAGTGCCCTTTACAAAATGAAAATGGCCTTGCCCTCTCCAAGATGAAATTCCAGGCCTGTGGTGCTGCTCAAGGAATGCTTAAAGGAACATTACAGAATTGGCTTTTGCTAACAAAACAGATGCTGGCAGTGTAAGCACTTTATGTAATCCACCATATACATAAACTGACAAACCTGTAGAAGTTTGAGATCGATCGGCCATCTGGGTCACGAGAAAATAGTGAAAAACCGATTACACATTTGCACGAAATCATATAGGTTCAACAAATGAATAAAACGCTCACTGAGCGATAAACTTCAATCGGAAAATTAGTTTATTCATTTCTCATCAAATATGGCATTTCAGACAGAAATATTTCAAGAGATGGATGTTTTCTACTATCATCATCATTAGACCGTGTAAGTTTTATGTAAATCTGTGATCAAAAGTATATTTTACAATTACCAATTCTGTAATGTTCCTTTAAGCTCCTTGAATCAAGATGAGGTATGCAGCATTGGTTATGTTGTGAAATCTTCCGATGATGTTCTCTTTAAATGTTGAATCAGCGTCAGAGACAGAAATGAAAACTTCTGCTCCGAGTTTGCTTACTTTCTGAGATAAGGTACGGCTTTGGTATTGTACAAATCTTGTCTACCAGTGTTCCGATTTTGAATCAACGTGGAAGGTTCAGACATTATTTCTTTTCAATTGTATGCGAGTACCGTCTTTGAATCAAGATAAGGTTCAGCATTGATAATGCAAACTGTTCTCAGTATAAGTTCTCACTTTAAGACGATGTCACTGTTGGGTCGGGCTATAGCATTGTATTTGTAACGTTGCTAAAACTTCTACTCGGGCTATTGTTTGCTCACCCTATTTGAATCGAGATATTATGGTACAGTAAAAGTTTTCAAAAGACTTTAAGATTTCCCAAATGGAAGTGCGAAATAAAAATGGGCTTGCCCTCTCAAAAATGAGCTTCCAGACCTTAGTCAATAGGAAAGGAAACAAATCTTCTGTCCACCAATCCAACGGGAATCCCAAACGGAGATTTAACCCACAGCCTTCGCATGTAGTTGTTTTTACATTTGACACTTTGGTAGACTTTTCTCTTTAGCTATTTTTGTTTTTCAAAGTGCAGCGATACAAAACGCACGCTGTGCGTGACCTGTTTGAAAGTAGACTCGCATACAACGGCTCAACTTGTTCCCTCGGCCAATGCGAAACCTGTGCCGCGGGGCTCTTGGGGGCTACTGTGTTCAAATTACCCAGTAACATTTACAGTGCGCTAAACTCAACTCACTTCAAACACAGCCGTGTCCTATGGCCCCTCTATGTATACATCCCCTCTACGTGACCGACCTGCCAAAAGGTACACCCTTTTATTAAGGTGGAGGGGGAAGTTAGTGTTCACCTGTCTTTTTGCAGCCATTTTTGTTTTTCGAACCAACGTAAAACCAAAACGAGACCCAAGGGATATCACCCTGATCCATGTTTGTTTGAAACAGACTTTCTGCATTAGCAAAAACAACTCGCGTGGAAAATTTGATTTTTAAGATTATTGTAGGTTTCACATCAGGGCCCAATTTCATAGAGCTGCTTAAGCACAAAAAGTAGCTAAGCACAAGAAAACTATGCTTACCAGAATAAGGTTACCAGCCAAACCACCATACCACATGCACAATTTGTGACTGGTATCCTGCTCATTTCTGCTTAGCAGGCAATTGTTAAGCAACATTTTCTGCTTAAGCAGCTCTATGAAATTGGGCCCAGCTCATTTGCTTAGTAGATCTTGCTTTACTATAGCAGGAATGGGTTACCAGCTAAATTACTGTACAAACACATTACCTGTGACTGGTTTTCATGCGTTTTTTTGCTCAGAGTATAAATTTATTAAGATTTGTTTGGTTTTACCATAATATTGTCATGCTGCTTAAAACTGATAATGTCTGCTGTACAAATATCAGGGCTAATCATTGGCTATTTGCTCCAGACAATGTCTGCTGTACAAAGATCAGGGCTAATCATTGGCTATGTGCTCCACACAATAATTTAAGTCCCCCCCCTCTTTTTGTTACCAAAACAAACAATTTTCAAGCCACAATGTCTAAAATGGTCCAAAGCAACTTTCCCATACAGCCGCAGGCAGTTCTATTTAACTATGGCGTGCCCAACAGGTCCAAATCATTTACAACCCCTTTATAACGAAGAGCAGAGCGGTATGATCTCGAGACATTAACCACAACAGCGTGGTAATTTTCAGCTCGGCACGGGGGGAATTTTATTCACACCTAGGGCCGCTAAGCCTACGCTGTTGGTAGCCGCAACATTCACCGGACTTTTTTTTTTAAAGATCGTTTTAAAGATGCTGTGTCAACTTGTTTTCGTGTTTTCATTTGTAGTGGGGTTTGAAAACACCCAAATTGTTGAATAGTTTACAAGACAATAAAAAGGAGCCGTTAACTTCTTCCTTCATACGTTATTAAAATCTCTTAATGAATTCTCTCACTAAACAAACAATTTCGGTTACCATGGTAATTAAACGTCGCCAATGCGTACCTTTGACTGGAGTCATACATGCATAGATCAATAATTATTATCTCAATGTTCGTCAGTCATCCAACTTCATTCAAGTGTCCGATCGTACAAAATGGAAGGGTTTATTCATAAAAAACAAATCAAGTATTGACCCAATTTACCTGACGTCATCATCAAAATAGTTTTGGTTGTGCCATTTTTGGAGTCAATGTCAATTAAGATGTTAAAACCGAACGTCTTCACGCCGGGTTGGGTAATGGAGGCACAGTTGTATCTTGTACACTGCGGAGTGTGTAGATGCATTTATAAAACAGCGATCGAAAGTTCACATTAAAGTGAACCTTTATGGAGCAAATGTGAACACCTGTCCTTAGTTCCTCATTGTTGCAAAATTTAAGTCTTTTAAAAATGTCATATTCTGAATAAACCCCGGTTTGGAGAAGTCAAAGATAGAGAGAGAGAGTCCAGGAACAAGTCAAGGCAGGGCTGTATAAACATCAACCTCTCCCATGCTGCTATTTTAATAAAGGTTTCGATTCCGAAATTGAAGATACAGTTTCACACCTTATAGAGATACTTGAGACTTAGTGGAGCTATAGATGGTCTCACTGACCTTACCAGTATGTCTTGATAAATACAACTCCATTAAAGGTAATCTCTGCATGGATACTGCAAACAATTCTTCACTTTATGTTTTTTTTAAAGAGTAAAAATCATATGTTTAAAGGGTTTTGTAAATATTATCACTGCTTGTTCTTGTAAAAGCTGGTACCGGCATACTATTATTCAAGGGAGTCGTGACGTCAAGAACGCAGAGAAAATGGCGTAAAAGGTTCCGGAGAAGCTAAGGGGCATTTTCCAAAGCTCGGCTTGGGCTCCGTCTCCGGCTCCAGGCCCCGTTTGGTGTTGGAAACACCGTGCAGAATGTACACTGCTCCGAGCCCATCAAGCCGGAGCTGGAACCCAAGCCGAGGTTTGGGAAATGCCCTAGGTATCCAAGCGATTCGAACTGACACAGTGGCGTCGAAAACGCAAAGGAGTTCGTGTGTTTAGTTTTGAAGTACAGTTTGATAACGTAACAACGTTTTACAATTTACATGCGGATTCGTATCAAGTAGTTTTCTATATATATTTTGCCTTCATGAGCGATGTAACTGCATTTCGTGTTGAAGATATTTATAGGAAGCGAGTGTATAATTATGTGAAAAGTTGAGCTCATGGTTTTCAAGATGTTGTACACATCACCAGCCCGAACTATACGGAAAGACTGGGACATGTCTATGTTACCGATTAAACTGATCAATCCGTAATGACGTTTTAAAGGTCCTGTACACTATGGGTAAGATCGAAAAACACAAATGTTCACAGATTCACACCTAACTTACATGATTTAAAGTAAGTAATGGTAGAAAAGGTTTCTTAAAATATTTCTGCCTAAAATGCTATCGTTTCTGAGAAATGAGTAAAACTATAGTTTTTATCACGCGTGATAAAAACTCGATGCTTGAAAAAACATAAAACACATAAGGTCTCTTTTCACTATTTTCTCGTGACCTTGATGACCAATTGAGCTCAAACTTTCACAGGTTTGTTTGTTCATGCATATGTTGAATCACAAAAACATGAACACTGTCTGCGACTATTTTGTTGGCTCTACCAATCCTGTATAATACCTTTAAATGATTTCACAGGAGCGTATTGATTAACATAGCGGTACGTCCTTTAACAACCCTACCAAGCTGCAATCAATAGATAGTTCCCAGTAGACGCCATCTTTACGGGCAAATTGCATTTTGGCTTGCAGGTGCGTCAAACGCTCAACTTATTAACGCAGCCGCGTTGTTCACCGACCAATCCTGCAATGAGTTTCGTGAAATGCGCGTGTTGCACGCCGTTCTCACACGAAACGCACGACTGTTTGTTCTAAACTGCCCGTAAAGATGGCCGATTTACGTCACACTGCAACCTATCTATAGAGGAAGCAGACTCATTCACTTAAAATATCGTGCTTAGCAGTACGAGGTTACAAGTGAGTTCAAACACCATCAGCTGTGCACTCATAAGCGGGTCCTTGTTGATGTAATTGCTTACCAAATGAAAATGCTATGAGCAATATTATTTCACATTGCTGGGATTGTTTTTATTAAAAAACTATAGCAGAGAGGAATTACTCCTCGAAGATGCAGTGTTGCATGCTAGCTTTAAAGCATGTGTACAAAATTGGTAATGGTCAAATACCAGTATCCTCACTCGACCCAACATATAATGAAATAAAAAACCTGTGAAAATTTAAGCTCAATCGGTCATCAGAGTCACAAGAAAACAGTAAAATACCCCTTTATAATTATGTTTTCACTGTTTTCAAACATCACATTTTATCCCCGTGATAAAAAACTAATCGTTGTACTAATTTCTCAAAAACTAAAGCATTTCAAGCAAAACTATTTCAAGGGAACTTTCCCACCATTTCTTCATACAGTGTTGTGTGCATATCTGTGAACATTTATATTTTTAATCTTACCAATGTTGTACACACCCTTTAACAACCGATCAAGCTGTAATCACAGAGGAAGCAACATCATTCATTTAAAAAATGTGCTGAGCAGTACAAGGTTACGAGTGAGTTCAAACACCATCAATGATGTGCATTTATAAGCGGCTCACCAAATTAAAATGCTATGAGCAATATTATTTCAGTATAATAGTCATATTATAATGACTATAGCAGTGAGGAATAACTCCTCCGAGATGCAGTGTTGCATGCTAGCTTTAACCCACGATAGAAGTACCCGTGATCTCCCCATGCCATGAGGCAGTCACATTAGAGTCACAGCGGATTAGAATGCGAGGTATGCGACCTATTTTACTATCTTAGAGATATCTGCTGCTCAACCTCGGCGTGTTATCAAATTTATTTATGTTTGTATATGATTTGATTGATTATGAACTGTCAGACGTTGTGTTTAGTAATGATATTCACGAACTACTTGAGAATGATCTATAAATAACGCACAAAATGAAACTATAGTCGCAAGAAGGTATAAATTATTGACTTAATGGTTAAACGTAACTGACAAACCGGAAGTCTAACTCTCGAGGAAGAAAGACAGGCAAACACTAAAGCCAGTATAAGTTCACTGTTCCTTGTTATTTGGCCAAACACTGTTAAAACAGCTCTACGGACTGCACACAAATTCTCCAAAAATATTATCCTGTATTTCACAAACTGCTTGGTGCGGAGCAACTGATGCCTTAATGGTGCAAACACAAGCCCACAATTTCATGGCTTGTAACTTTTACAGTCTCGTACAAAAAATAGCTATGTTGACGGTGTCATTGGAGACGAGGCCATTTAGTGGCTGCAATGGGGCACTAGGGAGCGATGGTTAAAGGCAGGCGGGCTTGAAGGCAGGCATAATGGTCTGCTGACGAGGTGCAAATACACACACACATGCACACACACACCCACACACAAACACACACACTGACGTCAGGAATCGACCCGGGTCCCGTGGGGCCCGACTAATTTCTGGGTCAGGCTGACCCGGATATCTGTTTAACAAATGGGACGTTTTACTCGGATTCTGCGTAAGTTTGAGCCATTTCTGGGTCATTGTGACACAGATTCTGGGTCACACTGATCAAGAAATTGGTCGGGTCCCCCTTGGACCCGGTATCCGGGTCGAATCTGACCCAGGAGTTTTTTTTAGAGTGCATGGTCAGTGTTGACCTGTAGAACCCTCATCGTTAAAATGAGGCCATAAACTGAGCTATACGTGCAAATTCAAGGAAAGCATAATAATGTTATGCTTAAATAAAGCAAGGGACCTCTGCTAAATTGCTCTCGTGTGAACAGGGGGGTAAAGTATCCCTAAATTACTCTTAGAATGGAAATGTGAATGGTTCTTCTTCATTCAGATTGCCTGGTTGGTATTTTGTAATTTGCCTCGTGTGACATGAACTCTTTACTATAGATAGTTCCCAGTAGACGCCATCTTTACGGGCAAATTGCATTTTGGCTTGCAGGTGCGTCAAACGCTCAACTTATTAACGCAGCCGCGTTGTTCACTGACCAATCCTGCAATGAGTTTCGTGAAATGCGCGCGTGTTGCACGCCGTTCTCATACGAAGCGCACGACTGTTTGTTCTAAACTGCCCGTAAAGATGGCCGATTTACGTCACACTGCAACCTATCTATAATGTGGACGAGGAATTGCACTGCGCACTTTTAATATTTACATTAATTGCACATCCAACAGCGCAAGCGCCTATAACAGGATGGGTAAAAGGGAAACGAACATACAAAATGAATGTTCCGTTTAAAGGTATTATACAGGATTGGTAGAGCTGACAAAATAATCACAGATAGTGTTCCTGTTTTGTGTAATCAACTACATACATGAAATAACAAACCTGTGAAAATTTGAGCTTAATTGGTCATCGTCTCGAGGTTACGAGAAAATAGTGAAAAGAGACCTTATGTGTTTTCTGTTTTTCAAACATCGAGTTTATTATCGCGCGCGATAAAAACTATTGTTTTACTCATTTCTTAGAAACGATAGCATTTTAGGCAGAAATATTTTAAGAAACCTTTTCTACCATTACTTACTTTAAATCATGTAAGTTAGGTGTGAATCTGTGAACATTTGTGTTTTTCGATCTTACCCATAGTGTACAGGACCTTTAAAACGTCATTACGGATTGATCAGTTTAATCGGTAACATAGACATGTCCCAGTCTTTTGGTTAATGGTAAGTAGGGAAGTTTTGGCAATCAAATGAAAGACACTTTTGTAGTAGAACAATTAACAGTCTTTGCATCGGGTTAGCTAGTTAAGCTATGGCCTCAAGTCAGTTTGGTTTTATAGCTGTGACCTTTTGAAGGGCCATCCGCTTGGCCTCGTTTAAAATGTCTGTGTTTGAGTTGTGTTTAATATCTTTATTAGCTGATTAATATTGGAAACAGATCATTTATCAAACATGCTTCATTGAGTGACTTAAAGGTATTGTACACTTTTGGTAACAGCTCAAAATCAGTGTCCACATTTTGTGTGATTAAACATATGCATGAACAAACAAACCTGTGAAAGTTTGAGCTCAATTGGTCATCGAGGTCACAAGAAAATAGTGAAAAGAGATCTTATGTGTTTTCTGTTTTTTTAAATTATCGCGCGCGATAATTACTATTGTTTTACTCGTTTCTCAGAAATGATAGCATTTTAGGCAGAAATATTTTAAGGAACCCTTTCTACCATTACTTACTTTAAATCATGTAAGTTATGTGTGAATCTGTAAACATTTGTGTTTTTCGATCTTACCAATAGTGTACAGGGCCTTTAAGATGTAGGTGGGAAAACCCCAATGGGGAAAACCCAAGCATTCAGGTAGAGACTGAAAACCCAATCCACATGCAGGGCTTGCCCTTAACACTAGCGCGGCGTACATTGTCTAGTAAAAAATGCTATGGGCTAGTAAACACCACTTCTTAACTTGCCCTGTGTGCTACTAAAACTGTGCAACCTACTCGTTTAAAATGCTAATTTCTTCCTTTTCAGATGTGAATAATTAATGTATAAAATGTGTTAATCCTTATTGAGTGTGTGAATATAACTAATTAAACTGGTTGTGATCGTTAACATTAACACATCAGAACATTACATTCATTGCAATTCCTGTTTAAAATCTGGGCTACTAAAACTTCCTGGGGCAAGTAAAATGCACAGTTTACTGGCCCAGCCGGCTACTTTACAAAAAGCTTAAGTGCAAGGCCTGACATGCAAGGCTCCGGGTCCGAGTTGGGATTCGAACCGGGGTCCTCAAAGGTGAAAGGCAGGGAAAGAAACCACCAATGCCACTAATAACCACTCATGCCCAAAGGGAAAATCACACAAACAAAATACATTTCCTTAAACATTGTGTTTCACACTTTCCACATGAGCTATATGTAAGAATGGCATTGTGGATCAATTCCTTCCTTGAGTTCACATGGATTTACAAAACAACAGGTTACGGCAATTTATATGCACAACATAACACGTGAAGGTCTACACCCTAGTGTCCATTATATAATTAGAATAAATTCCAATTTGATTAAAACCTCTGCGTTAAAAAAATAAACACTGCAAAAAAACACAACCCTTGTGTTGACCTCAATATGGCGCAGAGTACCAGGATATCCTTTGTACTATTTTATTTTTTGCTGCCGATGTTTTGGACACCAGCCAGGTTCCTTATTGTGTTTATCACCATAGTAGCATGACTTGATTAAAAAAAAAAAAAAAAGCAACGTGTGTTTGACCCATGACATTTTCCCGTGGTGAGATACAAATTGGCTCTCGGCAGGTGAAAACGTGTCAGGTGTGTGACCCGGGGTCATGACCTCGTATCATGACCCGGGGTCAGGTAGCGGCTTCGTCCTGTCAGTTAGACTTGTAAAGGGTAGTTCGAGAGGTATTTGTCGATGTAAATAGAATCGAGGTGTAGTACGTGTACTTGTAAGTAAAGTGCAATGTCGGCGGAATGTCAAACTAAAATTGTGGTTGAACAGTCTATAACTTTCCAGAAAGATATATAACTTTCAAGAAAGATATTGTTGAAGAGAAAGAGAAATTGAACAAGAATTCGGATGATTAAAAAAGAAAAGAAAACTAGCTTTTTAAAATAAATATGATTTTCAGAATGCCCCCTGATCGTCATTAACAATGTACTGATTCAAATATAGCGTGCAGTGAAACGTTGCTCAGCAGTTTTGGCAACGCTATAACTGGTACGCTGAGGTCACGCGCGCGCGTTTGTACGCACGAATAATAGCTATCGTCCAAATAATCTGCCTCCTTTTGTCTCAGTGAGGGCGCTGTTTGAGTGTGACGTCATATGCAAGGGGTCTATACTGTTACAAGGATGAGAGAGTTTTACATGGCAGCTAAAGCTAAACGCATATAAGTGCAGGTTGTTTAAATACTTTTACAGAATCGGGTGAAAGGTCGACTCGGTCGGCATCTGAGCCGATCATAGAAAAGTTCACAATTATTCTTGTTTACTTGCAATTGCAGGACGCCCTCTGTGGATAATATTTTTCAATGCTCACCTTTCATTAAAATAAAAAAGTGACATATTATTTGAATATGATTAAAAAGGGAGGTATTCAAAACTTGACGATGTTGAGCTTTGTGTGACCTTTAACTGTTGCCGCATGCATTGATTTAAACCCACCTTCCTCCATTATATGAAACAGACTGGTCGTCTTCAGCAAGGCGGTTATACAGTTGCATCCACGCAAATATCAAGACCTTATCAAGAATGGTGTTGCATTACATATTGACCCTAGCTTTAAATCGAATCACCCACGATTTGAAACGCGAGGCACGTGCAGCTTATCAGCATTCAAATCCCGGCCGTTAAATAATGACGTCAGAGAGTAACCTTTTTATAGCCATTGCAGTCACGTTCCACGTATATTGCATACACATTCACAATGAAAGTTGCAATTCCATAAAATGGGGCCATACTTTTTTGCCCCCACGGCTGCGGCATAAATCAGAACGTGATATTACTTTTGGTATCCAAGTTATTCCACAACCAGTCCCCATCAGATTATGCAACCCTGTGTTGTGTGTTATATTTCCTCTAGACCAAACCTTTCTAGCTCCAAGTCTCTTCGTCTGACTTTCCCGCGCACCCACAACGAGGCCTGATGATGACAGAACCATCACAGTCAGTGCAGCAATGGCCGAGTGGAACAGTCTATCCCTTTTTTCATCCAAAATGCCAAATCAACCGACCAATTTAAGAAGATGATTAAAACATATTATATCTGTCAACATTAATCAATTTATTTCAGTAAATGCGACTATCAATAAATTAAACTTTGATTCTGCGTCCTTTTGACCAATTTCTGGGTTATTTTGACTTAAAAGTCCGGGTCATACTGACCCAGAAATGGGTAAGCTCTCATGAGTTCGTACCAACGGTGTACTCCGTCTTGGTACAACATTGGTAACTGTCAAATACCAGTATCCACACTTTTTGGTAACCCAACATATCCATGAAATAACAAACCTGTGAAAATTTGAGCTCAATCGGTAATCACAGTCACAAAAAACAGTCAAAGACACCTTTATATGTTTTCACTGTTTTCAACCATGCATCATCGGATTTATCACCGTGATAAAAACTAATTGTTTTACTAATTTCTCAAAAACCATAGCATTTCAAGCAAAACTATTTTCAAGGGAAGTTTTCCACCATGACCATCTTAATACCATGTAAGTTATGTGCAAATCTGTGAACATTTATATTTTAATCTTACCAATGTTGTACATACCCTTTAAAGGTATTGTACACTTTTGGTAACGGCTCAAAATCAGTGTCCACATTTTGTGTGATCCAACATATGCATGAACAAACAAACTGTGAAAGTTTTAGCTCAATTGGTCATCGAGGTCACGAGAAAATAGTGAAAAGAGACCTTATGTGTTTTCTGTTTTTTTCAAACATCGAGTTTTTATCACGCGTGATAAAAACTATAGTTGTTTGTATTACTCATTTCTCAGAAACGATATCTTTTTAGGCAGAAATATTTGAAGGAACCCTTTCTACCATTACTTACTTTAAATCATGTAAGTTATGTGTGAATCTGTGAACATTTGTGTTTTTCAATCTTACCAATAGTGTACAGGGCCTTTAAGCTTCGATATAAGGACAACATAATAATCTCCTCGTGATTTATAGGTCGATATGGATGAATATTTTGAGCGGGAAATAATAAGACCGAGGCGTCCACAATCCCAGGAGATTTCTCCGTGTGTCATTTGTTATTCTTTGATATGTCAGTGCTTATAGCTGCTTGGAACATTCATGAGCCTCCCTGATGATCCGATACCAGACTGGGGATTCTGTGAAATATTCTAGCCTCGAAATTCTGCAATAAGTAGGTATGTGTGTTTGAGACTAATAAAAGTAAACACTTCTGCGCAACGTTCCAATACGAAGATATGAGTTTCTTTTAGATAGAATCAAGAAGCACAACGTGCAGTAAAATGAAGAAGTGAAGTCAAAAATTGGAAGGAATTTGCTGTAAATTTAGGCGCCAAACTGAAATTTACCTTTTTAAATTGTTTAATGCAAGTTTGCCACACAGACAAGGCTTAAAGCCACTCTTGGTAAGAGGCTATGAAGACAAATATTAAAGGCACTGGACACTATTACTCAAAATAATTTTTAGCATAAAAACTTACTTGGTAACGAGCAATGGAGAGCTGTTGATAGTATAAAACATTGTGAGAAACGGCTCCCTCTGAAGTAATGTAGTTTTTGAGAAAGAAGTAATTTCTCAGTAAAACATTTGAATTGATTTTGAGACCTCATGCGTGAAGTCTCGAAATCAAACAATCAAGCATCTGAAAGCAAACAACTTCGTGTGACAAGGATGTTTTTTCTTCCATTATTATCTCGCAACTTCGAGTACCGATTGAGTTCAAATTTTCACAGGTTTGTTATTTTGTGCATGTGTTGAGATAAACCAAGTGAGAAGACTGGTCTTTGACAATTACCAAAGGTGTCCAGTGTCTTTAAAGATAAAATTGAAAAATAACTCAAGGGAGCTGAAGGTAGGAGTTGATATTCATCTTAAAACAGTCTAGATTGTAGGATGGAGGGAAACACACACCAGGCAAGGATTTCAATTATTTTATTCAACACAATATTACTATATGAAGAAAGTAATTTCTTAATGTTCTAGCGTTGTGCAGAAGTGTTTGTTCCTATGGTCCTGAAATACATTCACTTGGGAAATGCTAATGATTTTGGCAAATCACAGAGCTCTCTGAAAATTCGGTCTGCAGACGGTATTAAAGGTTAAATTTATAGAGGAAAAATCAGCATTGGGAAAACATTACACGTTTTCAGCTTGAAACGTAAATTAAGCAAGAATATCCCCAGAAATATATCACAATGTAAAACAACCACAAGCGACAAAACAAACAACAAACGACAACATCTACACTAAAAAAGAATTGAGGGGTGTTCAATGTAGACAGCCGCAGTTAATTATCATAATGACTGATAGCCTGATGACGACTCGTCTATAAGTTGCCCAGTTTCCCCCTCTGATTGCGGCTTGATTTATTGTTCATTTGCCGCGACATTTCCCGATGGCTCGCATAATGAGAGCGGTTTATTGAACCCTTGGGGGCAAACAATCTGGCCGGTCATCAAGCACCGATCCACGGCCTTTATTAGGCGGACCGCAACCCTCGATGCTGTTTTGATAATTTCCTCTCGGTGAAATCGTTCCTCTTGAAAGTTGAATGAGTCGTTCCCATTGCGACTGTTGAATCGAAGACGTGTAAAAAACACATCTTGTCGAAGATGCTCATGTGTTTTGAAGAACGTGCGGTTGCCAGTGCAAGGCCCGGAGCAATATATTGACATGCAGTGAAGTTGGTACCTGGCTGTTGTTGCAGACCCCTGACGAAGAGGTCAATATTGGCTAGCCATGACTGACCCCCTCGTGAAATATGATATTGGACCTGGATTTACCTTGGGCCGCAATACATGAATGTACATTAGGCATTAGTGTATTCAATATTATTGGACCTGACCTTTGAGTGCTGACTTAAGGGCATTATATAGAGGGTAAATATTGGACCCGGTGGTCGCTACATTCTGGTAAATATTGGACCAAGCATGCTAACCACGCGCTGTTTAAACACTAATGGTAAACATTGTAATGCTAATCGATGAAGCCAAGGGTAAAATATTGTTATTTTAATTGTCAATAACCAGTATCTGCACTTAAGTTGACCCAATAACTAGGCCCTATGAAATAAGAAACCTGTGAATGTTTAACCTCAATTTGTCATCAGAGTCAGGATAAACTAGCGTGTGGGGCCCGGGGGTGTGCAAGTCGCGCGCGTATAGATGGATTGCAATACGCGTCATTGACCACCATCTTTGATGAATTGTGCACGCGTGAAGAGCTATCATTGGCTGAGAGTCGTGCGTAGCGCGTACACGCGTGTACTTGTCCATTGTTTGACACCAAAGATGGCGGTCAATGACGCGTATTGCAATCCATCTATTCGAACATTGGGACTCGTTAAAGTTTGCGAGTTTGTTTCCTTTACACGTTAAAGCAATGTACATGTACGTGGGACCGCGCGAGTCTTGCACGGTCTATTGCAAGGGGTAACACAACATTAATATTTTACGATATCGTAGAAATCTTATACGCGTCACTGAAAATAATGTGAGACTCGCACAAAGTGTGTATTTTTCTAACTATGAGACTAAAAAAGATAACAATGTAGCATTACAATGCTTCGGGAAAAAAATGAAAGCGACAAGGAAATATATTTTATTGCAAGGATGTTCCATTGTCGAAACAATTAAAATTTATATCCCACTGGAGAAAGAGGGTGATCGGTCAACGGGTTAGATTTATTATTATTTGATTATTTCCTGGTGTAATGTATGCTGTTAATCTTTGTCTCTCTCTGTGTGTGTTTGAGGCCGATTAAACGATATCAAGTCGAGCAAAAATAACGTGGAAAGATTGTGATTAGCTCTCCACAAACAAAAGGTCCAACTCCGTACAACCAGAAAGTCTACTTAGCATGGGGTGTCTTGCTTAGCATTTAACCAAACCAATTAACCAATTAACCATTTAACCAATTTCATCTCAGCCTACCAGATAAATATTGCTTAACATTTTATTTATAAGCAAACTACGCACGATACCAGTCACAGATTGCACTCATGTGGACATGGCATTTTGGCTGGTGTTGTAACCTTATTCTAGCAAGCATAATGTTGTTGTGCTTATCCACTTTTTGCGCTTAAGTAGCTCTATTAGGCCTAGGGCCCAATTTCATAGAGCTGCTTAAGCACAGAAAGTAGCTCAACACATCAAAATGATGCTTACCAAAATAATGTAACCAGCCAAATTACCCTGTCTCTGGTATAATTTGTGACTGGTATCCTGCCAATTTCTGCTAAGTAGAAAATTGTTAAGCAATATTGTCGGCTTAAGCAGCTCTACGAAATCCGGCCCTTGTGTTTGACCGTATTGAGACTGCCCCCTGTTATACTCGAGCTTAGCAAGCTAAATAAAATGTGTCTGTTTGAAGTGCATGCAGCCTTATGAAATTGGGTCCACAGTCCCGCAGATGCGAAGTCTAATTAGGTAAAGTGCCAACGGCTAAATCATCTTGTCGGTCCTCAGTGCCGACACATGGGTCTACCCTCTCTGAATACATAGTACGCTTTCGATACAAATGTAAACCATCGTGGTGTATTGCATTAGTGGGCAAAGCGGCTTGATGACGAAGTCTTCATCATTCTGACGCGTTTGTAATTGTTCGGTAAACTCGAAGTCGAGGTCATGACACGGTTATCGACTCTACAAACTCATGATGACACCGTAATCGACTCTACAACCTCGTGTGACACGGTAATCGACTCTTCAACCTCGTGATGACAGAGTCTTGATCAGTATTTTGATTTACGTGTTTATGTTCGGATTTTAAGAGCGTGTCAAAGTCGTCGACTCCATTTGATTCGATTATTTCTAATCGGATAGTCGAGTTCGATGTTAGAGTCGACTCCATACCTTTTGATATTGAAGGCTAATTACCAAAGTGCGATTTCTTTGTATTCGGATACATTAAAATCGACCGTGATATCAATGGAATCGACTCCAGGCGTCCTCTCCTTTGAGTAATGCTGACTGATGACCGCCGATGACTCAGCAGTCCTCAATTATCCGGAATAATGCATTCTTCGTATTCGAATAGATTTGATTTCGAATAACTTGTTTCATGTAAAGAGTCGACCTCATAGAGGTCTCTTGTACTTTATGTACGATAAGTGATGATTCACTCCGGCCCGTCGCACTTGCAAGAAGGAATAATTTCTTCTCAGGTAAATTGAGGTGTTACAATGGTGATGAATTACTCTCCGCGTATAGCAAAGAGGCTATTTATCATTGTCTTTGCGTGAAATGTTTGTTGGATTTATGCTTAATAGGAATCGGACAATATCGTTGTTTGAGATTACTCATTAGTCCAACAATTTATCATAATGAGATGGTACATCTTTGGTTTTTGAAAGAGTACATTCATTACAATCCTCTAGTTATCAAGCAACATATCATAAAGGGATGGTACATCATTGGTTATAAGAAGAGTACATTCATTACAATCCTCTAGTTTTTAAGAAACATATCATAAAGGGATGGTACATCATTGCTAAAGAGTACTTTCATTTCAATCCTCTAGTTTTTAAGAAACATATCATAAAGGGATGGTACATCATTGGTTATTGGAAGAGTACATTCATTACAATCCTCTAGTTTTTAAGAAACATATCATAAAGGGATGGTACATCATTGGTTATTGGAAGAGTACATTCATTCCAATCCTCTAGTTTTCAAGAAACATATCATAAAGGGAGGGTACATCATTGGTTATTGGAAGAGTACATTCATTACAATCCTCTAGTTATCAAGAAACATATCATAAATTGATGGTACATCATTGGTTATTGGAAGAGTACATTCATTCCAATCCTCTAGTTTCCAAGAAACATATCATAAAGGGAGGGTACATCATTGGTTATTGGAAGAGTACATTCATTACAATCCTCTAGTTTTCAAGAAACATCATAAAGGGATGGTACATCATTGGTTATTGGAAGAGTACATTCATTACAATCCTCTAGTTTTCAAGAAACATCATAAAGGGATGGTACATCATTGGTCATTGGAAGAGTACATTCATTACAATCTTCTAGTTTTTAAGATATCACAAACGAATGGTTCATCCTAGTTTTTTTCTCAAGAAATATTATCATTAAGGGCTGGTGCATCATCGTTTTTTTTGGGAGAGTGCATTCATTCCAATCCTCAAGTTTTCAGGAAGTCACAAAGGGGTAGTACGTCATTGGTTTTTGGAAGAGTACTTTCATTCAAATTCTGAAGTCATAAATTGTAAAGGGGGTTGCATCATCGGGAGAGTACATTAATTAAAAAGTACTCAAAAACGGATATCAATCATATCTGTTAGAGTATTATCATTTTTACATTCGTTTAATATTGTTATTATAGTTTTGAGGGACAATTCAATAGTCATTGCATGGTTTTGTACATTCTTTCCAATCCTTTTGATTTTGCAAGAAATGTCATAAAGGTAATTAGCTTTTAAACAGCAAGGTCAAGTTGGCAACATAGTCTGATCCCGTACGAGATTTTGTTCGGTGTCTTTAATCATTACCGCACACAGGGAACACGACCATGGTGACGATACGCCTTTAAAAAATTGCTTGGGCGCCAGACTAATTATTATTCTTCGATATTTTGCCAGTGGGCATGCGCTCTGGTGTCTAAGAGTCTAGTGTCCAATCCAATTAGAGATCGCGACTGCTGTTCTATGCACTTAAGATTATTAAATTGATTGGTTTTGCATTATTTAAAACGAGTAGATGTGATTTTATCGGAGCAAGAAAGTAGAAGTTACAACGACGCCGATCTGACAGAACAACGAATTGAGTGCTTAGCATATACATAATCTTGCTAAAAGCACAAAAGGGTTACCAGCCAAAATGCAGTGTCATTCACATTGTTGCGACTGGTGCCCACTACATATTTAACAGAGCAAATAAACTAAATTTTCTGCTTACTATTAGTGAGACTTATAGTTGTCAAGACAATGATGAATTTAACAAGATATCGAAACCCGTATATAAACAAAAAACCCGCGATCAATAACGTCGTTTGAGTAGGGTGCCATGCCCTCGGCTAGAGGTCAAAAGAAAGTTACTATTTGGCCGATTCTGTGCACCGCGCGTACTTAGATGTGCGTTTTCCATTACGTCATTTTTTTCCTCTAAGATGGCGGCGTGATGACGTCAATAAATAAGGTCCATTGATCTCCGTTAATGGATATCAATAATTAGGTCTATAAGAAACACCATTTTGATTAAACCTTTTGTTCAATAAAAAACACCTCACTATACCCGTATTGTGATTCTAAAGCTATACGTCTATAATAATCAAGCGACTTCGGCTACGGCTATGGCTTTTGGCTGCAATTTGACAACGTTGACAAGAGTTTGTTGGTGAGTTTGACAACGATGAACGCGCTGCGTGATTTCCTTTCGATTATGTGACTGTGGTTTCATAATTCGCGACTGAGGTTGGCTAGACACGCGCCCTCTAGCATTTGCTTGAGATCACCATGCCAATCCTAAGCATTAAGTCCCTATACGATCGTAGCTCACACACCTTTTGTCAATTACTGTTGTGAGCGTTTAGTGAATTCAATTATGATGTGGGGGCGCTGTTTACTACAAATTGCAACGTTGTGACGTCACGCATGGAGCACTTATACAGTATACCGAAGACAAACATTACGGGAATAAGTTACCTTTTCGTCGACAACAACAAAGAGTTCTAATTCTGGCTCTATGTGCGTTTCTGAAATGTAAATATGCAGGCGCTCGTGGCTAGATGCGCAAACTAAATTTAATACTGAGCCCCCCCCCCTCCCCCTCAATGATGTATTGCATATTAATTTGGGCCGAGTTGCTTTTGAATAAGTCTGTAATCACATGCATCATGTATACTTGCTGGTAGGTTATTCCATTCAGCAAAAGTCCGTGGAGGGAATTAATATTTGTAGCATGTGCCTGGATAAACGATACATGGTCCTATTTTTTATGTGAATCTGTTGATATCTTTAGGCTTGCATGGTACAATGCAAGTCACTCTTTAGGGGTCGTTGGCTTCAGTACTAGAAAAAATATATAATAACAATAATACATTCAATTTAGTTCATAAATTCATCAAGGTTTGCTGTAAATAGTTCACTTTATACAAAATGGACTGCGGTGTTACTTTTATTGTGATGCCGCCATCTTGAATTCATGCCTATTTTAAATGTAAGCAAACCGAGACTAAGGAAATTATAGTCTGGAGCCTTTTTTTTTTAGTAAAGACAAATTAGTATCGGGGATGGACAGTTTAACATGGGGAACACGATAAAGAAGGGTTTTGAGGCATTGCGTGGTGAGGTATCAATGTATATTCAGTTTGCGGTAACACCATACTTTGCTGTGTAGATTTTGTTCTTTAAGACTTTGAGTCTTGCTAAGACAGCGAGACAAGTTCTTAAAGAACATCATCTACTCAGCAACGTATATAATACACAAACTGAATATACATTGATGGAGAATGTGTAGCAGTGTGATCAAAATCTATGTGGTCGTTACCAACGATTATGGATGCTTTAGTAGTCAATATTTTTATTGTTTGCATAATAATCCAATCGTGTCGACAATAATGCGAGCTCTTTGCCTTTGACGACGTCATTGTATTTATATAAAAAAATTGGGTCTAAATTTTCTTCCATCTTAAAAATAATTATTTGACAGATATGGCTGGCCATAGGTGACGCCCTAGGCCCTCTAAAATTACCATAAAGTTTGACGTCACGCGGCAGCCTGCCGCCAGGGCTATGTTAATAATGGGACATTGAATGAATTAAAGCATCATTTTCAAAATAATTGAGTGGCTTGTGAGGGGCGGAATGTTTGTCTAGATCAAACATATTTCATTTATTTTTAAGAGATCGGAATTTCAATCGCCAAATGATATGAAGTAGGTCAATACAAATATGCACAAAAACAACAGTCAAAATCAATAATGCAAAATGCTGCCAGACACTAGGCCTATATGAAGAACATTATGGAGAGCATTTTTATCATAAAAATCACTATTTTTCTCTCGAAAATTTTGTTTCCCCACAAAATTTCATGAAACGCAGTGAGATAAATGAACTGAAGAGGGCGGTATGACTATGAACTTTTGCTAGACCTCTCGCGCAAAAAACAGGCCTATTTGAAATCCCGAGCCAAGTTCGCACAAGGACCATTTTTGTCGACTAGCGGCTGATTTTAAATGGTACTCGTGCACAAAAGACATGTGTTGATTACCAGGGAATATTGACCTTTTAGTCGACAAATGGTCCTTGTGCGAACTTGGCCCCGGTTTCTGATTCGGCCCATGGACACCGCGTGCTTTTTCCGTGATAGCCTTGCGGTCTTGCAAGGAATTTGATAAAGCGCGCCGCACGCGGTAAGTTGTGCGTTCGTCCCGTAAAGATGGCCGATTCTACACTGTGTGACGTCACGTGGGAACGTTCTTTAGGACATAAAAACTGTGGAAGGAATCTAATCAAAAGCCGTTGACGGAGTTTCGAAAAGGCCTTTGGGTGACCCTAAGCTAATTATTCAAAAGTTTCAGTGGTTTTGAAGACGTTTGGCCGGGTAATGCTTCGGAGAGATAACTTTTCTTTAGTCAACCCAGAAACCTGTCTAGATTGTAAATCTGCAAAATTGACTTCACCTTTCGACCCTTGGAGTATTTCTATTGCTCTATTGTCTTTCCCAAAGGCTAAGAGACTTATTTGTCCATTAATCTAAAAGGCTGGAAATTGATAACAGCACTGCGTTGATTACAACACTATAGATAGGTTGCAGTGTGACGTAAATCGGCCGTCTTTACGGGCAGTTTAGAACAAATAGTCGTGCGTTTCGTGTGAGAACGGCGTGCAACACGCGCGCATTTCACGAAACTCATTGCAGGATTGGTCAGTGAACAACGCGGCTGCGTTAATAAGTTGAGCGTTTGACGCACCTGCAAGCCAAAATGCAATTTGCCCGTAAAGATGTCGTCTACTGGGAACTATCTATATGTAGTGGGATCGGGAAATCCCTGATTGAATTATTTGAGTGTATTATGTTCACGAATCATACTCAAATCCTACATTTATATATTTTTTTTCTGAGGGTTTCTGAAAATACAAAGAAGAATTGTGAAAATATTTAGCGTGAGTCATTTTAAACACCACCTCTGAGCGGAAGAACATTTTGTTGCAACTTTCCCTTTTCTCCAGATTCCAACGGGCTGACAAATGAAAAAACCCACAAAAGAACATTGCAAGCGGGAAAAACCAGTGGAAATTCCCGAACTATTTGAATCGAAAATGAAACAAACATATTTTGAATATCTTCTCGAATCTCGATCGATAACAGCATATAGCAAGGACGATAACAGCTATGTTTAAATCATTTTTGAGAATTGATTGACCAATGGCAAGAGGATAGAAGAATTGTCCTGCCTACACAATCTACAAAATAAAACAAACAAATCAACAACAACACCTTATTAAGGGCAAATGCTTACCATATTTGGCGGACCATTGTTACAATTTATCACTACCGGAAAACTCAACACATGGTTTTTATGGCAGGCAACCTTCCTTCCTGATCTTGCATTATGTGTATTTTTAGACGGTCCCTAAAAACAATATACATGTAATACCAATCGTTCCAGGACGTCCTGTGCATGCTTGGTACAAGCATAGAGAAAGGACAAGATTGCGCACGTTCTTGTTGAATTGACGCCTTTGTAGCCGGCCAATGCGACATATAGCGCCGTTTGTGTGGTTAATGTTTATCGGGGTTTGTTTTTGTGTTTCATTGTTTATGCGCCCGTTGGGCTCCACGTAATAAACAAACTTAATTGAAATTCATCCAATGCTTAGTAATACATTATTCATTAGTTGTTGGCTCGTCCTGAAGAAGAGTGGCTGTTTCATTGCGGTAGGCAGTGGTCTTTTCTGTGTATTTTATTGCAAAGAAAAATTTGTGAAAAATGGCTGTCACGGGCTGTGTCGCATGTGTCAAGTATTTGATGTTTGCATTCAACTTTTTGTTTTGGGTAAGTTGTTGAATTTTTGTTTGCAAACATTCTGTGAAATCTGAATTTGTGATGTCGATGATGTTCGTAGAGAGTTGAGCTGTGGCTGAAGTTATGCGGTTTTTAGACGCTTCGGAGGAAGGGCCTTATTTTATGGTTGCCGTTCAGATATATTTTTCAGGTTTTGAATAAACTTTTGGGTTACTTTTATGGGTTCAGAAAAGTGTGTTTGTGAATTTAATGTTTGCCTGCCGGAATATGCCAAATTACAATTAAGTTTTGTGTTTAATCACGGAGGAATAAGACCATGAGGGCTCTAAGAATTCACGTACATATGTATTATGTGTTTTTTTTACCTATATGGGATATAAAATGGCCTGGGTCACCTATTTCTCTTTCTGAGTTGTTACCTTACCAAAAAAAAAAAGGATTAAATTTTCCAGGTTAATGTTGTAGTAGTTATAAGAAGTAATTTGTTTTGTGTGTGTGTGAGCTTTGTACCACGGCTCTCCCATTTTAAACTTGTTTTTATTATGATCTTTTGGTAGTTTCTGTGTATAGAGTGGGTTGTCTTATGGTTCATGAACTTTAACAATGTTTAAGCCTTCTTCAATTCTTGCCTTGATGTATTTATTTTGCTGTAAAGTGTTTGTTGCCTTTAATATTTACATTTCTTTACTGATTCATGTTTTTTTTTCTCATCAGAGTTATTGTACAAATGTGTTGATACTCTAGTCTTATTTCCTTATTTTTATATGCTTGAGTTTTTGGCAGATCAAAAAATAACACTACACTTCATTTCTCTTTTAAACAATTATGTCAGTTATTTGGTAACTTGATTCATTTGTAACTTGAGTTATTGCTTGGAATGGAACACTGGTTTTTTTTTTGTTTTTTTAAAGTAATTTCATTTGCAGATGCTTTATTTTGAAATTGATAACAATAATAATATACTAACAGGGATGATAAATTTCAGACTTCTTTTATCTGAATTCACCCCTTGATGAGAAAACAGCTGTTACTTTCTCCAGATTCGGGCCAGGAATTTCAGCTTTTAAAGGGCAAGGCCATTTTCATTTTGAAATGGGCACTTCCAGTGGAATTTTGTTTAAAAACCTATAGGAACCTTTTGGAGGGGCATCAAGGCCAAGACCAGGGCAACAGATATAAAGAAATCCTTCTCTTTGGTTTACTTCTCTAGTGCTGAGGATACTGGTCCCAAAAAGCCCCTGGAAATCTTTATCTCCAGGGGTTTTAAAGTCCAGAATGGGGTTTCAACAATTCTACAAATTTTACAAGTTGTGAGCTTTTTGACTTCAGTCTTGCTTCTCTTGAAATTTGCACATGCATGAAAGTTTTTAATATAAAAACAAGTATTGACTTAGTATTTTGGTTTTTATTTATTTAAATTATTTATATTGATTGTGATTATATTACACTATACTTGTTTTGGGGGAGGGGTAAATCACATGCAGAAGGGTTGTTGAAACAGCGATGTTTCCACATTTTGATAGCATGTAAAAAATTACTGATGATGGTGTGGCCATCTTTCTGTTCTCCCATTCAACCCGATGTTATCATCAAAATGAGGCTAGAAGGAGATTTAGTCTGGCCCCTTTGTATTAACTTGATATAGGAACTCTCCTTGCCACAATGTATTCAGGGTACCAGACAAAGATGAATATGTCAATGTCTAATGAGTCCTGATTAACAGAGTGGAACGGTGAGCTTGAAAGATGAAACCGATGACATTAATCATCACCGCTGGGGGGAATCTTTCATCCAAAATTAATCCATAAATTATATTCTCACTCAGCGCTTTCTTTAGCCCCTTTCACACTGGGGGGAAACTTGGCCGACATTTTCACACTTGAGTTTTTTAACCCAGCAGCTACACCTGTTTTGGGGTAAGGGTTTAGTGGGATAACCCCTGGGTTAGTAAATTGAGTCTACATTTCTTCCCCCAAGGAGAATTGCAGCATTGTGTGACGCTAACATTAACAATGGGTGGCGGAGGGTTTTAACATTTTCAGGGAAATTTTCTTTTGTTGGAAATCGTGTATAAGTTTAAAGGAACATTACAGAATTGGTAAGAAAAGAACTTGTAAAATATACTTTTTGATCACAGATTTACATAAAACTTACACGGTCTAATGATGATGCTAGTAGAAAACATCCCTTTAAATATTTCTGTACGAAATGCCATATTTGATGAGAAATGAATAAACTAATTTTCCGATTGGAGTTTATCACTCAGTGAGCATTTTATTCATTTGTTGAATCTATATGATTTCATGCAAATGTTAAATCGGTTTTTCACTATTTTCTCGCGACCCAGATGGCCGATCGATCTCAATCTTCTACAGGTTTGTCAGTTTATGTATATGGTGGATTACATAAAGTGCTTACACTGCCAGCATCTGTTTTGTTAGCAAAAACCAATTCTGTAATGTTCCTTTAAGTTTGAAAAGGGCTATTTGTTCTCTTTGGTTTAGGCTTTTGAAATTAGATTTGTTGTTTTTTTGCTGCGTACAGATTTAGAATTTAGAATACCGGAAAAGAGTGCAGGAAACTCCTACGCCCACTTCCAGGATTGAAAGTACTATTCTTCAAGATAAATAAACTTTACATTCAATTGGCGATTGTTGACGACAGTTGCCTGAAGATGACTTTAAGGCTGACTATTTTAAAAAGCCAAGAATAAACCAACAGCCAAAGGCCGTTTATCAATCCATGACGGACCAGTCAAAATTATGTCCAAGTGGTCAGGCTGGCTAGTTCATTGGTTCTCACAGCCATGTTTAAAACCATTGCCTGTGCAAACTCAACTACATGTAGCATGCAAAATGAAAATGGACCCGTGAAAAAAAACAGGGCTTGAATTTGTGGTAAGATCTTCCCTTCGCCTCCTCTTTTTCAAAAAGGCAGGCTGCTTAACATGTTTTTTTGTTTGTTTTTTGTCTAATGTCTTTGTAGTTTTATGAAGACTAAATTTGATACCAACAAAGGGAAAAACCAGGCTACTTTTCTGACCCATAAGGTCTTTGATAAGAGATCATTTCCTGTAGCTTGTGTTCCGGTGAGGTTTAAAAACTAACGAGGTATAAATCCTGGACTGATACATTATTGGGTTTGATCTCACAGGAACACTTTGTCGTTTCGCTAAATGTCATGAATGTGACTTCCCATCCAGTAATTCAACCCCAACTTTCTTCCTTACATCAGTTGTCTTTAAAGAAGATATATTTAGATTCCTGTAAATTAAATCTCAGACACTGCCACATAACAAGGGCAGTCTCAACAATGTCTTTGGCACAAAACAATTACGTACAGATATATTTAAAAGTTAACTTTCATGTAATGCACTGGTACTCTGCACACTGATGCTGTGTTTGAATCGAGCGCCTTCGGCTACGGCTATGGCTGTTGACTGCAGAGTTCTCTTCATAGCCACAGCCAAAGCTCTTAGTTTAGACATGACCTTAGATTATAGAACCTTAACCATTTAGAGACCATTAATTTCTATATAACCATCACCATAGGCCCAGACAGTGCTAATTTTGTCGGTTTTTGCACCAATATTTTCAGGAAAAATGTCAGGAAGATTACTAAGAAACAGAAGAACGTAGTTTTGTTTTAAAATTATAGATTCTATGTTTACACGGGAAACATTGGAAAAAGTCAATTCAGTCTGATACCTTTTTCTTTGACCCTCTTGTTTTAGCGAAAAGTATGCCAAGTCTTGCGGCCGTTTGTGGCCGCTCTGGGCATTTTGGCGAAAGCTGCTTGCGGCCGCTGTGGTCGCTAAAGGGTTAAGCAACACAGGGACAAAATATTGCCTTGATTTTCCTGGAATGGTCTCTTATTAATATATGATATTTCTGGTAATGAAACCAAGGATGCTTTATAAGCGAACTTAATCACTGTAATATGAGACGAATGATCAGAAAAAAAAACTCTGTCAATGTTCATTTCCTGAAAAAAAAGGTAAACCCTACTTGCGCAATTCCATGCAGCCATTTCCTTGTATGTAAATAAGTTGTGTGTATTAAAAGTAAAATGGGAAGGTCTTCTTTCATGAATGGCCAATGGTCTGCTGTTTCAAAATGCTTGTTTGTATGTTGTTGTTTTTTATGTGTAAAATTCCAGGTGTTTAAAATGAAAATACAAAATTATGTTTTTCTTTTTCAAAATAAGAATTTGTTTATCTCTGGTTAAGTTATTAATTTCCAAGTAGTACTATCTTGAGAGTAGTTGTAAGTCAAGAACACTTGTTTGGGGGAAAAAAGCTAGTTCTATGTTCTAATTTAAAAAGAAATAATAATTGTAAAAAATATATAAAAAAACATAATATAATGAAAAGCATTTACTGAGTCAAAGAAACAGAAAAGTAATTCAATTTTATTGTTCACTTAATCCCTTCTGCAAAATTTTTGAAGGGAAACCAAAGATATGGAAACAAAAGAAACTTGTACAATACAAGAATTTCAAGAAAAATATCCATATGCAGGGCTCGAATTTGGGGGGAAAATCCACAAGACCACAGGACTTGTATCTCAAAATGTTTACTGGACCAGAAATAATTTTACAAGACCAGATTCAAACTGAGAAAAGACTTCCTTGCACAGTTTAACTTGCATTTAATTCAACAAGCACTAAGACATATAAGAGAAGATTTACCTCATTTGTCTTTATTTAGGGTATTTTAAGTATATTTCAAATCATTACTCAAACTCAAAGTCAACATTTGAACATAATTTGTTTCTGTTCAATATATTATAGAGTGAGGTACATGAATTGTTATTGAATTGAAAACACAAGACCGCCGGACTTGTCCGGTCACAAGTTTACTGGCCCAATACTAAAATCAATGGCCTCGGGCCTGTGGTCCAGTGTCAAATTCGAGCCCTGATATGACCACTTGATGTTTAGCTCAGTACATTCAGTTGACCAGATAATAATTTCTCAAGACCAAAAGTATTTTTCATTTGCTGAACATTTTGAAGTAGGTTTTGCAAAACTAAGAAGAATATCAATCCTAGAAAGGGCATCTTGAACAAGTTGCAGGGAAAACTTGACCACTGGACTTAGTGAGAGGGTTTTATACTGGGCAACCTTCTGGACTATTGTGCCAGTGGCCCAGCTGATTGTAGAATTCCTGAGTAATATAGGCCTATGTTGGTGTTGACAAATTCAAAGCAGCAATCTCAATGATATTAAACGTGTTCAGACCACCATTCCCAAATCTTAGAAAAGAAAGTGTCTGGGCAGTTCTTGTCAACCTGCCTACCTCTTTGATTGTTAGTCCTGAAGTATTGAGCACCCCTGTCTGAAACTTGAGGAACAAATTGTTGCAAGTTCAGCCCGTGGGGAAGTTGTCTCGCAACTTTTGAAGTAGGGCTTGTAAGGAGTCAATGGTAAACTAATGGAGTAGTGTTTGCCTCTGGGAATTCGGTTATATTCCGGTGGAAATATTATGTCTGGTGAAAAGATTTGTAACTTGGGGGAGAGTAAGGGATGGTGTTGTGATGGCTTGTTGTGTTTGAGAATTAAGAAAGTGAAAGTAGTGTGGGAATGAAATTTGAGAGGAGAAACTTGTGTAGTTTACAATAGTACCAGTTTCCCTTAACCCTAAAGAACCCAAGTCCTACAATATCCTCATTGCCAAAGTGCAGAATTGCAATGGATTTGGGCTATTAGGGATCTGCAACACAGGAGGATTTAGAAGGGTTTGGGCTAAAATGAGTTGTTAGGGTAGGATTTAGCAGGACATGGGCTATCGGGCTGTTTTTACATATAGGAGAATTTAGAAGGTTTTAGGTCTTCATGGTCTTATGCAGCTTAGCCAAAATAGGATTCTGAAGGTTTTGGGCTTTTAGTTGACTCCCTAACTTCTGTCTCAAAAGGACTTAGAAGGATTTGGGCTAATTACAATAAGGGGAAGGATATAGAAGGGCACTTTAGGTTTATGACAACTTTAATCTGAAGGATATAGAAGGATTTGGGCAGTATGTTTACCAAAGGGTCTAGTCTGTTAGGGTTAAACAAATAAACAAGTTTCACAAAGGAAATGTGCATGGATTGTTTTAGAAAAACACCATGTAGTCATGTACTGATCAGTTTTGTGGAGACCAGACGACTGAATAGAAAAAAAAGTAGTTGCTCATTCAACAAAATATTAGAAACAAATTTGACTTTGTCAAACATTTTTCAAATTTTCTCAAAATGTACACATGTGAACTTCACTCTGATTGGACAACTTTATGTATACCTTCCCCACCCTAACTACAAGAGAATTTTGGTTAATGGTAAGTAGGGAAGTTTTGGCAATCAAATGAAAGACACTTTTGTAGTAGAACAATTAACAGTCTTTGCATCGGGTTAGCTAGTTAAGCTATGGCCTCAAGTCAGTTTGGTTTTATAGCAGTGACCTTTTGAAGGGCCATCCGCTTGGCCTCGTTTAAAATGTCTGTGTTTGAGTTGTGTTTAATATCTTTATTAGCTGATTAATATTGGAAACAGATCATTTATCAAACATGCTTCATTGAGTGACTTAAAGGTATTGTACACTTTTGGTAACAGCTCAAAATCAGTGTCCACATTTTGTGTGATTAAACATATGCATGAACAAACAAACCTGTGAAAGTTTGAGCTCAATTGGTCATCGAGGTCACAAGAAAATAGTGAAAAGAGATCTTATGTGTTTTCTGTTTTTTTAAATTATCGCGCGCGATAATTACTATTGTTTTACTCGTTTCTCAGAAACGATAGCATTTTAGGCAGAAATATTTTAAGGAACCCTTTCTACCATTACTTACTTTGAATCATGTAAGTTATGTGTGAATCTGTGAACATTGTGTTTTTCGATCTTACCAATAGTGTACAGGGCCTTTAAGGCTTGGTGTTTGAACAGAGGATGGATTTTGTTTGAAGACAGGTGTTTGTTATTGTTTTGCTTGCACAGTGTGCCCTTGTTTACGTCAACGGACTAAACACAACTTTGTTTACACAGACTCAGGGGTTCAAGTACAGAATGTGGTACTGACCTTTGACCTTACATTGGCTGAGCTCATTGGGAATTTGGGGAACTTTGCCTAGAGTGCGTTTAATTCACAGACCCTGCTGTTAAATTGATGGTTACATTATGTGTGCAGGTACCTTAGACTGAAGGGGGCCACAAAGGGTGTCTGGTGTAACACAATGAACTGTTATACTGACCTGACAAAGGCACACCTATCTTGTGTGATTTACAGCCGAATGACTTTCAATTTATGTAGGAAATTATTCCTGTGCAAAGTCCATGTTATTTATGACACTCTTCAGACAGTTACTACGTGCTTGCTGTTTGTTTCAAAATACCTCTTATTCCTCTCCCTGTTCATTCTTAAAATTTCCTCAACTCCTTACGAACTCCTTAGGAGTATGCAGCACCAGCAGCCACATATGCACACAGGTTACTAATCATTCACACCAACGATCTATACCTTTGCAGTTATCTGTGTATTCCTGGGTAATGAGAAGCAATTATAGTTATTAAAAGTGTCTTGCCAAAAGATACAAGATTTACTTGACATTTTTCACCCCAAAACTTTTTATAGAGAGATCTGTAATATGTCAAAACCAAAAGTCTTTCTGGTGTAGAGGAAGTTGCACGAGGGACAAATTGTTTCTGTTTGTTCAACTCAACCTTGTATCTTGTACATTGTGGTTTTGATTTGATTATTTGATTGGATGTTACATTCTGAACCATCATGGGTCCAGAACAGGAAAATCCTGTCTGGATACAGCCTTGGGCCTGGTTGGGGAATTTGTACTTTGTGATTTACGATCAATAGACTAAACCTGAAACTTTGGTGTGTCTCTCTTTTATCTAGAGGTTTACCTATGAATATTATGAGGAAAACAAGCAAAAGTTTGTGTTGGAATGCTGCAAACAATAGTTGCATCTTGTTTGATATTACCTGTTCTACTGAGCCAAACTTTCCTGGGTTTGGTTAAAGCACATGTACATTGGTAATTTGCAAAGACTAGTATCCACACTTAATGTGACCCAACATATACATGAAATTACAAACCTGTGAAAGTTTAAGCTCAATGAGAAAACAGTGAAAAAACCCATCATATGTTTTCACTGTTTTCAAACATCGGATTTTATCACCAGTGATAAAGACTAATAGTTTTACTCATTTCCTAAAAACTACCGCATTTCAAGCAAAACTATTTCAAGGGAAGTTTTCCACAATGACCATCTTTGTACAATGTAAGTTATGTGCAAATCTGTGAACATTTTATATTTTCAATCTTATCAATGTTTTAACACCCATTAAACCAAGGAGGATTTCTGAAGCTACAACTACTTCATCAGATCATGGATCCTCCATGATCAGATGCAATGTTGGGGACATGTATAGCATGAACTTGGCTTGTCCCCTTCATTGCATCTGATGAAGTGGTTGTTGCTACGAAAGTTCATGCAGTTTTTTTATGTAACTAGTTTTTTTAAACAACTAAGTACATGTACCTATTTTGTTTAGCAATGCCAGGTTTTTGAATTAGTGCTTATCCTAACTGTTTTTAGTTATTAGATTTGTAGTGTATATACCGGTTCTGTCTATAATTACCTTTTAACTGTATTTTCTCTTAGGTTTATAACTGTATGGATTTTAATGTTTTTTAAATTGTTAAGCGTCCAGGAGCATGTTTCATGGATAGACGCTATATAAAATGTCATTTATTATTTTTATTATTAGTTAGTCTGAAAGTGCTACCTCTATCTTTCTTGTTTTATCTGTCAGACTAACTCGGTTATCTCTATTATTGGTTAAGGTTATAAAAGCATTCCACAGTGTTGAGTTGCTGTGGATAGCCACAAAGAGTTATCTGGGGACTTGGACAAGTTTATTTGACCTCTGTGCACAGCTATGGAGCTATAAAAATGGCACAACTATGCGGTTGTTTGGTTTGGGGGAGTTTGGGCACTGGAAGACCCGAAGTGCTATAATTTGGGCACATGTACCTGCACATCGATCCCTCCATCGTTACCAACAGACCATGCCTTCTAAGAATGTAGGCTGTCATGGGTGGTTTGTTGAGCCATATGGTGTTCAGGGACTGGCTTGGAATAGGGGAAAAAAAAATACTATCAGCATCTGGAAATATTAAGTTTAACATTTATTATTGTGAAACCACTGAGGAAAGAGAAAGAGCAACATTGGAAGGAAAAATTTGCTAAGAAAGTTATTTGAAGAGAGTATTGGCAAGTATTTGAATAATATTTTGCGAAAGACCGTTCTCATGTTTCTGTGTGTCTATTCGTTGTGTTCTTGTTGGAGCGTTGGGGTAGTGTGTGTGATTTCTTTTCACTACTTATGGAGCAGAACAAACGAAAGGATACAAGGTTCAAGGAATTATAAGAGGAATTTGGTACAATCTATGTGAGACAGTTCTAACTACAGGGACAGGGAAAGAACAAGGTGTCCCACAGATCAACAAAAGTGTGTGTGTGTGCTTTTTTGTTTTTAACTTTGATCGTTCTGAATGGCCCCTAAATGATGGATTGCTCCTGGATTGACAAATTAATGACACAGGTGGTGTTCATCATTTCTGTGTTCTCTTCTTTATGTTAATTAGTGAAGAATAAACACAGGTTAGGTCAGGTTACACTCAATACAATGTGTTCACCATAATGGGTTCCGCATGTGGTGGCCAAGCTCAATGTAGATGGACAGAAATGTCATCCGATAATGCGAACAGCGAATTTTGACATCACATTTCTATATTCACAGTTTTATGACAAGAGTTGGGCTTATTTGATTGAATTGTTCGTAATGAGTAATATCAAATTCCCTTCCCGATCTCATGAAGTATAAAGACTGGTGACACTGACAGTCATACTCATTTTGTTGACCTGGGATACATATTTTTTTCAGGAAAATTTTACAATCAAAAATATTTTCCTGATTCTTTTGGAAGTTCTGCCCCTTTCCCCCTCCCCCGCAAAAAGAACAGTTAAAAATGTAGGCCCTAATTCTTGATTTTTTTAAACCCTTTTCATGCTGTTTTATTTCATTTAAAAAGAAACTCTGTAGTAAAAGATTCCATAGCAGGGTCTGCACTTGACTAGCCAGCAGGACCAGTCACTGGCAGTCAGTTTGTTGTCTCTCTGGTCAACCAGCTTTTACTCTGATCCATATTTCATATTAAAAATAGGGACGCTCTTCAACACTGAACTAGTCAGCCGGGTCATTTAGAAAGTCTTTTGACTGGTCCTCAAGTGTTTCAACTGTCGTTTGGCCATTTGACTGCTGTTTAAGGAAGAATGCTGCGATGTCCCCATGTGTGATATAGTGTAGTGCGCATTTTAGGCGAAGCGACATTTCTCAAAAATGTTGGCAAGCAGCCGCGTGTGATGTTGGTGCAAGAGAGGTCAATATAGCTGAGGTACAAGGGATCAATACAGCTGAGGTACAAGGGATCAATACAGCTGAGGTACTACAAGGGGTTAATACAGCTGAGGTACAAGGGTCAATAAAAAGCTGAGGTACAAGGGGTCAATACAGCTGAGGTACAAGGGATCAATCAGCTGAGGTTACAAGGATCAATCAGCTGAGGTACAAGGGTCAATACAGCTGAGGTAAAAGGGGTCAATACAGCTGAGGTACAAGGGGTCAATACAGCTGAGGTCACAAGGGGTCAATACAGCTGAGGTAAGGGGTCAATACAGCTGAGGTACAAGGGTCAATACGCTGAAGGTACAAGTGGTCAATACAGCTGAGGTACAAGGGGTCAATACAGCTGAGGTACAAAGGGTCGATACAGCTGAGGTACAAGGGGTCAATACAGCTGAGGTACAAGGGGTTAATACAGCTGAGGGTAACAAGGGGTCAATACAGCTGAGGTACAAGGGGTCAATACAGCTGAGGTACAAGGGGTCAATACAGCTGAGGTACAAGGGGTCAATACAGCAGAGGTACAAGGGGTCAATGCAGCTGACTGGCCAGTTTGAATCCTGTAACTAAATTAAAGACTATTTTTGTTCACAAGATTGTGTTTATTGTTTGTTTTTGCAGTTATGTGGATGTGCACTTCTAGGTGTTGGTCTGTGGCTCTGTTTTGAACCCGAAGTCCAGCAGTATGCATCAGCATCAGGTGATCTTCAAGAATATTACATTGCCGTTTATGTCATCATCGGGATTGGGGGTTTGATGATGTTGGTTGGATTCCTAGGATGCTGTGGGGCTTGTATGGAGAATACAGTACTCCTTGGCATGGTAGGTATTAAGTCTGTCAATACTCAACTAAAAAAACAATTCAAAACTCAATTCAACACTCAACTCAAAACTCAACTCAAAACTCAATGCAACTCAAAACTCTTATAAAACTAGACCTGACAATCGTCACAAAACCTTGACAAAGCTCAAGATAACACTAAAATCGTAACTACATCTCAATTTTTACATCCTCCTCTCCTTCACCAGTTCTTCACTTTCTTGTTGCTGATCTGTGTAGCTGAAGTAGGAGGCGGAGTTTGGTGCTATCTGAACAGGGAAAAACTGCAAGGGATCATCCAATCAGGTATGCATTGTTCAAAGTTTTCAACATCAAGAGAGTATCCAGGGACCTACTACATGTACTTAACAAAACCTAGTTGTGTGTGTTAGGCCTGGAATTACACGGAGGCCACGGCCTCTGTTGCCCTGGTCTTGGCCTTGGTGCCCCTTCAAAACGTTCCCCATAGACTTTTAGATTTTCCAATGGAAGTGCCCTAAAAAATGATAATGGCCTTGCCCTCTCAAAGATGAAATTCCAGGCCCGGTGTGTGGGCGGATCGATGGGTAGCAACAAAAATGTTCATTGTGTTTTCAAAGTGTCACTCGTACCTACTAGATTTTCTCATGAATTTTCATCTGTGTGTTTCCTCATTCAAGAGAAATGCAGCTTACCCCCCCCCCCCCATTCTACCACAATCCAACCCCCTTGTACCCTTGTATTCAAACAGATGACCCTGGAAAACTGTGAATGGCCTCTAAATTCTAGAAGGCTTTGGTTTTGGCTCGGCTCAACATTTAGACATTTTTAGGGAGAAGTTCCTTTTTTTCGGGTTTGACACCAAAGGAAGTAGGATATTTAAAAACATTCTTGTTCCTTAAACGTCTTCCTTTACAGGTATGGAAAAGACAATGACGACAACTTATGCGACAGGCAATACAGTTGTGACAACAGCTGTTGATCGACTGCAGCAGGATGTAAGTTGATGAAAGTAACAATTTGTTTTAAAATGTTGGGCAGTGTTAATTGTTTCTGGGTGTGGTGGTGTTGATTGTTGCCAGTTTTAAAGTTTTGCGGTTTGTTTTAGCCCTTTGACCCTATGGAGTTCAAGGTCTTTATGAAAGATAAAAAAGCTAGACTTGCAAAGTCTGTTTTGAAATTCCCGAAAGGGTACCAGAAGTTAGACTTGCATAGTCTGTTAGGAGGTTCTCAAAAGGTTACCGGGTGTTAGACTTGCACAGTCTTTTTCAATCTGTTTTTATTGTTCTGTAGCTTGAGTGTTGCGGTGCAGTGGGATCAAGAGACTGGATAAAGACAGCTTTTTCAACTGGTGATAAGCTCGGCGTGCCAGATTCTTGCTGTACTGAAATGAACGATGACTGTGGATCAGTGGTCAACGTTGGCTTATCCTTAGGAACGTCAATCCATAAAACGGTATACCATGCCCGATGTGGGGGCAGAGGGTATCCCCCCAATGTGCCCATACTTTAACACACTATTTTCCACTTGAATAGAAGTACCCCCCCCTAAAATCCTCTAAAGAATTCCTGAGATTCCAAGCACAAAATGAAGACACAATAGAGGGTGGGGGGTACACCATGCCCCATACCAAGCATAGACAGAAGCACCCTCTTAAAAAGACAGTAGCACAGCCTTAAAGACAGTAGCACCGTCTTAAAGACAGTAGCACCGTCTTAAAGACAGTAGCACCATCTTAAAAAGACAGTAGCACTGCCTTAAAGACAGTAGCACCATCTTAAAGACAGTAGCACTGCCTTAAAGACAGTAGCACCATCTTAAAGACAGTAGCACCGTCTTAAAGACAGTAGCACCATCTTAAAAAGACAGTAGCACCGCCTTAAAGACAGTAGCACCGTCTTAAAGATAGTAGCATCATCTTAAATATAGTAGCACCGTCTTAAAGACAGTAGCACCATCTTAAAAAGACAGTAGCACCGCCTTAAAGACAGTAGCACCGTCTTAAAGATAGTAGCATCATCTTAAATACAGTAGCACCGTCTTAAAGACAGTAGCACCATCTTAAAAAGACAGTAGCACCGCCTTAAAGACAGTAGCACCGTCTTAAAGATAGTAGCATCATCTTAAATACAGTAGCATCATCTTAAATACAGTAGCACCGTCTTAAAGACAGTAGCACCGTCTTAAAGACAGTAGCACCATCTTAAAGACAGTAGCACCGTCTTAAAGACAGTAGCACCATCTTAAAGACAGTAGCACCGTCTTAAAGACAGTAGCACCATCTTAAAAAGACAGTAGCACTGCCTTAAAGAGAGTAGCACCATCTTAAAGACAGTAGCACCGTCTTAAAGATAGTAGCATCATCTTAAATACAGTAGCACCGTCTTAAAGACAGTAGCACCATCTTAAAAAGACAGTAGCACTGCCTTAAAGTCAGTAGCACCATCTTTAAGATAGTAGCACCATCTTAAATACAGTAGCATCATTTTAAAGACAGTAGCACCATCTTAAAGATAGTAGCACCATCTTAAATACAGTAGCACCGTCTTAAAGACAGTAGCACAATCTGAAAGACAGTAGCACCATCTCAAAGACAGTAGCACCATCTCAAAGACTGTAACCTCCACAAGGACTAACACTTCATTCATTTCCTTTGATAGGGCTGTGCAGCGGCTCTGTTTGAGAAGCTGGAGGATAATACAGTCTTGGTTGCAGGGCTCGCTATCGGAATTGGCGGTGTACAGGTTAGTTATATCTAGAATTATTTGCTAAAAAAAGAAATAAACCATGGAACCTAAAGCAAGATCTGGGGTTCGTTCTTGACAAGCTCTACTTTTTATGGTTTTATCCATCTCCATGGGTTTTTGTTAGTTTTCTCCTCATAATTTTTCTTCTTGTAGCCCTTTTTCAAGAGTGTCTTTAAGTCTTGTTTGGGGCAAACTTGCATTGAAAAAATATATATTTGTTCTTTTGCTTTGTGTTATTTAAATTTATTTATTTATTCCAGTGCCTTTAATCATTATTTGTATTATTATTATTATATATCTCTGGTATTGAAAACAAGGATGCCACATAAGTGAACTTTCAAAAGCCTGAGGAAACCTGTAGACAAGGGTGCTTGCTATGTGAACCAGAAACACCGGGGTGAACCCCTACTCTTCCACGATTAGTGTTCTGGGTTCTTTTATGTTCACTACCAATCCTAGTACATGGAACCTACGGCTTAATGTCCCGTCCGAAGGACAAAGCTATTATAGTAAAGTATCTTGCTCAAGGAGAAAATAGTAAACCACCATGCACAATTTTCAACATATAAACACATTGTCCTTAATTTCGGCTGTAAAAACTGAAATCTGCTGTTGCGTTTTTTAAAGGTTTTCAGATACAGTTTTCTAGAATATGACGTCATTTCAGTGGGAAATATTTCACAGAAAAAAATGTTTTTCTGGTCTCAAATTTAACAAAAGCATAAAATAGTTAGTGGCCCGACATTTTGACACTAGCAGAGTCTTTCTCGTTTTAGCCTTTGAGAAAAACTCTGCTAGGGTCGAAATGTCAGGCCACTAACTATTTGTGTATTTGTGCTCAGCCACAATCATGGTACACTTTTTGTTACAAAGACACCAAATGAACAACACATAAATATTGAGTAACTCTTTGCAGATCTTGTCTTCGACACACCCAAGTACTTTCTACTCTTCATTCACACAGCGCTGGTTAATTAATTTACAAACAACATTGTAATAACTGTTACATCACTGGTTTTCAAACTGTTGTTCATAACATGGACACAAACAAAATGTGCACCCATGATTGTGCCTGTGCACATTTACATGTATACCAGAGGTCCTTTTGGTTGGTAAGCAGTTTGCAACAGCTAATTCTATTTTATTAAATTGATCCTTACCAATCCTATATAAAACCTTTTGTTTTGTTTTTCAGCTCCTTGGAATGTTGTTCTCGATTTGTCTGTGTTGCGCCATCAAAAGAGCTGACAGGGAAAAATCCTACCCAATCTAGGCTCATCTCCCTGCCATTCTTATACCAGGGGATTTAAGGTACATTTTGCTGTTCAATTGCCAGGGAGTCATCACAAGGAAACAGGTTTTGTTGAATAACCTGTTGAGTAAAAGTTGCCATTCTTATTCCTGGGGGAACTAAGTACATTCTTCTGTTGAGATACCAGGGGGTTGATGTTCTAGGTGATTTGTCAGGCAGTGTCCGAATTGGCGGCTACGGCTGGATCACTGCGTCATCATGCACTGAAGTATAGGGTGTCCATTGCAACACCCTTAGCAACAGCCGTAGCCGGAGTCACCAATTCAGATGTGGCCTTACTCTCAAGGCCATGTAAACTTCACATTAGTGGCTGCTGCTAAGCTGCAGCTGCTAGTTTAAAAAAAACCCACTTTTGCCAAAACCTAGATATATTTTACAATTTCATGAAAAGAGGTTTCAATGCAACTAAGTTGTCTTAATGTCTTTATTTCTTCGCATCAAGTCAAACATCAAGATCAGATGACTTTCTGTTTTAAGTTGTTAGGGTTTCTTTTTATCGTAGGGATAATTTTATTCCTAATAATAAAACAAAATTAAGACAACTTGAAAAAAATGTTTTAGATAATGAAATATTGTATTTCAGATGTACAGTTCAGTTAATTCACCATTTTCAATTAAAATATTTTTTCGTTTGGCCTTCATTGTTCTTTTTATACAATTCTAAAGCCTGGTTCATACTTCCTGCAATTGCCAATGCAAAGCGAATTTGACATCACAACTCTGTTTTCTCTGCAAATGTTTCGCAAGAGTAGATCACAGCTCAACTCGTTAGAATTTTTTCGTTGCGAATTTGTGACATTAAATTCACTTCGTATTTGCTTCCTCATGAAGTATGACGGAACCGGGCTTCAGTTGTCTGAACTTGTATGTTCGACCAAGCTTATTTTAAACGCCCAGTTGTACGCTATATATCGCCTTCAATTTATTACTATCAGGTTGAATTCCGCAATTTCTGATATTTACAGCCATTGCTTGCTTAAAAGAGCGCACTCTACAGGCTGCACACAGAATGGATTGCACAAGTCTGTAGCACTGAAATTGCGTAAAAATGATAGTTGCAGCGTGTATTAAAAGTGCCCTCAAGCGGTTGCGTTCAGAGTGTATACTCCACAGCCCTCTTCTGACAGTAACGCCTGCGTAAAGAGCGCCCTCAAGCGGTTGCGCACTGAGAAGATAACTAAACTCAAGGCAAACGATAATAATTGCTCATTCATTCACTGTTGTATATTGTACATGTGTTTAAGTAGTATTTGTAGAAGGAGTACGGTACACGACAAACGTTAATAGAACGTTTTGAGACCTTCCACTGACGTTACCCCCAGCTGCTGCCTCACTGGTGGTCTGCCATTTTAGGAGTCACAGGCTTGGGCCAAGTTCGCGCAAGGACTATCGTTGACCATAGTTCGACTAACTTAGCCCCAACTCTGTCTAGTCGATGATAGTTGGACCACTCTATTTGGAAACAGCCTACTGGGCATGGTCTCATCGCTGGTTACCAATAGCCGTTTTCATAGCACAGTGCAGAGTGGACCAGTTATAAGAAACTGATAACGTATGTTGAGTCACCTCAAATGCACGCATTACACGCATTTAGACGCGAAGAATCTGACTCCCAAAATAGCGCAAGCTAGATTTATATTGTGACGACATCAGTGGAATAAGCCATTTGCGATTTAGATTTGAATAATGTCTGATAAAATGCCTTCCTTAGTCACAAGTTACCGCTTCAATTTGAGTTCCTCAGACCATAGAGACAGTTGCTATGTCAAATGGTTCGGGGTAAGCTTTTGTTTAGCAACCTCCAGATGAGCAAACACTGGTACCATTGTGCCATACACATTCATTCAGAATTGTGTATGGGTGTTCACCATCTCTTACGTAACTATGCAAAAGCTTGCCCTGAATCATGTGACATAGCAACTGTTTCTTCAGGCTAAGGAATTCAAATATAGGTGGTAAGTTGTTGATCAGCAAGTCATGGTACCAGACTTTATTCAAATCTAACTTGCAAATGGCCAATTGGGTCTCTATTTTAGATCTTAAAAGTGCTGTTCAGGTCCATGTAGAGACTATTATGAACTCAGATTTATATTTTTTAATGTAAAATACTGTAACCCACTCTGTTCATTTTAAATTATTCAATTTTGTTTTCTTCAAATGTTTTAAAGTTTTGTACTGACAATAAAGAGTTACCCACTATAGGGGTGGAGCCATGGTGACAAAAAGGGGGAGGTTGTTACAACTGGGAAGGAAACAAACAAACAACTAAGAATGAGCTTGAGTTTGATAAGCGGAAGTTGGTTACCAGCCAAAATGCTGTACTGTGAACCAGTTGTAATGGGTTCCTTTGTCGTTTGCCAAGCGAAATTTCCAGTCTCATCACTAGTGTGAATTGTGGCTGCATTGATCAGCACAACCATAATTTTCCACCAAATCAGCCAGTGGTACCATTTAATTAAGTTATTGTCACTTTTCAAAACTTCTTTAAGGTTGAATATAAGTACTTTGTGTAAACAATTTTTGTTTTACTTTTCCCAAAATTTTTCCAAATTTTTTTCTACACAAATTTTTTTTTTTTAAAGATGTAAAATATGTCCGAACCTTTTTGGCTCATCTTTAAAATTACCAACTACAAATAAAACATTTGCAATTTAATGGCCCCTAAATTTAAATCATATTTTCCGTCTTTCAAAACTCCCTTAAGAGGTTACTGAACTTTGATTGGTCAATAAAGAAATTTATCAGCCAATGATGTGTGACTTTACTTGTGTCTCCTTAATATTAAAAATGTTCCAGAATAGACCAGTGGTGATAAAAAAAACGGAAGTATTTTCTTAAAAATCGTCTTTTAAAAATATTCTCGTAACCAAGAAAAATATTTATACCTATATGCAGTGAAATGCTAAAAAAACAATACTTGAATTGTATTTATATACTCCAATAAATTTTAACAAATTGTCCAAGTTATGTATTTGACTTATTCAGTAATTGTTGTGTATTTATGTAAGTGTATTTTTGTAACAAACATTTTTTGTACGCTGTAGTTATAGTAAGTAAAGCTGAGACTAATATTAACGCCAATCATCAGGCTCAAAGTATTGTGCAGGAGATGGTTTACAAAAATGGCAAAGTCGACGGTCGACTGAAAAGTAGAAAGCCGTTCTGCCAGTGGAAGTTATGCTAGAGTCTTTATTTCCCTTGCAAGAAACAGTTTAAATTATTCTGCAATCTTGAAAGTTTACAGAACACTTTGTTAATACCAAACTTTTAAGTGTTTATGCTGGTGTAACGACTTTCAGCATTCTTATCATGTAGTCATTTTATTTGTCATTTCTTTGTTGTGGAAAAATACTTAAAAATAAAAAATACAAACAACTTTGTAAATTTAAGAATAATGTGAGTGCAGTTCATTTAATTTTTGTAAATGATTTTTGCTTCAAACAAAGTGAATATTAATAATAAAATAAAATAATAATAAAAATTAAAATAAGTTCATCTCAATTTGAACATATTTCTTTTAAAGATAAATAAAAGAATTGAAGAGAATAACTTTCTTTCAATTCCAATGGGATATTTCGTCTTTGACGTAAAAATGCAAGTCCTAAAAATCATAGTCAACACAAAATTACAAGACAACATTTTTTATTTTTTATTTTTTTTCAATAAAGAATTCACAAAATTCTTCCTGAAAAGACACACTTACATCACAAAACGTCAGTTTCTTACATCTCTAAATAAGAAAATACTTGGTCAGTTGAAAGTTTCTAAACCTTAACAAATTTCCGATCCTGGCACTCCCAATCAAACCCGCCATTTTTTCCACTGGTGGGATTTCTTTTTTTTTGAAAAGGTTTAGATAATACAGTCGACCCTCGTTTATTAAGAGCACTGTTATAAAGGGTACATTCTGAAGTCCCGAATCTCATTTTCTGCTTTGTATTTCTTTGTTATGCTGTCCTCTTACAACAACAATCTCGTTATAAAGAGGTAATTTGGGCAGTCCAAGCGATCTTGTTATAATGAGAGTCAACTGTTCATGGTGTTTTCTACAAAATGCAAAGCAACATGTCCACTTTCAGGCCTGATACTTCATGGAAGGGGAGGGAGAGGGGAGGGGGTTAATGGAGGCAAACGCCTTCATGCCCGTTGGGGTGATTTCACAAAGAGCTAAGATTGATCTTAACTGTGTATCAATCTTAATTGCTTAGCAAAGTGTGACCACATAACACAACACTACGGCAGTATGGCGCCTTAAGATGAATCTTAGCGCTGTAAAATAAAGCCCTGGGCCCAATTTCATAGAGCCATTAAGCACAAAATGCTGCAAGAAATTCTGCTAAGCAAAAAAATTAGTTGGGGACCATTGGCAACAATGTGAACTTTATGACATTTTGGCTGGTTACCTGTTTCAAATAAGCTATATTTTTCTGTGCTTAGCAAGTTTTTGTGCTTAAAGGCTTTATGAAATTGGACCCTGGTCACTTGGTGTTCTATGAAATTTTCCAGTAGAAATTTAATTCTTACTCTGACATATGGAGGTGCCCTTTCCTAAGCAAAATCTACCTTGCCTTTACGACACGGAAGCATCAGACCTGCACTTTATTACAGACAGAAAAAAGGGTTGGAGTTTTTGTTTTATACAGATAAATACAAAATGCTATTAATAATTATCACTTTATTATTGATATTTTTTTTATATTTTACAAATGACTATATTACAATTCTAGACATTTAGCATGCTGCCATCTTGGTCATGTTCCCAATGTACATTCCCAAACAAGACTACAATCAAATTTCGGGCCCTGTCTAAATTGGTGGCTATGTAAATGGCTACGGCTATGCATTGAAGTTTAGGCTGCACCTAGCAACAGTGTTAGCAACAGCTGCAGCCATAGCCGCAGTTTCAGACACGCCCTGGTTCGGTGATTCTGATTTGATTTGGTGTAAACACCTTGGTGTTGAAGTTTAAAGTGTTTCTTTCAATTAGTTTATAGACAAGTTATGGCAAGATGCGTTTGTGAAGTTTTTAAAAATATTTCATTTACAATTTGGTAAAAATTTATCCTTCCTATGTGGTAAATCCCATCATAGGATTAAAATGTTGTTGGTCCTATTGTATCCTAGGAAATATAAATATTTGGACAGCCTCAAGGAAATAAAAAAATCCCTTTTAAAGGTTTACTTTTCTTGTAAGGAGTGTGGTTTGGGGAAGGGGGTCGGTGGACTTTGAGGTGGGGGACTAGTTTCGGTCATAAAAATTAATTGAAAATGAAATGGTCTGCTATTGAGTCTGAGTGTCTTAGGTGAAGTTATTCCAAGTGAAAGGAATAAAGCAGTGTGGGATGTGATGACAAAATGTCTGGAAAAATATGAAGACAATTTTCAATAAAAAACAAAAGGGTGAAATCTTAACAGGCAACATCATACTTATAGGATTAAATATTAAATACATAATTTTTTTATACAAAGTGAAATTGGCAACTGCTGATGAGTATGTGAAAATGAAAACGGATTGATTTGACAAGATTCTTATATGTGATGCGATCAAGCTAAATGAGTCGTTTGTCGGTAAATGCATTATTGAATAACAGGCCAAAATAGGTCGACAGGGGTCTACATTTCTATACATCTCTTGGTGTTTCGACTTCCATAACTTTTGAACCAAAGGTGGCATCAACACAGGGTTTTCATATCCTTAAAGCTGAGATTGTACTTCTTTCAAATAGATAAAACAAAAAATGACAAGGGTCGACAAAAGACTCATTTAGCTTGATCGCATCACATATTATCTCAAACTCGGTTCTTCTCAGAAGCAACGCTTCTTCCTAAAAGAGATTTTATTCCAATACTAAGTTTGGAAAAGGCCTTCACTGCATGCCTAAATAGTGGGACTTAAAATTTCCCTAAAAACTTTCCGATAGTCTTCAGTATTTGTCCTTTGTTCTATCAAAAAGGGATTACTCCTAAAAGACAGAAATACCTGGCGAGAAACATGAATTTTACAAGTATTAACTATCAATGTGAATCAACAATGTATACAATACAATATGGCAAGTAGTTCAGATTAAAAAGAAGTTCTACATGGGAAAAAGTGGTAAAATTGTTCAAATCAAAACAATCTCTTAAAAGTATATAGTTCTGTTTGTTTGCTTTGCGTTTCATTTATCTAGTTTGATACAACATAAATAAAACTGCGGAAAGAAACGCCTTTACATAAATAAGTTGAGATTGGATATCCGTCTTCGATAAAAAGGACAACAAGATCGAGTAGGAAATAAAAGATATGAGTACTTGGATTGATTCAGACTCCCACAAAAATATGGGTGAAAATGTTTTGATTAGCAACAATTATTGTTGGCAATGTATTGTATCATGGCAGAGTACAGACTTGTCTACAAGGGAAGGCTAAAAACAAATTCTGTGATAAATATTTCATAAAATCGAACATGTCTCTGTACAAAATATTTGACTAAAAATTCCTCGTTTGAACCTCTAACAAATCCGTTTGGCAAGCTGCTTATGTGTGGTGGTTAGTAAGTAAAATCTGGAGCGGTTTGTATGTCCACCAGGAATAAGAATATTCTTTTGAATACCTCTCTCTAAAAACCACATTCCTGTGAAAGAAATTGTTTCTCGAAATGTTGTACATTATCAACAGCTGCAGTGCTTCTTACCAAGTGAGTTTTTTTTATAGTCATTCATTTTTTGGAGTAATTACCAAAGTTATACCCTCCCTTTCACATGATAATCTACACTTTCTATACTAACACAAATACTGAAGTCAAAGTTTGCTTTATACAATGTTTTCCAACCAAGGTTCTACAACCACTAATTTGTCCCCCCGAAAACACATAAAAGTCTTCTTTTTTTCTGTCGATATAAACATTGGCAATGACAGAGAAACTTATTATCCTACACATTAAGAATCTGTACAAATTTGTATTTCTTTTGTTTAGCTAGTCATAAAAATTTCCTTACTTACATACAACACAAAAATGGTCTCACTCAGTATGCCACTGTTTTTCAAGTTAACTGATACTTTGCTGAGAGGGCGCTATTTCCTTTTGGTTCGCTACAATCAGCCTTGTTGTTTTTTAAGGGAATATATGATGTCTAGAAAAATTGGGAAAATGGGATCGTGCAGACACCCTTGGAGCATTGATGAGCATGCAACTACAGTTGCCAGGCACAGCAAGACTTTGTATTGTTTTTTTTTCAGTTTTCACCATCACAGCTGAGAAAACAAAAAGAAGGAAATCGGCTGAAACGTTGCAAGCCTGACACTGATAAGGACCAACATTTTAAATGGCTGTGTTCTCTGGCTATGGCTGTTGATTACCACGCCTTGTTGAAGCCACAGCCATTAAACCAAAGTCATAGTTTTCTGTGAATGCAAACCACAAGTCAAGGTGCCTCAGCCAAACCACGGCTTCAGTTCCATTAACTTTGGCTATGGTAGCCACTAGCCGCACCTGAAACCGTAGTTTGAAAATGCTCACTGTGTCTTGTCTGTAAATAGCGCCCTCTTATCATGTTGAAATCGATGATGAGAAAAAAAGTCGTAGCATACTGAAGCAAAATTACACAAAAAAGCAAACAGATGTAAAATCTGAAATGAAATTTCTTTCATTCGTAGTTTTGTTACCATGGTGACCACCACTCCGTAAGGGATCGGTGAAGGTACTACTTCATTTACTCCAACCCAAGCCTCATCACAGCAGAACAAAAATAAAACACCAACTGCGTGCTCGCTATTTTGTTAAAATTCTTTATACAACCATCAAGCTGAATACTTTAAGGGAATGTGCAATTTCAAACTAGTAGTTTGTGCTGAATTTCATCCGATAAAACCTTATCTATTTATCTACCTTGGATGCTATGTATGTCTGACGCCAACTACTGTAATTTCAAGCCTGGGGAGAAGGCATAATAGGTACAAATCACTTACAGTTTCTATGATTTCGAGCTCACACATACAAAATAGAGCCTCAAATTTGGCACAGTTCAGTTGGAGTTTTGAGTCAAATGTTAACAAACTCATAAATATTTATGACTTGTCATTAACATTCATGACTTGTCATTAATATGCATTACTTCTCATTAATATTCATGACTTCTCATTAATATTCATGACTTCTCATTAATAATAATGAGTCATCCGATTACTTTTATACCTAAATATCAACCCAGTTAATGTAATTGCAATTTAGTCAACTGGTCCTACCAAACCACACAACAGCACAATGTACAGTTCAAACTAGCCAATGGGAAACCATGGCCCAATTTCATAGAGCTGCTTAAGCACAAATTGTGCTTACCAGAATAAGGTTACCGGCCAAACTACCATGTCACATGTACAATTTGTGACTGGTATCATGTTTAGCAAAAATTGTTCAGCAATAGTTTTCTGCTTAAGTTGCTCCATGAAATTGGGCCCATAGAGCTGCTTAAGCACAAAAAGTAGCTAAGCACAACAAAATTATGCTTACTAGAATAAGGTTACCGGCCAAACTACCCTGTCACATGTACAGTTTGTGACTGGTATCCTGCTAATGTCTGCATAGCAGAAAATTGTTAAGCAATATTTTTCTGCTTAAGCGGCTCTATGAAATTTGGCCAGGTGCTAAGAAATGCTAATAAAAATGTCCATCTGATGATTGGGACTAAAATCTAAAACGAACGTCAACTCTACAAATTGCTCATCTGAATTGTTGGACGCAACTTTTTTTCTTTTCGCACCACTGTTTTTGTTTTCTCCATCTTTGTTGACGCTTTGTTTGTACACGCTCACTGGTAAACAATATACACATCTTTTTATTGCAGCAGGTATTTTTGTCATAATGCAAAGTACTCAAAGGTACTCATCACTTCAGTCTTCAATCTCCCTGTTCAAGGTTTTATCTGGTAAAACAAAAAATTACAATTTTTTTTTAGTACCTCTTGTCGTTTTTTTCGATAAAATTTGCAGAATCTACACAACTAGGAATTAAGGCCCTTTAATGAGAATTTTTTAAAAATCAATCTTTATCGTCAACAGCAACAAGGTCAAATCTTCTTTGTGGAAAAAAATCCTGGATTTACACTTACCCATTGGATTGAGACAGGCGTGTTATCTGGCCCTTGGAAAAAGTGGACATGGTAGTACAAGGGCTGGCCAGCATTATGGTATGGCTTTTATGGATTTTTCATGCTAAATTTCATAACAATTTGGCTGACCTTTCTGAGGGCAAACAAATCGAGAATCAGACTAAAGTAGGAAGATTACCATGCCTGTTGAGACATGACCTTGCTAGGTCACTACAGAAGTACAGGGTATGACCTGCTTGCAGTGACCATGTTGAAGAGGTCACTACAAGATATGACCTTTTCTACAACCAAGTTATGACCTTGTTGCAATGACCGTATAAATAATGAGTAATAGATCAAATCTAGTCACTTAAACATCCTATTGTTGGTAACATTTTCCAGTGAGTTGACCAACCCTTTGAAACTAGTCAACTGCACAGGTTGTGTAGGGTGGCACAACTGTCAACAAAACTAACTGTGTATTGTGTGGATGGATTCACCACTTGTTATTGCAGGCTGGCAAAGTGCATCCACAAGAAACCATACCAATAAAATATTAATTTTTCCAAAATTTTACTAAAAGTTGTAACTACCAGAAGATAACCTCTTCAATTAATTTACCTTTTTACCTTTTTCTAATCTGCGCTCAAATCATGCATTAGTCGTAATCCTCGGTGAGGTTTCTTAACAGAAAAACGGTGACTATCATTATAAGAACCTGTCAAAAGAAAGAAAACAAAAAGACAAAGTATCATTATTGCAAAAATTATCGATGGTTTTAAGTTTAGACAATATTTTTTGTATAATATCGCGTCAGTACAAAAACGTTGTATCTCCTAAAAAAGCACTTACGTTACGCACAAGTTTGAAATTATCGAAACATTGTATTTCGCTTAAAATAGCCCGGATTTAAACACAAAATAAGTACGCGCCAGGATACAATATTTTTGCATGGAGCATTTTCGTACAAGATACAACGCTTTTGCCAAATCCAGATACAATGTTTTTACACCGACGCAACGATATATTAAGTTTGTTTAAAGAAAGAGTTACCGTAGTTACTGACCTGTAATACCGCAATACCGATACAAAGTCCTCCTAATAACCAGATGTACTCAAAAAAAGTCGCGTAGAGGGCGTCGTAGCAACCCTAGAATGAAGACAAACAAATAATAGCTTATTAATTTCATTTCATTTCAGTTTTTAATTCTGGATGTGAAGCCAAGGACTCTGAGACAGCAAACTTAATCACTATACTAGCCAAGAACACCGTGGAGAGAAGACAATGAAGGAAGTTTAAGTTTTAGGTGTGGGAGGAAAACCCCAGAGAAAATATTCCAGGGAAAACCCACGCAATCAGGCAGGGACTGAAAAACCCAATCCACGTAGTGCCCCGGTGTGGACTGGTACCCTGTTTCCAGTAGGCAAAAAGCTTAATGTTTTTCAAGTTAAATTTTTCTAAATTTCTTGTTCACAATTCTCAACAGAGTTTTTTTTTAAATTTGTTTAGTGGAGTTGAGTTTAGCAGGGAACCAGTGAAAACAAATCCACATCTCAATGCATTTGGACTGGTAACCTGTTTCCAGTAGGCAAAAAAGCTTAATGTTTTTCAAGTTTCATTTTTAAAAATTCCTTTTTCACAATTCTTAACAGACTTTCTTTTTTGGGGGGGGGGGAGGGGAGTGGAGATCATCACCCTCAGCATACCTGGTTGAATCTGTATTCATTCGGTGAAACGTCAATATTTTGACATATTCTCCGATCAGCGAGAGTGTATTCTCCATCCTCTCTGAGGTTCCGGACACAGCAAGAGTCTGGGACTGTGTGGTTATAGACTTGGTTCTCAGCCATTTTGACTTCCATATACCATGAACTTCTCTGCCAGTCACGATGATCGCTGTTTCCACAACACATCAACTACAATAGAAAATGGAACGCATCAGCTCTAGTTATTATTATTATTATTCTTATTAACATTTATTTCATCGTTGTTTTTTTATCTTACATAATTTAAGTACATAGTTTACATTACATTCAGTTACACAATGGCATGTTTATGGTAAAGTATGCTAATACAAGGTATACGCAATATAAATAATTGATTAATAGCATTTATACAGTATGTAATAAGTGGTAGGACAACAATTAGGTCCAGGTGAAGCCATGGCTTTTGTTCCTTATTCTATGGACAGACAAACAAACAAACTAGTGGAACAAAGGTGCTCCCAAGTTTTTATTTCCTTAATTAAAGGAACATTACAGAATTGGTAATTGTAAAACATACTTTTGATCACAGATTTACATAAAACTTACACAGTATAATGATGATGATAGTAGAAAACATCCCTTTAAATATTTCTGTCTGAAATGCCATATTTGATGAGAAATGAATAAACTAATTTTCCGATTGGAGTTTAACGCTCAGTGAGCGTTTTATTCATTTGTTAAATCTATACGATTTCATGCAAATGTGTAATCGGTTTTTCACTATTTTCTTGTGACCCAGATGGCCGATCGATCGATCTCAAACTTTACAGGTTTGTCAGTTTATGTACATGGTGGATTACATAAAGTGCTTACACTGCCAGCAACTGTTTTTTTTAGTAAAAACCAATTCTGTAATGTTCCTTTAAATTTATTTATTTCTTTTTTACACACAACCCATTCCTGACAGTCAAACATGGCAAACAGCGCCAGTGGGCAATCTTAAATCTCACGAACAAACCCCCCCCCCCTCCAAAAAAAAAAAACCCCAAAACAAAAACATGATTCTATTTTGATATAATTTCAATCAAGTTCACATCCGTAAATAGATAAATAACTAATGAACTTCTAATTCATCAAATTGATTTAATTTCATTTTAGTTCACACCGGTATATCAAGTTTAAGAATCAAAAAGCAGCATGGTAATTTAAAAATCAAAGATACAACTAATATCGACCTAAGCAAAATTAAAAGTACTTAAAATAAATACAATGGCAACTACTTGAATGACTACCAACCAGAGAGACAAAAATACTTGATGATCAGAAAAAAACAAAATTAAAGATATTAGTTAGAGACATTGAAATAAAAAAAGCAAAAAATAAAGTTTTTTTTTTTTAAATAATAGTTTCTGGTGGGCTTCTTCTTGTGATATCAAAGAACAGCGCCCTCATTGTTAAGTATTAACAAGTGATCACACATCCCACACTGTATTGACCAATCATAGCTGTAAATGTGCAACCCAAAGCCCGGTGAAGATCTAACACCCTTTATCAAACCTCTTACCTGAGACTGCATGCCGTCTACTGATTTGACAAAACCTGTTCGTTCTGTGCCGTAATCTTGTATAAGTGAGCTGTCCATCTGGCCCTTCACGAAATCTTTCACCTTGGGAGGAAAAATAGATTCAAAATATTTCTAAATTAATAATACTTTTGAACAAATTTATTGTGTTATATTTTTAGGTTTTATGGCTCTTTAGTGTCTGATATTATGAGGACACTAGGTGGCAGCAGACAGTCTTAACAAGGAAACCATCGATCTTAGAGATTAACAATTTTCGTTCTGATTTATCTATGGATCATGTAACCTGGGATGATGAAAAATTAAGAAAAAAGCCACAGAGCCTGGACTTCCTGCAGGCACAATCTGTACACAGCTCAAAGAGCCACAGAGCCTGGACTTCCAGCAGGCACAATCTGTACATAGCTCAAAGAGCCACAGAGCCTGGACTTCCAGCAGGCACAATCTGTACACAGCTCAAAGAGCCACAGAGCCTGGACTTCCAGCAGGCACAATCTGTACATAGCTCAAAGAGCCACAGAGCCTGGACTTCCTGCAGGCACAATCTGTACACAGCTCAAAGAGCCACAGAGCCTGGACTTCCAGCAGGCACAATCTGTACATAGCTCAAAGAGCCACAGAGCCTGGACTTCCAGCAAGCACAATCTGTACACAGCTCAATGGAAGAAAACATAACATTTCACATTTTACGGGAAGTAAACTGTAAAACATTTATCCATTTTGAAATTATCAGCCCTCCAATAAATGTATGCAGCTGTCTTTCTCAAGAAAACAGACAGTTGAATAGACAAATAAATCATTCAAAAAAGGTGTACAAGGCAAAGATAACACCTAGTTACCCATCAAGGTTGTGACAGAATCAAAATCGGAATTCAAAAGATCTGTTTCAAGGGTGACAAAAGCTAATTTTAGACGAGAAAATATTGGAGTCAAAAGAGTATGGATTTTAAAATACACAAGATAATGACCTTATGACATTTCTCTGGCTACACAATAATTTCTTTCCCATAAACTCAAGGACAAGAACATTAAGTTTTAGCATGGAATCCTTGAGGGCTATTATAATACAACTGATTGAATATACTGAGAAAAAAAAACTAAAAATAAAGAATTTATTAATGGAAAAATTGTATTGATGGGCAGATTTCAGACTTCACAAACAAACGGTACAGAAATACAATCCAACATTTGAGAGAATCAAATCTAAGGACATTAATGGGTAGTCATAGAAACATAATTTAACATTCAAAAGGCAAAACAAAAAAAATCACATCTGAAATCTCACTGAGTTTCACTTCTCCAGAGAAATATAAATGTAAATCTGTCAACAGCGAGGACAAAGCTTTTGAAGAAGCCCCAATCACCACTACTTACATGGGTTTATGGGCACTCTTTTGAAAGGGGGAGGGGGGAGGGAGGAGGGGGAGGGAGGAGGGGGAGGGAGGAGGGGAGGAGGGAGGGGGAGGGAGGAGGGGGAGGGAGGGAGGAGGGGGAGGGAGCAGGGGGAGGGAGGAGGGGGAGGGAGGAGGGGGAGGGAGGAGAGGGGAGGGAGGAGGGGGGAGGGAGGAGGGGGGTTGATTTGCCAAAAATTGTATACAGATAAAAACAAAGGTACCAATTGTGATGTGATCAAGCTATGAGTCGTTTGTTGGTAAATGCAATATTGAATAACAGGGCAAAATAGGTCGACAGGGGTCTACATTTCTATACATTTCTTGGTGTTTCGACTTCCATAACTTTTGAACCAAAGGTGGTATCAACACGGGGTTTTCATATCCTTGAAGCTGAGATTGTACTTCTTTCAAATAGAAAAAAAATTGAAATTGACAAGGGTCCACAAAAGACTCATTTCGCATCACAATTTCTATCGGGTAAAAAGACTGGTTTGCTTTCTCTGTACAATTTTTTCTTCTTCTTGCTGTGTACGAATTTTCTCCACTGTTTTTCCTGAATATGGGAGGGCAGAACCTCCAACAATGCAACAATTCAGGAGGTTTACAGAGTCTACTGCATCACCAGAAATACAAAATGACAGGTTTGGACACAATGTGGACTATTTCTTTCTTCCTTTTGGTGACTGTTTTGATTCTTTCAAGAACATTGGAAGGCTCAGGGAGTTTTGAAAAAAAACCCCAGGAAAACAGGAAAAATCATTAGAAACTACACGCCAATAAAACCGCGCCCCGCCCAAACTCAAAACTGGGTTCATTTCCTCATCAAATAGATGAGAATAAGAGCTTTCAAATAAAGCTTATAAGGGAAGTATTTCTCAAAATAGGATCACATTACAATAGATGGCAGGAAGTGTTTGGTTGTCTTCACTAAATGACATATTACTATTTTTAAAGGAACATTACAGAATTGGTAAGAAAAAAACTTGTAAAATTTACTTTTTGATCACAGATTTACATAAAACTTACATGGTCTAATGATGATGATAGTAGAAAACATCCCTTGAAATATTTCTGTCTGAAATGCCATATTTGATGAGAAATGAATAAACTAATTGTCCGAATGGAGTTTATCGCTCAGTGAGCGTTTTATTCATTTGTTGAATCTATATGATTTCATGCAAAATGTGTAATCGGTTTTTCACTATTTTCTCGTGACCCAGATGGTCGATCGATCTCAAACTTCTACAGGTTTGTCAGTTTATGTATATGGTGGATTACATAAAGTGCTTACACTGCCATCAACTTGTTTTGTTAGCAAAAACTAATTCTGTAATGTTCCTTTAAGAGTTGTTTGATTTTGGCATGGGGGGTGGGGGGGGGGCACAGTTACATGATACATACCTCTTGGGTATAAGAGAAGGTTAACGCTATGCAGACTATTTCAGCCAGAATCAGGAACAGGACGCAGACAAAATACTGTCAGGAAGAAAAGGAAATCATCAAAATTTATCATTTTAATCACCCCCCACCACCCCCTCGGAGTAAAGCCACATCCGACCACGGAGGTGAGAAGTTCAAATAAACAGAGTGTAAAATGTTATAAATACTGTTATAAATATATCAAGCAGAAAACATACATATTTTAAAGGGCTTACTTAAAAGGGTTTTCCTTTCTTGAACATATTGAAGAGGGCCTTAGTTTAGAGAATAAGAAAGTATACATTGCATTTATAAGAAGCAGTAAGGGCTAGACCAGGGGCAGTTCCAAAGCCTGTAAGCAGCATGGTTAGGTGTTTGTGCAATACAAGCATGAACACCTCTAGTTTCTTGTTTGTCTAGTTTCTACGCCCTCAAAAAAAGGAAGTATTATTGTATTTCGGTTCGTGGTGGGAAATGTCCTGGTTTTTCTCAACAAAGAGTCCGAACAATGGATCAATTCCTAAACAAAGGAAATAAATGTGGAACTAGTCAAATGATAGTAACCAACTAGTTTCAATAAAGTTGTTTCGAAATCAATATATTTTATATGAATGTAAAATAAATACAAATGAAATCATGCTTTCATATAAATCACCATTATTGTTTTCATTTCTGAAAACATGATGACAAAATATTTAAAAAGTTACACAAACCAGATTTGTATAATCATTTATGCAAAATATAAATTCAAGACAAGTTTTACATAATAGAATGCCAAATCATACAAGTTATGCACAATTCATGTAGATATGCAAAATCAAGAAAAGTTATACAAAATCAACATAAGTATGCAACGGTATGTAAATTGAGTTATTAAATTATGCAAAACACATGTACATAAATATATGCAAAATCAACATAAATATGCAACGATATGTAAATTGAGTTATAAAGTTATGCAAAACACATTTAAATATATGCAAAATCAACATAAATATGCAATAAAAAGTGCAATTAAGCTATTAAGTTATTTAAAATCAAGACAAGTTATGCAAAACAGATATGCAAAGTCAAGAAATGTTTATAGCACACAAGACTTCTTAACAAATTCAGAGAATATGAAAAGTTGAAAGTTGAGGGGTCAATGGAATGGAAATAGAGCACAAAGTCTGCAAAATCAGGAAATTCATGGAGTAGGATAAGGAGGGAAGAGACTGAGGGGTGAGAGATGAGGGTCGAGGGTTGGTTAGGATGGGGGGGGGGGGGTAAAAGTATCCTACTTACAGTCCAGAGCATACATTTGGACTCATGACAAGCCCCGAAGCATCCTATAAAGCCAAGTATCGTGACGAAGAATCCGATACCGATCATTGCGAATCCCAAGTTGCGTAGGAGGGGAAAGTCAAACAATCTGAGAAAGTCCAATGTGTTACGGTCGATGCTGACCCAAATCCCAAGCCCTAGTACTGCGATGCCGCTCAGCTGCAAAACAAAACAACAAGAACAAAAGAAGGAAAACCAACAAAGTTAAATTGGATCAAAGATCAATGCCAAGCTTCTCAATTGTGACAAAAAGAAAATCAAAGAATAACCACATCTTAGGGGGGGGGGTGTAGTGGGGTTGGTGGTGAGAGTGAACTTTTAATCAGCAAACAGACCTCATCTCAAAAGCTGTTTTCAAAAACTACTAGGCACAGAAAAATCCGCTACCCAGCCAAAATAGCATGTAATGAACATTGCTTATTTTGCTTGGTTCCCTGCTGTGTAACAGCTTAATGATGAAAATGGGCAATGGACTTTTGCATTATTTTGATTCATTTATCAAGGCCACATGAATATTGTTAAGTTTGACCTAATTCACAATCTCCAAAATAAGAAATGTAAAAAAAAACTTTAAAAAAAACATTTGTTAAAAGTTAAAAAAAAAAATTAAAAAAAAGGAAAAAATAAATAAATAAATCAATCAAATTTCTATATACTCACCCAAAAAACAAAGTTGAATATGAAAAGTACTATCTTTGAACATGTACCACATGTTGTTGTTGCCATGGTGAAGTTCTGACCCTGTTACTGTTGCTATGGAAATAGTTACTAAGGGAGGAACAAGTCTTCCCCCAGGTGTGATATTGCACTTCTGTCACTTCAAGTCTCTGTTCAAAAATAAAAGATAGAAATACAATCACGGTTTATACCTTGGTAGAAAGAAGGAAGTACATGGGGATGTGAATAGTTACAAAAAAGTTTCAAGGTTCAAGGTTAACAAGTTTTATACTTTGGTTACAAGAAGGATTGCCAAGATGTACGTGAAGTGCTTGAAGTACTGTTATTATTATATATTTCTGGTAATGAAACCAAGGTTGCCTCATAAGTGAACTTAATCACTGTAGCTCATAAGCCTGAGGAAACCTTTAAACAAGGGTGCTTGCAATGTGAACCAGAAACACCGGGGTTTACCCCTACTTTTCCGCAATAAGTGGGTTCTTTTACGGCTTAATGTCCCATCCGAGGGACAAAGCAAATATCTTTATAAAGGACACACATGCCACGACTGCGCTTCGAACCCACACTCTACTGATCAGAGACACCAGAGCTTGGGTCCTGTGCTCTTAGCCGCTCGGCCACGACACGCCAAAAAGTATAAGACCTGAAGTAACTCAGCGTCTCCTGTTTCCAAATGTGAATTAATTCCATTATAAGCCGCGCCCACTTCACACAAACTGACTTGAAGGATTACCAGTAGCCCTTATGAAATGCATTGACTATTTCTTCGGTCAGCTCAATCAATCCTGTATGCTACCTTTAAGTTTTCTTCCTGTTATTTCTTCGTCAATTCGACAATCGACATACCCCATCTTCAGGGAACCAGTCAGCTGTGACTTCAAACACAGGCAATCACCATCCACACAGAGAGGCATGTGCTAAATATTACACCATAGTGATAACCGGTTTACAAGACAGGATAGGTGTGCCCAGTGTGAGGGACACAGGCTAAGTGTTTCAATTTGTCAGGCCCTCACACCTCGGCAAAAACTAGCCCCGGAATTTCTCATTTCAAGTAAACCACATCACTCTTGAGACAAACAAGAAGGTTCTGCAAGAGTTCAACAAGAACTTTGAACTTCTTCGCAGGCTCAGGTTAAAAACCTGCCAGAGGGAAAGGTTTTTTGAGTTCAAATACAGACTCAATGTCCCAGAGGAAATTTTGACTGTGTCTATTGTAAAAATTAAAGGATCATTTATAATTTCAAGACAAGGGTTAACACCTGGGCTCGGTTTCACAAAGCACTAAGATTCATCTTAAGATGAGTTGTCAATATCGCCATAGTGATTTGTATTGTGACATCACACTTTGCTTAGCAATTAAGATTGATATACATCTTAAGATCAACCTTAGCACCTTGTGAAATCCGACCCAGCTGTGCTAGCTAAACAACACATTTAGGCCTACAGATATATTACTTAAGCCATGTCCATATTGGTGGGTGAGGCTTTTACAGAATGTTGGAAGAGCAGCCTATGCTTCAACAAATGTAAACATGGTGATCCAGCCTAAACCACAGCAGCAGCCACAGCCACAGTTGCAGCCACAGCCACAGCCACAACCACAGCCACAGCTGCAGGCACAGCAGCAGCCACAGCAGCCACAATCACAGCAGTAGCCACAGCCACAGCCACAGCCTCAGCCACAGAAGCAACAGCAGCCACAGCAGCAGCCACAGCAGCACAGCAGCCACAGCAGCAGTCAATCCACAGAAGCAGCAGCAGCCACAGCCACAACCACAGCCACAGCCACAGCCACAGCCACTAAATTGGAAATGACCTTAGTCTGCTGCCCCTTTAAAGTATTCAGACTTGTTCTCAGACACTCCTGCCGAGACCCCATGCAGTGTTAAGTACCCTTGAGAATGCGTTTTTTCAAGAGTCATCGAGAACAAGGTTGACGGTAATGGCTGGCTCCCTGCACAGCTGGAACTCATATGGAGTGTTATATTGCATGAAATATGAGTAGGTTTGTATCATTTTTTAAAAAGAATATTCAAGAAAAAGTTGAATTTACAGCCTTTGGCGAAGGTTAAATAGTTATCTTGAGAGAAGAAGGTTAGTGTACGACAAGGAAGCTTAAAATGCACAATCTAACAAAATTTAGAAAGCAGATGCAGATCTCAGATTTGTGGTCAAATCATAAAACATAAAGCTCCTTCCACACTAGATAAATTTCCTCAGAAATTCCCCCGGAAATTTGGTTGGCCTATTCACACTTGAATTGCTAAAAACCTGACGAACTTCCAGGATATAACCACTCCTGCTTGAGAGCAGGGGTCAATTTCACAAAGCACTAAGATTCATTTTAAGATGAGTTAACAGTATTACCATAGTGATTTGTATTGTGACATCACTCTTTGCTAAGCAACTGCGATGGATTTGCAGTTACGATCAGTCTGAACTCTTTGTGAAATCGAGCCCAGATCAAAAAGTGAGACCCTCCCCCCCCCCCAGTTAGCGTGATTACATCAAGTAAACAAACAAACACAGGGTCATGGAGGGTTTAAAAACTCCCCAAGAAGAGTACATTGGACTCTGTAAGTAAGGACAAGTTGTTCCTTTTTCCAAGAAAAGTACAGAGATTTGTTTACGAAAAAAAGTACAGAAAATCAAAATAGCTGAAAGTACCGGACAAGTATTTTGGGATTTTTTTTATGTGATTCTGACTTTACTCTCTTTAGATTTTAAATTGAAAAACATAGGACATTTTATTCCCTCTCTCTCGAAAAGAGCAGATTTCTTGCAGCAAAATCCAGAACTTCCAAAAGAGTATAATAAATTAAGAGAAAAAACACACATGAATAGCTAACCCTTTCCCAAGTAATCAGGGCCCAGTTTCATAGAGCTGCTTAAGCACAAAAAGTAGCTAAGCAGAACAAAATTATGCTTACCAGAATAAGGTTACCAGCCAGACTACCATGTTACATGTACAATTTGTGGCTGGTATCCTGCTCATTTCTACTTAGCAGAAATTTGTTGGGCCCTGCTGATGTAATCCCATTGAGGACTGTTGGTATGTTAAATACAATGTAGTTTACAGCCACAAATGTCAGAGGTCATGACAAAGTCCTGAAACTCTGTTCCCCCGAGGATGGCTGAAGTTTATTGTCCATTTAATTCTGACAAGCGACTCTTAAAACCAATTCCAATTCTTGGCAAATGGCCAGACCTGTCATCTTTGGGAACAATTCACGCTAAACCTTGAGTTCATTAAAATGCCAAGGGATAATTTCATCAAGCCGGTAGGTAAGCAGATGTTGTCTGCTTGAAGAAGGGCTTTTAGCATATTTCTATTTCGTAGTAGGGCCCAAATTTCATTAGCTGCTTAAGCAGAAAATATTGCTTAAATATTTTCTGCGAAGCAAAATTGAGTAGGATACCAGTCACAGATTGTACATAATGGCGTGGTTTAGACCTTCCCATTGCAACGTCACAGCCTGAAATTTTGCCAACCAAGGTTGGAAAACTATGGGAAGCCGTAAATGCAAAGCAAAAACAGATAGCCACAGTTTGTAACAATGTTACACAAATATTCAAAAATACTGCTGAATTTGTTGGGGGGAAAAAAGCAGCAGATCATGGGATGCATTCTGTTTAATTGAAAGTTCGCAGAAACATCTGTCAACACGATTGAATGTTTTGCCGACCACCTCAGTTTGTTTATCAACATTGGAAAGGACTCTTCTCACATGTTTGACACTCTGACAGCAATTTTATTGTGCTTAGCTGCTTTTGATGCTTAGCTGCTTTTGATACTTAAGCAGCTCTATATATCCCTGCTGCCTACCATCTGCAAAGATCCATAATATAAAAATATGGCAATACTCTAAGCGCTCATAGGACTTCAAACAATCAATCAATCAAACAAATTTATATAGCGCAGTTATCCATGACAAGATATGCTCAAAGGCGCATTCACACAATAAAAAAAGGCCTATATTTCGAAGAAAACGCATCAGGGCAAAAATGAGTTACAGTCTCTTCGTAAAAATGTTCCCCTATAGGAAAGTTTTTACGTCTACTGGGAGTTTCTTTTATAAGATACCTACTCTACTGGTGAAATGCAGTTAAAGGCAAAGCATGCCTTTGGTTTTTGGAACCGTTCGATTGTTTTAATCTTATATCAATGTAGATATATACCATAAAACTAATTTGTGAAAATTTCATTTCAAAAGGGGGTAGCGTTTTTGAGGTTCACTGAACATCCGGAGCAGTTATGTCCACGCAGGAAGAATAATCCGTAATTGGGTTACACAATCTGAGCAGATTGAAATGATTTTGAATCCCTCTCTCTAAAGGGTGTGATACAACATTGGTAAGATTGGAAATATAAATGTTCACAGATTTGCACATAACTTACATGGTATATAGATGGTCATGGCGGAAAACTTCCCTTGAAATAGTTTTGCTTGAAATGCTATAGTTTTCAGGAAATGAGTAAAACAATTAGTTCTGATCTCGCAAACCTGATGTTTGAAAACAGTAAAAACACATAATCAGGTTTTTCACTGTTTTCTCATGACTATGTAGACGGATTGAGCTTAACATTTCACAGGTTTGTTATTTCATGTATTGGGTCACATAAAGTGCAGATACTGTTCTTTGACAATTACCGATGTTATACAAGTGCTTTAAACCAAATTCCTTAGAAGGGTATCGTTTCTCAATATGTTATACATTATCAACAGCTGCAGTGCTTCTTCCCAAGATTTTATGGCCGATTATTTTGGAAGTAATTACCAAAGGTATCCCCTTTCATTAAGTTTCCAATTGGGACGTGAAATTTACTAGAGCAGAAGCAAAATTGACTAGAGCAGGACTTGAACCTGCAACCTCCGGATTAATGTGCCAGCACTCTACCAACTGAGTTATCTAGCCCTAATGTTGGCAGTCTCCCTATTTTTGTCAATATCTTTTTTCAGGGGTGCCAGTTAGAAGCCTGTAACTGCTGTGTAGCCAGGGATCACACCCAAGTTTGCGATACAACCAGGGAAGCGGCAGCAGAGGGATCACCTTAAGGGGATGCAACTTTTTTTTGAAAAATACAATATGTTACAAATTTGTTGATCTGCATTGAAAGAGTTCAGTTCCTTAACCTCAGTGACCTGAGCAGTCACAAGAGAATAAGTAGTGGCATTCAGGAGAAGTTTAATTTGAGAAAGTTCCTCCTAGGCTAAATAAGCAGCATCCTGGTCACATTGAGGCCAATTAATTAACAGGAATTGGGATAGGTGTGGCAAGATGGATAAAGGATTTGATGATCAGAAGACTGGCCCTGGATGAACAACCACTTTAAGTTTACCGGCGTGAGTTGTGATTCTGAGGTGAAATAAGATTGTTCGGACTCACTGATGGTCGAGTTATGACTATTGATCTGAGTAATCATTATTATTATTGGTTTATTAAAAAAAATCATGCTTTTATTCCAGAGGGGGAAGGGGGGATCGGTGAGATATGAAATCTAATAAATGAGCAGAGTTCGTCCCAGGTTTTTTCAAAACTGTGGTGCTCTCCAGACTCAAATTTGGGGCAGTTTGGCCAAAGCAGGCTGAATTGAAACGAGGCCTTTGGAATGTTTTCTACTTGGTGTTTATCTTGGTTTGAAAAGCCCTACTGTGCAATCTGGGGTATTCTAAATGGTTTTATCTTGATGATTTTTGTGAATGAGATCTTTAGTCCCCCCCCCCAAATATATATATATATATATACAAAAATAAAATATCCATTTTATCCTTCCCCATTCCTCACCTGTTCTTTTCAGAACATTGCCTCTCTTTTTTGCTATAAATGGATATGTTTTTCGTTTGTGCTTGTTTATGCCTCTGACGAAGGTCCGGTTTGGATCGAAAGCTAAGGCCATCTACCCTACAAATTTTATATACAAAAATAATATATATATATACAAAAATAAATAAGAATAAATGTAACTAAAAAGTATTATTTTGTTTGCATATGGGCCGCAGTTCGTGCGTATCCTCACGCAATTCTTGCGTATCGGAGCGATACGGTAGCTTAGGCACAAGGAGAACCTCAATGAGTTTGATGTTTCTACTGAGTAGAGAAAGAAACTCCATGAAATCCTAAGGGATTTTTGAGAGAACAAAATGTTTAGAGTTTTACAACCTAAATTGTACATACTGTACTTCTATAATAGCAGCTAACACCATATAGCCTGCCCGATATGGGGCAGAGGGTCCCCCCCCCATTGTCCCATACTATAACACACTATTTTCCTCTTAAATAGAACTCCCCCCCCCCAAAAAAAAAAAAAAAAAAAAAAAAATCCTAGAAAGAATTCCTGAGATTCCAAGCACACAATGAAGACACAATAGGTGGGGGGTACCCTCTGCCCCATATCGAGCACCAATTGTAACACCAAGACACATTCAAACAAACAAAATAACAATAGAAATAAATAAGCAGATAAAACAAACAAATGAAATAAATAACTAACTAAAAAAATTATACTGACTTTTTCACTTTTGCGTAACACAGTAACAACATATAGGGGGCCTACTTAGTTGAACACCTCTAAAAATCTCACAAAAAAGAAAACATAGATACAGAGATATTTACTAAATAGGGAGACCGCAAACATAGGGCTAGATAGCTCAGTGTTGGTAGAGTGCTGGCACATTAATCCAGAGTTTTGTTGACTCAAATCCCACTCTAGTCAATTTTTTTTTGCCCAAGCTAAAGAACGAAAACATGCTGAACCTTTCACTCATTTGTTGTTTGATATGAACAGGCTACAGATCTCTGACAAAAGAATTTCCTCTATGAATATAAACTTCCTAAAAAAAAAAAAAAAAAAAGATTTACCTTCCGATGATGTAGTGTCCAGTCTACGTCAAGGATTTCCGCTTTCCCCCAAACACCAGAATCAGCAATTTATCAACAACTGGTTGTTAGTGTTACTAAAAGGTAGATTTTATCTCAAGTGTTTTGACCTGTAAAGTACTAGGGTCATGCGTAGAGGGGTACAGCCTGGGCCAACCAAAGAAGGTGCCAACACACAACCTGTTAAACTGCTTACTAAAGCCATCATGTGACTTCTATTGCACCCCTCCTGCCTGCTAGCCACCCCCCCCCTCTTTCAAGGACAGGAAAAACACCCCCAAAACATAACTTATACTTGTCTTTTTGGGGTAACTGTTTCTTTCTGTCTTGTTTTCAGCCAACAACAAACTTTAAAGGAACATTACAGAATTGGTAAGAAAAAAACTTGTAAAATATACTTTTTGATCACAGATTTACATAAAACTTACACAGTCTAATGATGATGACAGTAGAAAACATCCCTTGAAATATTTCTGTCTGAAATGCCATATGTGATGAGAAATGAATAAACTAATTTTCCGATTGGAGTTTATCGCTCAGTGAGCGTTTTATTCATTTGTTGGATCTATATGATTTCATGCAAATGTGTAATCATTTTTTTTTCACAATTTTTTTGTGACCCAGATGGCCGATCGATCTCAAACTTCTACAGGTTTGTCAGTTTATGTATACGGTGGATTACATAAAGTGCTTACACTGCCAGCAACTGTTTTGTTAGCGAAAAACCAATTATGTAATGTTCCTTTAAACTTCTGCTTAAAGTTCTTGAAAAGCAAACCACAACAATTTATGTCAAATTCAAATCCAGCAACATGAATGCCTTCACAATACTCTGCTAAAGAAAATTAAGTGTTGAACAAACCACAAACAATGGAAATAATTGGCTGACAAACTTTCTCTTAAGTCAAAAGCAAAATTATGGTCCGAACAAATTATGATTTCAAATTCTGGTTTTTGTCCTAATATTTATGACACCATTTACATCACTTTTTGGTGTGTAAGAGCATAAATTTCACTTTGGTCCTCATCCATTTACTCTATCAGCCTGATAAAAAAAAAACAAGGACACCTTTTGCTTACTTTTGTTTACACCACAGAGAAACATAATTTTTTACATTGCTGGCCTTCACCTTGAAGAGGAGAAGGTTTTTTTCAAGTAACTTACAGCACATCATAATAAATATTGTCCAAAGTGTTTTCCCAGATTATTTGAAGGGTGACAGTTCTCAGAATCTCATGAGGTTTTTTTCCTCCAAAATAAATCACAAATACTTGGTAGCTTTTTTAAAAAACTACAACATTTTCTAAGATCTGTTTCTTGATGTTCAGCAAATCTCTCTGTGTCTGTTCAAGATGTTCCCGTACCCAAAGACATCTTTTCTATCTATAAAAGTGTTTTTTTTTTCTTGTAAAAAGCTGCCAAGTCTTAGTCCTTGCTCGAGTACACGTTTAGTTCTTCGTTTGTAAATAAATTTTCTCCAGAATGCTTCTCTATCTATAAAGAGACAGGACTGACATTTTATTTCAGAAGCAGGCGAGGCCATTTCCATTTGGCAAAGGGTACTGCCCTTTGAAAGACTTTAGGTCTGTGGAAATTGTTTGAAGGGGCACCAAGGCCGAGACCGGATGCAAGAGAGGTCAAGGCCTCTGTGTCATTTCAAACCTGATAAAAGAAATAAGGGTACAAAAACTAGGTTCCATTTTTAGAAAGCTGTTCCATTTTAAGAAAGATTTTAGAAGGATTTTTCCACAAGCCCAGAATTATAAATCATTTAAATACTTGCTGGAAACGCTATCAAGAATTGCTAATAATAAGTTTGTTTAATTTCCTCGAGAGTGCACTGACCGTCTAATGAATCAAAACCTTCTCATACTTTGTGTTCTTCGTTCTCGTGGTGACGTAAGCTCACATACTGAGTGAAAAAAATGACAACATTAATTGAGACGGCAGAACTTTTTCTGAATTATGATTCGGCTTTCCGAAAATGTCAGCGGGTGTTTTGGGCATTAGGGATGACACTGGCAGAGAGAGGGAGAGAGAAAGACAGGGGAAGGAATTCAATTGGATCAGAACTTTCGGAGAATGTATGAGTCAAGAGTACAAACATGTGACGTCATATCACCGTGGCAACTACTTCTGAAGGTCTGTTGTTCTGCGAGGCAAAAAGTTGGGAAATGGCCATTGGGAACTATCCAAATAATCGTTTGGATTGAGACAAATAAGGAAGCTTAGCACTTGGGCCTGAAATTTCATTATGAGGGCAAGGCCTTGCATCCTGCAAAGGGGCACTTCCATTTGGTAATCTTTAAGTACATGGGAACCTTTTGAAGGGGCACCAAGGCCAAAACCAGGGCAACAGAGGCCACTGCCTCTGTCGTAGATGTTGTCCACAAGGAATAGGTACAAAGCTCTGCAGTTCTTAATTGTAAAAATGGCAGAATTATTACAAACACAAGTTCTTTTTTAACGTCGACTATTTCTTAATATTGGGGAAGGGGAAAGGTTGGGTAGCAGGTGTTTGGGGAAGGGGGTGTTTCGGGGACGGGAGATTAGTGGAAGAGGAAGAACCAATTATGAAGTATATTCGCTTTTCAAAAATATTTCAGCCAAAAATGATTCACAATAAATTGTTGATTGCTAGATTTCTACACTGGATGATGAAGGATGTGATTTTATATCTCAGTTGAAACTTCGGAAATTTGAGCTTGAGGACAATCTAAGATGCTTGGATTCAGAGTACGAGTCAAATGAAGAGGGTGATTCAATAAGATCAATATTTGAGCAATACCTCTCCAAAGAGTATGTGTGGTTGTGAGAAGAGCCCATGATTTACTCACTGGTTTGGACGTTAGAATGCTTAGTTTATCGAGAGGAGATTGCCAAATTCAAACTTGGAGCAAGGCTTTGGTGGACTCTAGGAGTCTCCTGAAAGTATGACTCTAGCTTGAGTGCATTTTGACACGGTAGACAAATCAAGCCGGTTTTTCTTTTTACGTCGTGACTTCCATTTTTTTTGTTCTCTCTTCACAGGTCTATCCAGGAAACAGTGCTCGGAACTTTTGAAATAAAACACAAACACTAATTCCTACCTTGTACAAGGAATGGGTTGTCATTTCTAATAAAAGAAACGGTTTGTAATACCATCAACGATAACACCACGTAGAGTTCAAATAACTTGACAAATTGCTCTAGCGAGTGTAATGCAATCATAAACATTTACATACGTACGTTGTACGTCACATACATATGTCTGCCCTGGCTATTTTTATATTTTCTTGTTGACGTAGTTTCCCATGCAGTGGGCGAAGTGAAGATCACGGCGCGATTTATGTTTGATGTTTGGATGTGGCACACATACCAGTGGTCCACTTTAAAGGGATGGTCCACTTTTCTGAAAAAGCAGATTCTTTCTTATCCCTGAAAGGGACACTTTGCTTATACTGTCCTTTAAGTTCCTGAACATTTAAATTGTGTGTTACTTTTAAATTTTTTGAAATTTCTTTCTTTTAAAATTTTCTTTTCAAAAGATTGCATCGAGAAGAAAGAATTTGAATAAATGCTGACTTTGTTATTTTTAAAAATTATTTTCCTGTTTCCCTTCCTCTTTTTTTGTAGCCCCGCCCCCTCCTTTGACTGACCATTAATGACCGGACTGTTTACTTTATTCCTTAGCAATTGTTCTTTGTTTTAATCAACACCTTGTTAGTGAAATTCATGCGATTTGTGTTAAGATTGTTATTTTTTGTCAAACCAACAGAACTGTATGGTTCTGATTCATTATTTTCAAGACTTGGAAAAATACAAATATTTTTTTATTTTAGGGAGATTGTCATCATAAGGCTAGATTGCTGAGAGCCGACACATTGATCTGGAGGCTGCATGGTCAAATCACGTTCTAGTAAACTTGTCTTTGTTCACAGGAAAATCAAAAATGTTTTGGCAAAAAACCATTAAGGCAAAATAAAAAATAAGTCCTGCCTTTTTGAAAAAAAGGAGGAGGCGGCCTCTCAAAAGACGCTTACATGTTTTTAAAATTTATTTGGCCTCAATGACAAAAGTCTGTTTTAATTGATTTTGATCTCGCTTTTGTAGAGCTCCGCTGCCTGCATCACAAACCCCTCCTCATTTCTCCAGACCCAATAAAAAAAAACCTTATCATGAATTTTAATTCATCAGCTTCCATAAAGCCAGGACCCACCAGCCTACATAATGTAGATGACTCGCCCCCCCCCCCCCTGATAAAACCTGCTATTCCAGTCCCTAATGACCATAATGCTCATTAGTGATTCCAGAAATCGCTGGACCACGACTAACCCAATCAAGCTCTGGTTATCAACATTGCGTGTCAATAAACATGTAGCAGTGCTGGTACATCAAGGTTGAAAATTAGTCATTTGATTGATTCTCGGAGGTGGGTGGAGTTCACTGACTTTCTTATCAGACCACCTGGAAGTTTTTTGTTTTTTTTATTCTGAAGAAGTGCAGGGAGTTATTAAAAATGTCTTCACCACTCAACCCTGTCATCCTACTTCCTATGGCGTAAACAGACATTTTCATTAGGGGAGGGGGGCCAAGTGTAGCGCAAACATATATTCCGGGGAAGGGGGCTTTTTAATGTATTGAAACATTCATTTGTGCCTTTTTCTAATCTCACTGAGGTGGGGGGGGGGACAAGCGTCTGAGAGGGAGATTCGAACCCTGGTTTTACCAATGCTGCTTCCCCTCCTCTATACCAAACAAAGAGACAAAGAGACCAACAGACAACCTTGTATAAACCAAATTTTAAAACACAACAAATCAAAATTGAAGTGTAACTTTAGAAAATTGTAATATTCAAATATTAAGTTTAATATTTCATACACTCATGTATTTCAAAAAAAGTGAATAAATTATTAAAACAAATAAAACGTCTTCAAAAGAAGCTGCTGACAATAATTAAACACACAGTGGCCACATTAATTCATAATTGTCCACTTTCTAAAACAACACTCTTTAAAATTGAAAACTGTTTCCCACAAAATGTGGTTTTTCCCCCCCAAAAGAGATCTGTTTCTCTTCTTGCAGAAAAGACTTAAATTACAAGTCTACCTTGAAAGTCGGACTGGATCTCCAGTCACACTACTACTCAAGTAAATGTCCTTGTTGGTACAGCACAAGGAGCTTCCCCCCCCCCTGGTAAATTTATCCGGTGGCGGAATGTACTTAAATCAAAGTAAATTGCAGCAAATCATCAAGTGCTGACTGACTGGTAGTGTACATGTATGAATTACTGGGAAGTAGAACAGTCAGAGAGAGTGTTCCTAGTGCAGTTGCAGGCAAGATGGCCTAATTACATGGTGCATTACTGAAGTTAACTGACCTGGAACAAATCCCAGACTCAAGAGTTGGGGCTGGCTCTTTCCAAGAGGCCAAGGAAAAACCTTGGAAAGAGAAGGATTTATTCATGCATCAATAGACAGAGACAAAGGATATGACCTTGGTGACATCTCTTTAATGCAGATGTTTCAAAACCAAGAATCAGGAACTGCTCGGAAACGACCCAGAAAATACGGCACTTGGTTACAGGCACTCTACGCCTCATTTGTTAGGAAAATCGGTTTCTCCAGTAAAGTCAAAACGGAAATTCGTTTTTTGAGGCAGCAAACATTGTACACAAAAAGTGCTTTAAGGTCGTTAATCTACTGGCCTCAGCGAGTGACACCAGTGGTTTACTGCCGGCCACCCAACTCGGTAATGAGTTATATTTATAAACAGAATTAGATTTTCATTCCAATTCCTTTTATTTTCTACCTTCATGGTCCAATTATATTCCCATCTCTTGAGTTTGAAATTTGTATTATTATATACAAAACTGGTTTCTCAAGAAACAAAAAGGCAGTTGAGGTCTTGAGACAGATGTAAAACATTCCTTCAATGACCCGTGACTTATTGACCAACATATGATGATGTAAATCAGCACCTCAAGACAAATGCAGAGGAAATCTTGGCCATTAAGGTAGCCAATAATATATGTCTATAAAAAAAAGTATTCACACAAAACCTTCTTAAACCCTGAAGACAATTAATTTGAAATCTCCTTTCCATCCTAACTCCACGGTCAAGCGCAGAGATCTTTCTCCACAAAAAATTGACATCACCTAAATAAACTCATCAAAAACTACCAAAAGCTCATTTAGAAAAAGACAACAGAATGGTCTTAGTCATCAAGATATTTCAATGATCTAAGAACCTCTAGAATGAACGCTCTCAAAAAATCTCTCAAATAACCCCCCCCCCCCATCAAAAAAAAACACATCAAAAACTACCAAAAGCTAATTTAGAAAAAGACAACACAATGGTCTTAGTCATTGTCATCAAGACACTTCAACGATCTTAGAACTTCTAGAATGACTGCTCTCAAATAACATCTCACAAATAAACCCTCGCCCAAAACCATCAAGAACAGCCAAAAGCTAATAGAAAAAGGCAACATCATCCTTATTGGTCTGGTCTCTGAGTCTGAGATGCTCATCATTAAGAAATTTCAATGATCTGAGAAGATCTACACTGACCCCTCTCAAATGACCCTCTCCCACTAAACCAATATTCAAATTGGCCACAGTGTCCATTTACACCATTTGCCAACACTCCAGTCCAGAATTCTGTCATCTCTGAATGGAATTCCATCTCCGCATATCTAAGCATCTGATCATAGTCCGTATTAGCCTCCTACTGCCCTAACCTTTCAAGTAGATTATCTGTTTAGCGAGGGGGTGGACCTCCAGGCTGTGCAGGCAGGATCCACTCCGAGAGGGAAGGCTCCGGTTTAAAGGGACAGCGCAAAAGATGGCGAAGTTTAACGTGGGTTGTCCTGCCGCATCTAAAACTGAAACTTCCTTCTTTGTCTTCTCTCCATTTGGTTCTTGGCTAGTATAGTGATTAAGTTCGCTTTTGCTGAGAATCCTTGGCTTCATAACCAGAATTATTCAATAAAGTAGCCATTATGGTTATTTAAGGGTTTCAATTTGCTTTGATAGGTTTTCCAGTTCACAAAAATGCTTTTTATTAATTCTTCGACAAATACCAAAACTCATTCTTTTATCTTCGCTGCATTAATTAAACAAATTATTGATACAAACTGGTGTAAAAAATCAAAAATCTAATTTCACAAGTTGTTTTTCTTAGAAACTGATTGTTTCTTGTTGCCAACTTATTTTTTGGAGACCACTCTTGATCATAAACTCCATTTACCAGGAGCTCCAAAATATGCAAAACCAATTTTATGAAAGTCCATACAAACTGCACTAAGGACCTTTTAGTCCTGACTCCTGAGCTGACGATGTATCAGGACCGAGTTAGAGTCAAGACCTCCCAGACACAAGACAAAACCTTCACCCTGGACAAAGCCTCTATAACGGCACCAACTCCATCATTTGAAAATCCTGACTTTCCTTGCACTATCCCTTTAAGGTGGGTTCCTATTTAGCGCCTACCAGTTTTGCCTCCCGTAGTTTCAAGTGTGTATTCTTGAACGACAAACAATGGGAACTAGTCAGTGACCTATAATTTCCTTAAAGGCAAAGTATACCTTTGGTTTTTGGAACCGTTCGATTATTTTAATCCTACATAAATAAAGATATATATACAATAAAACTAACCTGTGAAAATATCATTTCAAAAAGTGGTACGTTTTTTGAGATATCACTGAAAAATCCCGAGCAGTTATGTCCACACAGGAAGAATAATCCGTAATTGGAATACACAATCTGAAAAACGTTTCTGACAGAAATCGTTCTACAGATTTCAATTCTTTTTTCTGAATAAAAACTGATAATTTTTCCATAACCAAATTACTCTGAAGTGAAATGATCTCAAAATGCTTTATACTATCAAAGCTGCTGTACTTCTAACCAAGTAAGTTTTTATTGCCATTAATTTTAAGAGTGATTACCAAACGTATATAACCTTCCCTTTAAGTAGGCAAGTCAGAGGGTGAAACTGTATGATTTTAGCAAACGTTATTCTCTGATTGAACCTTCACAGAACAAGGACATCTATTCAGTTACAAAAACAGCCTGTGGAAATTGATGGCACACATATGAGAGAGTTTGAGCATAGTTTAAGAGCTAACCGGCTCCAGTGGGATCTGTCACATACACTGAAACAACAGTCTTGGAAATGATATTTGATAAGTTATTCCTTCAAAATGTCCTCGTTGTAATTCTAGACTAAGCTCGACCCACTTCCTACATGGATCTCCATCTCGAACTTCTTTAGTGAGACATTTCCGACCAAGTACCCTAAAACTTCCAGAAAAAAGTTCTACAAAATAACAAAGAACAGATAATTAATCTATAACACAAATTAACGAAGGCCCGACAATTCAACCCAAGCAGACTCTTAAGTCTCTGCTAAGTCGCAATGGGAGGCCAGTAAGATTTTTTTGCATTTACACCATTTTTTATTTTGTATATAATTTTGGTTAACTACAGTTTGCAACAGCTAATTAACTTAACTTCAAAGTTAACTTACCTGACGATAATTGTAGTAGATCTTTAAAAAGTTTCCCTGAGAAGAAAGGCTGACTTTTGATTCTGATGCTCTCCACTCCGCAACGACTTCACATGCACTGCATACTCTGTAAAGTTTCATAAAGCATTATCTTTTAAAATGTAGGATTGAGAAATTAATACTTGAACACAAAGACCACACAAAGTTTAAAATGTTTAATCGAAACAAATGTTGTGCCATTATCAGGTCAGGAATTTCATCGAAACCCCGGACGTCTTGGCTCTGTGACCCTGAAGTTGGGTCTTGTGGCCAAGGTCTTGGTCTCTGTTGTCACTATTGCCCTAGTTTTTGGCCTCTTTGGCACTGGTCTTTGCCTCTTTTGGTCTTTGTGGCCCTAGTCTTGGCCTCTTTTGGTCTTTGTGGCCCTAGTCTTTGCCTCTTTTGGTCTTTGTGGCCCTAGTCTTGGCCTCTTTTGCCCTGGTTTGACCTCTTTGGCGCTGGTCTTGCCTCTTTGGCGCTGGTCTTGCCTCTTTGGCCTGGTCTTGGCCTTTATTGCCCTGGTCTTGGCCTCTATTGCCCTGGTCTTGGCCTCTATTGCCCTGGTCTTGGCCTCTATTGCCCTGGTCTTGGCCTCTATTGCCCTGGTCTTGTCGCCTCTATTGCCCTGGTCTTGGCCTCTATTGCCCTGGTCTTGGCCTCTATTGGTCTTAGGCTTGGTGCCCCTTCTAAAGTTCCCCATAAACTTGATGATTTTCCAATGGAAATGCCTTTTACAAAATGAAAATAGCCTTGCCCTCAGAGCTGAAATCCCAGGCCTGCTAGTGAAAAAACAAGCTAAACAGGTCCTGCTGGCTAGTCACTGAAAAAAACTTAAAGCGCAAACCCTGGCATTCCCTTTAAAACATCTTCCGAGAAAATAAGAAAGCGATGAATACGACTGATCATTGCGGTGCTTTTCCACTGGACAAATCTAATGACCATTCCGTTTGGTGAGTCAGACCGCCCGAGGACCATTTTGTAATCTTCAACAAGAGCGCTCTATTATTTAATTGTCATTTTCTGACTCAGTTTCATCTTAATGCATGAACAAATAGTCGCGTCAAGTGCGGGGGGGGGGGGTGGATTGTGCAATTTTGTTTTCTCAGAAGAGTTTCATTTGAAATATATTTAATTCTTTTCTATAATTTTGGTTCTAGGTCACTAAAATTTTGTAAGAATTTTCAGACAACAGACAAACAGACAACTTGAATCAAACTTTTAAAAAATAATATTAAACATTTCTTAAAATAGAAGAATCCAGAACCATGTGTACAACACAAAAAAACATGTATGCTTTCACCCTGATGTCTTTTTTGGATCTGTATTATTAAAAAAAAAAAATTGAAATATATATTTTTAATCTAGGAGACAACATCCCTTTAGACCGATAGACTCAAGCAACGGTTGTCTTTTTACACTGATGCCAGTTTCCCATTTTTCTGTCGTAAAAAAAGCCACCTAAATTGCAAGATCTTTTTTCTCCGAAAGATTTAATATGAGTATTGACAAATTGTAAAATTAAAGGTATCATACAGGATTGGTAGAGCTGACAAAATAGTGCATGTGTTGTTTTGTGATCAACCATAAACATGAAATAACAACCCTGTGAAAATTTTGGCTTAATCTGTTGTCAGAGTCAGAAAAAAAGTGAAATACCATTACAATGTTCATCATGTAAACACATTCTCCTTAATTTTGGTTGTAACAACCAAAATCAGCCTGATTGCATTTATTCCAGGTTTTCAGATACAGTTTTCTCCAATACAACTTCATTTCGGATGGAAATATTTCACAGAAAAAATGTTTCTACTATGAACTTCATAATCAGTAAGCTTTCAGAGTGAAATTAAACACGTTTTTAAAATCCTGCCCAATCCTGTATAACATCTTTAAACATTCCTCTGACAAGTTAATTTTGGAGACAAATTCTCTCATAAATGTCAAAGTACATGTACTTAACATTTGTGTACACATGTAATTTTAACAGGTGCACATGTAATAATTCCGGGGAAACTAGGAATTTCATGCCAACGGCGGCCAATTAGAAGTCGGCAATATTACAAATTATTGGTACCGTCACAGGGAGTTTGGAAAGCTGAGTAAACAAGCGGCGCGAGACTGGCTGGAAGTTACAGAATTTACATTTGTTCGGTCGGACTGCAAAAACATCAATTTGAATAGGGGGGATTTTTATATATTTTTTTATGTGTAAGTATCTTCTCCGGTCTCCCTCTCACAGTAACAGAGCTGCCAACATTTTCATCTTGCAATCAGGGAGATTTTTGTCCAAACGATCAGGGAGATATTTAGAATGAAATTGAACATAGTAGGGATCAAGTTTCCATAATCAGGGAGATTTTTCAAATTTGTTCATCAGAACATGGACAGACTGGTTTACTTTGAGGGAGCTTTCTGCAGAATCAGGGGCGAGTTGGCTGCAGTAACAGAGACACAAATTTTGTGACTTGTAGGGTCCGACTGCAAAAACGTAAATTTAAACTTATCAAATGATAAAGGGGAGGACACAATCGGCCAAACCACCATCCAGTGGCCGTAGCAGGAAACAGCGCCACCAACCGACTGGTGGTGCCTCGTTCTGAGGATGACTAGTGATACTAGTCGAAACGTAAACCAAAATTACGTGAGTATTGGCTGTGTTTTGTAGAAAATTCATTTGATAAGTTGATATTTTACCAGCCTGATGAACTTCTTTCATGATGAATTTAAACAGATACAGGTTTATATATTTTTTAATTTTTTTTAATGTGCCTTCCCAAGTTTCACTCTCACAGAGCAATTAACACAGACAAAAATGTTGTGACTAGCAAACTTTACAATTTGATACCGTACAAGTTAAATCTTTTGGATACATATGTCTCTCTCCAAGATATGTTTTTATTGTATATTTAAAGGAACATTACAGAATTAGTAAGAAAAAAATTGTAAAATATACTTTTTGATCACAGATTTACATAAAACTTACATGGTCTAATGATGATGATAGTAGAAAGCATCCCTTGAAATATTTCTGTCTGAAACGCCATATTTGACCACGTATAAACCAAGTTTCCGATTGGAGTTTATCGCTCAGTGAGCGTTTTATTCGTTTTTGGAATCTATATGATTTCATGCAAATGTGTAATCGGTTTCTCACTATTTTCTCGTGACCCAGATGGCCGATCGATCTCAAACTTCTACAGGTTCGTCAGTTTATGTATATGGTGGATTACATGAAGTGCTTACACTGCCAGCAACTGTTTTGTTAGCAAAAACCAATTCTGTAATGTTCCTTTAATTAAGATTCTCTTCAAGGGTCTTCTTCCCAGGGATTTGTTTTAATCTTGCGGGGATCGAGAACTCAAGAGTTTATTTAGAGCAAGACGTCTTGGGAGAGTAAGAGGTCCAGTATAAATGTCATTGTCAGTAAAGAACATAGATGCCTTCTTATAAAAGTGTAAACTAAAGCAGTTTGAGGAGATTGAGTCAGACAGTGGGTGGAGTCATTGCTAACTAAAGGGTGTGAAACTTGAATCCAAATTCTAGTCAGCACACCATCTTTTCCACATTTGATGACCCCCTGGAGTTAAAGTTTTCAAGGAACTTTGGGGTACAGTCCACAGTGCTAGAGAAGTAGATACATTGTATCAGAGCATGATTTCTTTATCTGAATAAACTAACAAGAGCTATTTTTTAAAAGGCAGACAAATAAACAAAACGTCTGAACTTAGATAAATGTCTGAAATTTGTCAAAAAGTGTCTGACTTCCAGATTTATCTTGTATTTTCAATAAACTTACCTTATGTTGAGGGAAAATCTTCAGGTATCTCTGATCCTGCCACCTTCCACAGCTCCACAGAATTCTGTCGAAACGACCAACTCTGTTTTGACCGCGTCTACGATGGTTGTGGATCATTCGATTCTGAAAATAAAAAAAAAGAACAGAACTGAACTTAGTAGCAGAAAAATGAACCTTGATGTTCGTTCAAACACATTTATTTCCCTCCCGGGGCCATGTCACATGTGGCAATTTTTTTTTACAGGGAAACCAACTCGTTGCTACACAAATGTACATCAATTCGTATCACAAGAGGTATTTGAAGAGCATCTTACTGTCCCAGAGACATTTAAGTAAAAATTGAAGGTGAAAGTTCTTGATTCTTGGAGACTGCCTGGAACTGATGGCCAATAGAAGTGCCTCGTCATGTGGCATGGCCTTTAAAGGTAAAACTATCCAACATTGAACTGTTTTTATCCATAGATAACGAAGTGATTAAAAACAATTCTGATGTTTTGTCGTCTTTACCTGTCCACAAGAAAGAGCATATTCAGTTCAATTCTTAAATTTCCAAGACAAATTCATATTTATTTAGTTGACGCGATGTCATCGATGATGTCACTCATGATTGATGTCTGCTGCCTTTAAACATCAATACCGGATTTCTCCACCAGCATCCAACGTCAAGACGTCGGATTTCACGAGAAACCTCGTTCGATAGTCCGGCAGCTGCTAGACACAAAAGCATCGGCAGAGCAAGATCGTCCGATAAGTCATCTACGCATTACAATATTGCCCCGTCCTTGGCTCAAACCTCATTAATCATTGGGACACCAATGGATGGCAAAGTACCAACAGACGTTGTCACAACACTCTATGAATCACCGGACTTTGTTTGCTGATAGAGATTTTAAGTTAAATGCTATTGGTTTATTTTGGGAAATATAAAAAAAAATTCTTCACAAATTGGCAATTGGCAAATTTGTATTCATAAGATTGGTTGATTTTTTAAGTTATTGTTTCTGATCAGAATATAGCCTCGAGTTAAACTTTGATAAATTTAAGGCTTCAAGCTTTTAATTTTTTTTTTAAGAAGTCTCCCTTCCGATCAACTTTTAAGCTGAAAATAATTTGGTCTTGAACCGGGAATAAAATCTGAAGGCATCATGCCCCTTTAAAAGCAGGGTATACTTTTTGGTAATTGTCAAACACCAGTATCCTCACTTGGTGTATCCCAACATATGCATAAAATAACAAACCTGTGATTACTTTTTGGCTCAATTGGTCATCCAAGTTGCAAGAAAATAATGAGAAAGAAAACCCTTGTTGCATAGAACTGTCTGCTTTCAAATACCTGAGAAAGGCTTCATGCCTGAAGCCGTTCTCAGATTCCAATATTTGAGTGAGAAATTACATCTTTCTCAAAAACTACATTACTTCAGAGGGAGTTGTTTCTCACAATGTTTGTATACTATCAGCAGCTCTAGGGTGCTCCTTGCCAAGTAAGTTTTTTTTATGGTAATGTATTTTATTATTTTTTAAAAATTTTTTCATTATTATATCTTTCTGGTAATGAAACCAAGGGACCCTCAAAAGCGACTAGCACTGTGACCCGTAGGCCTGAAGGTACCTGTGTGGAGAAGACGATGAAGAAATGTCAGTTTTAGATGTGGGAGGAAAACCCCAAGTAGGAAAAACCCACACAATCAGGTAGGGACTGAAAACCCAATCCACATACAAGGCTCCGGTCCGGGATTCGAACCGGGGCCCACAGAGGTGAAAGGCAGGGAAAGAAACCACTGAGCCAACCTGACTGCCCTGACTGATTTCTTGAGTAATCACCAAAAGTATCCACTGCCTTTAAGCCAGTACAAAGTGCTTCTCTGAATCAGTTATGCTGCTTGATCTACCAATATATCTTTGAATGTGATACACTGAATCATGCCTATTTTAAGGAGTGGATGGTTGAACGGATGACGACTTGCCCTCGATTGGTCCTGTCTGCAAGACTGTACATGTTTGGAACAGCCGAAGTGAAGATTATGAAGAGTAAAATGAAATTCTCAGATTACTCATTTTACATTCATAATTTTATCTAATTCAACTCAACATTCTCCACACACAAAATACTTAAGTGTAAAAAAAAAAAAGAAGCATCAATTGGCGCTGGTGCTAAATATATGGCATGGTGCAACCCCTCCCTCCTGCCCTCCTAAATGTGTCTAACTTGTGTTCTGGGCACCAGACCTCAGGAATTATTTGGAGCATTTTCGGGGCGGGGAGGGGGTACTTCTGTCCAAGAGAACAAGACTGTGTTACAGTACAGGAACATTTGTTTGGGTTTTTTGGGGGGGGGGAGGGGCATAATGTTAGCCAGAGGGGTGTCTGTGTGTCTTTTGGACACCCTGTTTTAAATTTGGACACCCTGTTTTATCTGTCATTTACATGTAAATGTATTGTAAGTGAGCAATTTGGACACCCAGTTTTTCAATTTCCAGCAAATTTTGACACCCTTTTACCAAATCTTGGCTAAAACCTTGGGGGGGGGGGGTGATCACTCTCTGCCACATATTGGGTACCACCCCAGCAAAAAGTACCACCCCTATTCATTGCTGGCGTTTCTTTCATTATCCCTCCTTTAATTCGGTGGAGCCCCTTTAACAACCCTTGTCTAGATATCATAAATTGTTATGTCTCCACACCCACATGAATAATCAACTTGCAATACAATTTGTTTTATAATTTGTATACAAATTGGATCACGCTGAACTGATGTACACTGTAGGTACAATCGTACACGTGTACGTAATTTGAACACAAAGCAAACGCAATCGTCAAACCCTTGCATTTCGCCATAAAAAATGGAATCGCTTGATTTTTACTACGTTTATGTTGCATCCCTAAATTCTATAATTTGTAAACCCTTTTGTTAGATTTTAAGGTCTTCTCCAGGAATTCTTCATTACATGCAATCAAGATCGTGGTGTATTTTGCGTCTGTGAATTGTTCCGCCGGCTCAAAATTGTTAAAGTGGCAACATCTTTGAAATGAAAGGAGAGCTCCATTGCTTTTAAGAAAAACGTTCTTATCTTACAGCTTTTCGAGACACATTTAGAAAATAATGCAATGATGACATGAAAGGGTGCTAGTTTTGTAATGTCATTTGTAAGAATATCATTTATAAATTGTTGTGCGGTCATTTAAGTCAAAACATAAATAGGGCAACTACAAGTCTGATACGTTCTACTGGTAAGAGCAGATAAAGGACATTAAAGGAACATTACAGAATTGGTAAGAAAAAAACTTGTAAAATATACTTTTTGATCACAGATTTACATGAAACTTACACGGTCTAATGATGATGATAGTAGAAAACATCCCTTGAAATATTTCTGTCTGAAATGCCATATTTAATGAGAAATGAATAAACTAATTTTCTGATTGGAGTTTATCGCTCAGTGAGCGTTTTATTCATTTGTTGAATCTATATGATTTCATGCAAATGTGTAATCGGTTTCTCACTATTTTCTCGTGACCCAGATGGCCGATCGATCGCAAACTTCTACAGGTTTGTCAGTTTATGTATACAGTGGATTACATAAAGTGCTTACACTGCCAGCAACTGTGTTGTTAGCAAAAACCAATTCTGTAATGTTCCTTTAATAATGAGCACTTTAATGTAAAATGTCTAAATTTCTACTGGAAAATTTCAAAGGGCACCAAGGCGATGTTCGGAAAAAATCTGGCCTGCATTTAGTATCTTGTTTTTTAGGAGCCATTGTATCAAAGCGCATTGCACAGTTACTGCCCATTATCTGTTGAGCCTTAAAGCGGAAATCATCTCAGCTCCTTAGGAGTATGCAGCATCGGCAAACCAAACTGGCGCAGATGTTGCTAGTCATTCACATCCAGGGCTGGAATTTGTCACTGGACCCCAGGCCCGAGGCCATGACTGGACAAGTCCGGCAGTAAGAGAAACTATAAATATAAATATAAATATGAATAGTAAACTTGCGGGTACAACCATGGGTAAAATGTCTCTTTTGAAGGAGTGGTGGCTCTGAAAAGAGCCGGTTTGGTCTCCGAGCCACCACTCCTTCAAAAGAGACATTTTACCCATGGTTGTACCCGCAAGTTTACTATTCATATTTATATTTATATTTATAGTTTCTCTTATTCTCCACACCATGCAAAGCTTCAAACACCATTTAAGTCCGGCAGTCTTGTGTTTTTAATTCAATAACAATTCATGTACATGTACCTCAATCTATAATATCTTGAACAGAAACAAATTATGTTCAAATGTTGACTTTGAGTAATGATTTGAAATATACTTAAAACCCTTAAAGACAAATGAGGTAAATCTTCTCTTTATGTCTTAGTGCTTGTTCAATTAAATGCAAGTTAAACTGTGCAAGTTATTCTTTTCTCAGTTTGAATCTGGTCTTGTAAAATTATTTCTGGTCCAGTAAACATTTTGTGATACAAGTCCTGTGGTCTTGTGGATTTTTCCCCAAAAGTCGAGCCCTGACATCAAATACACAGTGTATAAAGTCAACCTTATTCACAAGAAATCTGCAGCATTCTGTTTAACTGTCTTCAGATGCGTCACTACATTGTTGAAGAGTTTGTGACAAAGAGACGTCAAAGCTCTTCTGTCCACTCAACCGGATTAAGAAGTTACCGATAATTTCCTAATATATAATTACCAGGAAATGATGATCTATGGAGCTAATCCACCGATATACTTCGTTAACATGACAAATTGCCTCCTTACCTCCCTTCCCTCCCCTCCCTTCCTTCGCTCAAGTCATCATGACAGGAAATTGACAGCATCATTCATGGCGTCCTCTTTTTACAAGAGAAAGCTGCAGATCTGTCAGATGGCTGTCATGTTTGTGAAAGCGTAAATGGGGTTTGGTTTACTCAAGAAAAGACAAACATATGTTTTTGAGACCATGCACTTACAATTACATTGATGGTCAAAATGTGGTTATGCATCGTTTAGATTGCGTTTTAGTTTACATGTGCAGGGGTTCTGCCAGGATTTCTTTAGTGGTGGAAAAATGTTTCCCTGGAAACCATTGCGAGATGGATCAGTTGCACGGTAGATCATATAAATAGACTCAAATCAAAGAAGTACTCAAAATTTAATGGCTTTGGATACCATTTTTACTGGTAAATACCCAATTTTACATTTCGTTGAAAACCTTTAAAAGTGTAATTTTAAATAATTTGCAAAATGAGTGGTAGTCGGAAACAGAGAAAATTCTGCCAGTAGTGGTTGGGGAATCCTGAGTGCCAGGCGGGTTTTCCGGCACCGACCACTGTGGGCAGAACCCTGCATGTCTGACAAGACTATATTCAGCATCAACTTAAATTTAGTGACTGGAAAATTGTCCAATGCTGATATGAATTGGAGGAATACTGAAACGTAAGTTGCGCAATGGCTCTACTCTTATTATGCAGGTACGTTTTTTGCTATAGGGACTGCATAAATCTCATACATCTAATTAACAGCCAGGGATAAACAAAATAGAATAACAAATTAATAATACAGGAATATGGATGTGATGACACATTGATGCTCTTGTATAATTTACCCTCCTTCTGTTTGACAATTCAATATCATCATCCATGTTTTGACAACATGCCAGCCTGCAAATGTGTTAAATCATTTGGTGAAGTACATGTACATAGTCAACCCTTCTAGTGTGTGTCCATTCAAAATCAACCACTGTGGTTTTGAATGATAGATACACTAGATGCGAGCCTGCAATGTGGTATCATGTGGTGAATGCATCTACACAGTACATAGTCAACCCTTGTACTATGTGACCATTCAATATCAACCACTGTGGTTTTGAATGATAGATACACTAGATGCGAGCCTGCAATGTGGTATCATGTGGTGAATGCATCTACACAGTACACTATCAACCCTCCTACTGTGTGACCAATCATTATCGACCGCAATGAATGATAGATGCACTAGATGCTAGCCTAGTGTAATCAACTTGGTTCTGGGCCCACATGAGGCACCTTTTGGGTATTCCCTCCTCCCTCCAGAAACGCCTGAAAAATTTTGAAAAAGCGATAGCTTTAAAAAAACCCAAATAGCTGCAAAGAAGACTGGTAGATTAGTCAACATGATTGGTCACGAGTCACAACAAAAACGAGAATTGTGTCTCACTCCAGTGAGTCCCAGACTAGAGTCAACAACACAACCTTTAATGAAAGCGACCACCTGGTAACAACAACAATAGCAACCTCTACCCCAACCTGCCCTTTAAAGCAACCACTTGGTCGTACACAGTGAAGTATCTCTAGGCCAAATGCAGACAGGACTCTAATGGTTTAAGTGCTCGCCGTTTGAATTCGCCATGGCTCCCGTCACACACCGGGGATGCATGAATTTTTATCGGCTTAAAAATACACGTCAATCGCTGTGCAAAACTCTCTCCTGCTGGGCTCTCTTGTATTTTTATGCCAATGGGAGCTTAAAGGGTGTGTACAATATTGGTAAGACTCAAAATATAAATGTTCACAGATTTGCACATAACTTACATGGTATGAAGATGGTCATGGTGGAAAGCTTCCCTTGAAATAGTTTTGCTTGAACTGCTATAGTTTTTGAGAAATAAGTGAAACACTTGGTCTTTATGACGGTGATAAAATCCGATGTTTGGAAACAGTGAAAACGTACAAAGGGGTATTTTACTGTTTTCTTGTGCAGACTCTGATGACCGATTGAGCTTAAATTTTTACAGGTTTGTTATTTCATGGATATGTTGGGTTACACAAAGTGTGGATACTGGTATTTGACAATTACCAATGTTGTACACATGCTTTAAAGGGCATGAGGTGTGACACGTTAAAGCTGCTGAAGTATACCTAGTGGTTTTATGTCGATTGGAACTTTGAAGGGCATGTGTGATCCAGGAAATGATGTACTGAAATCCGACTTATGGACAAATATTAATGATAGAGGAAGCTTAAAGGGCAAGTATGTCTGTAGGATACCATTCATGTGATGACATAAGCTCTTGTAAATAACTGCAAATAGCTGCTTTAAGGTAAAGTCAGACAACTGTAAAACTAAATGAAAAAACCAGCTAATTCTACAGAGCTTTTGTAGATATAATTCTTTTTACAAAACATGACCAAAAAACCTCTAATTGCAAAACTTCTTTTAGAACCTACAGGTAAATAAAAATCTGTGCGATTAAAAGTATTATTCCAGACCTAAATGCCCTTACAGTTTTAGAAAAAAAACTGATGTAGAACGAAGGTTGTATTCTTGTTTGTACAAGGTTTAACATGAATAATATTAAAGTTAGACAGATGTATTTCAGATCACAGGCATTGCCTGGGGACATTCGGTGTGCGATGAAGCTTGACGACTCACCATAGATTGATGCTCCCTGTCGGCCGAAAAAAAGAGAGAATTAATTTCCCCAGGAACTTACTAAGCATTCACCCTACTGTCCTGACTGCGAGACCCCTACGTTTGTTTTCTTTACAAAAAATGATTCAGTGTTTTCTGGATGTGCTCATATAGTCTGAAATTAAAAACTGGAGATTTATTGAGCGAGGGAAAATACACAATAGCAATGGAGACTAAATTAAATTTCTTAGAAATCGTACAGATTTTTTTAATGATAAAATTGTTGTAAACAAATACAAAATATTAATAGATTAATTTAGTATTTGGTGAGGGGTGTGGCACTCCTTTGTGATGATAAACAATGTGAAGGATACACATATTTTACCTTAATACAAATTTAATATTTTGAATTGTCCGTCGTCGACTGAGATCATAAATTTAAAAACAAAATTCAGTGTTACTCCAGCAAGAGCCTTTTCCTACGAGCTGATTTGAAACAAGCTACCAGTGGCTGCAGACAACAAGACCTGGGCTCAAATTTGGGGCAAAATTCCACTAGACTGCAGGGCTTGTTGCTCAAAATTTATTTTACACGACCAGAATCTTGGTGAGAAAGAACTTTATACAAAGTTTAACATGACAACTGTTTTTATTTGAACAAGCACTAAGAGAAGAATTATCTCACTTGTCTTGTGGGTAAGAAGGCCTACATTTTGACTTTCAACAGAATTGAAATATATTTACCAGACTCAAAAGTCAAAATTTAAACATCATTTCTGTTTGGTAAAGATATTACAGTGGGGTATTATTACTCAAATGAAAAACACAAGACTGCTGGACAAGTTGTGAGTTTACTGGCCCAACGCTAAAATCACTGGCCTCGGGCCGGAGGTCCAGTGTTAAATTTGAGCTCCGAATACCCCACCCCCCTCTTTGATCAAAAGGTAGCTATGCCCCACCCATCGCCACTTTCTATCAAGCTACATTTATTAAAATTTTTGACTGGCTTCTGACTGGCACAAAGATACTGACAAAATAAGGAGACCGCCAACATCAAGACTAGATAGCTCAGTTGGCTGAGCGCCGCAAGTTAATCCGGAGGTCGCAGGTTCAAGTCCCGCTCTAGTAAATTTGTCTTTGTTCAACCCAAAATCATTAAATATTTTCCTAACAAATGATAGGAGGGCATTTCTTTTAGCACATGGAAGTTCTACAGGATGACTTTACCCCTCCTCCCCCTACCTTCCCACAACCCCCCTACCCCCCGCCCCCACCCCCACTTTTATCTGTCGCTGTTGCACACACCCTTCGAGCCAACACTCTAAACACAAGCCTTGTTTTAATCTCTTTGGCTGCAGGGTTTTGCCGATACCCGTTTCTGACAGCTACTGTAAACTCTTCACTGAAACATGAAACATTGATATCAATGTCAAGTCTATTGATTAAATCCTCAGGGGAATGTATTCCAGACATCTTGATTTAATTTTTGCACCCCCCAACAGATTTGCCCTTGAACCTGTAAAGAATGTGTTCATTCAGGGACCATGGAGTCATTAATGAGAAAGTACAAAATCCAGTCAACTAACCCCTCCCCACCAGCCACCGCCCCCCAAAAAGTATATTTTTAAATCAATGAGTACACAAAGAAATGAATAACACAAAAAAATCAGTTAAATTAAAAAAAAAAGAAAAAAAAAAAAGGAAAATATGTATAAAAAAAATTGTGCAAAGCAAATATTTGCAAAAATTTATATTGACAGGGTTTATAAATTTGTCTGCGGGTGACCTGTGTCTGTTTCAGGCATGATAATTGTTCTTTGAAAAAAGTAGGAATATTTGATCGAGTACAAGGGCTGACCAACATTTACACACACATACATACTGTAGGCTCTAATAGACTTTTCAGGCCATTTAATCACAATTTTTTCTGCATTTTCCAAGGGCACAAAAATAATAATAAATTGAATCAAAATAAAGTAGGAAGAATATCATGCCTGCTGTTAATAGTAACCTAAATCAATTTGGAGTATTTTAGGAAATGCATGTACACTGATTGTTGTGGTTAAGACTGGAGTGGGGAGTTGGGAGTGGGGGGGGGTGGACATCTACATCAATTGGGCAACCATCCACCGTAAAGCCCTATTCACATTACAGAGCCAAATCCCAGGAAATTCCTGAGGAAGTTTAAACCCACCGTCACCCCATGTGCAGGCCTGTATGCTTCGTTCTAGAAAGGGAAAGGGCAGTTAGGGCACCAAGGCATTCTCTCCTCGGTAAAGGGCACCCTATGAGGAAATTGTAAAATTCTATGGGAGCATTGCAAGGGCACCAAGGCAATGACCAGGGGGCATCGAGGCAATCGCCTCCGTTGCCTTCGTGAAGTATCAGGCCTGCATGTTTGTTTCACACTCCTGTGGAGAATGAACACTCAGCATGCTAACCCTGGGGATTTATATCTCACTTAACTCTCCTCTCAAAGCAGGAGTAGATAGTTCCCAGGAACTGGCTAATCCCCAGGAAATTGCCAGGGTTAGCAATTCAAGTGTGAAAAGGTCACCCAAACTTTCCTGGGAATATCGTCTAGTGTGAAAGGAGTTTAAGAAACTTAAAAACCATCTTGTAATTTTATTATTAAATCTAACCACCATGCTCATATAATACATTTCATATTTCATATTTGATTGTAAATAGTTTTTAAAAATGCCACAGACACAAATCAACTGCTCTTTACACCATCTTGCTCCTAGACTAAGGACAAGAAAATTACTTCAAAACATCTGCATTCCTATAAATAGATAGATTCATTACGACTCTGTCTCATGCACACATTCATCGCCAACGCCACCACGGCCAGCCAAGGCGGTGGGACGAGAAAAACCTTACAAGGACCAGGGCAGATGATGACAGAGAGAAGAGAACAGAGAGAGAGAGAGAGAGAGAAAAAAGTCTAGTCCATGTGTGAGTTGACAGACATTTAGTAATCTCTCTAAGAGCGTTGCATGGAAAAGTCCATTTGTTGTAGAGGTGATAATTCAATTAAACCTGCCTGAGCTTTCTCTGGAGGAGGCAAGGAGAAGGGGGGGGTGAGGGGATCCATAGACTAGTGCTCACCGCCGCCCGGAAAAATAAATTTATTCCAAATGTACACTGGATGTCGGGATGTGTCAGAAATCTGGAGAAACGTAAGACGTTTTTTTCTCTCCTCCGGTTGGATGTATAGAGTGTATATTGTTGATTGAGTAAATAAATTTGTTGGCCAGTGAGTAACATTTGATGGCGTAAGGGCTTGGTAAACATATTCTCAAATTTCCATCGTTCTGATTGTCAGGTTTTTTTTATCAGGGTGACTAATTACAATCGAAGCTTTTGATTTGTAACATTTTGGGATGAATTAAGTTTCCATTAAATAAGTTAGATCCACACGTCAGGATTTTAAAAACTGTATTTGATGTCAATCAAAATAATGTCAGGCAGAAAAGAAAAAAAAAACATTTTTTTACAATAATGTGGAACTATTTTTTGTATGCAAATGGTCAAAAAATTGTCAGGTCTATTTATTCGTTGGGGATATGAAACTGTGGAATGTTTTTAGATCTTAAGTAATTATTCAAAATTTCATTCCAGCTTTCAGGGTTTACTCGACTCTTTCGCCAAACAAACATTTCTTTAGAATATCAACAAAGTGTTTTGGAGAACATTTTCAAAGGGGGAAACAGGCCAAAAACCATGGCAACTGAGGCAATAACACTTTTTAAATCTACGGTCTGATTCATAAACTTAAAGGCCCTGTACACTATTGGTAAGATTGAAAAACACAATGTTCACAGATTTACACATAACTTACATGATTTAAAGTAAGTAATGGTAGAAAGGGTTCCTTCAAATATTTCTGCCTAAAATGCTATCGTTTCTGAGAAACGAGTAAAACAATAGTAATTATCGCGCGTGATAATTTGAAAAAACATAAAACACATAAGATCTCTTTTCACTATTTTCTCGTGACCTCGATGACCAATTGAGCTCAAACTTTCACAGGTTTGTTTTTTTCATGCATATGTTTAATCACACAAAATGTGGACACTGATTTTGAGCTGTTACCAAAAGTGTACAATACCTTTAAGTTGGGAATAAATGTTTAAAATATTAAATTTTTTAAACGCCATATTGCACTGATACACAACTAATGCTAAGCATGTATGTGGCCAAGCAGGATTCCATGCAACCCCCCCCCAAAAAAAAGAAGCGCAGTTAAAAATGTTCAAAATGTACACACAGATAAACAACTACAGAAACCAAGATATAATTTTTCTTAAAATAGGGATGTGTGCCTAACCGTGTAATGGTATGCAATAAGGCATCCTTTTCCCCCTGATGACATCATTATCGGTTGCTAGGCAACCAATTTAGCTGAGGGTGTAGTCTCAATGCGCATACACACAAATCTTGGAGCAGAGCAAAACGGAACTGTCTTAGTTTGCGATGTCAAGAAAGTATAATTTTATAGCAGTACCAGGCTGTATCTATTCTAAATTGAGTGACATCGGCTACGGCTATGGCTGCTGAGGCAAGGAATGATGAAGAATAGGCCTTTATGGCATTAAGGCCATAGCAACGGTCATGGCCACAGCCGTTACTTCATAGCAACGGCCAAAGCGGTTACTTCAAACGTGGCCTTTAGCTGTAACTCTTGGTTGACTACCATGTTTATTAATTGACTGACTGACTGACTGCACTTAATTTGTTTGCCCCGTTGATTACAAATCAATAATAACATTTGAATCTGAGAAACGATTCATGCACGAATTGTTTCTCAGGCTTCTGAGGGTTGGTGTTTGTTTGCGAATGCTGTGGCTAGAGATGCAGTTGGTACCCATTATCACCCCGCTAAACATCCATTCAACATTCTTGTGAAAATACCGCGACAGTTTTTTCTTATCAAGAACACGCTGTATTCAGCTGAAACTTTCACAAGTGACTTTTATTGTATCTTTCTATATAATTTTGCCAATAAATCAGCATTACGTTGAGAAAAACCAATCTGTGACCCTACCCTTAAAAGTTACTTTGCATATCGTGGGAGATTATTGGAGATTTTTTTCAAGAAATGGTGACAGAGAGACCTGAAAAGTGAATAAATCAAAACACTTGCTAAAGAAAAAAATTGTAACACAAAAAATCTGCAGATTCACAAGGGCAACCTACCAGAGATTTAGTGTTCAACCTTCCCAATATTTATTCCTCCATCTAAACGCACCTGTTATGCATCAATTATTTTGGAAAAAAAATAGTCACAAATTTTATGTCCAATTACATTTTATTTTTATATGGCCTGGAATTAAATCTTTGAGGGGGACAAGGTAATTTTCAATTAGCAAAGGGTAATTTCCACCCTTTTTTATGTGATTTTTTTTCGCTATGGTACATTCACTGGCTGTGGCAAAACATACATGTACCTGTAGTTGTTTCCTTGTACTTTTAATGGTTAATAAAGACTATGTGTAGATGATTTCAAAAATTTTCTTTGGAGACCACAGCGACATTGACAAAATTATCCCTCTTTAAAACTCTCTTGCTGATTAAAAAAAAAATCCCCAACACGTGTACCATCAAATTCATATTGTCAGCATTTTTTCACCCCCCCCCCCCCTCCCACATGAAATCTCATCAGGTCTTGTTGTCAAGGAAACAACATGTTTGCTCCTGGTAATGTTTTGGCAGCGAGGGCAATTGAAATGTTTTCTACCTCCCAAAATGATGCACTGTGGCTCTGCAAACACGACAAGCCAAGAGCTCAGAGGTGTGATTCTATTTATGCACCTTCCTCCTGCAATGCTCTTCCGGTCGTTCATGATATCTGTATCTTTGGGAGAGGCACGACAGTATTGGGACTGAAACGTTAAAGGGATAAAACCTTCTGGGGAAATTCAAGACTGTGAATTTTATCTTTGAAGGGATGGCTGCCATTTTTATTTTGAAAAGGGCGCTTCTATTGGAAGATCTTAAAGTCTATGGGAAACATCTGAAGGGGCACCTTTAAGGAAACAAGGACTTCTTGGAATGTCACTGACTGTGAGATAATTGATGGAAACTACAGGAAAACTCCCTCAGTACATTAATGTGACATGACAAGAGCAATTGTTGCTGTTTTTCACAATGAGGATGCCAAGCAAGATGCTCAGAGGGATGTGGCTGCATGGCAATCAAGCAAAAATGAATAATTTGAAGGTTTGTATCAGTAGGGGCGATTCCAATGGGTTAGAGGCTTGCGGTTCACCAGTAATAATCGCTGAATGTGATTTATCAAGCTTGATACTTAAAGGCACTGGACACCTTTGGTGATTGTCAAAGACCAGTCTTCTCACTTGGTGTATCTCAACATAATGCACAAAATAACAAACCTGTGAAAATTTGAACTCAATTGGTCGTTGAAGTTGCGAGATAATAATGGAAGAAAAAAACACCCTAGTCACATGAAGTTGTGTGCTTTTAGATGCTTGATTTCGAGACCTCACTTGTGAGGTCTCAAAATCAATTCAAATATTTTACTGAGAAATGACTTCTGTCTCAAAAACTACGTTACTTCAGAGGGAGCCGTTTCTCACAATGTTTTATACTATCAACAGCTCTCCATTGCTCGTTACCAAGTAAGTTTTTATGCTAACAATTATTTTGAGTAATTACCAATAGTGTCCAGTGCCTTTAAGAGGGGCGAGAGAAAGTGGGGCAACAGAGCCCTTGGTCATTGCCTTGGTGTCCCTTGCCACATACCAGTACAAATTAAATTTCCCTCTGATTAAGGAATATCTCCTTTACCCTTCTGAAGGATGAACTATCAGGTCTTCCTTATGCATACATGTATGGTATTATAATCATGTAAATCGGCATGTCATGGTGGAGCGGTCAAGCGCGCTGGACTCAAGTTCTGGTGTTTCTGATCAGCAAAGGGTTTGAGCTTCATCCGGATTGTCCAGATAGTAAACACCACTTCTCAACTTGCCCTGTACAAGTAGCTACTAAAACAGTGCAAGCTACTTTGTTTATTAAGCTCCAATTTCTTCATTTTCTGATATTATACATTTATTTTTCAAAATGTTTTAAATTTATTTTGGAGTGTGTGAATGTACATGTAGTTCTTCATTTAACCTTGGACTCAGTAACACTTACATGTATCATGATGAAGAGAAGGAGTTTGCCGGGGTGTTTTTGACAGTGGCTGCTGAATGCGACGCAGCACCTTGTAAACCCTTATCAGATGCTACATAAATGGGCCTCATAATTAAAAAAAGCTTTAAAAATAATAATAATGATCAGTTTGAGACGTGCGTAGATAAAGCACTTCATAATAACCAGTTGTCATTGTTATCAAAACAGCAAATCCAGCAGTCTAGCAGGTAAACGAATTTATTTATCTCAATTCAAAAAAATAATGAGGGAAAAATATAGTAAGCACATTTCAAATATTTCACATAGATACACTTTCTTCCGACTGCTGCTTTAAAAAGAAAGTTTCCTACAAATCAAAAGAAGAAAAAAATACATGGGGGTTTTATCTGCTATTGTTTTAAACAAATTTGATCAGTAGCTTTTTTCAAGTACTTCAATGTTTAGACTGTAAATTCCAACCTGCTGTGCAAATGTTTGCAGTCAGATAAACCAGCCTTTACAAATTTAAGTTTTTCTTATCAGCAGCCGAGACTATAATCTTGTTCACAAGCTTAAAGGGTAGACTGTCTATATTATAAAAAATTATTTACAAGAAGCCGGGAAGGGACCTGAAGGACCTGAAGGGATGGGATGATAAGAGAAAACTATTCATGGGGGGGGGGGGGGAAGAGAGAGAGAGGTCTGCTTCACACCCATGAGGAATAAATGGATGACCCAAGGGCTCGGAGAAGAAGCATGTGCCCATTTTTAATTATCTATATCAGCGGCCGATAGTGGGAGCAGTTTGGCCATGGCGAAATCTTTGAGATGAAATGATTGTGAACACTGATAAAAGACACTCAAACAAAACCGTAAAAAATAACAGTGTGCTCAAACGCCGCAGTTAAAATTCATCAGACAATAGTCACATGGTTTAAAGTAAATCTTTACTAGCTGAATTGATTGCTTTGTTTATTATAAGACAAAATGTGAGTGACAGAGTCATTAAGGATCATTTTCATTGCCAGAAAGGACCTTGAGCCAAGTATTCCTTCGTTCTAATGTATGTTCATAACCAAAAAAACTGTCTCGAAGATTGGAAAATGAGTAAAGACAGTTTAGACAGAGGTTCTTGCGTTGTATAATCGTCAGGGTTATTTAGAGCAAGTTGCAGCTGTAACATAGTGAGGACAGACAGGGTACCAGACACTGACTCAGCGGCGACGTAAGGATCGGGACGAGTATGTAATTGGGCTAAGGATTCCGACGGAAGAAGATGGGAAACGTCTCAAGGTGTAAAAGAAGGGTCAAGCTCTGAACGGCACTTTGCTGACAGGTTCCAATTTATAACACGGCTTTCAACAGAATCTTATGTCGATGGCGCCCCCGTAAAGCGCATAATTTTATGAGCCATAAGCGCAGAACTCCGCTGACACGGGCCCTGGTCTTTGGGTAATCCCAAGATTTTGTTTTGTCAGAACACCGTCTCTGAATCAGCAGCTATGGCTTGATCGTCACGAGAACAAGTATTTAAGCATAGGATGCCCTTAGCAACACCCTTAGCAACAGCCATAGCCACCAGTTCATACAAAGCCATTGTGTGTATCAGGAACACAAGATTTGTAAATTCATCCAAATTAAGCCGAAAGGAATGAAATGGCACTGCACCCTTTAAAATGTCACCCTCAGTCTTGTCATGTCACAGGGTTCTCCACCCACAAGCCACTTGCCTTTTGCTCCACTTTAGAAAGACAATCAATCAATACAAAGTCCCTCTCAACGAAACTCAAGGAAACAGACCCTACTCCCCCTCCCACCCCTCCAGCATTGTCAAGGTGGAATAACCCCACTACATCAGTGTCAGGTCAAGGGTCAAATCAATTAGGCAACAATTTATAACCTGGTCAAAGTCACTGGTGATCACTGGTGATAATTTTGTACCTGGCAAGGTGGGACTGCAAATTGTGTTTGGCTGCAATGGAATCTTGAAAAATCCAAGAATAAGAATATTTTGGCCAGAATCTTTAGTTTGGAAATGTTTGGGACAGGCTTGGGCAAGGGGGGAGGGAGCGGGGAGGGAGCGGGGAGGGGGCTAAGGAAGTCCATGTTACATCTCATATTCTACCGTAATCTGATTATTAGAAAAATATTTCAATGCATCTACATGTAGCTAAAAATCATAATCCAATAGTTCAAAGCTTCTTGAGTCAAATTAAATCAAGTACTTGTCAAACGAATCCATAGACAAATTGTAAAGTGCAATTGTCATCATTTTGTAATGTAATATGTTGACGTATTTATTAATTATTTCTAATCCCTACTGTATTAACGGTTTACCGCTGTTGGTTGGTGAAATAAATGTGTTTTCTTTAAATTGGACATTGTCCATAATCTTACCTCACTGTTATTATCTTAAAGCCAACCTAAATGTTTAGATAAAACCATGGAGGTGAAGCAGTCTTTCAAAACAAACTCAAAAGTTCCAAGTTTACACAGTTGGTCCCTAATTGATACACTCTACCCAAGCACTGGGTGTTACCCAAGGTCCAGTTGTCTGACTGCACCCTTTTCCTAATAGCAGTTCCACTTTCCCAAAGTGATTAGTCCACCAGATGTGACTCTTCTCTTCCACTGAAATGACTTCAGGCTATTTGGTGTGTCTACAAACCAAAATGTTCCAAGTAGACTTGCCCCTAATCCAACTCTCAAACGGACTGTACCTTTTCTAGAGTGATAACAAATTCCAATATGTGATATTTTAGTAACGGGACTAGGTTTTGTCTTTTTTCAGGAGATGGTTTCTAACTGCAGGACAAAAAAAGTTCAAACATGGAGGTATTCTACCTTCAAGGTTAATAATGATGGCATTTTAACTTTTTGGTAACCCGTGGTATAAATTTCAAGAAGCTTTTGGGAATGTTCTTTAGCACTAAGATTAAGAAGTAGATAAAAGAGATTTCTTTATATATGAAGAAACGAACAGACACCAAGCAAACTAAAAATGTCTGGATTCATATATTTTTAGTTTGAATTTTCTCATCCATGTCAGAAATAAGATCCTACCATTGGTTTTAGTAACCACATAGTCCTATCTGGCCCTTGCTCTATGGTCCTATACAGTGTATGCATATTTCTTTTCCAACTTCTTAAAGTTTAGCTGGACATTTGTATCCATCTTTTTCAAGTGAAAACATTTTGTGGCAATTTGTGCTTGTGCTGTTGAATGTGGAATAAATTGCACACAACAAACTTTGCCCAGAGACTAAGTTGACCTTCCCTATACACACTTGCATCTGATGAAGTAGTTGTTGGTACGAGAGCTCATGCGTTTTTTTTATGTAATTAGTTAGTCTTTAAGTGCTACCACTACCCTCCTTGTTTTATCGATTAGACTAACACGGCTATTTTTTAGAATTATACACACTTACAAAGTTTATTGAAGAGGTTTTAGAAAAATCTTACAAATCATACGGTAGGCCTATGTCCACAGGCTTTCCCTCGAACACAACCCGGATAAAACCTACATCAATGCACTTCTCTAAACAACTGGGAGGGGGGATCTTAGTTTGTTATCTAAATAAATTTCAGGAATGTTTCCACCAGGCAGTTGCTGCACACGCGGCTGTTGAATTAGTAATCAATTACTGCTACAAAACCTATCCAAGCATCAGAAAACTTATCATTGCATTTGCAACTGGTCCTTCCTCCATGTTTCCACATTATTCCCAATCTACCTAACTCCATACCTTGAACCTCAACTCTCACCAACCACAACGAGGCATTCATGCATAAAGTTTACTCAACTAAAGCCACAGTTTGCTCATAACTTTTTCCAGAAACTACCCATCGGAACCAGTTTATAGCATGTCGTTTTGATGGGTCACCCAGCTTTTTTACTGGCCCATACGAACATTGCCTTTCAGCACATGCCATGAAATTTACACTAGACCGCAGGTCCGAGGCCAATGATTTTAGCATCTGGCCAGTAAACTTTTCACCGGACAAGTTCAGTGGACTTGTGTTTGTAAAATGATAATCAGACCTCACTGTGTAATATCTTTAAAGGAACATTACAGAATTGGTAAGAAAAAAACTTGTAAAATATACTTTTTGATCACAGATTTATATAAAACTTACATTGTCTAATGATGATGATAGTAGAAAACATCCCTTGAAATATTTCTATCTGAAATGCCATATTTGATGAGAAATGAATCAACTAATTTTCCGATTGGAGTTTATCGCTCAGTGAGCGTTTCATTCATTTGTTGAATCTATATGATTTCATGCAAATGTGTAATTGGTTTTTCACTATTTTTTCGATCGATCTCAAACTTTTACAGGTTTGTCAGTTTATGTATATGGTGGATTACATAAAGTGCTTACACTGCCAGTAACTGTTTGGTTAGCAAAAACCAATTCTGTAATGTTCCTTTAAATAAAATAAAAAGATGTGCAAATTCTTTCAGGTCCGCTGAGTATCAAAGTATACATGTACTAACAGGTTCACAGTAAGTGTCAATGAGTTTTCCATATTAATTCTTTCGTGTAGAGCTTCACATGGAATGAGTTTAAGGTTTTTGCCGAAGATTGAAAGTGGAAATGCTGTTTTTAAATTGTCATTGACAAGAAAAAAAATAAATAAAAAGAGACGGGAATAGGGAAAGGTCAAATTCATGAAGGTGAACTCAACCATAGTTTGCACCATTTGCTTGTGGACAATAACTCATTTTGCTGATCATAGGTTTCACATTCAATCTTTTAAGTTACCAGAACTATTTTAATCCTCGCCAAAACAGCTGAGGATTTTGCTTTTTAAAGGGTGTGAACAACATTGGTAAGAAGTAGGATTTAAAGCTTTGCATGGTGGAAGTATAACATGGTGTCACCACAAACCTCTCTTAGTCTTAGTAACATTGGTAAGATTGAAAATATAAATGTTCAAAAATTTGCACATAACTTACATGGTATTTAAAGGAACATTACAGAGTTGGTTTTTGCTAACAAAACAGTTGCTGGCAGTGTAAGCACTTTATGTAATCCACCATACATAAACTGACAAACCTGTAGAAGTTTGAGATCGATCGGCCATCTGGGTCACGAGAAAATAGTGAAAAACCGATTACAAATTTGCATGTGTTATACAATGCATGAATAAAACGCTCATGAGCGATAAACTCCAATCGGAAATTAGTTTGCTTTATTTCTCATCAAATATGGCAGTTCAGACAGAAATATTTCTAGGGATGTTTTCTACTATCATCATCATTAGACCGTTTAAGTTTTATGTAAATCTGTGATCTTAAAGAAAATTTTACTTACCACTTCTGTAACGTTCCTTTAAAGATGGTCATGGTGGAAAACTTCCCTTTAAATAGTTTTGCTTGAAATGCTATAGCTTTTAGGAAATGAGTAAAACACTTAGTTTTTCTCGGGTGTCAAAAACTCGATGTTTGAAAACAATGAAAACATAATATAACGGGGTTTTTCACTATTTCCTCATGACTCCGATGACCGATTGAGCTTAATATTTCACAAGTTTGTTATTCCAGGTATATGATGGGTCACACAAAGTGCAGATATACTGGTCTTCGACAACTTCCAATTGTGGTTTCAAATACAGAGAGTCAAATGAATAAACACCAATAGACCCCTACACAAACTTCACCGTTGGTACTGTATGCTGTACAATATAACTGCCTATTTAAGCTATAGAGATGTAAGTGAACTCAAGGCCATGGATAATAATCAGCAGACTTGAAAAAGTGTGTCGAGGTGACTCAGGCCTGAAATCGCCCTAGTTTGGTTGCCCCCTTTTCTTTTAGAAAAATCTCAAGACGATGTCCTCACCGTCCGAAAAGAACATAGAAACCAGTAATAAGTAATCATCCCTTCCTGTACTGTAGCTGGTGACTAGCCAGCTGTTGGTGGTCAATACATAAAATACAAAATAAACAAACCCTCAGCTTAATTTGGAGCATGGAGGGTCCTTAATTTTCCAGTTTGAATCCTTAGAAAGTAACAAACCACATGAGAAACTGACTGGGTAAATTTTTTAATATTTTAGGGTTGACCTAAGAAAAGTTGACTGGAGTGGGACTTACCAACTGAGCTATAGATCTAGCCCTATTGATGGCGGTCTCCCTACTTTGTCAATATCTTTACTTCTGACAAAATAGAGCTCAGTGGCCTTGGCTTCATGATGGGCTCAGTGGCTTGGGTTTCATGAGCTCAGTGGCTTATGCTTCATGACCTCAGTGGCTTAGGCTTCATGAGCTCAGTGGCTCAGGCGTCATGAGCTCAGTGGCTTATGCTTCGTGACCTCATCAGTGGCTTAGGCTTCATGAGCTCAGTGGCTCAGGCTTTGAGCTCTTGTGGTAAATTTACTGCTATTGTCAAATTGAGGGAATAAACAACCAATAATTTACAGGCTTACTGTAACCAAATAACAGGAAGTGATCCTTTAACTTTAAAGATAGGTTACATCAATTGCAGACATGAACAAATTGTAGGTCAGTTTGCAGTAAAGTCATGTGTACTTTACTGTGTAGATTTGTTCAATGTGCTATTTATTCTTCTGCTGCGGAGTAGATTTCGGAATTCGAGAGACCAAGTTCTGAAGAACTTCTGCTGGTACGAAATCGGACGGGACTCTACTACTTTCACTTCATAATGGAATGAGTGTACTTCTCGTTATTAACTTCACTGCCCAGTGAGCTTTTAATTGGTCTCAATGTTTTAACTAGCGCTGCTCTGGTCATTGTAAGGAGAAAAAAATGTTCTTCCAAGTTACTACAAAATAACTTTAGTAAAAAAAGAAACATGTTTAGCGTCCGGGTTTCTTAAAAAAAGGAAGGAGGAGGGGCTTTTTATTTTTTATTTCAAGATGGCCATCATTCTTTTTTAAATTTCAAATGTCCATTGTTTTTTCTACTGTTCAAACACACAATACATAAAAGAAACATGTTGGACAAGACGTTGAACATGTCCGGACTTTTTCAAAAAGAGGAGGAGACAGGGCGCTACTATTTTACTATTTTTCAAATTTGTTTGCTATTTTTTCCAAGATGGCCGCCATGTTCAATATGGCTGGCCAAGGTATATTTATTCACAGATTTTGTGCTATTTTAGTGTACAGATACAATGTATGACAAAACAAATGATTTGTATTGATCATTTTAGTCAAATTTTTCCTTTTTTTTAAAAATAGTAAATAGTAAAAAAAAGGAGGCGGCGGCCAAAAAGGAGGCGGGCGGGGACGCTAATGTTTGTCTTTTTACTTGGCCTTACTTGATTGAAAGTACATACTATTCCCAGTGAAATTGTTTCGCCAGGTGTTGTTTCATTTCAAAGAAAAACAATTTTTTAAATCATTTTGGGGTAATGGTTGGCCGACCATTGAACAAGTTTTGATAAAAGATAAGTCTGACAGTTTAAAAATCGTCACCATTTGCTTTTGTTTTTCTCGGTAGTCATGTACTGACAAATGTAAACAGGTCTTTGGAACGATATTTCACATTAAATCCTACCCCACAAATCCATATTTTTTCTAAAAATACAACAATTACCAATGATGTAATTTCCCTTTAAATATTTACAGCATATTTTGTTGAATCTCTTGTGATCCTAAATCCACAGTGTCCACGGTTACTGCCACTTAGTTGTGACAAGGCTTCCCGCTGCTCATGGGGACACTGATTTCAGACTATTTGTTTTACATTATTTCAGTCGCATCCCTTAAGGTGATCCCTCTGCTGTCTGCTTCCCAGGTTGCATTGTAAACTTGGGGTGTGATCCCTGGCTATATGACAGCCGACAGGCAGCAGGGTGACTGGCAGCCCTGGACAAAGATATCGACAAGACAGGGGTTTCGCCAACATTAGGGCTAGATAGCTCAGTTGGTAGAGCACCAAACCCGCTAATTTCGAGGTCGCAGGTTCAAGTCCTGCTCTAGTCAATTCTTCTCTGTTCGACCATGGAGCCATGGTTCAACCCTAAATTATTTAACATTTACCAACAAGTCAGTTTCCCATGTTGTTTATTACTTGATTATTCAAATTTGTTATTGCAGTCCCAATCCCTTCTATAATAAACAATTGCCAAAGTGAAGGATTCCAAGGACTGCAGCCGGTAGGCCCAAATAAAAAATTTCAACGTACTCCTTTAGTTTTATTTTAAAGCAGTAAGTTTCTTGTTTAGAAACAAAATTCAACAATTACAACAACAATATTTGTAGTTTTTTTAAAAGTCATATTGAATGAAAATGTCGGTATGACTTATAATATGACGTCCCTCTAAAATTGAAACCATTTTTTTGTTAACGATACAAAATCCCGGACTCCACCTTTTCACTCATTTATAAACCATCAAAGGGTGCTGTATCCTTGAAACAAAAAAATTGACATCTGCGGATGACCGCCCAGATGTAAAAAAAAAATGTGTTACAGGAGTACAGCACCATAGTTACTGGGTTTTTACCATGGTTCTACCATGGAGGAATAAATAAATATTTATTCCTCCATGGTTCTACAAAGCATTTATCGATTTTATTTAGCCCAAAAATGTGAAAAGTGCACTTCCAAAGACAGCACTTACAAATGTCAACATCTACATGACGATTATTCATCCTATCACTAATCCTAATATGAAACAGTTTTTGATAAATAAATAATTCTTTGTCCATTTTTCAGATTTCCTTTTTTTACTCCTACGAAAAATATATTTCGAATGCGTTACTCTCTGTAAAGCCATTTTACAAATGCATATTTCCTGAACACAAATTACAATGTTCAAAAGCAGTTTTAATGACTATAACAAGGTTAAATAAATAATGGCATCATTCTACTCCTAGCTATTGTACCGTTGATAAAGAGAACTCCAACGATCCAGGCCCAACCTCCGTCCAGCATGTTCAATTTACCGTGATTGTCCGAGTCAGTCAACCGTGCCAACACGGCTTGCAAATTCACTAATCTACGCTCAGGAAATTTTCCCGGACATCCATCCGGTCCACTCGCTGTACTACAATCTTGCAAATTTCGCTCTCACTTCAAACCAAAAACTCCATGAAATAAGTGTGCGAAAATATCCACGTGCAACTAGAAAATGTTTGGGTTATTTAAAAATAAATACAAAGGTTGCTTACCAGGTTCTGTTATTTTATTTTCCAGCCGGAATGAAGTGATTTCTCTTTGAGATGACAGACGATATCACATTATTGTGTTGTATATTTTGTGTGCAGAGAACCTACCTTCCCCAACGCCGCGAAAAATATCCATTTGAACGAATAAGAAGAAATAATTAATTGGGCGATACTATTTAATAGTAGGGGGGTCCCAATTATCGGGCAGTCACTTTCACCCACGAGAGGGCGCTATAGCATTTTGAAGTTTCATCACAGCGCGATAAATAAAATACTTTTATTTAAAACAAATTGATAATAATATAAATAAATAATTACAAACATTCAAATAACAGCAATTCAAAACAAAAAAATCTATAAACAAACAAATTCAATGTTTTTACTGAAAATAAAGTATTTGCTTTATTAATTTTATGGTTTCATGAGATCATTTTTAGAAAAAAAACACTGTGATAAAAATTACACTGTGATGTGACCAATTGTCTAAATTTAAATTAAGCAATAGGATAAAAGCACTGATCTACTGTTGAATAAGTACGTGAACAACTTACCCTAAACTTCAAAATACACATGTAAAATAAATATGATATTTGTGTTTTACCCATGTGTCAAGCACGTTATAGTCAGTAATACCCAACAATAAACATAAAATGAAAAATATTTACAAGCTTTTAGGCAGCTTCAAGACATGGTCTACTTTTGGTAATTACTCATCAAATTAATTACCACAGATCCTTGTTTGGTAAATAGCACTGGAGAGCTGTTGATGTTATTAAACATTGTTAAAAACGACCCCTTTGAAGTAATGTAGTCTCAGAGAAAGAGTTAATTTTTCACCCAAAATTTAACCCTGAGAAAGGCTTCAGGCATGAAGCATTTCTCAAGCATCTGCAATCACATACTTCTATGCAACAATGGTGATTTTTTTCTTCATTATTTTCTTGCAACTTCAATGACCAATTGAGCCCATATTTTCACAGGTTTGTTATCTTATGTATATGTTGGGATACACCAAGTGAGGATACTGGTTTTTGACAATTACCAAAAGTATATCCTGCCTTTAAAAAAACTACACATGACAACACACTGTTTAGACAATACTACTTAATACTGTAAACACATGTTAAATAAGCCGCGCATGTATACCAGTTAGATAAATATAAAAAAGTGTTATATTATTTATATACCCTGATAAAGATAAAAGTGTACTTTTTAAAATCATTTTTCAGACTAAATATTATCATAATTAAGAAGGCACTGTAGTAAGATTTGTCACTTTTCAGAATTATTAAAGTTATACATTTTTAGATTTCAGACTTAGGAAATTTCCAGAATCGCTCAAATTCCATCAGCAGCAACCAGAGAAACGTTACCACGGAGACTCTGCTGGATTGGGTATTCACACGCGGTGACTTTACCACACTCACAACTTTGGGATTCATCTGGTAAGCATGAAATTTTGAAATTTACACTACACTGTACAGCACACAGGGGACATGAAGTCCCAAAATGGTGCAACCAAGATTATCGCGGTGACGACGCCAGGTGAATTGGGTCGATACAGCTCTGCTTTTCGCTGCAAATGTTTCGCAGGAATTGAGCACAGCTCATTCCTGCCGAATCGTTCGTCGCGAATTTGTGACGTCAAAATTTGCTTTGCATTCACAGGAAGTATGAACCGAGCTTTACATGGAGGTCACAAAGGCCATGGTCTCCATTGCCCTAGTCTTGGCCTTGTTTCCTGTAGTCTTTAAAAAAAATTAATGAAAGTGCACTTTGCAAAATGGAAATGGCCTTGCCCTCTGGTCAAAATAAACCCATCAAAGTAAACAGGAGCACTGCTACTCTCTGGTTGAACAATATTCATATACTGGACATTTTCTACTTATTGTTTCTTCATCCAACACTTTTTGCAGACATCATTTTTTTAAACTCACTTCACACTGGCCGACAGTCGCAATAGTCCCGCAAGAATTCATGCCAGAAGCAGCTTGAATAAAACACATGTTTAAAATAGGCTCTGGATTAGTCATTCCAAACAACTTAAGAGAAAGACTTTTATTTGAAGAATCTTTTTGCGTACTAATGTTTCTAGAAACTGCTACGCTTTGGTTGGAAAATACTTTGAGTTTGAAAAGCAGTTTTTAAGTTTCTAGAAGTAAAATGTCTTCCATTTTTTCTCTCCAGTTGAACTCTAGTGCCTTCACAAACACTGGTAAATATCTACTCATCACTTCCATACAAGTTTTGGCACTTTCACAAATAACAAGAAAATTATGTTAGAACCCCGTTCTATGAAATACTTCTATGCCTGCGCTTCACATTCCATTCAAATCCTGGTGCTGTTACAAACAATGCAGTACGACTGTTGGAACCGGATTCTAAGTCAAGAACTACCTGGTGTAGTTCAGTTCTTAAGCAAGCCAAGCATCAGCAGGTAATACCGAGTTCTCCGGCTACTCAAGAACCACGCGTATTATTAATTTATCAAGCTATCAACATAGTCACATACTAGCAGATATGTTTTAGTTCTCAAGCTATCCACAAAGTCACATACTAGCAAATATTATTTGGTTCTCAAGCTATCCACATAGTCACATACTAGCAAATATTATTTGGTTCTCAAGCTATCCACATAGTCACATACTAGCAAATATTATTTGGTTCTCAAGCTATCCACATAGTCACATACTAGCAGATATTATTTGGTTCTCAAGGTATCCACATACAGAAGGTAGTATCCGGCTCTCTATCTTGTCAAGAACTAACAGGTATTGTTCGGTTCTTAAGATATCCTCATCCAGCAGGTATTTTTCAGGTTCTTAACATATCCACAATACATCCAGCAGGTATTGTTTGATTCTTAACATATCCTCATCCAGTAAGTATTGTTTGGTTCTTCACATATCCACATCCAGCAGGTATTGTTTGGTTCTTAACATATCCACATCCAGTAAGTATTGTTCGGTTCTTCACATATCCTCATCCAGCAGATATTGTTCAGGCCTTAACATATCCACATCCCGCAGACATTGTTCAGTTCTGAAGATATTCACATTGACGACCAGATATTGTTCGATTCTAAACATATCCACTTCCAGCAGGTATTGTTTGGTTCTCAAGCTAGTCCTATAGTTTCTTTAGGTAATGGTACATGATTTCACCGCCTCCTCTTTTGTCTTTTCTCCCAGTCAGGATCCCCTTGTAATCGATTCATTAATTTCTTCTCTTCATAACGGACAGGTCCAAGACGTCGGAAGAGCACTGCTAAAGCTATGACTGTCATCAACTGCAAAGAGATTAAAACAATATACACAATTATTGTGAATTACTATAATTAATTAATCTTGCCCGTGAGTGGGTAAATAAGATTTATAAAATATTTCACTTCAAATGGCCTTGGAGAGGAAAAAGGGTATTGCTTCTCGCTCATAACCCCTGATATTGGTAATTACTAAAGTATACCAGTATATCGCACATTTTAATTAGGCCTGTGGCCGATCCACTCTACGCATGCGTACAAGTATGGTAGCCAACAAAAGAGGCATCAAGTCAAACAGCAACTGGTCCCCTCTCATTCTTCACTGATCTTGTGACATGTTTATGGCGTGTCGTGGCCGAGTAGGTCTAGTTCACCGGACCCAAGCTCTGGTGTTGTCAGCAGCACAGTGTGGGTTCGAATCCCGGTCATGACACTTGTGCCCTTGAGCAAGGCACTTAAACATAATTGCTTTGTAAAAAGTTGGGAAGGTAGTGCATTCTGCTCTACCAGCCAGGCTCCCAGTGGATGATACCAATGCCTACTTCCTTACAGACTGTGAAGGGGGTAACCCTGTTTCAGCCCCAGGAGTAGGTGGCAACATGGCTCTGGTGTCAGTTGATTGGGTCAACAGCCCAAATCAGTTAAGTGTAGCCCTCACCTTGAGTGGCCGTTCAGCCTTGTGAGTTAGGCGATATCTCATATAAAAAAAATGTAAAAAAAAACTGTGTGCATTTAGGATGACCGTCTAAAAACATGATTCATTTTTTTGAGTCCGTCCAAATACTTGCATTTGCACACCATACAAGCGCTCAGGAGTTTTTTTACAAGCGTACATGTAAAGTTGTCACGTTTGGGAGCCAATCAGCGTTGTTTTTCAGCACATCCCTACCTGGGGTTAGTGACGAGAGGTATCGATACGAGGCACTGCCCACGGTAACGAGGCTGGGTGGGGTTAGGTCAGCGGGACTGGGAGGGAGCAAAACAAAAGCTCATAATCTTACCTCTGCTAAAAACATAGCAGCACAAGCAATCCCAAGTATTAATGTGAACAGCTCCAACCACTGGTACAACAACTCACTGCAGTTCTGTAAAAAAGTCATTAATAATAATAATAATAATAATAATATGAACACTTATAACGCGCCGGTATCCGTCAAGTCTTGACGCTCATGGCGCGGTACACAATACATACACAAAATACACATTGTAACAATATAGCAACATACCAAACTACCAATACAAAAATCATTAACTTAAACCAGCCAAAAACTACCAGCACGAGGGAAAGTATTTAAAGGGCACTGAAAGTATTCTGGAATAGATGGGTTTTGATAGCGAGTTTGAATTCACTAAGGGCAGATATGCTACGTATACTGAGTGGGAGCTGATTCCAAAAGTAAGGGTCAGCATGGGAAAAGGATCTATCCCCCCCAAGAACTGCATGTCAGGGGGACGACTAATAATGAAGAATCGGATGAACGAAGATGTTTGGTGGGCTTATATTCAACAATTAGGCTCCTATTGTAGTTGGGGGCAGAACCATGCAAGGAATGAAACACCATCAATAATAAGCAATTTTATATATTTAATTATTCATTTTACCAGACATTATTCAAAACTAACTCGCAGATGGCTTATTCACATGCAAGGCTCCTGTTGGAGGCCAGATTTGAACTGAGATCCAAGGTATTAGCCAGGGTTTGGTAAAAGGGTGTCCAAATTTGCTGGAAATTTAAAAAACTAGGCGTCCAAATTGTTCACTTACAATACATTTACATGTAAATGACAGATAAAACAGGGTGTCCAAAAGACACCCAGACACCCCTCTGGCTAACACTTTGCAGTTTGCGGTTTTTGTAAATGAATTATTCATGGAGTATGAAACATGCGTTATGCATTGGTTTGGTCGAGATTATAAAGAAACACATAAGAAACCGCAAACAAGTTGGAAAAGGCCCTCGTGGCTGCGCCACTCGCGTGCGTGGTCTCCCATTTCAGTCGCTTGGCATCACAGCTCCAAAGACAGAAGGCCTTGACAAAAGGCTACCCTCTGGCTAACACTTTGCAGAGGTCCACCGAAGTGAAAGGCAATCCCTTGGGCCCTAATTGCATTTACCTGACTGTACATGAACTCATTAGGATAGGTGGAGTCACGGTGTGAGCAGAGAGCTAGATTCTCAGGCATCGTCGTGTTCTCGTTATCGGACGCCAGCGTACAGCAGGACGGCGGGATGGTCGGGACATCCTGCTCCCTAAAGTGCGATAACCCCTGAATCCGGTGCCACTCGCTTGTTATCCACTCCTTGTAAGACTTGCTTCCACAACACTGGAACTAAGGAACAAATGAACAAAAAACTTAATTTGAGGAGTCCACTCCCTGTAAGACTCGCTTCCACAACACTGGAACTAAGGACAAAATTTAAAAAAAAATTAATTTGAGGATAGGGTTTGGAATTTTTCTGGTTTTAACACACAATGAGCATCACACCAATCCATGAAAAATAAACCAGAACGTTTTGTTTTATTCTGTTAGACTGCATTTGTAAACTAATTATGCTTTACATGGGATCAGACATACTGTCCATAATCAGAGTCCAACAGTTTAGGTGTTGAGTTACAGTATGGTGTTGGACTGAGGACTGCACTAGTAAACTGATTATGCTTTACATGGGATCAGATATACTGTCCATAATCAGAGTCCAACAGTTTGGGTGTTGAGTTACAGTATGGTGTTGGACTGAGGACTGCACTAGTAAACTGATTACAGTTAGAGTTAATTCGTACCTGAATCTGAACGGAGTCAATGCTTTTAGTCAGTTCTTCAAACCCATACAGTCCATACTCCTCTTGGACATTCTTCAAAAGACTAGTTGCAATATTGCCCTGCAGCTGTATCAAGTTTGAAAAAAGAAGAACAAAACAAAATGTTAAAAAACACTTTCAGCAAAAGTGACTTCTTGCCTTTTCAAGGCAGTACATAAGCAGCAACCAGCAGCAGAGTCCAGCAGTCTCCTGAAGACGATCAGAGCATACTGATCGAAACGTTGAGTCGTTAACCACCTGTTCTTTTCAGAACCAACAGTTACTCAAAATAGATTTTCACATGGTGTTACCGCAAACCTCTCTTAGTTATACTTCCACCATGCAAAGTTTCAAATCCTAAATACTTAATTGGTTTAGAATATTAATTCAAATGATGTGACTTAATCTTATTCTTACCTGAAAGTAAAATATGAAGTTGAAAATTCCGCCTCCGATTGTGAGAACGAACGCCACGATGATGAGAGTAAAAAACTAAAAGTACCAAAGAAATAAGAAAACAACATTATTTGGGTATAATACCAGGTGACTTTGAAGAAGTGCAGACACAAGCCATTTTTTTTTTTAAATAGAGCTGAAGTAATTTTTTCAAGTGTAAGATTTTTTTAAGAGAACTTTTAGTCAAATCAAGTCAAGTTTTTAAAACTAAATATTGAAAATTTACCTGTAAAAAAAGAAATACAGTCCAACCAACTAAAGTCAGTTAAAACTATTTGGGCGAGTCTAAGAATAGACGCAGTGACATATGGGACATTCAGAAAGTTAAAAACTTAAGATAATCTTTCATTTCAGTGATTGTTATCCTATTAGTTGGGAATCTTCGAAGAGAATTTTTGTTTATTTTATTTTTTTTTATTTTTTTAATGAGAATGAATAAGGCCGAACGGCCACTCAAGGTGAGGGCTACACTTAACTTGATTGTTGGGCTGTTGACCAAAATCAACTGACACCAGAGGCACGTTGCTACCTACTCCTGGGGCTGAAACAGGGTTACCCCCTTCACAGTCCGTAAGGATGTAGGCATGGGTATCACCCACTGGGAGAGCCTGGCTGGTAGAGCAGAATGCACTACCTTCCCAACTTTTTTACGAAGCAATTATGGTTAAAGTGCCTTGCTCAAGGGCACAAGTGTCATGACCGGGATTCAACCCACACTGTACTGCTGACAACACCAGAGCTTGGGTCCGGTGAACTAGACCACTCGGCCACGACACGCCACGAATTGATCGGTTATTAGTCCTTGGGTTGATTATGTTATTAAAGAAAGGCGGGCCTTTTCTTGGATTTGCCAGTTCCAATTCTCAATATATTTTTGGTGTTTCTTCAGACCTTTGATCCAATTTGAGTCAAGTGACCTCCTCGAGTCAATGACACTGCTTCTTAAATCTGAATAATATGCAATAGACCGATCCATTAAGCCCCACCCCTTTAGCATATTGACCAATCACAGCATTGGCTGCCTCACCACTGCACATGTGTGCAGCACATGTGCGTCTCTCCAATGCCACACTCGCGACATGAACGTGCGCGCTTTAAGTACGCGCGCACGCATGTTTACTTCTCTTATGGGATTTTAGCATGTCGGACTTTGTCAGACTTTCGGTGGCGTAGCCAAGGTTTTGATTGGTCAACACGTAAGGGGCGGAGCTTAATGGATCGGTCTATTCAAATATACTTACCCAAAGAAGGGTACATCTGTACATAGAACACAGGCCACACAAGCCAATCAAAGCAATTAATAGAACGATCACGCCTACTACGGCTGGCACAATGTTACACACATAGTAGAAAATACCGACGATATGAAGAGCGCCCTCTCTGGCTGGGTGTTGCCAGATGGTGATGAAGATCCAAATGCTGACACCAATAGCGCCTGAAGCAATGATCTAAATTTGTGGAAAATATGAGGGGAAAATAAAGATTTAAAAGGGAGGGAAAAGTGTACCAAAAGTGTTTATTTGTTTAAAGGAACATTACAGAATGGTAAAAAAAAACTTGTAAAATATACTTTTGATCACAGATTTACACAAAACTTACACGGTAGTAATGATGATGATAGTAGAAAACATCCCTTTAAATATTTCTGTCTGAAATGTCATATTTGATGAGAAATGAATAAACTAATTTTCCGATTGGAGTTTATCGCTCAGTGAGCGTTTTGTTCATTTGTTGAATCTATATGATTTCATGCAAATGTGTAATCGTTTTTCACTATTTTCTCGTGACCCAGATGGCAGATCGATCTCAAACTTCTACAGGTTTGTCAGTTTATGTAAATGGTAGATTACATAAAGTGCTTACACTGCCAGCAACTGTTTTGTTAGCAAAAACCAATTCTGTAATGTTCCTTTAAATAACTGGCAAAGCCTAAGCTGGAATCCTAAGCCTGTGGTTTCGTAAAAGTCCAGAGAGAGGAAGATTTTGATATTAAAGTGCAGACAGCTTCCTTGCAAGAAGCTTAGGGGTCAGGGTTACAAACCAACCTACCATGAGTAACAGGTTGAAGAAATGGGCACAGCTTTTTGCTTGAGTGACACCTTTATAGCGCTTCTCAAGTCCGGATGCCATAGCTGCTGATGACTAGAGATGTTATCTCACTTGAAACTGTAGATGAAAATAGAACAAAAAAAACATTAAAATGTTGCAAATGTGATGTTTTATACTTTGGTGCCTTGATTCCATTGGGGAGCAAGTTATACCAGGCCTGGAATTTCATCTTTGAGAGGGCAAGGCCATTTTAATTTTCCAAAGAGCAATTTCATTGGAAAATCTTGAAGTATATAACCAAGGTGGTGACCAGGGGCAACGGAGGCAATTGCTTCCAGTGCCTCCATGTACATCGGGCCTGATGAAAAATACAAAAATACAAAAACTACAAGTACGCTCTCTTTAGATCAACTTGAACCTAAATATACGCTACAAAAAACACCCACTTTCTATACATGTTAACAAATACCTTTTCCAGATAATATCTCATATTTTATTGGTATTTCGGATGCACACAGTCATCGACTCCGCTCCTCTTCAGACTTGACCCGGCTTTCCATTCCTAGATCCAAAAGGAAAGCCGGGGACATAGCCTTTGCAGTTGCTGCACAACGCTTGTGGAACGCGCTACCAACAGGTCTAAGAGAAGCTGCATCGTTGGCTGTGTTTAAATGCCTCCTCAAGACACTTCTGTTCCCAGAACCATCCTAATTTTGCTCCTCTTTTTGTTTGATCTGCTTGGTTTTTCGTTTGTCCATTTTTGTTTTGATTTTGTTCTTTTGTTGCCCTCCCATTGTTAGGCACTCTGTTCTTTCCATAGTGCCATATAAATGCTTTGTATTATTATTATTATATTTATATTGTAAACTGACAAAATTATACAGTTCTGACCTCGGTAATGACTAGTATTCAAATTCAACTCATAACAATATATTGATTTGTGCAAACTGCAACAGATGTGTAGACAATGAGTTTGCCATGTTGCGGGGACAAAGCAAACAAATTACCACATCATGTCTGTTGTCGAACCTGAGAGAGATACAACTTGCCACTGGGTGGTATCCATGTCAGAAAAAAAGGAGCTTGTTTGTATCATTATTTATTTTATTTTGAAAGTGACACTTGGTCAGCAGAATGCTGTTGAGGAAACCCTGCAGTATCCAGATTTGGTATGGGAGTGCCCTTTTAATGTACCTGAGAAAAGTGCCCTAAATAGGATTAGGCTTTTATAAAAAATAAAAAAAATGATGAAAAGAAAGTTCAATTAGCAAATATTTTTGGCATTAAGTCACCTGGAACGGAATTCTTTTATTTGTATTAGCACTATGGACCAACGCTGTCACCAAAATTTAATTCCACTTAAACGTGGGTTTGAGAAAAACTCCATGACTTCAAAGGAAGCTTTGTGTACCAACGTTCTTTTGTCGATGACACAAAAGAACTGGCCACAAGGATTGTACTCAAAGTATAGCCAAGGTTGTCAAATACACTGTAGATCTGCCATGCAAGGAACATGTAAATCAACAAAAGGCACTTTACGTGTGAATAGGGCTTGAGTTTGGAGGAAACCGCCTCGTAGTTCACAATTTTTATTGGACCATTTTTTCTTCTTCCCAAGACCAGAATCAAAAAGATTCTACAAAACTTTCTAACCAGTGAGTTTATGTTTAACACACAATACAAACTGTTTTTACCTAGTAAACATCGGAGAATCCTTATTTAGATAAATAAAGAAAGCGTTAAAACAAAATTGTAAAGAGACAAAATAATTCAGATGAAAATTGTTATCTGTACGATGTCTTATTGTTGCTTATATTGGTAACCTGCTTAACACAGACACCATTGGTAAGGCTCGTAAACAATCTGACGTCAAGTGTAACCAGGCATTCGGATCACAGTATGCTAGTGAGCGCATACCATTTGGGAGCGGTCACTTTTTGGCATGCCACCTGCACTTGTATGTTGACTTGTATATATCATCTATAATATGAGTTATCAGGGCTCGAATTTGACACTGGACAGCAGGCCCGAGGCCAGTGATTTTAGTACTGGGCCAGTAAACTCATGACCGGACAAGTCCGGCGGTCTTGTGTTTTCAATTCAATAACAATTTATGTAACTCACTCTATAATATCTTGGGAACAGAAACAAAATATGTTCAAATGTTGACTTTGAGTAATGATTAGAAATATAGTAAGGCCTAATAGTAATACCCTAAAAGACAAATAGGTAAATCTTCTCTTATATGTCTTAGTGCTTGTTCAATTAAATGCAAGTTAAACTGTGCAAGGAAGTCTTTTCTCAGTTTGAATCTGGTCTTGTAAAATTATTTCTGGTCCAGTAAACATTTTGAGATACAAGTCCTGTGGTCTTGTGGATTCCCCCCCCCCCAAATTCGAGCCCTGGTTAGAATAACCCTGGTAGGACGTAAGTATCCGTTGCACTGCAACGGAGCAGTCAAACCTTGGCTAGTTATAATCATACTACTAAGTTATTACTAAGATAGTACTGCTAGAAACATGAGAAATAATAGAATTTAACTTGTTATTAAAATCTATTTTTAACAAATTCTATTTTTTTAGGCCGCTAAAAATTACAAGAAATAACCGTATCTACTATCTGACTGCCACCTTTTCACTCATTGATACCAAAACTCAAAAGCAATATCTTATTTGAGTAAATAATAAGATACTAATTAATTAAATTATTACTTTATAATAATATAATGAATGAAAAAGTTGCAGTCGGATACAGATATTTTATAAACAATTATTTGTTGATCAATACTGATTCTGACGACAGTGACAGTGACGTGATGAGTGAGACTTGACAGTAATTGCTTTGTTCATGAGAAAAAAGTTAGTTGGATTTTTTACTTTTTGCCTGTTTAAAGCAAAGTCAAAATATAGTTCAAAGAACTCACCTTTGGCTGAAGTTTTAAAACTTGTAAGGTCGAGTGATGTGCAGCATAGAACACTCCACTGTACTGTATGGGGGAGTAAGGTCACACATTCATCCGATTTCATTCGCCAATTTGATAATCCATGGTCCGTCATGGAATTGGAATTTACTCCTTTAAATTAAAAAATATGCAGCGACTGCGGCCGAGTGCGTGCCGTCCTGAACGAAGGGTTTGCCGTAGATTCCAGCAGATAATTGTGATATTATCATTAACTAAAGGTAATAATGTATGGCAGCTACACAAGTATTACCTTTCCTCCATTGTTTGCTTGTGAAATGGTGGAATTCATATGCAGCGACGAGAAATGTGTTGTTGACCACGACATAGTAAAGTGCGGTTACGGTTTTTGGAAACACCCATAGCATGCAAACAATACGTATACATTATAGGTACCAGTCCAACCGTGACACATTGTATTGTGTACAATACGTCACAATATGCACAGTGCCTTGACTCACCAATTACATCACACGGCAAGTACTTTAATAGTCATTTTGGTGGAGAAAAAAAAATACACAAAATAAAATAATGCCTATTTTTTTTCTCTCCAGTTCGAAGCAACCTTCCAAAGTCCGTTTTATTAACATTAATACAAAAAACTTTCAGAAACTGAATAGCTTATTATTTAACAAGAAAAATTATTATTAAAAAATAACATTAGACAATGGCTGCAACGTGTGTAATGTTTTTTTTTCTGGCAAATAAAGCCTATAATCCAAAAAGTAAAGCATGTGCAATCAACCGTATCAAAACCCGCGGTTGAACAGCGCCCTCTTTTGTCAGGAATTGTTTCAGTTATTGGACTATAATAGTTTTGTGTAAAACTTACGACAAAAGTCGGATGCACGACAAAAGTGTTTTCAAATTTAGTTTGCTACGTAATGGAAAAAACCCGAAAAAACAAACAATACTTGGCGGTACAGACCCATTTCACAAAACGTCTTCTTCCCCAAAATCTTGGTTGCGCAATTTTAAAAGTCAATATCCCCAACTTGTAATGCGCATTTTAGGCGACGCAGGGGCTTGATTTCACAAACTAGCTCAGATTGATCTTAACTAAAAACCACTCTTACTTGCTAAGTAAAGTGTGGTGTCATGGCAATATTAATAACTCATCTTTAGATGAATCTTAGTGACTTGTGAAATACGCCTCAGCTTTAACATAACTTTTTTACGTGCAGTTTGACTCACTAAAAGACGAGCGTTGCCATGCCAACAGTCAGGCTATGTGTGACGTTCGTCGAGCTAGGGGTCAATACACAGCCATTAAGCTATATTCCATCTAACGAATAGATCACCTTCTTGAATATGTTCATTAAGACATCAACAATTTCTTACGAAGCAGTAAACAGAAGTCCAACAAAAATTGGATGCACAAAACAACACAACTATAGGCCTACTTTCATATAGTTAACGATGTAAAATAAAGTAAAAACTTACTTTTGAAACAAAAATCTTTTTTTGCGGTATATACAGCCACAGTTTGTGATCTTCTTTACATCATTTACATCATCGCTAATTTTCTTCTTTTTTTTTCGAGAAAATGTAGACTTGAAGGGTATGACTTAATATGCAATATTTTTTTCATCAACCTGTTCACATTTTGTTAGTCCGTGACTGCCGAGAAAAACGAGAGCAAATGGTGACGATCTGAAGCGTGCCATTGTTTGAAGTGTACATTATAAGACATCAATAATTTCTCACTAAAAGGCAGTAAGCAAAATCCCCCAAAAGCTGGGCCCAATTTCATGGAGCTGCTTAAGCACAAAATTTTGCTTAAGCAAAAAAATCATTGCTTAGAAAAATCAGACTACCGGCCAAGACTATACACTCAATTGTTATGCTAAGTAAACAACAGCTAAATACCAGTCACAAGCAATGTATAAGGCATGAAACTTTGGCCAGTAACATGTGTACAATAAGCAAGCTATTTTCGTGCTTAAGCAAATTGTTTACTTAAGCAGCTCCATGAAATTGGGCCCTGGTATACATCAGTACTTTCAAATTCAATCAGTTTGCTTTGAAGTGAAATTTGGAGACAAATAATACTATTGATAATATTCTAATCAAACATCCAAACTGTAATTCTTTTGCGTAAGTTATCTAACAGTAAAACTTTCTGAAGATGTCGTTGTTGTTATCTGTTCAATAAGACTTCAACAATATCTAAGCAATAATTACAAACATAATCAATTAAACATTTCTGTGACGCAAATCTTTCTCGAATATCAAAGTATTAATCTTTGCGTGTAGATTTGTGTTCATCTTATTCATGCTTTTTGTACTCATAGTACGCACAGTTCTCAGTTTCAATAAAGTATTTATCAGCATCGATGTGTGAAATGTTGGCTGAATTCAGCTGACATTTTCCTCCCTGAAGCAAATTGAATGAGCGACATTCTGGTGTTTTAGCACACATGATGCAACACATCACGGGGTTGGCAACCGTGGATTCACTCAACACGTAGCCGTCCAGACAGCCCGATGAACGGTTGCTTGGTGTGCGCGTCACACACTGAGTCGCGCTGAATATTTCTCCGATGGTTTCTTGGGCGCAGATTGGGTATTTTTCATAATTACAGGGCTGGTCACCCCATTGTCCGTCCTTTGTCCGCATTATTACACAATTATCAGTATTAGAGTCTGGCTGACCAGTTGCCCAATCAAAGTATCCCGGAGTACCGCCAGAACACTCGAAGACATCACCCTTAAACCTTTCACATAACAGCCATGCACTCCCCATTTGTGGTGCATTTCCAATGAGCAATTCCCATGCAAAAGTGTTTTCCGAGGGGGACCGTGGCGCTAGCAAAGTTCCACCGGAGGATCGGCACATATCACGGGCTTCTGACCAGGTAACGCTTTTCGGTATGAGCAGGTAACATCGGTCTGAAAAATGCTTCCATCCCTTCGGACATCTGTTGCCGATGCCAGAAATGCACGAAAAGTTCACAAGAATAACAAGAAACAAAATGATGTTGATAACTCGAATTATTTGTCCACAGTAAACAGCCATATTAAGATACTATTTGAAAAGTTTATTGTCAGAATTATTGTCAGCTTAAATCCGAAGAAATGGGTTGACTCAGCAATTCTTCCAAACGATAATAATTCTCGGAGACAGCAGACGGAATGAACAGACTGGTCCAAAGTTACTGCAATGCTCCGCGAAAATGAAACTGAACTTCCAACGAATTCTTGGTTGTGAAATGACTTCTGTCTGTTATGAAAATCAACAACGCACTAGATAGACCGAATATCGATTTATAACTTGCCGAACCCATACCCATACTAATAAACATACAGCTTTATCAGAGTCGGTTAACGGATATTTATAGTCATATTATGCACGTCCCAATGCGCATGATCGGCGCGCAAAAGAAATCCGAGTCCAAACATCTTGTATAGTTAAAGGCCCTGTACACTATTGGTAAGATCAAAAACACAATGTTCACAGATTCACACATAACTTACATGATTTAAAGTAAGTAATGGTAGAAAGGGTTCCTTAAAATATTTCTGCCTAAAATGCTATCGTTTCTGAGAAACGAGTAAAACAATAGTAATTATCGCGCGCGATAATTTGAAAAAAAAACCAGAAAAAACATAAGATATCGTTTCACTATTTTCTCGTGACCTCGATGACCATTTGACTCAAACTTTCACAGGTTTGTTTGTTCATGCATATTTTTAATCACACAAAATGTGGACACTGATTTTGAGCTGTTACGAAAAGTGTACAATACCTTTAAAATAAAAACACGTATTCTCTTTGCCTTTGTGAAGCAGGGTAAAACACGAACAAGGGGCGAATATGAGTGCGCGTGTGACCAATAAGCATACCGCGCACATATCTGTCAATAAAGGCACCCAAGGCGCACAATAGCAGAGTTATCTAGTACAATAGCAGAATTGAAAAAGAAATCAGCCTCGAGAATTTGACGCCTGCCACGAATTTTGTTGTCCTTGATTTTTATGTTTTCCGTGGAATTCACCATCCTACGGAGCCCCTAAAGGGACAAGTAAAAAAGAAAATTGAAAAGGTACAGAAAAAAATTGTTCTTTCCCTCGAAATATTATTTCATTCCCTTGAAGGAAATTATTTCGAGGGAACAAAATAGCATTTCGGGGGACGAAGTAATTTTGAATTTTGTTTTTACTTTTCAATTTTTTACCTGTCCCTTTAGGGGCTCCGTACCACTCCTCGCTAGCTATCATGCAGCTATAAAGCGAGCGTGAAGTACACGCCCAAGCAAAAATTTCCTTTTTAAAGGAACATTACCGAATTGTTTTTTTTTCTAACAAAACAGTTGCTGGCAGTGTAATCTATGGTGGCCCTGAAGGGACATCGCGCATCGCAAATATTTGCGATGTCGCAGATATCTTTGCAAATATCTTTGCAAATATTTGCGATGTTTGCAAATATTTGCAATGTCGCAAATATCTTTGCAAATATCTTTGCACATATTTGCGATGTCGCAAATATCTTTGCAAATACGATGTCGCAAATATCTTTGCAAATATCTTTGCAAATATTTGCGATGTTTGCAAATATTTGCAATGTCGCAAATATCTTTGCAAATATCTTTGCTCGTGACGCGCCTGCAAGCCAAAATGCAATTTGCCCGTAAAGATGGCGTCTATTGGGAACTACCTATTGCTAGCGATAGGTAGTTCAGGATACCTGCTTTTCATATATCGACCTGGCATCCATCTTAATTATACAGATTCCTAGTGGGCCAATTAGACCCCAACTAAACAATAGGCCGGTAATTAAATCCCAACTTATAGGCCCGTGTTAAAATAAACAGCGAAGCCATTATTAGGACAGCTTGGGCTTTGATAGACTATGTTGCCTTGGTGAAGGGGCAAAATAAACAACAACGATTACATTATTAGCGCTCGTGACCAATGAAACGTGTGTCAGAAAATGTGGCAGCGAAATCTTTATTTTGTTAATTAATTTATCAAAACAAAATCCTAGTCGAGGTTTGACTCATCAACCGTCCAACGAGACCGAATTCTCCAGTCCTGTAATTACCTTAACACTCCCCCTAATAACTCCTGAAAAGCCCAATGTCCCGCCAAAACTTCATCAGAAAGAACAAACTGGTCCAAAGTACATACGCCAAGAAGAAGAAAAATATCCAACGACTTTGGGTTTGCGGAATAGACAGACTGTCTGAGATGAAGTTTAAAGGAACATTACAGAATTGGTTTTTGCTAACAAAACAGTTGCTGGCAGTGTAAGCACTTTATGTAATCCACCATACACATAAACTGACAAACCTGTAGAAGTTTGAGATCGATCGGCCATCTGGGTCACGAGAAAATAGTGAAAAGCCGATTACACATTTGAATGAAATCATATAGATTCAACACATGAATAAAACGCTCACTGAGCGATAAACTCCAATCGGAAAATTAGTTGATTCATTTCTCATCAAATATGGCATTTCAGACAGAAATATTTCAGGGGATGTTTTCTACTATCATCATCATTAGACCGTGTAAGTTTTATGTAAATCTGTGATCAAAAGTATATTTTACAAGTTTGTTTCTTACCAATTCTGTAATGTTCCTTTAAAGACACTGGACACTATTGGTAATTGTCAAAGACCAGTCTTCTCACTTGGTGTATCTCAACATATGGATAAATTAACAAACCTGTAAAAACTTGAGCTCAGTCGTCGAAGTTGCGAGATAACTATGAAAGAAAAAACACCCCTGTCACACGAAGTTGTGTGCTTTCAGATGGTTGATTTCGAGACCTCAAAATCTAATTCGGAGGTCTCGAAATCAAATTCGTGGAAATTACTTTTTTTCTCGAAAACTATGTCACTTCAGAGGGAGCCGTTTCTCACAATGTTTTATAATGTCAACCTCTCCCCATTACTCGTTACCAAGTAAGGTTTATGGTAATAATTATTTTGAATAATTACCAATAGTGTCCACTGCCTTTAAGCAATAATGACGAACATAATGTGTGCTATTCGGTGACATTGCTATAGCTACCTGCTTTTCATATATCGATCTGACACACACTCTAAACAATTGTGCAGGATCCGACCTCACTTGATATAATAATTTTAAAACAGCAAGGCCAACAGTACAGCTTTGGGTTGACATAAAATATTTCGTTGCCTTGGCAAAGGAACATTATAATCAACAATCGTTACCATGGTGAATGATCTTTGTAAACGACGTTAAGAACCGTTGCCTTGGTGAAGGGACAAAATTAGACTAAATATTTTTAGCACTCGCGGTCGTCGGTTATGAAGTTTGTGGCAGAAACTGTGGCAGATAATTTGAATAGCCTTGTGACTTTATCATGAAACTCAATATGGTACCTTCTCAATGCACAACTCAAAACAAGACAACGTTCCTTTCTGGGTTTGTAAACCTTTCGGGTCAGAATTTACCCGGATCGCAATTTTTTTTAAGTACTCCACTAAGTTTAGTTTCGTGAATACGGCCCCTGCTGGCTTCCTGTGACCCGGAATCCGGGTCAGTGCTGACCCGGGAGTTTCGAGGGTGTGCTCTTAAAGACACTGGACATTATTGGTAATTGTCAAAGACCAGTCTTCTCACTCGGTGTATCTCAACATAAAAAATGGATAAAATAACAAACCTGTAAAAACTTGAGCTCAATTGGTCGTCGAAGTTGCGAGATAACTATGAAAGAAAAAACACCCTTGTCACACGAAGTTGTGTGCTTTCAGATGGTTGATTTCGAGACCTCAAAATCTAATTCGGAGGTCTCGAAATCAAATTCGTGGAAAATTACTTCTTTCTCGAAAACTATATCACTTCAGAGGGAGCCGTTTCTCACAATATTTTATACTGTCAACCTCTCCCCATTACTCGTTACCAAGTAAGGTTTTATGCTAATAATTATTTTGAGTAATTACCAATAGTGTCCACTGCCTTTAACATACATTTTGATTAAATAACCCAGTGTACATTGAACCCTTAATTCAATTTAGGGCCGAAATATTTGAGTTAATAAAGTTGTTTTTATTGGCCTAAAATCAGGCAATACAACTTTCAAACGCCCTACACACAAACGACGTCATGTGCGGAACAGGCCTATCTACTTTCTAGGCCTGTTGTGTTATATTTATGATCCATTTCGAAGTGATTTAATTTAACTCATTCGAACTGAGAATTTAGTGTTGTGTGAAACTATTGCTGACGTTGTTTCAGATTATCAAACAAAAGCGACCAATCAGTGAAAACCATTTGTCCCAGCATTAGAAATTTGTGAAGGCCTTTCGCTGTCAAGCAAACAAAAAGGAAAAATATACACGTACAATCTAAAACATTTAAAGTGCAAGTAATATTGTAAAAACTATAAAGTTTCGGTACTTTGCAAATCTATCTGTGCATTTGTTTTTACCAGTAATTCGGTTATGTAAATTTGAATGAACTCATGAACTTCCCACAAAGCAGGATGTTCGCCCACTGTGCCAGTAATGACTAGACTTGTGGACAAGTCGTTAATATCTGTCTCGGTGATAGCGAAACGGCTCTCTCGCGAGACTACCGCTCTCCGTGGCTAATGGGATCGTAGTCGCGGGAGCAGTTAGGTCTCGAGCGGAGCAGAAGTCTCGCGGGATAGCTTTTTGCGAGAGAGCCGTTTCTCTATCACTGCGACAGTTTAACGACTTGTGCACAAGTCTAGTAATGTACACGCATAATAATGCTGAAGTCTGCGCAACACTTTTTGATCGATGTGCCTAGTCTAGATCGTCTCGACCTTGACGTGCGACCAAGACCTCCAGTAAGCTGCTGAGCACACTGCTTGAGGAACATAACACAGGCTGTCTGGGTTGTTGGGTTATGCCAACGTTGGGAAAGCCACATTAATGTGGTTTAAACCACAGAGTGAGAACATGTTTTATGGAACAATAAAATAACAAGTTCATGACTTTCGAGTCACCGTTCAATCTCATACCTGCTTTGAGTGATAACACTACAGCTAGTGCACTAATGAAGTTCGGATAGACAAACACATTGTTTAGCGGAAGGTGGAGTTTGGCGGGCGCACCCCAACCGCTGTATGGCGTGATTATAGAGCACAGCACAAAGGTATGTATTGGTCTATTTTCCGGTAGTATAAGAATAATAGTGCTATACTTATACTATAGAATCTATGACAGGGTTGGAAGCTATAACTGCTTCATCAGCATACTGTGGCATAGACAATATTCGTAATAAACTTGCAGAAAGCAGATTATGAATGATTGCATGGAATACTTGTCACATTGAATTGAAACATGTTTTAAACTTTGACTTATAAAAGGAAGTTTTAGTGTGTGTTCAAGTTATTATTGTTACAGCTTTGTTTTGAATCATCATGTTTTTGTCACGAAGACACAATCAAGACAATGACGGAAACATTAATGTTATTGAAGGGTAACACGCTTTCGCAGTCAGCCAAGTTTGCATTTTACTTTCTCCTTTTGTTAGGGAAATATTGTTTTAGAACATTTCAACTTTGTTAAAGTGACCATCACACGGCTTAACTTTTCTTTAATCATCGTATAACTTGATTGTGTTTCCTTTCTCACATCTGACCATTCCCGGTGTGGGTGAGAGGGTACCCCCCCCCCCCCCCCCCAAATGCTCCCATACTTTAACACACTATTTTCCTCTTGTACAGAAGTACCCCCCCCCTGAAATCCTCTCAAGAATTCCTGAGATTCCAAGCACACAATGAAGACACAAAAGACGCGGGTGATATCACATGCCAAATATCGAGCACCAAATGACCGAAGCTGGAGGGGGGGGGGGGGGTTAGTCGGGTTCTGTTTTCTTAAAAACTCAGCGATCATGATCACCGGTTGCATTCAGAAAAACATGACAGAATTGGAGGAAAAAAACTCTATAGCAAGAAAATTATATTTACGGTTAGTTTGACCTCAGTCATGGGTCTTGCTCCTTTGGCAGGATTTACTTTCAACAGCAGTCAGTCAAAGTCGATGAAAGAGGGGCAGTCTCTTGACCTATGACCTTGTTTCTAGGATTATGTAGTTAAAGGTGAATCGAACCACAGTTTATTTAAAGGAACATTACAGAATCGGTAAGAAGAAAAACTTGTAAAATAATTATACTTTTTGATCACACTCACAGATTTACATAAAACTTACAGGGTCTAATGATGATGATAGTAGAAAACATCCCATGAAATATTTCTGTCTGAAATGCCATATTTGATGAGAAATGAATCAACTAATTTTCCGATTGGAGTTTATCGCTCAGTGAGCATTTTATTCATTTGTTGAATCTATATGATTTCATGCAAATGTGTAATCGGTTTTTCACTATTTTTTGGTGACCCAGATGGCCAATCGATCTCAAACTTCTACAGGTTTGTCAGTTTATGTATGTGGTGGATTACATAAAGTGCTTTACACTGCAAGCAACTGTTTTGTTAGCAAAAACAAATTCTGTAATGTTCCTTTAAAGTAAAATAAAAATTAGTTTAACTTTTATGTGGTACCGGTACTATCATTTTAAATGGAAACTCTGTGGAAAAAATGGCAACAAAACAAACATGTTTAGCGTCGCTGCCCGCTTCCTTTTTAGAGGCCTCCTTTTTGTCCCTCTTTTTTTTTTACGAAAAAAAGGATACATTTTAACGATCTATGATGAAAACAAATAAATTATTTTAGACTTTAGACTTTACGATGGTGGTCAACGACGTCATGTGCACTCCATCTATAAGGTCAGAAATCCATGTGTCCGCTACTCGTTGTATATGTAGTGCGCAATGCGTAAAACAAAAATACATACCAAGCAGCGAACATAAAGCTGTTATGACATAATTCCATGTATCCGTGTTGCGCACACTGCGTTATTTGTAAAAATCATGTACATTGCACAAACACGCATCAAACAAAACGCATGACGATTTCTGGCCTAAAATGGCGGCGTGATGACGTCATGCATATCGGTCCATACTCATGTTAGTTGTTTTATCGGGGTCTTATATCAAGAGCAAGGATGAAAAACAAGGTATGATGTTTATCACAATGTGACTTTATTTGTTTATCTGCAGGTGCGGCTAGAGTTGACATATTCTGATAAAGTTGATGAATGATTGATTTGACTGATTTTAAACCGAGAGCTGGCTCGAAGATGTCCACTAATGAGAATGCCGTCCCCAACTTGTCATCCGACAAAAAAGCTTTTAGGAAATTCACCGCAAAGGTAAAAAGTTGTGCTCAAAAAAACATGTATGAAGCCTTTTCTAAAACAGTGTGGTTATAATTGTACATGTCTATTTAAGAAGAAAATGAACTGTGTACCTGTTACCCCTTCACTGACGTTACACGCGGATACTCTCTGCCCGCACACGGACTGTCATTTTGGGAGTCAAATTGCATGTGAAGAAAATTGTGCGTTTAATGCGCACAGCACAGCCACCCTTATGAAACATTTTTGCCGAGCCAGGTTTTAAAATGTTTTACACTAAAGGCCTCCCAAAGAAAATGGTGGTCAGTAAACAAAAGAAAAGAATTGAAGAGAAATGACTCCCAAAATGGTGCACTGATTTATCGTATGTCTATGACGTCAGTGACCAAAGATACTTTTTTTAAAACTTTTATTTTCTTTTTCTTATTAATTTGTTGCAGAGGGTCGTTGTGTTTGTCATCGGCGCGTCCATTGTTTTACAGTTCGCTGTATTCGTCACCAAATTGTTTGCAAACTCCTACGGTTTTAAACAGTTTACTCAAACTAATGCCGACGGGGTAAACGCCGGCGGTAGAACCGGAAGTGAAAGGGTGGTCGGGACGGTGGTTATTGAAAAGCTGGACTACAGCAACGCCAGCTTACAGACTGCAAACCAACGAACAGGATCAACAGAGGGCGTCCTTAGCAATGATATTTCTGTTGTTGTTTCAAAGCCCGTCTCCAGACTAAAAACTTCAGTGCAACTGAACACCTTACAAGCAAACATTGCAAGGGGACCAGTTTTTCGTAGACCGTATACTATGAAAGAAACACCCAGCATCGTAGGTAACTTTACAACATTGCAAGAAGAATATTTCAAAAAGTCTGATTTGAAACCAGCGACTTCAGCGTTTCCAATTCTTCCATTATCCCAAGCGCTCAAAGTAAACAGTTCAAATGAAGAGCATTATAACATTTTAATTTATGGTTTACAACAAAGGTTAGCACAGAGGCTAGATTTTCTAATAGTAAAAAATGAAACGGGGCAAAAAGAAATTAGTTGTGGCGAAAATGTTACAATCGGTGTACATATAGGCAATGCTAGTGATGATTTTGAAGGACAGAATGCAGTTGTGTTTAATATGGATGAAATAGCGGTTGCAAAAGGGGTCGAGACGCTGGTATCGATGCAAACATCCTCCAAACAGGCATGGGTTTACTACGGCCGGGAACCAGCAGTTCGCTTGAGGCGAATGTTCAGAGGCACCGGCAACCTTCCATTGCATGGGATCTGGTCTTATCAACACGACTCCGAAGTGCGCATGAACTACGGTTCATTTGTTCGAACTACACCAATGGAGTCGAAGAAACAGTCCGCTAGTTTCTGGCTACGCGGTAAGACAAAACTCGTGGCGTGGATGGCGCGAAATTGCCTTAATACCTTTTGGCCGAGAACAAAATTCGTCAAAAGTTTAAAGAGACACATTCCTGTTGATATCTATGGAACGTGCGGTAACTTGGCCTGTCCCTTTATTCCGATTCAGGACTGCAGAAACAAGTTACGTCATTATAAGTTCTATCTTGCACTCGAGAGCGCTGAATGTGAGGACTACATGACCGAGAAAATATGGGAGACCGCGTTGGCTAACGGCATCGTCCCCGTTGTCTACGGCGCTTCCCGGTCGACCTACCTTAAACAGGCGCCTCCTAACTCGTACATCTACATCGGGGATTTCAACTCCACGGAGGCACTCGCTGATTACTTAAAGATGTTGGATAAGAAACCAAAATTGTACGCCAGGTACTTTGAATGGAGGTACAAAGGCCACATCGAAGTATCCAAGAGGGCAGGGGAATCCCTAGCCCCTAGTGTGTTTTGTTCACTCGTACCTTTTATATCCAAAGTTGAAAAGGGGGATGTTAAAAGGAAAACATTTTCAGAGTTTCCGTTTTACAAATCGTGTAAACTTCTGAAAGGGGAAGAGGTAGGTCCAGATTATCGGCCCCCTATGCCGTATAGGGCAAACCATTGGAAACTTAACTGGTAATGCAGGCCTGGAATTTTATCTTTAAGGACAATATTTTGCAAAGGGCACTTCCATTGGATAAACTTAAAGTCTAGGGGATACCTTTGAAGAAGTACCAAGGCCAAGACTAAGGGCAACATGGCCTCCGTGTATTTCCAGGTCTGGTAATGGTTGTTCATCCCCCCGTTTTTCATCTTTGAACGGGCTATAGGTAAGCCCTAACATACACGACTAAAAAGGATGGTACATCTTGCTTGCCGAATTAATTATGGGTAACTTTTTTTACGAGGTAAATTAATAATAACATTGAGGGGGGGGGGGGAACTAACGATTTGATTACGGTGTCGTTTGCATTGCACAAAACTCTATGTAGACCCCTTGCACGACGTACGCACCTCCGCACAATAGATAGGTTGCAGTATGACGTAAATCGGCCATCTTTACGGGCAGTTTAGAACAAACAGTCGTGCGTTTCGTGTGAGAACGGCGTGCAACACGCGCGCATTTCACGAAACTCATTGCAGGATTGGTCAGTGAACAACGCGGCTGCGTTAATAGTTGAGCGTTTGACGCATCTCCAAGCAAAAATGCAATTTGCCCGTAAAGATGGCGTCTACTGGGAACTATCTATAATGCTCGTCGATCATTTGGGTGAATTCCTTTGTGTACCAATATCGTTCCCAGTGGTGTACGATGTCGGCGCGCCATTTTTCCTCCCAGAATGCCTTGCTCAATCATAACCGATGGGTGAAAGTGTAACTTTGAAATATCCAAATATAATTTGATATTTTAATAGGGCCTAGTCCTGGTTAATCCAGTTTGTGTTTAGAGACGCACTTTTTATTGTAAAACTTATATTATTTATATTAAGGCCTGCAAAGAAAAACATTTACCAAGTAAAATTTGTGTATTTAAAAAATGATGATTTAATCTGTACTATTTCCACTGGCAGTAATCCAACAGTAGTTATAATTTATTAACTAAATATTATCAAAGAATCAGCTTTTGTTAATTGGCATTAAATGAGGTGTTCTTGTATGGATTTGTTCTTAATAAAGAATTGTCGAAGTGCGTTTTTAACAATAGTTTTAAAGGTAAAAATCATTGAAAATCACATATAAATGTCATTTTCATAAATCCTTTCTAGGTCGCACTTGTTTGTTTTTATGGACCACTCAGGTTGTGTGGTCATCATCCAACTTTGTTGTTAGAATATTTATAGTGAGAAGTTAAGTTTGAAGTCTTGACCTTTAGGCTCACTCTCTTTTCCATTTTAGCTTTGAGCAAGAGAGATCTATAGAGCATTCTCTAGGTATCTTTCTTTATTTTGTACGGAACATGACTCAGGCCATGCTCCAAATGCACTTCAGTTGGGAGGGGGGTTAAAAATAGTACAGGAGATTGTTTTATAATTTTTGACTTCATCGTGGTTTTTGCTTTTGGTGTATTCTGGTGGATGCTCGTCCTTTAAAAAAAAAGGCCGGCCCCCTTCCCTTGTCTCTACATTAATTATTAATTAAGTGAGGAGGGTCCTCGTAAATTCCCTCAACTCTGCCTATTTTGTTTTGCTTTGGTAATGTACTTTATATTTATAATATTGTATTTTGTTATGTTTTCTGTGGGGGAGAATTACACGATGAGCGAGTACCTGCATTTCTGTTTCCACTTTTGAGTAATTGCTTTGTCTCTGAGTTTAGCGGGTAGTCCGCTCCCCTTCTGGCGGATTTAGGGGTGAGTTGTTACAATATGTTGAGCCTTACATCCTTTTAAAGATTCTTTTGCAAAAAAGTATAATCCCTGCATAAATAGGCAAAGAGTACAAATGGCATCTGAAAAACTGTGGTTAATAAACCACTAATTAGTGAGCAAAGTTAGCCAGCTTCTATTCGTTATGAAGGGAAACATTCTTTTCATAAGGTAGTGGACTCAAAAGCACAGGCATTACAAATGGAAAATGGCGTCTGTATATAGCTGTGGCTATTTTTGAGCTGCCTTATTTGGTTCACTTATTAGTGGTTAATTAACCACAGTTTCACTTATGCCATTTTCCATCTACATTAGGTCAATGTACACGCGGTTGAGTAAACTACCTTTTTAAAAGAATTTGTATCCTTCATTATCAGTAAAATATTTCTTTTTAGCCCAGGATCTTAAAGACTGTTATAACCTGGGCACACCACTTTTTTGAAGTAGCTCACTTGGTCCAGTAATTAGTGGTTAATAAAGCACAGTTATACAGACGCCATTCTCCATCTATAACACGCACAATTGCCCATGCAGTTTAATTAGTCAACTACCTCTTTGAACTGCTGGTTCAATCTGAGCTCGATCGGAGACGAACAATATTCAAACTGCTCAAATTGCTCCGACATGAATTCTATATGAAACATGGGTGTTCTGAAGCAGCCAGTTCAATCTCATTAAAAGAGTGTTACACTGAGCACCAAATTTGGGAGTTGGTTAATATTTGGGTCCACTAATCGGCTCTTAATTAACCACATCTACGCAGATGTCATTTGCTTCTCACGCACATTTGCCTAATGCGGTTGAGTAATAACTACCTCTTTAAAAGAATGTACTCATTTGAAAGTTTGCAGAAAATGTTAAAATTTTGTTGAAACATCTATTAACACGATTGAGTGTTTTGCTAACATTCGGCCTTCCATGCCAATCAGCGCGGTTTGTTTATCAACAATGGAAAGGTCTATGCTGGGCGTCAGTTTGGTCTCGAGGCTGCCAGATAGTTTGTAGTCACTGTAGCGGCACTTCAACTTTAAAACTTGACCCATCGCTCACCTGTTAAGTATCACGTGACAGCTTCATCTGCTGCTAGCTCTCGCCATCTACGTCACGTCTCTGCTGCACAGTATGAATGAATTGATAGTTCGACGGTAGCCAGAAGATAATTCCACCAAAACAACTGTTTATCATCATTCTGTTTTAAAAGTGATTTTTTTATGAGATATAAAATAATATATAATAATTTGTGATTAAATTTAACACAAATAAGTATGGTTTGAGAGCTAAAATTATGAGTAATAGTGCATAGTATGATCACTAACTCCTCTTAGATACCGTTGGACAAAAAGCTTCATTCGATCCAAGATGGTGGCCTACAGGGAGTGTAAAATGACCGTGACAAAAACAAAAACAAGGACGGTTGCCTTGCTTTTCGTCATGCTTTTGCTGTGTTTTACTCAATCTGAAGCTACCACACACTGGCTGGTTACAGAACAAGGCATGATAACACAACAGGTAAGAGAACAGAGCTGACGAACTGTAAATAACACCAAAACTTTAGCTTCATTTCCATTTGACATGTTTGATCATTTCGTTTTCTGGTGGGTGGGATTCTAATCATTGTTCATGTTGTTTGGTAATTTGGCCCCCTGTTGTGTGTAAACAATGTGATCGACTGTTTGTATATGATTTCGCCCCATTATTGGAATCATAATTGACGGACTCAATTGAGATTAAACTTAAAGACAAAGGAAATTGCTTTTCGACCATTGTCAACCGGGCATTATTTGTAATGCAGAACCAACCTTGTCATGCTTGTTTTGTGCTAGTTCTTAGTTGTGGTGTTTTTATTTGCATCTGCAATTACTGCTTATTCTACTTTTAGCAGTAATTTTATAGTACTAATTCAAATTGCCTACTAAACTAATTCTAAAAAAGATTTAGTAAGCATGGTATTAGTGCCTCTTGTAATGAATAACATTGGTATTATTCTAAATAATATTTTAATAATGGTGGCAGTGGATAATTTGGGCAAGGGTAAAATTATCCGAAATGCTGTTCGCAGGCAGATTGTATAGCGCCCTCTTTGAGTTGAGGAGGAGACAACATCTTTGTCCACATCTTGGTAGCCTAGCCCTAGAGAGGATACGCTCCCCCTTACAAGTTACTTCTCAATCAATACACTCCGCATTTGAATACTTGTTGATGCTATTTTTTCATTCCAATATTTAGGAATATTCTCCTCTTTTATATTAAAAATTTACTCCATTTAAGGGGATAGTATTACCCTTTCAGGTAGCCAATTGTTTTTGAATTTGTACTCTTTTTGTTGTTGGCGTTTTTGTTTTATTGTCTTGTTTATTGTGTATTTTTTATATTTGATATTTTTATATGTGCAAACCGAGCTAACGATTTTCATGCAGGCATGATGAATAAATAATTGAATTGAATTTAATTGATTGCTATAATTCAAGATTTAGCCAAGTCATCCCCTTTTCGCGCTCTTTCAATCTACCCACAGCTGAACTCCGATTTCAATATGAGAGAACCTTACAACTTCATCGCATTCCTTAAGCAAGGACGACGCAGCAATCACATCCGCGAGCTTGAAGCCGAGCTGGAACATCAGAAACGAGAGATCGAAGCCAACGAGGACAAAGATCTTGACTTAGAGCAGAGGTTTCTTCAGACTGACACGGACTGCATCTCGGCCCAGGAACCCCTGGCTCAACACAATCTATACCCCACAATGACCATCCCTTTAAATTTCAAGAATATCAAGTAAGATCCATGAGGAAAAATGTTCTTGAATTGCAGGCCTGGAATTTCATCTTGGAGAGGGCAAGGCCATGTTCATTTTGTAAAGGGCACTTCTATTGGAAATTCTTCAAGTATGGGAAACTTTTGAAGGGGCACCAAGGCCAAGACCAGGGGCAATGCAGGTCATGGCCTCTGTTGCCTCCGTGTAATTCCAGGCCTGAGTTGTCTTCTTATTTATATATTTATTCAGTTATGACACACCCAACAGCACAATTAGCGCCAATAACAGGATGAATAGGAAACTGAAAGAAATGTTAAGTTTTAGATGTTGGAGGAAAACCCCAATGGGGAAAACCCACACAGTCAGGTAGGGACTAAGAAACCCAATCCCCATGCAAGGCTCTGGTCTGACGTTGGATTTGAACCGTGGTCCACAGAGGTGAAAGGCAGGGCAAGAAACCTCGGAGCCAACCTGATCCCCCCACACATCCAACAAGAAACATTCCGGCATTCATGTTGGCTATTTTAGTCTGAAGAATTCAAATTTAAGCAGTAACTTGTGACTAAGCAAGTCATTGTACCAGACGTTATTCAAATCTAACTCGCAAATGGCTTATTGATGTGACCCAGTCAGTATACAAAGCAACAACTTATAAAAAACAACATTTGACATTTCAATTTTCTCTTCTTTTTTATTAAACAGGATATCTGATTACGTGGATTTATCCGAAAATTCAGAAAGTAAGAAAACTATACAGCCAAACTGCACCAAAGTCTTGCCTTTGACCTTAAGCATGCATGCATATGATCATCTTCAGGTAAAAATCTTCAGATTTATTCATAATTTATTATACAAAAATTTATATAGTCTAAGTCAGTGGTCCATTTTACTGGACTATAGAAATACGATACAATTACAAAACAATCAGTTTTTACAAACTTTATTTATCTATTGCTTTAAATATTTTCCTTATTCAACTCCCAGAGAATAACTAAGTGGATAGATTATTGACTAATTATTTCTGACGTTGAATTCAGACATGACTAAACATCAATTTTTATACCTTAAAGGAACATTACAGAATTGTTTTTTGCTAACGAAACAGTTGCTGGCAGTGTAAGCACTTTATGTAATCCACCATATACATAAACTGACAAACCTGTAGAGGTTTGAAATCGATCAGCCATCTGGATCACAAGAAAATAGTGAAAACCGATTACACATTTGCAGTGAAACCATATAGATTCAACAAATGAATAAAACGCTCACTGAGCGATAAACTCCAATCCGAAAATTAGTTTATTCATTTCTCATCAAATATGGCATTTCAGACAGAAATATTTCAAGGGATGTTTTCTACTATCATCATCATTAGACCGTGTAAGTTTTATGTAAATCTGTGATAAAAAAGTGTATTTTACAAGTTTTTTTCTTACCAATTCTGTAATGTTCCTTTAAAACAGTTTGCTATTGCTCTTTCGGTAAATCAACTTTCAAGCATAACTCAGAAAGGGGATCTTGGGAAAGTTTTGTTCTTACCAATTCTGTAATGTTCCTTTAATATTTACAGGGTATACAAGATAAAAACAACCTGACAGACTTTGCAGAACCACTTATCGGTGAGCAGGCCAAAGGAACTTGTGTTTATCAAGGAATCGGGCCAGGAATATACAAGGCCCTTAAACAGGTAAAATAATTCAAAGAATCAAGTAAAAAGGAAAGTACATAATTATCCTGTATCGCGCCAGTGCAAAAATGTTGTATCCCGATTTTGCAAAAACGTTGTATCTCGCATGAAAATGCTCCGTGCAAAAACGTTGTATCTCGGCGTGTACTTGTTTTGTGCGTACATCCGGGCTATTTTAAGCGAGATACAAAGTTTTGACAATTTCAAACTCACGCGTAACGTAAGTGCTATTTTATAAGGAGATACAACATTTGTGCACTGACGGAACGACATGTAAATGAAGTCCTTTTCTTTATTACAAATTCCACCCCTATTCCTTTTGTTGTTGCTTACGGCTCCTTCACTCCTTATTACTAAGGCCGTATTGGAAATGGCAACTATGGTTAGGCTTACGACTCATCGCTAAGGATGTCGCTAAGGACATCCTATACTCTAACTTATAATGACGAAATCTAGCCGTAGCCGTAGGACCTGGACTTATTCTCTATGGTCTTGGTAGCCCCTACTGGAAAGTGTTACTTAATAACTATCTGTTATCATACATTTAGAATAAAACGTCCTGGCAACTCTATACAATAGCCACCTTCTACTGGCGGTCAGTCGGCAACTCAGAGCAAGTGATAGAATGCGGAAGACGAGCCCTTCATTTTGCTCCTCAGTAAGTAAAATCAATGACCATACACTCCCTAACCCTTCAGAATTCAATCAGAAGATTTTAGTAGATTTCGTTGAACAAAGAATTTTCATTGGAAAAGGAGACCAGGAAGGCAGAACTTCAAGTTTCATAGAACCATCCCAAGTCCTCCAAAATCCATCACCTGAAAATAATTGAATTTTAAGGATTATTGTACTGTACCCCACACCACCCACTCTTAGCATGAGGCCAGGCACACCAATCTTATCAGAGTCCAAATATGAGGGTTTTGAGTTACCTTAGAGTGGAGTATTTTGATGGATTTGGTACTGTACCCACAAACCACCCACTCTTAGTGTGAGGCCAGGCATACAATATTATCATTTTTTTTGGGTTTTTTTCTTGGTTTTCTCTTTCGGTAGCAAAGACAAGAACATAGTTTTGGTGAATATGGCCAGTGTACTCCATCGTAGCCATTATTCAGCATCGGCAGCCATCTTAGCTGAAACGGCCCTGGAATCTGGAGAAGAGTTGGCCAAGCTGCATCTACTACTTGGCAGTATATATGCGGTATGTTTATTATCCATGTTCAGGGGCATAAGATGTGTTTTCCACTGATGTACCCAAGGCCCAATTACACAAACCACTAAGATTCATCTTAAGATGAGTTGTCAGTATCACCATAGCGATTTGTATTGTGACATCACACTTTGCTTAGCACTTAAGAGTGACTTGCAGTTAAGATCAATTTTGGCTCTTTGTGAAATCGAGCCCTGCTATCCATGTTCAGGGGCTACTTTTGTAATGAAAAGCATCTGGCCCCAAGCTCTTGTGAAGTATGAATGTGCACTAGCAAAAATTCCTTGCTAACCTGTGAAATATGTTAAGCGTGGAATGTTCTGCTTCGGTAGGTGCTGATTTTTGGCTTACATCACGCAAGGTCTTAAAATCCTCATATACACGGGCACTTACAGACTGCCACAAAGAACCACACCTTAAAAGCTAGCATTGTGTACATGGGTTTCCTCTGTTTGTACAGCTGACAGTGGTACCACAGACTGCCACAAAGTACCATACCTTCCAGGCTAGTCTCCTGTGGAATTTCGAGGCAAGGGCCAGTTGGGCAGTACAGTATACTGATAGTATAATAGGGTTAAATAATCGGCCTTAGTTTAGAATCTAGAATTTTAAGAGAAGATGTGGACAAGTTACATCTATCTGCCTGCCCTCCTTCAAAGCGTTTTTTTCTTCTTTTTCAGACGATTGGAGAGTATGATCGATCTGTCTCACATTTTGAGCAATCGATAAATCTTGGTATCACTGATTCATGCTGGGCACAACGCCGTATTTATGCTGTGCGATGTCATCAGAAGCTTGAACAAGCCCTGGAGGCACAGCATTTGTGAGTATCAATTATGTTGTTTAAAGGCACTGGACACTATTGGTAATTACTCAAAATAATTGTTAGCATAAAAACTTAGTTGGTAACGAGCAATGAAGAGCTGTTGATAGTATAAAACATTGTGAGAAACGGCTCCCTCTGAAGTAACGTAGTTTTTGAGAAAGAAGTAATTTCTCAGTAAAATATTTGAATTGATTTCGAGACCTCACGCGTGAGGTCTCAAAATCAAGCATCTGAAAGCACACAACTTCGTGTGACTAGGGTGTTTTTTCTTCCAATTGAGTTCATATTTTCACAGGTTTGTTATTTTGTGCATACCAAGTGAGAAGACTGGTCTTTGACAATTACCAAAGGTGTCCAGTGTCTTTAAATCGACCAGCGGTAACATTTTCAATCGGGAATAAAAATGTAAATGTTTTGAAAGAGTCGTTTACCAAACACACTTTCTGAGAAGAAAAAAACCATAGAGTTTTGGTTTTACTCTATCACAGAATGGGATTGGTGACAGGCATTACTGTCCTAGTCCTGCGGAAAGAAACTTTGATTAAAAAACGTTAATTTTGTGTTTTATTTCAGGTCTTTACAGAGAACTCTGTCAGAGCTTCAGGGGTATAAGATAAAACAAGACGAGTTTGAACAAGTTCAGAAAAAATGAAGGTGGCTCAATGCAGAGTGGAGGAGCAGTTTGAATCCAATCTTAGTTACCACAGACATCGACTCATGAGAGGAATGGGTAATAATAACAACTTTTATCAAATATTTTTGCCGGAAATTCTTTGATGCATCTCATCGTAAAACCTTTGTATCTATAGACCATGTTACCTTTGTTTACAGAGTGGTGACCTTGTACATTATAATGCTATTCCTGAGGCAAGATACTACACACAGGCCATATGGGAAAATTACATTTTGTGTCATAATTTTCACATAAATTCAAGACTTCAAAAGCAACAGCTGTACAGCTTTTGAGATGTCCCCCCTTTCTTCATATCAAAAGTTGAGAACAAATCAGACAGTGCAATCTCCATAAACATAAGATTTGTTGTATTCTTCCTTGAGCTGTGTACAAGCTGTGCCTGTATTAAGTCCAGGCTCTGTGGCTCTTTTGTAAACATGTGACAGGTCACATGGTCTATTGACATTGTGTTGAATTTAAAAAATGATTTTTCGTTTTTTTTAGCTGACAATCCTCACTGTGAAGTGAAAGATAACCGAGATGGTTCCCAATCAGTGATGTGCACCCACGGTACTCAACCTGATCTTAGCATCTTTGGAATTCCTCTCCAAGAAGATCAGGTAAGTCTTAGAAGAAACCGTCTTGGGATTTCTTCCATTGGAATCAGTGTAACGATAGTGAGGCTGTTCATGTATTTTGTAATCAACCATATAATGAAATAACAGTAAGCTTTCAGACCTAAATTAATCAATGATGTTTTTTATCCCAACCAATCCTGTTTAAGACGTTTAATTTTCCAAATGATGGTTTTTCTTGGTAGGGTGTTGAGATGGTTGACACAGCCACTATTAGAAACAACTGTCTGCAGCTTCCGAATGGGGTGAGTCACCTTTTTTTCTCAAAATCTCCTTGAGCCTTCAAGTTTTTCTTGAAAGAAGTGGAGCAGTCACCAAAGAGAGAAAGAAATAGTCCACTTGGTGTCCAAACCTGTAGTTTTGTATTTCTGGTGATGCACAGAGTCTGTAAAGCTCGTGAATTGTAACATCTGGGAGGTTCTAGGTTTAAATAAAGGGGAACCAAAGCCAGCAAGCCGTTTTCAGGATTTATTATTTTTGTCAAGTCTCATCTCTGGATGATTTCGTCGTGTGCTCGGAAGAAGGGCGTAAGGCTCTACGCCCTTTTACCGGGCACACATAGTACTGTTTTTCAGTACCAAAAGACAGCAAGCAATAAAATGGCTCCTCTGACAAAAAAAATGACAATAATGTTACCTTTTTCTTGGTAAAATTACTCCAAAGACATGTTTTCTCAAATCCATGCATAATTTAACGTTCCCGTATGACTAGGAATGGTTAAAAAAAGTGACCAAACTTTCACACTCTGTTTTCTTGAAACACAATTTTGCAAATCAATTGCTTAAGGTCCTTCTTTCGGCCACAAGACGACTTATTTGTCTTCAACCATTCAACCATTTCTTCCATACTTTTCTTTTGAGACAAAAATTAAAATATTTATTTTGCCTGTTCAGGAGGAAAGCTGCTTCAACCTGAGTGCCGGTCTTCGTCGTAGCTACACAGCTTATTTCAACCCGGTAATGTCCCACCTCCCCCCTGGACCAGAGTAGACTGGCCCAGTGAGAACGATTGCCGGAATGTCCCACATGAGCTCCCTGAGTGGAGTAAATATGCACCAACGTACTTACCCCCGGAAAATAAAGGTTTACGGTAAGTGTCTCACAGTTTTGTTTGGTTTTACGCTTATAACTGTTGTGTGTAAAGCACTGTATACTCGGTACTTTCCCCCCGAGCCCTGTAACAAAATACACAGGCTTTTTACTTGGGTGGGATTTGAACCCATGACCTTTGCCATTCTTGAGCAGATGTCTATCAAAGTGTCTCACAGATTACGAACATTTCAAACATTGTTCTCTTGTTATCTCAACAATTTGCTTTATTCTATTGTCTAAGTTTTCTCTCACCGTTCAAATTTGTTTACAAGAAGTTCACCTTTGAGATTTGAGATTTGTGTCAACTTTTATTTCAAAAATATCCTTGCTCTTGGCAGAGTCAAGCATCTCGTCAATGACAACCTGAATCTTTTTGAGAATGATGTTCATCCGTTGCCATGGTTCCCACCCGTCTGCGTTACCGTGGAAACACTGACAGACGGCAACACAGCAATGGACTTTGTAGACAGTATTACGCAGAGGACTTCCTTACCTCTTACTGATACAATCAAGAGTTTGAGCCCGGTGAGTTCCAAAGATGAAGTTAAAGTTCCAAAAGGTGGTTAAATACTGGGGCAATTTCATAGAGCTGCTTAAGCAGCAAAAATTGCTTAACAACTTTCTGCTTAGCAAAAATAAGCAGGATACCAGTCACAGATTGTACATGTGACATGGTAATTTGGCTGGTAACCTTACTCTGGTAAGCATAATTTGATTGTGCTTAGCTACTTTTTATGCCAAAACAGCTCTATGAAAATTGGGCCCTGCTAAGTGTTTTCAAGAAAATACTGCTTAGCAATTTTAGGAAATGATGCTTAGCAAATTATTAGTGAGACACCGGTCACCAATTAATGTGAATTACATCATTTCTGGTTGGTAATTTGCTACGTATTTATTTTGTGCTAAGTATTTATTTTGGTGCTAAGTATTTATTTTGGTGCTTACCAGTTTTATGTCATTCGGTCTGGAGCGGATATCTGGATGTTTCAACTCCCATTTTCAATGTCTAAACCCCTTTTCATTCATCTGTAAAACAGCAACTACTGGCTCTTGTCAACAGTAACCAGGCTAGTGAAGAGGAGTTGTCTCAGCGTATTCTCACAGCGTTTGAAGAACCTAAGGTAGGCCTGCTCTAAACTTCATAGAGCTGCTTAAGCAGACAATAATGCTTTACAAAATTCTGCTAAGCAAAAATAGACTGGAAACCACTTGCAAACAGTACTTATGACATGGTATTTTGGTCAGGTAACTTTTTGTGCTTAGCTAATTTTTGTGGTGCTAATAAGCAGCACAATGAATTTGGATTTGGTTTCAATTTTGCTACAATTGGTTCTCTTTGGAAAACTATTTCAGATTTAAAACTTAGTGATTCAACAACTTTAAGGACTACGGATCTTGTGGTGACCTTTCTCTTGACTATGCCCTAGTTTCCCCTTTAAAATACATTTCTGTTTAAGATTTTCTGAAGGAAGTTCTCCTTGTAAGATGGCCTTGCTCCTTCTACTGTGAAATTCCTGTTTTTACATTCACCAATGTTATAATTTGTTTCATTTGACAGAATGCAGATGAGAAATGGCTCCTGTATAACTTAGCGGGCTTCTACTGGCTTATGATTGGGAATAACTTCCACGGTGTGGAGTGTCTACGTCGAGCCCTCGTCCACGCTCCTGTGGAGTATGCAGACGTACCTCTCGTCAATGCCGCCAGCGTCTTGCTGAATGCTGGGAGGGCAGAGGACGCTGTCCAGTTACTACGTATGGCTCTTGTCGTTAATAAAACAGAGGTCTGTCAAATTTGTTATTATTTACTCCAATCCAACCCCTTAGTGTCCTTGGCTAGAGACTAGGCCTGGGCCCAATTTCATAGAGCTGCTTAAGCATGAAAAGTAGCTAAGCACAACAAAATTATGTTGACCAGAATAAGGTTACCAGCCAAAATACCATTCCACATATATCATCTGTGACTGGTATCCTGCTCATTTTTGCTTAGCAGACAATTTTTAAGCACTAATTACTGCTTAAGCAGCTCTATGTTCACACAGCATGAAATCTCCATGCTGCACACAGGTCCCCCATGTTAGTTTGACTGAACTTTTCACTATTCAATATTTCAATCCGGCGTTGACCCGTATAGAGCACTTAATCTGTGTCAAAATCAGCCGTTCCTCAGGGGTGTGGGTTGAGCCCAAATAGAGAATTACATGTGCAACCAAAAAGTGGATTTTACGTCGGGTAGTGTGAAATGCAGACTGGATTTAAAATGGATCAGAGCTTGATAGTGTAAAGGCCTTCTCACATCTTGCAGAATACATCACTCTATAGTAACACAACACCCAAATGTTTTATAGCCTGCCCGATATGGCGCAGAGGGTCCCCCCCCCAATGTTCCCATACTATAACACACTATTTTCCTCTTGAATAGAACTCACCCCCAAAAAAAAATCCTCAAAAGAATTCCTGAGATTCCAAGCAAACAATGAAGACACAATAGGGGGGAGGTACCCTCTGCCCCATATCGAGCACTAATTGAAATGTTCGGATGTAGATAAGACGGGAACGCTTTTTTCTATGATAAGTAATTCTTGTTTAGGTCTTGAGAACCATCTCCTACAAAGTCAGTCAACTTTCTGAGTTGGATTTGAAATGATTTTGGACTGTTACTGTTTACTCATTGAAAGTGTTATTACCCTGAGAGAGAAACGGGAAATGACTATTGGTTGAGACCTCCATCTTGGACATGTCCCCTGCCTCCAACAGTATACATACTGAATCCTTTTGTACCAAAAAGGAACCAAACTATTTTGTTCTTCCAGCCTCGTTTTGAATACATTGGTTCGATTGGAGAAGAAGAAAAAAAAGATGGCTGTATAATTAATGTTAAAAATGTCTTTGATTTCTCCGTAGCCAATTACACACTTCGTCTTGGCCAATGCGATGGCCGCCAGTGGGAACCTGGATTCCGCTGCTAATGAGTTTATAGTTGCTCTGAACTCTGACCCTAAGGAGCAGTATCTCAACTCTCTCAAGCAACTCAAGTGCTTCTGGAAATGGGAGGTGAGGTTCACAATAAGACGCTTTCGTTCCTTGTGATCACTGGGCCATTTATTTTCATTCCTTAAACATCTCAACTCTCCAGCACTCAGTGCTTCTGGAATGGAGTGAGTTACATAACGCTCTGTTCCTTGTGATCACTGGCATTTTTCATTCTAACCATCTCGCTCTCTGGGTATAGCGTGCTGCCAATATGTAGCCCACCAAGCTAAAACAGTCACAAGACCATCTCGGCCTGTCTTTCGTGGTCCTTGTGTGAGAATTTGTTATAATGTATTGTAATATTAAATAAAAAATTCCATTCAGCGTGGCTTGTACCCAGTTTAATTTAATTTTATTTTTCTGTTCGGTCCCTCCCAATCATAATGAATCGTCAATAATTACAGGAGTTTTCAAGGCATCAGAATGATGATAAGGTCAAAGGTCAGAGGTTACACCAACGTGAGAGTCGACTGTTTGCTCGCACAACAGCAAAGGGGAAGAGCGCTGCCAGACGGAGACGCGTACCAGGAAGTTCGTCCCGAGGGAGGCAGAGGCGTGCTCCAAGGATGACCAATTATGCAACGAACGAGGTCAGACTGAATGCTGGACATCCAGTGAGGACGGCAAAGACGACCATGAAGCGCCCTCTAGTGATGACAACCTTCCCAACGGGGATAAGTCTCACGTTGTTAATATACGCAGACCTGCGCAAAATGGGGAACCAGTGAGTATGGCTAGCTGATAATCAAATTTAGAAGGAAAAAAAAGGCGAATCGTAGGAGTTTGTATTTGAGAGGATCAGGGCCCAGTGTCATGGCTCTGCTTACCGTAAGCAAAGAATCGGCGCTTACGGAAGTCCACGCCCGCGTCAAGCATATTTCACAGGTTAGCAGGGAACTTCTGCTTGTACAGGTGCTTAGTACACGCTTTGTCCATGTTACTCTGCAATCTTCGCTTACACGACTAGCACAGAAATTCGGCAATTGCACTGAAAGTGAAGAATGGTGATCGCAAGTGCAGAATTCGGCGGTAAGCAGAGCCATGAAATTGGGCCCTAGTTGGCGTAGTTATGTCTTTCTTGGTATGTTGACTTATTTTCAGTCCCAACAGAAAGGAAGAAAGAAGTTTGGCATAGTGGTAACTTTACCCTGGTTCACATCCCACCCAGGACCAGATCCTTGCTTATTGAGTGGGTTTTTAGTCCCTACAAAAAGGTTTGCAGGAAGAAGTCTCTTAAAGGAACGTTACAGAATTGGTTTTTGCTAACAAAACAGTTGCTGGCAGTGTAAGCACTTCATGTAATCCACCATATACATAAACTGACAAACCTGTAGAAGTTTGAGATCGATCTTCCATCTGGGTCACGAGAAAATAGTGAAAAACCAATTACACATTTGCATGAAATCATATAGATTAAAAAAATGAATAAAACGCTCACTGAGCGATAAACTCCGATCGGAAAATTAGCTTATTCATTTCTCATCAAATATGGCATTTCAGACAGAAATATTTCAAGGGATGTTTTCTACTATCATCAGCATTAGACCGTGTAAGTTTTATGTAAATCTGTGATCAAAAAGTATAGTTTACAAGTTTTTTTCTTACCAATTCTGTAATGTTCCTTTAAAACAGTTTGCTATTGCTCTTTCGGTAAATCAACTTTCAAGCATAACTCAAAAAGGGGATCTTGTGAAATTTTTTCGTAAAAAATACAATTAATTTTTACAAATATTTTGTTTCTGCATTTTTTCATGACCTCATCAAGGTGAGAGTTAGTTTAAACAGAGACAGTGAGACGGTTCCTCCACCTGCCTCTGGTCCAAACATTCCTGCCATCAAACCATCGCCTAATGTTGGTAAGTTTTTGGGGATTTGTTTAGTTACAAAATAAAATTGCAAAAAAGTATTTTACTAAATAGTTCTGTTGTTTGTGATGACCATTACTACATTGTTATTTTTTATTATTTCTTCTTGTTTATTTTTTAGATATTAGCGATTTGGATAATTTGACACAGTTGCCATGGCCAACGCTCGATGATTGTAAACAGTATAAGAAGGTGAACTTGAAGATGTTGTATACAACGTGGGTCTCTGTGACGGCCAAAAACATCAGGTATGCCAGTGTCGCCCCAAATATTCGGATTGACGTATAAACAAGGCAGATGAAACAATTCAAAAGTAAACTTTTGATCACACCACTTGTAAATTCTCTGTACCTGTATTTTTCAACCGAAACTTCGGTTTTCATCAGCAGGATGATCCGGATTCTAAATCCGTAACCTTGTGGACATGTGATCTGAACACCACCTCATAGACTATTCATATGGTACAAACTCCCATGTCACTTTTCTCTCAAACAAGTTGCCATAGTTACACTCTTTAAACTCTTTCAGTGCCTGCTTTTTTTTAAAGTCTTTCTCTGCAAACAAAATGTATCTTGCTGTTGCCTTGGTAAATCCCAAAGTCAACAGTGTTTCTGGTTAGAGTGATAATGCCTTCTCGTAATCACATGTATATTAAGGGTCACACATGTGCGACTGATGACACTTTTTGAGTAAAATAAATAGATCGTACATGTATGACCTTGGCACTGAAAGAGTTAAGTACTTATATGTAGTCGTAACACAAAGTTTTTGCCCTTGATGCGCTAGAATCGAGGACCACATAGACTTGCAGTCTCCACTAGTAACCAGTCACTTGGAGCCAGTGTGCGACGCTGAGGTGGGTACCAGTATGCATACCCTGGATCATCTTCAGGGGATGGCAGACCGGGCCAACATGGAGTACATGGCCGAGCTGGGATTAGACGAGGCTCTGGAATCTCTGCAGTGGAACGAGTCGTCCATGACGGTGGAATCGGCCGGGACAAGGATTGCTCTGGCATTGCAAAAGGTGAATAATAGTTGAGATCTTTTTTAAAAATGAGGTCGGATAAAACCAATTATATTGACCCAGATCCCCTACTGTCATCAACACAACAATCTTGGTTGTGTCAGTTTGGAAGTCGTTGTCCCTGTTTGTTGTACAGTCTAGTGCACATTAGACAGGCATGCAACTTTTCCTGGATCAGCTGATTTCCTCTTTTTTTGTTCTCAGTTTTACCATTCAAAATTGAAAATTTACTGTACAAAATCATTGAAATTTTGTAATTTCCTCTTTTTGGGTGAAGTTACAGTTGCATGCCTGATTAGAGCAGTGTTGATGTCTCAAGGTTTTTTCCTTAATATCAGGATTTTCTTATAATCTCCTTGAGCATTTTCAATTTTCTTGGAAGAGGTAAAGCATTCACCAAAGGGAGAAGGAGATAGTCCGCATTGCGTCCAAACCTGTAGTTTTGTATTTCTGATGATGCACAGAGTCTGTAAACCTCCTGAATTGTAATATCTGGAAGATTCCATGTCAAGAATAAAAGGGAACCCTGGGCCAAGGCCTAAGCCGTTTTTCACATTCGTCATTTCTGTGAGAGCTTATTTGGCTTGAAAAAGCGCAAATCATATATTGTTATTATTTACATTAATAGTGTGAAATACTTGTTTTCTACTTGTAGAATACCACATCTTGGGTTCTTACAAACATGGCTGCCGTTTACTGGCGTCGCTCTGGACACGCCGTCAACGCTTTGAACTGTCTCCGAGTTGCTCTCCATTATTCCGATCACATGGTCAAGGTAGGAAAGCCTTCAGACTTTGAATCTAGTCAGGAAAACAAGAGTTGAATAGACCCCATGCATATGCCGTTACACTCTCAAGAAGCGCCATCCCTGAGGCCCAAAAGGAGGCAGATCATTGGACGATAGCTGCTCTTTGTGCGTAAAAGCGTGCAAGTGACCTTGGCGTACTTGTAGCGTTTTGCGTTATGCAAGGGGGTCTATTGATTTCAAATAGCCCCTTGCACAACGCGGAACGCACCTCCGAACAATGCTTGTCATTTTGGGGTCAAATCTTTTGTGAGCTTGATTTTGACCCAAAATGGCGGACAAATGGTTGTACCCGCATGTTTACCACTATAGTTTTCTTATTCTGTTGTATGTTGATAATAAATAGTGTTTTTATTGATTCCTGGTGTTATCCATTCTTCAGGACCTTGCCTTGATCAGCATCGCCAATATTTTCCACCGGACTGGTTTTATAGATGACGGGATCACAGTCGCTCAGATGGCCTGGGAGATCTCCAGTGAGCTGGTACTCTGTCAGTTCACTCTCGCTAACCTCTACGCAGCTAAGGTAAAAAGGGAACCAGTGTAGAATTGACGATACCGATCAATTATTTATGAAAGGGTTTTTTTCAAAATTGAGACCATTTTCTTTTAACGAAAGCTGCGCCTAAAATCATTGTTTAGCATCTGGGCCCAATTTCATAGACCTGCTTAGGCACAAAAAGTAGCTAATCACAACAAAAATTATGCTTAACAGAATAAGGTTACTAGCCAAACTACCATACCACATGTACAATTTGTGACTGGTATCTGGTCATTTCTGCTTAGCAGACAATTGTTAAGCGATTCTTTCTGCTTAAGCAGCTCTCTGAAATTGGGCCCTGGTGATTGGTGGATAGACACAAGGGTTAATTTAGCTCTGTATACTCAGAACTTTCCCGAGCTCTGTGAAAAATAATCCACAGGCAAATCACTTGGGTGGGATTCGAACCCACGACCTTTGCATTGCTAGAGCAGATGTCTTACCACTAGACCACCGAGTTAGCCCCATGGCTAGAGGTAGTTCGAATCCTTAGCAGCGGGTACTGCAACGATTTAATAGATTTAATTTTTACATCAGGGATAAAGAATTTTGTCGATTTGTTGTTTGAATTTTGGTTCGATATAGGCAAATAATTTTGTTGACATTATAGAAATGAAAGTTGATTTTCAATTATTTTTTCCAGGGCCAGTTTGATAAAGCCATTCAACTCTACGAATCCATGGTCATAGCTCATTCAGCATTCAGCCCAGCGATTGAACGACTCAAGACCATCAAATGCGCTGCTCTCCAGAAAACCAACGGCAACCCCGCCTCTATGTTTGGCAAATTAACATAATAGGGTCATAGGTCATGGCTAGTACTTTGTATTCAATAGCCATTTATATAAACATTGTGTGCACGGTATTGGTTACCACCCTTAGCCTTTTAAACCAAAAAATAAATGTTGCAAAATGTCGAGTTTAAAGATCACAATCATTAAAGTGAAATGCTCCATCCATAATTTTAAGCAGTACTTCATTATATCGCTTATAAAATGTGACGCCCTTGCCAAAATCAGACATTTTTCGAAAATAGTAAAATGGCATAACAAGTGAAGCCATAGTAGGCATGATATGAGTGTGATGTGATGTCTTTAACATTCTATATCTGAGAAATATTTACCTTAAAGGAACATTACAGAATTGCATAAAACTTACACGGTCTAATGATGATGATAGTAGAAAACATCCCTTGAAATATTTCTTTCTGAAATGCCATATTTGATGAGAAATGAATAAACTAATTTTCCGATTGGAGTTTATCGCTCAGTGAGCGTTTTATTCATTTGTTGAATTTAAAATGATTTCATGCAAATGTGTAATCGGTTTTTCACTATTTTTTCTGTACCCAGATGGCCGAAAGATCTCAAACTTCTACAGGTTTGTCAGTTTATGTATATGGTGGATTACTAAAGTGTTTACACTGCCAGCAACTGTTTTGTTAGGAAAAACCAATTCTGTAATGTTCCTTTAAAGGCTCTAATTAGGCGTTAATTTAAAGATCTTATTCCATTTTCAATTTTGATGAGTAAATGTTTTGAGTTTCGGTGGGAAATGCCTGGTTTGGGCCGGAGCGTCACAAATACTTATGCACAATTTAAATTTTGCTTCTTAACTTTAAGTGTTAAGATTATTATTGCCATTGTTTAAATATATTTGATTTGAAGACTGAACTTTTCCATTGAGAAATGTTTCAAAAAAGCTATTTAGCATTTCAAAAATTATGGAACAAATTTTCACTCACATCTACTTCATAACTCCAGGGTTTGATTTCAGAAAGCACTAAGACTCATCTTAAGACGAGTTGTTAGTATCGCCATAGTGATTTGTATTGTGACATCACACTTTGCTTAGAAGTTAAGACTGTTTTCAAAGTTAAGATCAATCAAAGTTAAGATGGTGAAATTGAACCCACGGTTTATTGTTCAAAACTTGTTTTGAGACCTGGTTTATAATAACTGGATTGCTACTCAGATCAACTACTTCTATTTTACAAACCGTTATTAATAATCAGGTTTATTGTAACCAGGTTATGTGTGGTAAGTACTGGTAACTATTGTGTAATCTTCTTGTCATAACTTGGTTTAATTATTTGTGATAACTGATTTATGAAACTGGATGGTCAGTTTGGTTATTCATAACTAGTTTTTAATATCTGGTTAATGATAACCAGATTATGGTGACTGGTTTGTGGTAACTTCTTTCTGATCAAGTGTTATCATAACTAGTTTTTGTTAACTGGTTTTATGTTAACCAGGTTATGGTTACTGGTCTATTTTAACTTCTGCTTGATCATGTGTCATAACTATTTTATGATAACTAAACCATAATATGTAATTTTCCTCTTAGAAGAATGGGACTGTTAAAAGTTGATGTTAAAAAATGTGTGATTTTACAAATTATGATATTTTTATGAAAAACTATAATATTTTAAGGCGCTGTTCTTCACAGTGAATTAGTCTATTTTCTCCTTTGAAACTGGCACATTTATTGAAACAAATCATCACTATTTTCTGACACGTTATTCTAATACAAATATGAAATGGATAACACTATAGATTTATTAAAAAATTAATACTTTTTCCTATTAAATTTAGAAATAAAATTTGGAAAAAAAGCATGCCATTATTTTTTGAAAAAACAAAATTATGCCTGTATTTTTGTCGGATCTTGCTTTAACGTGTACTTAAAAGTTGCTGGCTCAAATTCATAAAAGCACTTACCTCATGTTAAGATGTTTAGATGAGTTGCCAATAATTGCCATGGTGATTTGTATTGTGACATCACACTTTGCTTAGCAATTAAGATCGATACACTTCTTAGATCAATCTTAGGGCTTTGTGAAATTGAGCTCGGGTCACCAATTTATACTATGTAATAATATTTTTTTATGTTAGCTTAAAGCACATTATTGTTTTATTTGTGGTGTTACCCATAAACCGATATGTATTAAGCACTGTGAAATCTCTACTTTCGTGAGTCCCGTGGTTAAAAAACCGCAGGCATATTACTCGTGTTGTATTCGAAGCCACGACCTTTGACATTCGAGAGCTCTAATCTACTGGGGTAATGTATATGATTATATTTTTTCCCACATGACTTGGGGAAAGTACTGAGTTTACAGCGCTTAACACTTCGGTGTTTGGGTAAAACACAATAATATTCTTGATCCCTGATGCAAATTTAACACCTGTCACATGTTTGTACTTGTAACACTAAAAGGATGCAAAAAGAACAACGCAATCATAACCTTTGTTCGATTGCAAATCATGTATTTACTCGTTGACTGCCGGTCATAGATTCGTAGGGCGTTCCCATTTGCCAAGTGCAGTGCGCATGCGTGCATACCAAATAGCTACTATACACAAAAAGAATTGAACATACACATTCTAAGGATGTATGTCCTCACCACTGCCAGAGGCATATGTGTTGTGTGCTCAGTGATGCCAGTGTATTTAAATAACAATACAAAGCCCTTTCATTCCCTACGAGTATACTCGTAGTGGCAGAATCCGTTACACCTGTTACTACGAATATACTCGTAGGCGGCAGTCAACGTGTTAAGCTTACTCATGTGATAACAGATGGATAGTTTTTATAAAGTTTTCTTTTTGTACAACTTTATAAGAAAGTATGGGAAGAGAAACTGCCATTTTTTGCTCAAAATATCTTCTTGCTTTCGTTTTTCATTTATTAGTCGGATTATATTCTGATCTTCAGTTAAAAATACACAAAAGTTAGTTAGGCAATTTCTTCCTCCTTAATAAGTTGTCTTTGAAACTCCAATTGAAGGGGTTTTCTTGGGTCTTTTTTATGGGGATGACGTAAAACTTTTGAAAGGCTTGGCATACTGCTTCTAGTCCAATTGTTTGGATGTGAGTGACTCTGACGTTGAAGTATCTTCGAAAAATTGTAAAGTAATTACAGGGAAGGGGAAGGAAAAGGGAAAATCCAAAATGAAAAGGATGGATATAACACTCGGACCCCTGACCCCCCCCCCCCCCCCCCCATCGCAGGCTCTCTCTTTTCATTAAAACCTGACAGAACAACTTCATGGCCTTAAAAGTATCTTAGCGAGCAAGATACCTCCGATAAAACTCTCAATTAATACACAAAATGTTTATTTAGTGAAAAAATTGTTGAAAATAGTAATAAGTTAACATTTTGAAACAAAATAATTATTTCGATGGAGCTTTGGCCGCGCGGTGGCGCTATTTCACTTTTCTGTTGTTTTTGCGATCTTTATATGACCTACTGAAATGACATGCGCGCGGTGCTGTGTCGACAAAAATAGCTCACTTTAAAATCACGCCATACGAGACGTACAAAAGAGCTATCAATGAACACTTTGGAACAACAAACAACGAGGCAGAACGTCTGCTCGCTCAATAAAAACAACATCACCGTGTTTTCCCTGGTAATTTGTTGCCCCACATTTGGACCAGTTTGCTGTTAGGCTGAGAGGGGAGATCGGGAAAATTGCTGTTCAGAAATTGTGTGAAAAGTTTGACATCGAATGATGACGACGTAGCGCTGAGCAGCAGCTGTTTTTTTACTGACGGTGAAAGCGCAGTATTCTGAGGCCGAGTTGTGGCACCATGATGTAGGCTGAATTTTCAACACAACGCAGTTTTGTACTGGCTTGAAACTTGGTAAATATTCTGGTTGTCTTTCTCTAATTTGTTTATCCATTTCTGACAGCCTCATTTTATGAAGTTGTGGTTGTTCCATTTAAGATAAATTCTCTGCTAATGGTAGCTCTCTGAGTTCATGGAGGTTAGAGCAAGGGTCTGAGCCGCCTGCCTGGCCTGAGGGGAAGGGAGGGGCAAGGGGGTGGGGGAGACAGCGAACGTGAGTAATGCTGGATTGCTGGCACCAAGAACCATTCCACAGGTGTTGAGTTTCATCATGGAGGTAGGTTTCATGAAGGCAGTAAACTGGTAAGGGCCTTGTTTATAATGCCGAATCTGACCATCCGGAGGAAGACAATCCTCCATGATCTGACTGAGTGAGCCACTTTTTTCAGTCATTTTATGACACTCGTGACTCGACAGACATTGTGAGAACATAATTTTTGTAAATAACTTTTTTGTTAAAGGTAAATTTACTGTACACATTTTTAAGATACTTTGATTTTTTTTCTCAAATTGTGTGAAAAAAGGGACATTTTGATTCTGCTTGGTCTTGGAGTAATTTTTATTTCGTGGTCAATCTGATATGGAGTTCAGATAACTCAAGTCTCGACAGTCAGACAACTTGACCCTCGTACGACTCAACGGCTTGTCTGTTCAACCGTAAAACAAGGCCATTTTATCAGACAACTCAACGGGTATAGAGTTCACATCCTCATGTTTACTTCCAAATAGCTTAACCCTCTTGTTGTCTGACCATTCAATACCATTCACTGTGGTTTTGAATGATAGATAAACTATGCCAGCCTGCAATATGATACCATGAGGGAATGCATGTACACAGTACACAGTTAGTTCTGTGCACAGTTGGGCCACCGTACACAACCTTGGCAGACGAATGGTTTCAAATGGTTGGTTAACTCACTGGAAAATGTTGCCAAGAGTCACAGAGAGTAGGAGGGTTAAACTTTCATGGACTTGATGGCCGGTCGAAAACTAAAAAGGAGGAGATCATCACCTATTGCCATCCGGCCAGCTGACTGCATGCAGGCGGGAGCGGTACTGTCACCTGTGTAGCTCGCTGTGCAGCACGACTGCACCCTAGGGGGGCAACGCATGGACAGCTTGTGTGGCATGCAGGAGATTCTGTCGGCGAATTGTGTGGAAGTTTCATCTGATACCGTGATAGCATCCTCTTTTGACTCTACTTCCTACACCCCTTGTTAATTTACTGTATGGGGGACATACCTGGAAGCCAAAGTCCCTTGTGACACCGGCAGGTGTGTAGCTGATCACAAAGGGTCGTTTAGGCGTTTAGCACATGAGCGTACTGTACTCAGTGTACTGACTAGGCCACTTCTTGCTGTCGAGTGCTTGGGCAAAGCATGGCGTGCCATTATGGTCGCGACAACTGTTATAAAGAGGCACATAACCAAACAGAAGTATGAATCTCAACCACAAACCACAACCATGCACGGTCTGTGGAAGCTGCCACTGGTTCTCTGTTTCTCAGCTGGTAACCTTAACTTTTTTTTTTTCTTTCTTTTTTAAAACCCTTACTCTATAACCCTTCCCCAACCCTAACCCTCACCCTACCCCTACCCCTACCCCTACCCTTCCCCTACCCCTACCCCTACCTACCCATACCCCTACCCCTACAGCTACCATAGAACCTGCACAATGGTTGTGGTTCGTGGTTTAGCTTCATATGTCTGTTTGGTTATATATCTCGTTATAAGGACAGAACTCAATTAGGGTGTGTCTCCAGGGAAATAAGGATAGTACTACAATGTTCAATGTTTATAGTCACTTGAAAATGTTCTGTGCGGTTCCAACCGGTAGGTAGACTATTTAATTTAGTCTGGGCGTCTTTTTAATAATATCAGTGACGGAGATCTGTCACTCACTGGTGGACTTGTCTTGGTAATCCGTTGAGATGTCTCGCTGTCTGTGAAATTTGACACCCTCGTCTGAGATCTGGGCCCAGTTTCATAGAGCTGCTTAAGCAGAAAATATTGCTGAACAATTTTCTGCTTAGCAGAAATCAGCAGGATACCAGTCTCAAATTGTACATGTGACATGGTAGTTTGGCTGGTAACTTTATTCTGGTTAGCATAATTTTGTTTTGCTTAGCTACTTTTTGTGCTTGAGCAGCTCTATGAAATTGGGCCCAGGGTACTAAGCTTCTTTGTTTGGCATTTAGTGTGGAGTGTTATTGTTTGGATAAGATTTGTATAAAATTGTTTGGATAAGATCGGAATGCATGACCCTGTGATAAGCAATGGTCATTTAGGCCTCCTGCCTCAGTCCTTCAGAATCCTTCATTTCGTCAAAGAGGATATAGAAGGATTTTGGGTGGTTAGAGTTAATGACTTTACTCTTCCAAAAAACCATTAATTGTACCTAATTATAAAAGTGAATTCATCTACTGTTAAATTGACTACTGACCCTTAAACATGTAGTTGGTGTTGCACAATGGAATTTTATAGCAATAACAATACTGTAGTCAACTGAAGGTCATTGTGTTCCATGCACCTGCATAACACCTGTTTCTTTGTCCGGGCAGCCAATCAAATCAGAGGATCAATTTCTGTTAATTGGAACACACCCAGGAATCGGGCATTAGTCAGTGCCTGATGAAATTACAACCCTGGAGAAAATGTACCTGCGTACAATCATAGCGAAAGGCCTGTGTGACTTGTAACTCAATCTAGGCCTTACAATGGGAGTCTCAATATTTGTTATTCGGACTAGAACTTCTGTCTATATTACCATTGAAGAGGTCAAAGGTTGTACTTAAACTTGGTCATATTCCCCATGTGCAAAAGTATTTAATTAACAGTTACTGATTCATACCTCACCATACAAAATAAGTGCCAGACTATTTTGGACTTCCAGCTGCGATTGGTACATTGTCTCCAATTTGAATGGGGGAAAAATAAATCAAGATGACAACACCATGCTACATCTAGGCCCTTATCCAAACCTCAGCTCCATTAGGCTCTTACTTGAGCTCTGACTTAGGTTCTGACTAAGGCTCTGACTTTGGTTCTGACTAAGGCTTTGACTTTGGCTCTGACTAAGGCTGCTCTGACTTTAGGCTCTGACTTTGGTTCTGAGTGGCTCTGACTTAGGTTCTGACCTTGGTTCTGAACTAAGGCTCTGACTTTGGCTCTGACTAAGGCTCTGACTTAGGTTCTGACTTAGGTTCTGACTTCGGCTCTGACTTAGGTTCTGACTTCGGCTCTGACTTCGGCTCTGACTAAGGCTCTGACTAAGGCTCTGACTTTGGCTCTGACTTAGGTCCTTTTTGAAACCACGGCTTTGGCTATGGCTGCGGCTCTGGCTTAGGCTCCCGCTTAGGCTCCATCAGTTGTTTTGAAAGAGTGCGCTTTTGGTCTGGGGTTTCAAACAGATTTTCTACTGCAGAGTAAAAACTTGCGTTCTTTGTAAAATGAAAATGAAAACATTTATATTCTTTGCCTTTATTCCTTAGATTTTAGAGACTTGTAATTTATTTTTCCACTTGGGTACTGCCAAGGACTGTCTAAATTGGAAAATGAGTGCATCACCAAACTGAATATGACCTTGGAGCTCCTCTTTAAATAATCAAGCAATGGACAAATGGTGGTCTCTAATGGGGTCATCAGGGTGTGGCTTTAAATTGCTTCTCAAGACAGTTAATGGAAGGATTATGGTATAATCCATCTAAGTGCTTTGTCATTGTGTTTACTGACAGACCTACTTAAAGGGGTTGTCTGTTGGGTTATGTTTAAACATTCCAATGCATCAATCTTCAGGCCAAATAAAATTAAAAGCATGTTTAGCATCCCCGCCCGCTTCCTTTTAAAAGTCCAGGTTTTTGGGGGGGGTTTCGAAAAAGAGATAATTTTAACGATCTCTGACGAAAAAAATAAATAAATAAATAAATAAAAAAATAAGTCGTTTTTTTTTTAAAGTTAAGCACACCGAAAAAAAACCACCAAAAAAGGCTGGCAACCATCTTGTAAAATAGCCCGGCCGATAATCTTTAAAAATGTGTCAGGCAGCCATTTTTGAAAAAAAATATCACTGTGCCTGAATAATAACTGGTGTTTTAATGAACTACATTTATGCTTAGTATCACAATGTAACGCTGCATGAACGGAAGCTGGCTGCTGTCAGGCAGCAAAGTAATTATAGAAGAAGTGTCATGGTGTCTTGGTAAATACTGGTACGGTATGACGGACACTATCGAGTAGGTCACATGACACGTTAGACTTTGAGGTCACCTCTCACTCTGAACCTTTGAACATTGAACAATTGAGAACAATGTAAGGCCCTACATTCAATAAACATGTACAGTGTCACACAAATGACGCAGTAGAATATAGAAATATTTTGCTTTGTTTTGATTATGTTTTGGTTTTTATTCGCCAAAGTTATTCAGTTTCCAATATAGCTTTGTCAAGAAAATGTTCAACCTTTTTACCAAGATAAAGTGACGTAACCAGAGTGGAAGGGGGTGCATTGTTCCCCCCTGCAAAAAAAGGTTTCTCAGATTGAAATGTTTTTGAATAGCTCTCTCTTAAACCACATTCCTTTAAAGGAACATTACAGAATTGGTTTTTGCTAACAAAACAGTTGCTGGCAGTGTAAGCACTTTATGTAATCCACCATATACATAAACTGACCAACCTGTAGAAGTTTGAGATCAATCGGCCATCTGGGTCACGAGAAAATAGTGAAAAACCGATTACACATTTGCATGAAATCATATAGATTCAACAAATTAATAAAACGCTCACTGAGCGATAAACTCGAATCGGAAAATTAGTTAATTCATTTCTCATCAAATATGGCATTTCAGACAAAGTTATTTCAAGGGATGTTTTCTACTATCGTCATCATTAGACCGTGTAAGTTTTATGTAAATCTGTGATCAAAAAGTATATTTTACAAGTTTTTTTCTTACCAATTCTGTAATGTTCCTTTAAGTAAAAAACAAATGTTTCCAGGATATAATCTGACATTTTCGTGTAATCTGGATGCTTTCCAGAATTTGTTGTTTCCATATCCTGCTGGAGATCTGAAGTTTGTTTTTATGTATTTACTCAAGGTGTAACATCCTTGATGCTTCTGTTAGATTAACAGTTGATTGAACAAACATGTTTTATCACCCCTGTGCCAGCAAATAACCTACATGTGATGTAGGGTGCGACAACATTACACTAACTTAAAACTTGTTACTAGCCTTTGTACCCCCCCCCAATAAACAAGCCCTTTCATGGCCCTGCTTAACTAAAACTATTGCTTATTTTGTGAGCAAAATGCAGTGTGACAGCCCTTAAACTTGGCTCCTGTAAGGACTAGGCAGTTTGTTATCGCTGTAAGTTGAGAATGGTGACCTAAAGTGCAAAATTCCGTATTAAGAAGATCCATGAAATCGGAAAAAGTTCTGTGAAATTGTCAAAAATTACTGTTAAACTTTAATATTCACCCTTTAAGATAAATTTCAGATCATTAACTATTTTGGGAATGTTTACAACTTGTACACTTGTACCCTTAGAATATACAATGACAGGGCTCTTTTGATTCAAGCGGATAAACAAAGGTACTCACAATAGATTCAAAATAAACAAACATCCCTACAACAATAGCAGACAAGGATGTTCTATGCCCACCACTGTTTCCTGCCCTTGTAACAAGCCCACGGTTCCTGTGAATCGGTTGTTTATAAACGTCCATGGTCAGAAAAATACGGAAAGACTGTCCAGTTGGATCCCCCCATGGAACTGTACCTCTGAGCTTTGACTTATTGAGTTTGATTTTTTACATTTTTTCCAGATTTCTACGATTTTACGGAGAGAGAGAGATAGAGAGACTGCCATCAATGATTTGGATGGAATGAAATGATTACAACTGCAACCATGACGACGACCACTGGTGGGGTTAGGTTTTCTCCTCATACGTATGATAAGGTGACAAAGGCGAAGGTGACTCTTGAAAACTTCTACACAAATCTGTGGTTTCAGAAAGAGGAACGACTTAACAGGTAAACAAGCAGAGATGCTTTTATTTTTCTCTCTTTTTGCTAGAATGTTTTCATCTTCTTCCGTAGTCTAGCCTTCTCCACATCTATTTTAGGTTCTAGTTTTTCTCGTTTTGTGTGTGATTTTATTTTATTTGTGGAGAGAAATATAATAATGATAATGATGAGAAATAGTTTGAAGTGAAAAAAGTTAAGTAACTAACTTTTAGGGAAGGTTGGCGTAAAGAATCTTACTATAAACTACTTTTGAGTACTTGCTGGTTCTGAGAAGAGCCGATGGTTTGACAACTCGTTCTCAGAACCACCACTACTCAAAAGAGCTTTATACACATGTTGACACTGCAAACTTCACCTGATTGTACTCTCACCATGTCAAATCATAAATCCTACTTAAGAATCTTGCTGAAATAGCATTTTTGGGTGCAACTCTTGTTCAATGGGATCTTCTACGTAAACATGGAACACAAAGAGATAATTAGTTTCAAAAAGTTAAAATGCTTTTCAGGATAAATTTCTTTTGGGTTTGACTTTAGGAACCAGGATGTAAGTTTGCATTCACAGCGTTTGACACAATCGAACACAAAGATTGGAGAGGAAATTACATACATGGGATATGCTCATGCAGAGAGCATTTATAAACAATTGGTGTGGTGTGTTTCATGAGGAGGGGGGGGGGGCAGGTGAGACCATTTTGTCTAGTCAAAACCTAGAATACTTATTGTTTGGCGTAGACTGGATTTGGAATTGTGGTATCATAAACATCATTGTGTGGTGTTGAATGAGATTTGATGCATGGGTAAATAGTCTGCAACTTCCAGACAATCAATTGTATGTCAGAGGTGTATTTTTAGCTCACTTGAGTTGTATTCATACATGGATACTGAAACAGGAACACGATATCATAAAACATCACGATTACAGAAAACAGCTCACAGGGTTCTACCCGGGGCAGGCCTTGCGCTTAAAGACACTGGACACCTTTGGTAATTGTCAAAGACCAGTCTTCTCACTTGGTGTATCTCAACATATGCACAAAATAACAAACCTGTGAAAATTTGAACTCAATTGGTCGTCGAAGTTGCGAGATAATAATGGAAGAAAAAGCACCCTTGTCACATGAAGTTGTGTGCTTTCAGATGCTTGATTTTCGAGACCTCACGCGTGAGGTCTCAAAATCAATTCAAATAAATTACTTCTTTCTCAAAAACTACGTTACTTTTCACAAAAATCACTAAGACTGTAAGATAAAACCATTTATAATGCTCAGGATTGCACAGTAGGGCTTTTAAAACCAAGATAATACCAAGTAGAAAACATTCCGAAGACCTCGTTTCAGTTCAGCGTCCTTTAGCCAGACTTTGGGTCCAGAATGCCCCACAATTTTTTAAAATCCTGGGGAGAACCATTTAGCATGAAAAAATGTTGCTTATAAATTTAGAAAATTTAAGCTAATTTTGGCTTCTGAGATGCAATTGCTTGAAAACCTGCCTCCTTTTCACATATATTTATATTTATTTATTTACATATTTTTTTATTGCGTATTTATTATTTATTTATTTCTTTAGTTATTTATTTGTATATATATTTTTGTTGTTTTGTTATCTTACTCAGGGCTCGAATTTGACACTGGACCGCTGGCCCGAGGCCAGTGATTTTAGCATTGGGCCAGTAAACTACAAGTCCGGCGGTCTTGTGTTTGTTTTCAAATGTTGACTTTCAGTCTGATAAATACAATTCTGTTGATTATCAAAGACTACGTTCCCCTAGTATACAAATGAGATCAATCTTCTCTTGGCACTTTTTCAAATTCAAACAGTTCAGTTATTGACCTGTGTTGGCAATTTTTTCTTCTCACTTTAATTCTGGTCTTGTACTCAAAATTCTGGTCCAGTAAATATTTTGAGCTACTAGCCCTGTGGTCTTGTGGGTTTTTCCCCAAAATTCTAGCCCTGTTACTTTTAAATTCACCAAGTTTCTTTGTCCAAGCTGGGGTCAAACATGTACAACATACTTCATGGGAATGCAATTCCAAAGTAAAATTTGGCGTCACAAATTAGCAACCAACAACCAAGACTGAAAATTTTCAGAATTGACAAGCAAGATATTATTTTGACCTACCACTCATTGTAATATCATGGCTTATAAAAAGAATTTGAGTCCCGTCAAAAAAAAGAGGTGGGTGGGGGGGGGGGGGGGTTCACAAAGAATTACGAAGTAAATAAGAATTTTCTTATTAGATCTTTTCTTAAAATAAACCAGTCCTATTTGATTTCACCGCAAACCTTTATAAGTCAACAGTGTTAAATATCAATTTCTTAAAACCGACATGTCCGCCCCTACGGCTAAATGTTCCTTAAAGTTGCCCTCGGATGAACCCCTCCCACGAAGACAGCCGAAGTGAATTTAGTTCTGAAAGACAAACCGGGCTTCACTTAATATCTTTGACCTCAAAAAGAGTACGGCATTAAGTGGGGATGAGTTGACTTGAAACACAATGCCCTAAGCTGTGGTTTATACTCTGACCTGATGATATGATCAGTTTCATTAGGGGGATGCTTAGCTAGAGCTTGCAGGGAACCAGTTAAAAACAACATGTATTTTGTTACACTTCAGCTGGTAATCTATTTCTGTCTAGCAAAGTTTCTTAGCGGCTCATGACTGACTCTCATTTATAATAAAGCATGTTCTGAGCTATTTTTTAATCACGTTATTTAGCGATGTTTATCCACATGGGACGCAGGCAATGCACGGTTTTCAGTTGTGTGTGCAAACATGTAGGGTTTAGACTACATGTACTTTGCTAGTCTAATCATGGTATGTTGTTTTGACAATCCAACCCTACTTCCCTCAGAGGACTAAGGACAGCCCCACACTGTGTTGGCCGGCAGGGTACCAACTCGTGACTCATTCATAATCCATTATGGATACAGATTTGTTATGACAAAACCATTTTTCTCTTCTCGAATGATGGTACGGCAATATTTGATTATTCACTTGTCGTCCTTACACCACAAAAGACAAAGGTCACGTTGCCGAGGTGACCTTTTCATCTCTGTGTAGAGCATTAAGAGGTTACTGTATGCAGATAAGATCTTCGATCATCACAGTTCTTTTTAGGTTGAACTAAAGACGTACGTCTTCAAAATGAATAGTTGGAATGCCTTGTCGTTAATAGGTTTAGTGCATTTATGAGAAAATGTCAATTAAGTTTTGGATTGTAAATGATGTTTGGGAAAGGTTGACTGTATTTGTCTTAGAGATTTAATACTTAATGCAGGATACAGACACAGGGTAGTGTGAGGTTAATGCGTGATTAATGAAGTAATGTTGAAATTATTCCAGGTGAATGAATAACTCATATTCCCCAGAGTCTACGGGTAGAGAACCTCCTTAATTGTCTACTGAAATATAATAACACAAAACCCAAATGTTGGACTTGGATAAGATTGGTACATTTACACGTACATGTACATGTACAATGTATGCAAGGTTTTAGCCAGGATTTGGTAAAAGGGTGTCGAAATTTAGAAACTGGGTGTCCAAATTGTTCACTTACATTTATGTACAGTATATTACATGTAAATGACAGATAAAACAGGGTGTCCAAATTTTAAACAGGGTGTCCAAAAGACACCCAGATACCTCTTGGCTAACACTATGGATGTATGCCAGACTGAGTTATAAGGGATTGTTATTTGGGCCTACAGTACCATCCTACATGTACATTGTCGGACCAAAGACAACTTCCTGTTATATGGGATTTTGAAGGATTTGACTCTGAGACCGTTTAAATTAAACCATACATGAAATACATTGTACCTAACCAGAACTGGAATTAAATTTTTTGAGAGGGCAAGGCCATTTTCATTTTGCAAAGGGCACTCAAAAATTTTTGAAGGGGCACCAAGGCCAAGACCAGGGGCAAGAGAGGCCATGGCCTCAGTGACCTCTGTGTAGTTCCAGGCCTGCCTACCCCCCTTGAATCTTTGACCAGAGACCCTCTTAAATTACTCTACACACCGGTAACTCAACACCAAATGTTTGGACTTGAACAATATTGGTACATGTACATGTAGCTTGTCCTACATTTTTAAGCAACAATATTTTTGCTCACAGCGACTTCTTGAATATGATTTTGAAAGGTTTTTGAAGTTTTCAACTGTTGTTTTCTCGTCTTTTTTTTCAACAGACAAAAGAAACTGGAAGAGTCAATCTCTGGTCTTTCCGAGGAAGAGGTAAAGACAATAGACTGGATTATTTGTATCTCATTTGCATCTCATTTGAATAATTTTGAGACTTCAAAGTCTCAAACTGTCATTGAGTGTCTAATTTCATATAAAAGCTTTTTATAAGAAAATATTGCTTAACAGTTACATTTGCCGAGCAGAATTTGGGAGGAAACCAGTCGGTAGTCAAACACATTGCACATGTATTTTGGCTGGTAACCAGTATTTGCTTAGCAGGACTTTTCTGTGCTTAGCAGGACTTTTCTGTGCTTAGCAATTTGTATGATTAACAACTTTATGTATTGGGCCCTCACCAGCTAGTATCCACACAGATTTGCTTAAAACATGTCTCACAAATAAAAATTACCTGCCCCCCAAATTTAATGTCAGGTTTAATTTTCTGCAAATTTTACATGGCACTAAAATGTGTTAATAATAATAATAATAAAACAGACATTTATAAAGATAGGTTGCAGTATGAGGTAAATCGGCCATCTTTACGGGCAGTTTGGAACAAACAGTCGTGCGTTTCGTGTGAGAACGGCGTGCAACACGCGCGCATTTCACGAAACTCATTGCAGGATTGGTCAGTGAACAACGCGGCTGCGTTAATAAGTTGAGGTTTGACGCATCTGCAAGCCAAAATGCAATTTGCCCGTAAAGATGGCGTCTACTGGGAACTATCTATAGGGCTCTTAAACTGGGTACCACAGCACTTTACAAAAAAAACAGAACATGAAGCAAAGTAAATAAATAATTGCACAAATAATGGGAAAGACAGGAGACTTTGGTCCTTGAACATTTTGTTGGCTCAGTGCTATAAGGTCTGTGTTTGCAATTACATATCCTTCATGATCAAAGGTTTGTTAAGTGAAAAATGTATACAAGTTTGAACAAAATACATCGAAATCTACAAGTTAATGTGTTTCTTAGAAACTGAATGTTTCTGTTTGCCAGCAATTTCTTTGGAGACCACTCTTGATCAATAAACTCCATTTACCAGAAGCTACAAAATGTTATGAAATCTGTATAAACTGCACTAACGACCTTACAGTCCAGAGCCGACAATTTATCTCCGAGAAATTGGGTTGATTTTTTTTGGGGGGTGCATAGTATTTTACTATACATTTGTCGGTAAACATTTTACCCTAGTGTTGATTTTAATTTTGACTCGATGTACTCTGCACAGCCATTGACAAAATACAGGTCGGCACTTCAAATCCACCCAATCCCCACTCTAAAATCGGTCAACACAACATGGTAACCCGTCGCCGCTGTCACAATCAAGTTGTTGTCGTTAATATGTAATTTTTTTTATTGGATCAATAAATAACCTTGGATCACTCGATCCGTAAATTAAAAACTGATACAAATAAAAATGGGTCAAATGCTGGCAGGATGGAAAGCTTTCATTTCAATAATTGCTATTTTTGGGAAATAATATTCTTGTATGCCTTGGGGGAAGATGAAGAAGCACATCTCACTTTCTGAGATTAGTTTCACATGTAAATGCAGAAAATATCTGCTACATTTGACTGATTAAATTGCTGATTCTGTAAAATTTATGTCTGGGAAAAAATTTTAACAGCAACTTGAATATTTCTAATATATCAGGCTAGAAAATATATTTTATATAAAAAGGACAGATTGGAAATAGTACTGAATTCATAACGACATGCTTCTGATCTAATTGATTTTGCTGTCTTTTTTTTATTTTTTAAGAAACGAGAGAAAAGAAATCAGCATGCCCTCAAGGAGACCGAGTTCCTACGACTCAAGAGGTCACGACTTGGGGTCGATGACTTTGATTCAATCAAGGTCATAGGTCGAGGGGCCTTCGGAGAGGTGCGGCTCGTTCAGAAGAAAGACACAGGTCATATATACGCCATGAAGATACTCAGGAAAGCTGATATGCATGAAAAGGAACAGGTAGGTGCTCGCTAACATTAGACTTGGGACTAAATCAAGCCCCGCCAAGATGAAGAGTCGTAGTTCTTCCAAGAATTTTACTGTTTTGGGGTTCTTGTATTGTTATCGCTTTGATAATTTTCGAGATTGTTTCTTAATCCAACCATTTTTGTTTTATCCTGTAGGCCTAGTTGCTTATAATAATAATAATGATAAAAGTAATTTGTTCATAACTGTGGTGCATACTGGACACAAAGTTTGCTAGTTTGTCTGAGGCGTGCTGATTTGAAAGGAAATCCTCCAAAGAGTTGTTACTTGATGCTTATGTTTGGTTTTAAAGGGCCCTACTCTGCAAGTTGAACGGTTTTAATTGGTTTGATTTTAATTAGGTTTCAGGGGTCCTACTCAGCAAAACTGGAGGATTTTAAATAGTTTGATTTTATGATTTCTGTAAGTTGAATCCTTAAAATAAACAAATAATTTTTTTTGGGGGGGGAGGGGGATTTTTTTTAAATTTATTTAATTTTGTTTGTTGTATGGTACATGGGGAGAGCCTTGAGAGTATCTGAACATATTCTTATTGATGATTTCAGGTTGCCCATGTGAGAGCTGAGCGAGACATCCTGGTAGAGGCAGATAACTCTTGGGTTGTTAAGATGTATTATTCCTTTCAAGATCCGCACAATCTTTACTTGATCATGGAGTTCCTACCAGGAGGTACTTTACGTCATTGTGTCTTCATTTTTCTCACGATTTTCCGAGCATGAAACTAGCAATTTTGAAATCTCTTTTGAAAAGAGCTTTTCAATGATGGTCCAACAGCCATACTAAGACATTCTTTCAACAAATTAGCAGAAAACTTTAAAGGAACATTACAGAATTGGTTTTTGCTAACAAAGGTTGCTAGCAGTGTAAGCACTTATGTAATCCACCATATACATAAACTGACAAACCTGTAGAAGTTTGAGATCGATCGGCCATCTGGGTCACAAGAAAATAGTGAAAAAGCCGATTACACATTTGCATGAAATCATATAGATTCAACAAATGAATAAACCGCTCACTGAGCGATAAACTCCAATCGGAAAATTATTTTCATTCATTTCTCATCAAATATGGCATTTCAGACAGAAATATTTCAAGGGATGTTGTCTACTATCATCATCATTAGACCGTGTAAATTTTATGTAAATCTGTGATCAAAAAGTATATTTTACAAGTTTTTTTCTTACCAATTCTGTAACGTTCCTTTAAAGGGAAATTGCACTGATGGTAAAGTTGTCTTTTTCGAGAAATGTGGATTTGGGTTGGATTTTGTATGAAATATCATTCCGCTGACCTGTTTACACTTGTGTGTCCGTGACGAAATAACGAGAGCAAATGGTGATGATTTTTAGGCTTGTTTGATTAAACCTCACATGTTCAAATGATGGTCAGCTGACCATCGTTTCAAAATTTGCCCTTTGCATCGCCACATTTTTTGTTTCTTTCTTGTCTTGTTGTTGGTTTGTTTTTTTCTCCGTTGAGCGGGTGCAGTGGAGAAGCCTCTAGATAAGCTCTTAGCTGTTTAGGGTAATCCCTCAAGCCTACATCTCTGCTTTGTCTTTGTTTCTCCCCCCCCCATTGTTTCTTAGTATTTTGATGTTTTTACTGCATTGCCCAGTGTTCTGCCCAGGATTTCTTTAGTGGTGGAAAAATGTTTCCCTGGAAACCATTGCAGATGGACCAGTTATACGGTAGATAATACTCAAATCATAGAAGTACTCAAAATTAATGGCTTTGGATACCATTTTTACTGGTAAATACCCAAATTTTACATTTCTTTGAAAACCTTTGAAAGGAAATCGCAAGTGTAATTAAAAAATTGGAATTGGTGGTGGTCAGAAGAATCAGATAAAATTCTGCCAGTGGTGGTTTGGGAATCCTTAGTGCCGGGCAGGTTTTCCGGCACCGACCACTGTGGGGCAGAACCCTGATTGCCTGGTATATTTTCTGATAAATAAATAAATAAACTCAATTTCTGTTGAATCACAGGTGACATGATGACGTTGCTCATGAGTAAAGAAACTCTATCTGAGGAGTGTACTCAGTTCTACGTGGCTGAAACCGTCCTAGCCATCCATTCCATCCACAAATTGATGTTTATTCATCGAGACATCAAACCTGATAACTTACTACTCGACTCAAAGGTGAGTTCTTGAGATTCAGTTCATTTCTTAGTTCTGGTTGTGAAGCCAAGGATATTCAGAAAAGCCAACTTAATCACTTTACTAGCTAAGAACCCCATCAGCCTTTTTTGAGATATGGTGGACGGTATAGGAGTGCATTGTTTGGTTTGGGTGTATACAGACAACTTTACCCAAACCTTTTGTGTCCACCATATCTCAGAATGGCTTATGGAGAGAAGACAAAGAAGGAAGTTTCAGTTTCAGGTGTGGGAGGAAAACCCCAGAGACTTATTCCAGGGAAAACCCACGCAATCAGGAAGGGACTGAAAACCCAATGCACATAGAGCTCTTGGCGTGATTCGAACCGGGGTCCAAGAGGTGGAAAGCGAGGAAAGATACCACTGCACCAATCCGATTCCTTACCATTCTACTTATGCTAGACTCGATCATGAGTTCTTGAGATTCCGTACTGATCTACATATTTAAAAGTTTAAAATTTAAAATTTACTAAACAAATGGAGTTTGTGGGAGTCTTATTTCTTTGCTTACTATTGTACCCTAAGGTGAGTTTGCGGAGTTCCTTTTCTCGCTGCGAAGTGTCTCAGAGAAGTGTCTTAGCAAATTGTCTTAGCTAAGCGTCTTAGCTAAGCATCTTAGCTAAACGTCTTAGCTAAGCGCCGTTAGAACCACTCCACAATCTATCCACAAAGCGCAGTTAGAACCAACTCCACAATCTACCCACAAAGTCTTGTTCAAATTCTAAGTAAAATTGTTGCCTTGTTGTATAAATGTTAGGGTCACATCAAGCTGTCAGATTTCGGTCTCTGCACGGGCCTAAAGAAAGCTCATCGTACCGACTTCTACCGAGACCTCTCCAGAGCACACCCCAGGGATTTCTGTGAGTACAAATTAATTAGTTGTTCTACTATGGTTACTATGGTTACAGAGGAATCAGCAACGATTCTGTGACATTTTAATTTTAGATTACCTGAAAGGAAACCTGTGAAAAGACGGGGAAAAAAGAAAAGTTTGTAGGGAACTGAGTTTTACAAATAATTTCTGGATTTTCTTTTTTTTTGTAGCGAGTATAAAACCCATGGATGCCAAAGATTCCAAGAGGAAAATGGAGAGTTGGAAGAAGAATAGAAGAGCTTTGGTAAGACGAGAATAGTTCCCTTCATACACAATGACAAAATAGTTCAAATTCTCATTTCACTGAAAGGTACCAGACTTATTTCCCTTTCAGCCTCAGTTTGATTTCATTTAAATGTGTGTAGAAGGAAAATAATGTCTAGAGATAATGAAGTTTGGTTGTTAGAATGTCTCTTGACGATGACTAGAGCAAGCTAGTTGAAACGTTGAGACCAAAATAACTCACTCCGCGGCAGTGCAGTTAATTACGAGAAGTCCCCCCGATCCACAAAGCTAAAGTAGTAGTCCAGGCCGATTTCCTACCTCCCGCCCAGGTAGTAGTTAATAAGCAGGACAGTTCTTTTCAGAACTGAGAAGTCTCCCGAATTCCGAATAAACCTACTCCGCGGTAGTAGAATAAATAGCAAGACAAGTTCTCTAAAGAACAAATCTACACAGCAAGTAGATATTTTTAAACATGGTGTTACCGCAAACCGAATATATACTGATACCTCACCATGCAATGCCTCAAAACCCATATAGAATTTCTCTTTTATTCAAAAGATATTTGAAATAAAAAGTCACATCCCCTTAAGGTGATCCCTCTGCTGCAGCTTCTCAGGGTGTATCATAAACTTGGGTATGATCCCTGGCTATACGGCAGTTACAGGTTGAATGGCTTCTGACTGGAAACCCCTAACATAGATATTGACAAAATAGGGAGACCGCCAACATAGGGCTAGATAGCTCAGTTGGTAGAGCGCTGGCACGTTAATTTGGAGGTCGCAGGTTAAAATCCAATCCTAGTAAATGTCTCTTTGTTCAACCCCAATTTTTTGTTAAATTTACCCAGTCAGTTTCCCTTGTTGTTTTATGACTTCATAAATTCAAAGTTTTAACAACAATTTAAAAGTAAATCAGTAGTAACTTCTTTGACGCTTACAGTACACTATAATTTTTTTTGTTCATACCAAAATAGTAAATTTTCTTTGTATGATTTGTTTTCTTCTCAAAGGCGTACTCAACAGTTGGCACCCCTGACTATATCGCACCAGAAGTCTTCGTTCAAACGGGCTACACTCACGTCTGTGATTGGTGGTCGCTAGGCGTCATTATGTATGAGATGCTGATTGGCTACCCTCCGTTCTGCTCGGAGACGCCGCAGGAGACGTATAGGAAGGTCATGACCTGGAGAGACACTCTCCAGTTTCCTGAGGAGGTACCGATCTCTGCTGAGGCCAGGGACCTCATTCAAAAGTAAATAGTTTCTTTATTTGGTTTTATTTTAATTGACAGAATTTGCTGTCACAGGATTTACCAGAAGTAGATATTCTCTTGAAGATGATCGGAGCGTACATGTTCTGATCGAAACAAAGCTTCTTTATAAAGATTTGCTTGTGGTGATGTAGAAGTCTGTAAATCCTCTGAAATGTAACACCCAGGAGGTTTAGGGAGGCTTCATCCTCTAGACCAAGGGGAGACCCAGCCCCACTACCCTAGTTTTGTATTTCTGGTCACTGGTGATGTAGAGAGTCTGTAAATCCTCTGAGATGTAACACACAGGAGGTTCAGGGGGCTTCATCCTCTAGACCAAGGGGAGACCCAGGGCCCACTACATATTTATTGTTAATTTGTCAACATCTCTGACTTAATAGGGAGGTTTAGCTGCACGTTACGCGAGCAAAAACGTGAACGTCAGAAAATTCTGTTATAAAAATCTCACTTTTTAAGCATACGTGAACAGTTACCATTTCTCACGTCAGGTACGTACGTGCAGACGTCATATGTAAGCATGAAACAAGCCAAATGTAACGTCACCTAGAAATGACCACAATTTTCTGACGTTCCTTCACGTTTTTTCTTCGTAACGTGCACTAACCTCCCTAATGATATCCTCTCCCCTCCTCCTTCCTACTTTGTTAGGTTCTGTTGCGACAGCGAGCATCGTATCGGTCGTAACGACATTGAAGAGATCAAGGCTCATCCATTTTTCAAGGGGGTAGACTGGGAACACATCCGTGAACGTCCGGCTGCCATACCAGTATCAGTCAAGAGCTTTGATGATACGTCTAACTTTGATGAGTTTCCTGATATTGAGCTTAAACCAAGTAAGTTTTTACTTCCTCAGTCTTTACCCTCTTTACAAGAAATACGTCCAATCCTCCAAATATTTTTACCCTGTCCTCTTCTTTCTAATTTCCAGTATAAGGCCTAAAAAAAATGTTGTTGGACTGCCCTTTCACCGACGTAAAAGTAGCGAAATCCTCGGTTTAAAAAAATTATTATTTTTTTTTGTGGTTTTCCCTTTTTTCACTTCAGAATTTTGTTTCATTAATATTTATGCTTACAAAATGGTCAATACGGTTGCCCTTTGTTTAAAATATAGATGACAGACACATATTAACACTGTAGGTTTATATTTCAAAGTGCAAACATATCTACTTCACTCTGAAATATTTATGCAATGTGTTTTGGGCATTCTTTGACATCTCAACAACAACAAAATAAAAAATCGACCGACTGACCCAAGAAAAAATTCGGGTGAAAGGGCAATCCAACAATTTTTTTTTAGGCCTAATATTGAACAGAAATCGTCAGTATTTGTAGCTATCTTACTGTAATTGCTCTGTTCTTATATATTTTCATTTCTGTCTTGGTTTTAAAAGCCTGTAACTTTATTTGAAAATTCAAATGTGTCCTGTTGGTGGTAATTTTGTTTATTTATGTTTTTTGACGTGGACGGTAATTTGAAATTGTTTTCATTCATCAACATTTATTTCCATGTGTAAATTACAATATACGACTTGATACAGAGATTATATATCTGTGTGGAGGCATGACCCATAAAGTAATAAGCTTGTAGGCCGGGATGCCTCGTTCAAAACAGCAAAACAGCACGTGTTAAAGATGAAAAAGAATTATACAATTATCAAATTTTTTAAATCTATTTAATGACCTGACGTTTTGATCCTAGCAGAGTCTTTCTCGAAAGGAAAAAGAAAATTTGTAATCTTATTTACAACAGACACAACAATTAAACACAAGATCATGCAGAGATTATTACGACTTATGGGTGTATGAAACGAGCGCAAAACACAACAACAACAAAGACAGCTTTGTCGGGATTTTATAAATTTGTATAAATGTCTGTTCTTTTACCAGATTTTGTATATTGTATTTCTTTGTCTTTGTGATAGTTTTTAATCTTGTCAATTTCAGCTTTCCAGGGTTTTATGAATTTGCATGAATGTGGGTTCTGTTTTTATAACCCTTTTATGTACAGGTGTATCTTGTAATTATTCTTCTTTGTGATAACTTTTACTTTGGCTAGTTTGTATTTTTATCAGAATAATATTGGGTTATTTCTTATATCTGGCTGGTTCCATTTTTGTACATTTTATTGTCTTTGTAATACTTAGTGTTTTATTTTTTAAGCATGTCATTTTTAGTTTTGCCTTGTAATACTACTTTTTGTGTTTTTATACTGAAATAAATTCGTAGATTTACAGAATTCTTGTTAATTTAAGGATAAGTTTGACAGATTTTCACCGTCTTATGTCTTTTTGAAAATTCACTCCTTCTCCAGTTGTTCACCGTCTTTATGTTCTTTTCCAAACAGTCGCTCCACCTCCAAACGAAGGCGAAGAAAACTACAAAGACTGGGTGTTCATCAACTACACGTTCAAACGGTTTGAAGGATTAACCCAGAGGGGTGTACCTCAGAGAACGCCAGCCCACATGATCTCACGGCAGCTCATCCAAGATAAAGGAATGTAAGAACTGAAAAGGTGAACCTCGTCCCTCGTTCGGTTTGTTCAAAGTCTTTTGACAGGTTTTGCCGCAGTGACTTAAAGCAACGTTAAAAATGCAAAGATAGTATATCTAAAGTCCGTTTATTGTCTTCTGTGGTTTTAATGCTTGTTTTGTTTTTATTTTATTTCATTTTTTAGAAGCACCCCTATTTCCAGAAATGGAACATCTCAATGCCTTGTTTATTTGTTCATGTAATGGATTTTTGCTCACTGCCCAAAGAGGAATTAGATGTGTGTGCATAAAAAGACTATTCTTTAAAAAAAAAAAGAGAAAGTTGTAGAAGCTAAAAATGTTTAACTCTCTTCTCTTACTCATAACCAACCATTAAACTTAGCGCTCTACAATGTAGATAAAATTAATTTACTGTAACCGAAAAACACTTTCTGTAAATGTTCCACCCCCAATTACAAACAGGGTTTGCCCTTAACTGTTCCAGTGACTAGCCAGCAGGACCTGGTAGCTTGTCCGGAAATCCCTCTCTTTGATCAACTTCTCTAGCTCTGAGGATACTGTTCCCAGAATGTCCTCGCAACATATAACTCTTGGGGTTACTTAATTGTGGAAATGTCATCATTTCAACAATCGTCCTAATATTTGGATCCTAGTTTCAGACCCTTTTGTCAGCAGTGACTCTCACCCCGGGTTGTCTGCTTCCCAGGGAGTTGAGGATTGGTCTCAGCCAGGGCTGCGAGTTGAGAGAGTTGCGACAAAGAGGGACCAGTTTTTTTTTATTGGTCACTTGGTTGCTGGACGCCATTTTACGGTCCAAATGCAGCACAACCCAATGTGCAGTCTAGTCTGGCACCCTGTGTATTTTACCGAAATGGGCTTCTAATGGCAAGTTGTCCCAACTCTCTCAATAACTGGCTCTGGTCTTAGCATCCCTGATGAACAGGGATAAGAATGTTGTAAAACACCTTGATCTAGCTACAAGGATAATGTGCATTATATAACACGGCCATTTCACACACGGCAATTTACAGGCAACCAGTTCCAGGCAATCTCTGCAAAGGCAAAATATTCACTTTTCAAATCTCACATAAAGTTCTTGGAGATCGTGAGACACTGTATGAAAAATGTCCCTTGTGCTACTGAAGAGTTCCTTGTGAATGCTGTGCGGTTGGTTGCCTCCAAGTTGCCTGTAAGAAGTGCCCTGTGTGACAAGGCGTTGTGACTAGGCGTTTTAAGAACTGCGTGTGATCTTTCCCCGCCATGCAAAACCTCTATTGTACCTATCGACATGTAATTCAATAAACATGTTTGCTCAAATCATCGCGATAGATTGGTAAAAATATGGCCACCTATTTATCTGCAAACTACACACAATGAAAAGCTTGAAAAATTACCTCAATCACGTAACTTTTGTTGTAAATTTGAAGATTGTATAAAACATGTAACCATGACTACACTACATTACTCAGATGTGCTTCCTGTTTGAAAAGGTCATCAAAACGATTCTCAATGGTTCCTGTAACTTGAAATAATGGTTGTTGAAAACTCGCCGTGCGGTCGGTTTTACATTCAATCGGTCAAAACTCGTTTCAACAACATTTTTCAAATGGTTTGTTGGTGAGAGAAACATGATTCAACTTCAGCGAGTATTTTCCCATGGTGTTCACGATAAAGAACCATGATTGTGATGTAAGAGTGGTAAGATGGTGTCCAATAGTAACAGTGTATTTAAGACCTTAACTTGAGGGGTCTCTTGGAGTGGTAATATGGTGTTCACTGGCTGCATACACCGTGGCCAGTCTGGGGTGTGTTTTTTCGGGGTCGTAACCAATAACTTTTTCGGTTGACTTGGCCATTGGTTAATCACTGGGCAATGACTGATACAGTTATTGGTTACGACCGCGAAAACGCACCCATGACCATGGAGGGGAAATTCTTCTATTCACTGTACTTTGGAGTGGTATCATGCCAACTCGTAGCTTCGATTTAAGAAGTCTTGGTTACCAGCTAAATTGACATGGCATTTACATCGCTTGTGACTGGTACCTGACCACTTTTCTTTCTGCTTAGCAGCCTCAGGAAATGACTCGGTTTGATGTACTTCCCGTTGTCGGGAAAAGTTTCCTTCCCTTTCTCATCAACCTGAGTAAGTAGAAAGTGACAGGGAAAACTGGTTCACTGTTTGCTGTAAATGGTCGTAAAAGCATTTTACCCTGACTGACAAGATAAACAAGGAAATAAAGTTCACTCTGCTGTCAAACTTCAATGAAATTCTGACATTTTCAGAATTTTTGGTCACTTCCTCCAATAATGTTGAACTTTATGTTTGTTTTGTCACAGGGAAGAAGTAGCTATTCCGAATTCCCATGAATTTCTTGACTTATTTTACCAAACTTCCTTGATAGAACATGTACAAAATATATGCGTTCATGTACAAGATTTCCATGTTTGCAAGTGTCCACTTGCAGGTTCATGCACAGTGCAGTGTCCATTTTTACATATTCCTCCATGAATTTCATCAGAAACTACTTCAGTGACTAGAAAAGGAAAATGTTGAACCTTAGTAACGAGACTTCCATGTGCGTAGATTTCAGTGGATTGAGCCCCAGACCTTGCAGAAATATTTGAAATGGCAGGGAAGTTGAAAGGATTGTTCAGTTGATAACTTATAAGGTATTGTAAATATATATAGTGGATTCAAATATAACTATAAAGCAGTTTTGTTTTCACTTTTTGTGTAATTAAATAAAAAAAAACATAAGAGCATTGGATATGTACGTACAGATGACCTAAGTTTACATGTGGCGGCCATTTTGGTCTAGTTCCCTGTCTTGCATTAACTATTTGCCTAAAGGAGACACTGAGTGGCCTTGTTGCTGTGGTGGTACCATGCTTGCCTCGCAGTTTGTGTGATCTCAAATTTTGAGGTGCAGTACTATGACTAATAATGTCGGCCTATTTTATTTGACCATAAACACGCAAACCTTGACCCTCCTGCTGTCTGACCATTCAATATCATCTACTGTAGTTTTAAATGATAGTATAAACTATGCCAGCCTGCATAATGAACTATGCCAGCTTGCAATAATGATATCATGTGGTGACTGCATCTACACAGTTAGTACACACTTACACAGAAGAAAAAAAATGTGCTTAGCAAAACAATTTATAAGCAAAAAATACCAGGGAACCCGTCACAAACAGTATACATTATGTATGTATTTTTGCTGGTAAACTGTTTCTGCTAAGCAATATTTTTCTGTGCTAAGCAATTTTTTTAAAAAGCTGAACGGCTTTATGAAATTTGGCCCTGTGCTACTGTACACAAACTGTACAGTTGAAAGGGTTCAAATGGTCAGTCAACTTGCAGGAAAAATTTTACTGCGAAAAGGAAGTTTAAATTTATGAGTGAGCGTGCAATTGTGGTACCACCTCGGTAATAAGCCATCTTGAGATATTGTGGACACAATACTATGACACTGTTAGGTTTGGGTAAATTTGTCTGTATACACCTAAAACCAAACAATGCATTCCTGGTGTCCACCATACATGTATCTCAAAAAACCTAAGGGAGATGTGTCTTCATTAGCCAAGGAATTAAAGGTATTGTACACTTTTGGTAACAGCTCAAAATCAGTGTCCACATTTTGTGTGATTAAACATATGCATGAACAAACAAACCTGTGAAAGTTCAATTTGAGCTCAATTGGTCATCGAGGTCACGAGAAAATAGTGAAAAGAGATCTTATGTGTTTTCTGTTTTTTCAAATTATCGCGCGCGATAATTACTATTGTTTTACTCGTTTCTCAGAAACGATAGCATTTTAGGCAGAAATATTTTAAGGAACCCTTTCTACCATTACTTACTTTAAATCATGTAAGTTATGTGTGAATCTGTGAACATTGTGTTTTTCGATCTTTCCAATAGTGTACAGGGCCTTTAAGGAAAGAGATCACTTATTTATAAAATCTTTGTGCAGTGAAGTTTTCTGCTGCTCTACTTGGGTCGTTAACTGAACTTTTTGTGACTCAAATTGGGTCGTTGACTCAACATGGACTGTTGCACAAATTGAGTTATTTTCTCAACTTGAGCTACTCCTCATTCGCAGCTGTTTCTCAACTTGGGTTTTTGTTTCTAACTTGGGCTGTTTTTCATACTTGGGCTGTTAATATTATAGAGCTTTCTAGAGTTTGCAGATAAACTCGGAACGTTTTAGTTTTGTGTGATAAGCAAATTATTGAAAACTTATTATTTGTAAGTCTCCTTAGATATCTTTATTACCTCTTGAATATATTCACTTATTTATTTTCGGATTGCCTTCCTCATTGAATTTGTCTTTTCAGCCTAAAGTCTTGTCTAGATATTTTTTCTTATTCAATTTCTAGAAATCATGAAGTTAAAGAAAAGCTTTTCCTCTGTAAATATTATAATATTAACAAATTTAAACATTTATGAAAACAAAAATGTAGTGTGCATGTAGGCTGAGCCCAGTATGACTATTACCAAGTTCTGAGAGGTCACATATGACTTGACCTTTGAACCATGTCGGTGACTTTTGACCTAGATTGGGAAGTGTCAGTTGGAGGCGTTGAAGCCTTAATTTCTTTAAAACTACATTAAAGTAAACGGTAGACGTAAATGTTGGCACCTGTGTTAAGTGGCCATGCTAAAGATGTGTCCACACTATGCAGGTTAGAGGTACGTGTTAGAATTGAATGTGCTCATTCTGAGTGTTTTTGTACCTGATAGGAGCAGGTGCAAATTGAGTGTTTTGTACCTGATAGGAGCAGGTGCAAATTGAGTGTTTTGTACCTGAAAGGAACAGGTGCAAATTGAGTGTTTTGTACCTGATAGGAGCAGGTGCAAATTGAGTGTTTTGTACCTGAAAGGAGCAGGTGCAAATTGAGTGTTTTGTACCTGATAGGAGCAGGTGCAAATTGAGTGTTTTGTACCTGAAAGGAACAGGTGCAAATTGAGTGTTTTGTACCTGAAAGGAACAGGTGCAAATTGAGTGTTTTGTACCTGATAGGAGCAGGTGCAAATTGAGTGTTTTGTACCTGAAAGGAACAGGTGCAAATTGAGTGTTTTGTACCTGATGGGGAACAGGTGCAAATTCACAGAAAGATAAATTAGTTTGTGGCTGTTTTGTTTTAAGGAAAGTTGGCAAACAATGTTAAACTTTCCAAAGCATGTTTTAAACATGTTTGTGTCAATTTCGACCCCCATTTTGTTATTACGTTTTGTGGAAAACCAATAATACAGAGTTTTTAGATATTAGGGATGTCTGATACTTAAACCATTTTTAACAATTCAGTCATATTTTTTTTTGAAATCGGGTTGTTGACAGTTGTAGATGTTGTTGCTTCCTTGTGGTGTAAGCCAGTGTCTTTTATTCTTTGCTTTGTGATATTGCTCTCATTTAATGAAGTGGTTCATCAAATACAAGCTCAAGAAATTCTGTTGGCTCAAATATTTTCTTAAGGGTCCACTTTTGTTGTTTTTATTTGTTTTTGTTTGCCAAAGAAAAAAGTAGAAATAAGTTGCAGCTTGACAAATTAACTTTGACTTTCAGGAGACCATCAGTTTACACAGAAAATACTACATGTAGCCAAGTTTGGCTTTGGCAAGATTACTGGATGGGATTTGATTCAAACATGGATGCCATAAGCCATAGCCAATGTCACAAATTTCAGACATTATCATTTTTGTTGTTATTTTTAAAAAGTTTCCTTTGTGTAATTTAATAATTTTATTAATGAAGTGTAAAGTAAGTATAATGTAGGACAAAATTGTGAAAATATTTTAAGAAAGTTTAAAAGCTTCAGTAAAATCAACATGTATTTACTAGAGCGTGATATATTAAAATAGGAGTGACTCCAACTATATTACTACCAGGAACAATTAGCAATGCTTTTCTTTGTCTTATATTTTGTATGTGGTTCTGTTCAGTGGTTTCCCATCCACACTAGGGCCTAATATCATACACCCGCTTAAGCAGAAAATATTGCTTAACAAATTTCTGCTTAGCAACAATAAGCAGGATATCAGTCACAGATACTACATGTAAAATGTATTTTTAAAGCTGGTAACTGTTTTCTGAAAAGCGTGATTTTGTTGTGCTTAGCTAGTTTTTGTGCTTAAGCAGCTCTTTCAAATTTGGTCCAAGGGATGAAGCCTCAAAAATACTGATGTTGTCATGATTCTCCCTGATTCTGCAGAAAGTTCCCTGAAAATAAACCAATCTGTCCATGGTCTGATGTACAAGTTCGAAAATCTCCCCGATTATGTGTTGAATGTAGATCTAAATATCATGGACCAATTATGGTAGTTTGTTATTGAGTTTCACAACAGAGTTACATAGATAACGCATTCTCCATCACTGGGGCGTTTTTGACTTGGTCCAAGACGTCACTATCTTTTACTCGTAACATGATAACCCGACTAAGGGCGAACTTTTCATTCTTGAATTCATCGGCGCGGCTGACGACTGTAGCTAGAAATTGAACCAAGGATAGTGACGCATTCTGTTGTTGGAATTGATCCATGGGAAGGTCTTGGAACCAAGAGTAGTGTCTTCTTTGACTTGTTCCCTCGCGTATTTCTTTCCTGCATTCGCCAGATTTATCACAATCCCCATGGCAATTTGATTTGATTTTTGTAGACTGTTAGGCTTTATATAGCCCAATCAACAATATTGTTTGTCAACAAACATCATTATAACTTGATTTTTGTAAAACAAATGAAAATCATCTAGTTTTTAGTTTCTTGTTCAATCCAAAATTGATTCAGAACCCACTGTTTCCATTACAGAATCTGAAGAATTTACAAAAGTTACTGGACAGCAAATAATCAAATATCAAGTCGAGGAATTATTTTTCACAAACTAGCTTTATTTCTTGTTTACTGTACCAATAAAATCAATCCAAAATTGATTCAGAACCCACTGTTTCCATTACAGAATCTGAAGAATTTACAAAAGTTACTGGACAGCAAATAATCAACCATTAAGTCAAGGAATAATTTTTCACAAACTAGCTTTATTTCTTGTTTACTGTAACAATAAAATCACATCTTTGCATTGTTTCTGCTATTCTTTATAGAGTGTGCATTGATACTGCGCTAATAAAACAAAACACAAGACCCCAATGCATATGCCAACCTAGCTCGACTCTGTCAATCGACAACATGCCTAATTCTAATGTCAACCAATTCGGTATATTCGCTCGACCACAACAAGGGCGCTGTTTATGAGCTTGTGACATCAAATGCAAAGGAGCTGTAAAATAAACTACATGCTAATATTTACGTCTGTCTCAAATCTTTCTCAAATACCCCAAACAAACAACAAAAGGGGAAAAATGTCTTCTCGAAAAAAGAAAAGAAAAAAAAAACACTTCAAGGAAAACTTAATAAAACTACAGAAACAACAAGTGAACATATAGGTTAAAGAAATTAAGAATTGAACAAGACATATTCACTGAAAATAAAAGTAACACAGTAGAAATTTGTTCAGCTTCAATTATTTAAGTGTAAAGTTAAGTATAAAGTAGGAAGAAATTGTGAAAATATTTCAAGAAAGTTTAAAAGCTTTAGTAAAATCAACACGTAAAGAATTAATAAAATCAACTACATGTAATTAAGCATTGTTTTTTGGAACAAATTAATTCCCATTCCCTAAGTATCAACAAAAACAACATTCATACTCAAAAAAATTTCATCAAATTGGGTGAAAAAAAAAAAAAAAAAATGGTTTTGGTAGTGATTTTGTGCATGTTCATATCACGACCCAATTTCATGGCTCTGCTTACCGTTAGCAAAGAGTTGGTGCTTACAAAAGGAGGGAATTCAGCGCTTACGATAAGCGTTTTTCACAGGTAAGCAGGGATTCTTTTGCTTGTGCATGTGCATACTCCACATGACACTAGGCATTCTTCGCTTACACAGCTAGCGCAGAAATCCAACGCTTGCCCTGTAAGTGAAAAATGGCGATCACAAGTGCAGAATTTGGCGCTAAGCAGAGCCATGTAATTGTGCCCTGGTTTACTTTGAAAGCGGCAATCAAACAAGCAATAATGATCGGGGAACGATTTATCCAAGCAATTTATTAAAAACGAAAGGATTACACTTAACATGTTTAGTGCACACTGAGTGCTAATACTGATGATCTTGAGTAGAAACTGACACATTTTAAGAAGCAATTTGCCCTGCTTTCAGGACTGGAATTTCCTCTTTGAGCGGGCAAGGCCATTTTCATTTTGCAAAGGGCACTTCCATTGGAAAATCTTAAAGACACCCAGACATCCCTTTGGCTAACACTGTGTCGCCACAGGTCTTGTTAGTCCTGGGCCCAATTTCAGAGCTGCTTAAGCAGAAAATGTTGCTTAACAATTGTCTGCTAAGCAGAAATGAGCAGGATACCAGTCACAAATTGTACATGTGACATGGTAGTTTGGCTGGTAACCTTATTTTTGTAAGCATAATTATGTTGTGCTTAGCTACTTTTTGTGCTTAAGCAGCTCTATGAAATTGGGCCCAGAACGCAAGCCTGGAATTTCCTCTTTGAGAGGGCAAGGCCATTTTCATTTTGCAAAGGGCACTTCCATTGGAAAATCTTAAAGTCTATGGAAAACTTTTGAAGGGGCACTTTTGAAGGCCAAGACCAGGGCCAACAGAGGCCATCGCGGCCTCCGTGGCTTCTGTGTAATTCCAGGCCTGCGCTGTACGAGGACAATCCTTCACTGGTGATTTCTTGTTCTCAACACTGCAGGATTGGTACCTGGTATTAACTTTATAATCTGCAAACTTTCTGATAGAAACTGTTGTTGTAATCAATTTACAAAAAACTTTATTGTAGTAAAATCAAAAAGTTAATACTGGCAAACAGCAGTTAAATATAATAATCTTATACAGTTCATAAATTCTTTGAATGATACTTTTAGTGCATTGATAGACATTTCTATAATACATAAAATAAATACACTGAATAAATTTGATAAAAAAAAAAAAAACTTTTCCCCATAATAATTCTGCTTATAAATTGAATAATCCATGTATCTCTTATAGGTACAAGTCTATTTAATGTACAGAATATGTGGCATGTTGTGGCTGAGCATTCAAGACAAAGAGCACTGGGGTCGATTTCACAAAGCACTAAGATTCATCTTAAGATGAGTTATCAGTATTACCATAGTGATTTGTGTTGTGACATTACTCTTTGCTAAGCAACTGCGATGGATTTGCAGTTACGATCAGTCTGAACTCTTTGTGAGATCGAGCCCTGGACTCCTGTTCTGGTGATTCTGATCAGCAGAGTATGGAGATACTGCCGGCTCGGCTCTTCAGTCGAACCGGCGTTCCGTTTTCATTTCTTGCATCTTCGGGTCCCGGGATCGGACACGGCCTGGCGCGGCTCTACGGTGGTCGTACCGGCGGTCCAGTGACTACCATCATTTTCGGACCATACTCCGCGGCTTATGAATAGATTTTCAGGCCTTCAACATGCTCCACGGCTCATACTCCAGGCAGGCTTACACTGACATGTAAAGTAAGCTTCGGCTATTTTCAGAGCAGGGTTTTGACCAACCTCGTCCCCTTGGTTTACTTTATTTCCAACCATGTTTACAATAGTAAACCCTGGGAGGGAAACTCCTTACTTGGACCCTGATTGGACAAAACCAAATGTTAACCAAAACAGCCGGCCGGCGACCAATGTACAAACAGGCTATTAAATCTGGTACCGGACCACGAGACTATGACGAAGATGTGAGTTTCGAAAAGCAGCCAGACTATTCTAATTTACATATGTATTCACAAATTGTGGATATGCAAATGATCCAATACCAGGGTGAGAGAGCGGTCAACGACTCACCCACCACTGGTTCAAACCCTTTCTTCTGTGCATGATATGAACATCGGGCACTCTATGATATACTTCTGTGCAATCTGTGACTGGTATCCTGCTTATTTTTGCTTAGCAGAAAATTGTTAAGCAATATTTTCTGCTGAAGCAGCTCCATGAAATTGGCCCCTGGTGCTGTGCCTTACATGTACCAGTTAGGCTATATTCCAGGGGCCAATTTCACAAAGAGATAAGACTAGCCTTATCTGAAGTTAAGACCAGTAACTGGTTTTAACTTAAGACTAGTCCTATCTCTTAGCATTGCCTCGGACTAGTCCTAAGTTAGGAAGAGTTTGGGGAAATTGACCCCAGGCGGCTTATAATCTGATAATTACCGTACATATGTCAGAAATCAGTATCCACTTCCACCTATTAACATTTGAGGAAGTTAGGAATTATAACAACAGAAGGGCAAATAACAATCTATGTTATAAGTCAAACTAGTTACATATGGCCAATTTACATTTCAAAATACATTACTAATGCGCATTATACTTTTATAATTACATCAATATAATATACGCTTGACAAATCTTACACAAAGAGTGAATTCCCTAAAAGCCTAAAAGTCTACCATCAAGAGACCATGCTAGTCTAGCTCCAAACGACACTTGTATATAATTCACGTAGCTACATAATGCCATGAAGCCATGGAAGATGCCAAACATTTTTGGTATTTCGGGTATTTAGGCCAGGACCGAGTAAATGGTTTTAGCAGTGGCTAAGGTTGGATAAGCTTTGTGGCTGTGCATACAGCCGTAGCCGTAGCCGTAACTACCCAGCCCTGATACTTCTCGGAGGCAATAGACCTTATGCATTGACATCATCCTGCCGCAATCTTAGGAGGTAAAACGATGATGCAACAAAGGAAAAGCACATGTACGCCCGGCGCAAAGGGTGGGCCAATGAACAACCTTCTTTTGACCTCTGGCCGAGGGCGCCCAACTCAAATTACGTCATGTGCATAAGGTCTATGAGGGCAAATGCCTCCAGGCCTCTGGTCATTGACTTGGTGCCCCTTGAAATGCTCCAGTACAATTTTATACAATTTCACTCAAAGAGGAAATTCTGTCTTGCCCTCAGAACGAGAACAAAGTCTCAGGGCCTAATTCATAGAGCTGCTTAAGCACAAAAAGTTGATAAGCAGAAAATTGTTAAGCACCATTATGGTTCAACCTCAAAGAGCTGCTTAAGTACAAAAAGTAACAAAGCACAAAACAATTTTGCTTACCAGAATACGATAACCAGCCAAAATATTATGTCACATGTACCATCTGTGACTGGTATCCTGCTTATTTTTGCTAAGCAGGGCCCTGGTCAGAATTCTAGTCGCTTATAAATCATGGTCGAGCTTGGAGGTCCGTCACCCCAAAAACCACTTCTCGTTAACCTGACATTATTTGTCTTTCAGAAAATTCACTTTATATTTCTTCTTAGTAATATAAACTCTCTGGGTATGTTATAAACTATTTATTTAAAAAGCAAAGACTTGTATTGGTCAATCGCTTGCTTTGTTTTCTTTGGATTAAAATTGATCTGTACAATGAAAAACCGCATCTCTAATATTGTAGAATGCCCATCCTCTACTTTTCATCCAAAAAAGTAGATTAAAAAGATTAAACAAACTTTTAAGTCAATAAAACCTTTCAACAACAACAAAAAAAGATTGAAAACAAATGCATAAAAAAAACATAATAAATAGAATTAATATTGAATTAAATAAACAAATTTGATTTCAGCTAAAAGTCAATCCATTTAAGAAGACTTCACACTCTTCCTCTTGTTGCACGTCTTGGGCTTAACGCATTCTTCAACTTCGACTTCGGCGATCTTCTCCAGCTCAGGCACGACAGAGAGGGCGATTCCCAGCTGAGCTGTGTAGTAAGTGATCATGATGATGTGTTGCCCGTATGGAACGGGTACCGTGAACTTGTTAATCGCCAGGACCACGTCGGAGATGACGAAGAGCAAAGCGCCTACACACGCGCAGGTCTTGGTCCAGGAGAGGGCGAGATATTCATTCGAGCTACGGCACGCCACAGCATCGTAGTGATCAGAAGCCCGTAGAAGATGGATAAGTAGGTCAGAGGGCCTTTAAGACCCGGGTAGAGGGCCACGTACAGGCAGGCAAAGAGAGGCAAGAACACCAGGAGAAAACCCCAACGGTAGGGTCTACCGTGGAAGGCGATGCTGTACAAGAAGTGAGCGACGGCGAAGAAGAGCAATCCATGGACGAAGAATTGCTTCTTGTACACCAAGCAGGCGTCGCCAATCCCCGAGAAGATGAGACCAGTAAGGATGCAGACGGAGTAGCGTTGCTTACGACTGAACCCGCTACGGTACAGGTAGCTACCAACGAAGATGCACAGGAAGATGATCGGGAGACACTTGAGGAGGATACCCCATGGAGACGGTTCAGCACCTTGAGGAATCCAATGGATGAGGTAGATCAATGATGAATTGATGAACGGGAGGAGACGCAGACCTGTGGACTGCAACTGTGGAATCAGATCAAAAAAGAACTTTTAAGAATATTGAGAAATAACAATCATTCAATGTTTTAAAGGAATCTTCAGCATTAATCTGGACGTTTCAACAACGGTTTTCTCACAACAAATGTATCTTGAGCAATACTTCGGTGGTCTTACTGCAACCATGGTGTAACCGTTCTTAACCTCTTTAAAAGTAAATCTCAGTATTCAAATAATTTATACTCTCTGGCCTGATATTATAACCTGCACAGCAGCCATGAAGGTTCTAACCTACATTGCCCTGGTTTTGTTCAAAGTGAAGTGCCCTTTGCCAAAAAGAAAACAACCAGGCGTAACCTTGCCCTCTCAAAGATGAAATTCCAGGCGTAGACGCTGAAAATTCTGCTTTTGTTTTGAAAATACATAAACACCCACATACAAATCCTTCCATCTTTAGCAACATCCCACTATATATAGGTCTAGTAGAATAGAAAAATTAATAAAACAGCCCTAGATTAAAAAAATTTTAAGCTCAACGTCCAGTCAGGAGAAATTCCTATTTTGAAATTCACTAGAGAGCAAGGTACGAACTCTGCTGTTTGTTACACAATGGATTGTGTATGAATTGAAGTTTGGCCTTGGGTCAATTTGACAAAACCAATACATCTATCACAAAAAACAAAATGTACAACATGAGTTTTAACAAAACAAACACCAGACATTTCCATACGTATTTCATATTGCCTCGCACCTTTTATTTATTGATCAATTTCATTGAATTTTCTTCCTGAAGTGGTTGGAAAATATCGCTTTAGCGAAAAGCATTTCCAGTAAAATATGAATTGCTACCATGCCCAATGTCACGCTAAATTGGAGGTCAAAACTACACACTCTGGTTAGCAGTTCCAAAGAAACTACAGGAAAAGCTTCTCTTTCCTTTATGGTGGTTTTAAACAAACAGCAACAGTAATTACCAACCCCCTTCCCATCTCAGATTAATTTCATCCAGCACTTTTTCACAGCAAAATTGTTTTCAGACTGAACATTTTTTTGTGCACACTGAAGGCTACTATTACTGAGTAGCAAAGGATGAGTTTTGAGTTGCAACCAAGACAGCTTGGGTTGCATTTTGCTACGCTATACAAGATAAATCATTCACTGCCCCCACCCCTTACTCCACCTTCCAAAATTACATGCAACATAGTCTAACTTAACAATTAAAATTTTCTAAGGCGCTATTCCATCAAGATCATAGATCACCAATTATATAGATCAGGGGTCGATTTCACAAAACTCTTCCTAACTTAGGACTAGTTCTAGGCAATGCTAAGACAGTATTAAGAGATAGGACTGGTCTTAAGTTAGGACCAGTAAGTCGTATCTCTTAGCATTGCCTAGGACTAGTCCTAAGTTAGGAAGAGTTTTGTGAAATCGACCCCTGGGTTCATTTGATCTTTTATCAAACAGCTCTTTATCATGGGGGAAGGTCCACTTGCGCAATCCACTTTAACATAAAAATAACCAAGTATCAATTTTATCTCGTCGATTCATTTGTAATATTTCTTAACAGATAGAAAACAAACAACTGATTATCACAAAAACAGCATGTTGTCTACATGTGGGTTCAATTTTAGTTCAAACATAACTGCCGTCAAAATCGATCCAGATAATATGAATGTGAACCATCCTAAATCTCTTGAATCCTTCAAAGCCATGTTAAAAACTCATTTGCTTATATTCTAAGTTACTAATATTTGTGTTTATTCATTGTTTTGTACAGCGCCTTGAAACCTTTGTAAAAGGCGCTTTATAAATGTTCCTATTATTGTTACAACTTCCTTTATGTTCATCGGATAAAACAAAACCATAACAGCGACTAAAATTGAATGTTGGAATTGAAAGTTTGCATTTTGTATAAAAATTAAATATCACGACAATTGGAGAAAAGTTTCTTCTTGGTGTGGAGATGAAGCCCTGAATGTACGGGGCCCAATTTCATGGCTCTGCTTACCGCCGAATTCTGCTCTTCGGTGACCATTCTCCGCTTACTGTTCAAGCGCCGAATTTCTTTCTGCGCTAGCTGTGTAAGTGTAGAATGCCTAGTAACGTGGAGTAGGCACGCGCACAAGCCGAAATTCCCTGCTAACCCGTGAAATACGCTTGACGTAAGTGCGGAATTCCCTGCTTCCGCAAGCGCCGATTCTTTGCTTACGGTAAGTAGAGCCATGAAATTGGGCCCAGGTGGTTACATTTTAGAGGTTTTTTACGCTTTACATCATTTCAAATTAGATATCTGAAGAAGGTTTTGTCATAACACGGGCCCAGTCTTATCTCTCTGATGGAAAGTTTTATAGCCTGCCCGATATGGGGCAGAGGGTCCCCCCCAATGTTCCCACACTATAACACACTATTTTCCTCTTGTATAGAACTACCCCCCCCCCTAAAATCCTCAAAAGAATTCCTGAGATTCCAAGCATACAATTAAGACACAATAGGAGGGGGGGGGGGGTTCCCTCTGCCCTACAATGACGTGCTTAATTGCAAGTTACCACTTAAATTTGAATTCATCAGACTATAGAGACAGTTGCTATGTCACATGATCCGGGGCAAGCTTTTGCATAGTTACGTAAGAGACGGCGAACACCCATACACAATTCTGAATGGATGTGTACGGCACAATGGTACCAGGGTTTGCTCATCTAGAGGTTGCTATACAAAAGCTTGCCCTGAACCATTTGACATAGCAACTGCCTCTATAGTCTGAGGAATTCAAATGTAAGCGGTGACTTGTGACTAAGCAAGTCATTGTACTAGACTTTATTCAAATCTAACTCGCAAATGGCTTATTGGCAAGTTTGCCTCTTATGAGAAAATCTGAAGATCCTGGTTAATCTCGTTGCCTAATGGTGGGAATACTCGTAAGAGTTACGGTAAAAACCAAATGGGAACAATTTCTCATGAGTTGGGGAGGCTCTCCTCTGAAACATCTTCCAAAGATGTTGAACCACCGCTTCTTTTACAGAACCACCCAAACTGGTAGTCCCTTTTCAAAACCAAGGGCTCGAATTTGGGAGGAAAATCCACAAGACCGCGGGACTTGTAGCTCAAAATATGAACTAAACCAGAAAACTTACAACAGAGACAACAAACCAAAATGAGTTTCACATTTGAATCATTTTTAATTGAATGAACACCAAGAGAAGATTTATCTCATTTTGTCTGATTGGTACTACTTCAATACTCAACAGAGTTGAAAGATATTTATCAGACTCGGAGTTAACATTTGAACATCACATTTTATTTTAAAGGAACATTACAGAATTGGTTTTTGCTAACAAAACAGTTGCTGGCAGTGTAAGCACTTTATGTAATCCACCACATACATAAACTGACAAACCTGTAGAAGTTTGAGATCGATCGGCCATCTGGGTCACGAGAAAATAGTGAAAAACCGATTATACATTTGCATGAAATCATATAGATTCAACAAATGAATAAAATGCTCAAGATCTGAAACCATGACTTTAGCTCTGGCTTAGGCTACATTTTGCTAAAGGTTCTAGGTTCGCTAAGAAGCAGTTTGATCTTTTTAAAGGCGCTATATAAATATTAATGATTACTATTGATATTATACAAAGTTTTCCTGAAGTTTTCCTGAAATTATATGTTGTAGCTCATAATGGAGGTTTGACTTGAAACAAAAAAAAACAAAATCTAGGTTTTGACCAATGATTATCAATATTATTATAGAAAATTTTCCTGCAGTTTTCCTGAAATTGTAAGGTCATAATGGAGGTTTGAGTTTAACATGTGAAACAAAATAAACAAAATCTAGGTTTCACATGAGCGCTGTATCTTTAAACATGAAGCACTAGTCATTACTGACTTTTAAATTTATCAGACGGCAACAAGTTATTTAGTTTTTCCGTTTGTTCCAACTCCTTGATGACCGACATAGCGATAAGAAGTTGAGCTGAGTAATATGTTGACATTATAATATACTGAGCATGGGGTACTGGATCTGCAAACAGATTAAGAGAGAGCACCGTATCAGAAACTAAGAAGAGTACAGCACCGAAGAAAGCGTAAAGTCTTGTGCGAGACGGATTTTTAGAGCTGGTTAGCCGAGCCATGGCGCGCCATAGCATCGTTAGTATGAGAACGCCGTAGACCATACCAGGGTACAACAGCTTCTTGGCGTTGACACCGGGTAGCATGTACTTAAACATGACGAAGTAGTATGGGAGGTAGAAACACATGAAAGTCCACCACATTGGCCGCTCATGGAATGCTATGATGTAGAGGAGGTGAGCCACGGCGAAGGAAGCCAAGCCGAAGATGAAGTAATCCTTAGCGTAGACGAGGCACGCGTCACCCAGCCCTGAGAACAACAACCCTAAGAGGATACTCAAAGAGTATCTTGAGAACCCAGAGTGAAGGATTTTAATCAAGACGTAGAGGCACAAGAAGACAATAGGGAGACACTTGAGGAAGATCCCAAGGGGGGATGGCTCGTTTCCCTGAGGTACCCAGTGGAGGAGGTAGAGTAGCGATGATGTCACACATGGACCCAGAAGTAGAAAATCCGACCTTAACTGTAAATAAAAACAAAATCATTCAACACTCAGCAGAACAGTACCATTAGTATTTCTATTGAAAACATGCAACAACAAAAAAGATGAAAATATGTGACAAATGAATGCCTTAGAATAAGAAATAAGCAGATAATTTAAGCAGTAAAGAGCTACAGTAATGAAGCACAGCAAAGTTAAACTTATCAACAATGAATTTACTATGAGCTAAACTAATAAGTTAAACAAAAATGAAGAAGTACTCACCATTTACGATTGTCTCATACAGTGAAAAAGAAAATGAGCCCATGATGATGAAAGTAATGATGTCAGAATAGGCAGCAGGTGTGGAGCACAAGGTGTTGTGTTTTAAAGCACACTACTACTAGTACTACCTCCATGCACTGAATGATTACCCCAGATAGTACTCCTAGAAATATGAGGTTCAATCGGATCAAACCTCATACTTCTAGATTACCCAGATAGCACCATAGTTTTAATAATAATATAATTAAACCATGTTTTGTTGTGATGATTCAATTTTCATGGTTATATAATATAAACCATGATTCACAAACCATATTTTATGATGAATTAAATTTTCATGGTTTATAACCCATAATTTATAAGCATTGATTGTATATATAAATGGTATGTAAACCACAAAAATAGTTTTGACAACAATTTCTATGGTTTACTTCTGAATCTATTTCTAAATTCTAATCTATTTTTTACAAGCCGTAAAAACATGTCAAAAATGCGCTCAACAATTAATTGACAAACGGCGCCTGTGCCACTGGTACACAAAGTACAGTAACATTCTCACAAAGTCTTGAAGTACATAAAAGTAACGCTCACAATTCACAACCAGAACAGTTCGTTTTTCGTGTTCTCAGCATCAGTGCAATAATCAATACAAAGTATACAAACAACAAATTCTCTACAATTACAAAATTATTACGGTCAACAAGAGGCTCGAAATCCTGCCAAATATTTTGATTTATATAATCAGATATACAAGAACACTTACCAATCGTGTAATGTCCATGTTGGTAACTTCTTTTGGTTCAGCAAGTCAAATTATCTTGTCAAACTAAGGGTTTAAAGTGTGTAAAATTCGGTCGGCGTTACTCTTTTCGTTCTTTATTATTATTTTATAGTGCACGTGATGTACTTCTGTGTTCGCACTGTGTGTGTTTACGTCGTGTCGTGTGTGACCACCAGCAGCTGTGTGTCGCGCGCAGAAAGGCCCTTTACGTCATACTAAATACACGTGACTTTGTTGATATCAGTAATTATTCCGACGTCATTATATCCGTAGAATTTCATTGGATCTTTTCCAGCTAATCATTAGAATAACATACGTCACTTCTGGAGTTGGTGCCCCTTTTTCATTTCATTATTCTATTTTGCAGATAATTTCTGAAAGTTTAAGGAAAAACAACAACACGACAACAACAAACAAACAACAAAAAATTCTTCCTCCATTGTGTGCAACAGTAATTTAATGGCATATTTTTAAAATTTAATATACTAATAGCCGGTAAATGCAAGTTGTTTTTCCCCGGATGACACACAGATTGTCTATTTTATCCTCAGTAAAACATCCTACTGTCGTTGAGGGGCCAAACAAACTCTAACCCTACACTAAAATTGTACTAATTTTTAGTGAAAAAGAGATCGCAATAAAGGTTTTTAAGCTGACTGATTTTTGTCATAAAAAAATAACTAAGTAACAATAGACACTTGAGGGCTCACTTTACTTTTTGCGCTAAGAAAAAAAAACGCTGGTGCCCCGTCGTATGTTGTTAACAGGAGACCAATCATGCATTTGGCAAGTACCAACTAATAAAACTATATGGCCTTTTGCGTTGAAGGCGATCGCCGTACCGAATCGAAGTGAGAGAACTGTTAATTTTATCGTCTAAAATCAAAACAATCCATTTTTTACAAACATCCAAGTATACCTCAATATAAAGTTGATTTATCACTTAATACATATATTTAAGTATTTAGTTATTTTACCGTATTAAAGTGCATGAAAACATTAGAATACGACGTCGTTTTAATCGGCCTGAAAGAATGCATTTTCCCATTCTGTTCTGTGTATACCTAAAAGTATACAATTGTCTGCCCATGTTTGTGTCATTCACTCGTTGTGATCTAAACTGACGATGTTATACAGTATTTATTAATAATTAAGGGAATAGCAAACGTGACATATTGAGCACTTGTAATGTACAAAGTGATTTAAAACCTTCCAAAATTCTGCTTGCACTTGCACTGCAGTCAACAACTCTTATGAATATGAATTGAACTTTGAAGTTCCTCATCCTGTGAAAAATGTGGGAATGATCTTAGACCCAGTATCTGGGACGCTGTATACTCCTTGAAAACAATGTTAGACATCTGCGGCCGTACTACTACAAAACTACTCTAGCACCCAGGTAAATCATTAAATGTTGATAGTGCATAAAATGCAATAGTATGATTTTCCGAACACCCACCATGCCCACCAATCCTCCAAAAATTCACCCCGAAAATGACACAAAGACCAGTAAGCATAAGGTTGTAACACTAACACTAAAACCAGTAACACACTTTGTGACTGTAACACAACAGTCCTTGGTTTACATCATCATTGATCTCCAATAGTATTGACTGGGGATGGAGAATGTTACTGTTATTGTTTGCATGGTTAGTTACATTCCCAACCCATAATGCATCAACGGCAAACCAGACATGTGACCACATGACAGTTGGTAGGGCACCAGTCTAATCCTATGACGGTCATTATTTTAAAGACATCTTTTCTCAGACTGTGTGGACTTATAAGTTATAAACATCAATTTGGAACACGAAACATTATCGTGAGTACAATTAAATGCCTGATGTTGCATCTTTGACATTTCTATATCGAGAAGCCAGTCCTAATGGCCGTCAGAGATTTTCTAGTTATTTTCTTCGGTCTGTTTTTCATTTGAGGAATTTTTACGTGAAAAAAGCTTCAGATGGCAAAACAAAGAGTAAGAAATATACTTGTGCACCCATACTTGTACCCCCAAAGTATTTTTTTTAAAGTGTCACTGATGTTATCAAGCCTGTAATTTCGTCTTTGAGAGGGCAAAGCCATTTTTATTTTGCAAAGGGCACTTTTGTTTGAAAATCTTAAAGTCTATGGGAATCTTTTTGAAGAGGCACCGAGGCCAAGACCAGGGGCAAGAAACCTTTGAAAGGGGCACCAAGGCCAAGACGAGGAATTTCAGGCCTGTGTTATATTAGTTGTATTCAATGTTATTTATTTATTCATTGTTACTTTTGTCTTGTAGAATGTTGATGCCCAAGAAAAGCCGCATCGCCATCTATGAAAACCTCTTTAAGGAGGGGGTGATGGTAGCCAAGAAGGATTGGAATCTACCCAAACACCCAGACCTAGATGTCAGCAACCTCTACGTCATCAATGCCTTGAAAGTAAGTATTATTATTATTATTATTATTATTATTATTATTTATTCTGCCAGTCTCAAAAACAAATACATACAAGTAGAACAAAGGATAATAAGACTTAAAAAAAAAAAAAAAAAAAAAAAAGTAACTTAAATACAGGGTCACTAGAGGAGCGGGATTAGACAAAAGGGTACAGGACAGGTACGGGATGTGGAGGAAGGAAGAGGAAGGGACAACAATCCATTCTAAGATGGCCAGTATCTTGCTTTCATCAGTTGTGTACTCTCCCAAATCCTTCTATTTCCGCTTTGCCAGAATAAAAGATAGCGAAGGATTGAGGACTGAAGGCCCCAAAACAATTGCTCATCACAGGGTCAGGCATTCAAATCTTATCCAACTCTAAACACGTTGGTGTTGAGTGACCATAGATTGGAGGATAGCGGAAGATTGAGGGTCGTATGCCAAAAAAACAATTGCTCATCACTGGGCCAGGCATGCCAACCCTATCCAAGTCGTAACAATTTGGTGTAGAGGTACAAAAAAAAAGGAGGACATTGAATGATTTAAGTCACCTGGGCCCAATTTCATAGAGCTGCTTAAGCAGAAAATATTGCTTAACAATTTTCTGCTAAGCAGAAATGAGCAGGATACCAGTCACAAATTGTACAGGTGAGATGGTATTTTGGCTGGTAACCTTTTTCTGGTAAGCATTATTTGTTTTTGCTTAGCTAATTTTTGTGCTTAAGCAGCTCTATGAAATTGGGCCCTATAGACAAGTTGGCCGAGGGAGCAAGGGTGTTCTTGAGCTGCCGTTACACTCATGTGTGCTAAATGCACAGACTTTTAACTCGAGTCCTTCCATGTTTCAACAGCTTTATGTATTTTAATAGATTTTAAAACTAACTGATATTATTTATGTTTTGTTTTTTTTAAAGACAAAATTTGCTGTACCTCATTAGGAGTTACGTTTAAGGCTTGACAGTGTCTTCCATTCATCAATTAATTTGTCTCCTTTTTCTCTTCAGTCGCTGAGGTCCCGTGGCTACGTGAAGGAGCAGTTTGCCTGGCGTCACTACTACTGGTACTTGACCAATGAAGGCATTCAGTACCTGAGAGATTATCTTCATCTCCCCCCAGAGATTGTACCCTCCACCCTCAAGAGGCAAGCCCGCCCCGAGACCGCCAGACCAAGACCCAAAGGTAAGAACCTTTTCTCATTGTCACGCTTCTTCATTTCTCCTTCCAGATCTTTGTAAACCAAACACGAACAATGTCTGGCCTATTGTTATATATAATTAGCTTCACAGTTGTGTCCTCCTTTGAAAATTGATTCACTACCCACTTAAGATTTCCAAGTACCTAAGACGACAAAACCTCATCTTCTTGCCATCTTGTATGAGTGGATTACTCTTTCGCTTGTCAGAAGCTTTTGATCACAATCATAGGTTGTAAGAGTTTTGTGATTTCAAATAAACTTGGAAGTGAATTTGTCAATGAGTTGCCGAGCCTTCAAACTCATTCAGCTTTCTGGTTTATTTGTCTATACAGCCATGGAGCAAAGAGGACCACCCACAGGTGGAGATGCTCAGCGTGATACCTACAGACGAGGACCACGTAAGTTCAGTTCTAAGAATCTTATCCAGGCCTGGAATTTCATCTTTGAGAGTGCAAGGCCATTTTCAATTTGCAAAGGGCACTTCCATTGGAAAATCTTAAAGTCTATGGGCAACTTTTGAAGGGGCACCAAGGCCAAGAGCAGGGCAACGAAGGCCATGGCTTCCATGGCCTCCGTGTAATTCCAGGCCTGATACGTGCGAGACTTGCATGGTCTATGATGTTAACGTATTTGTAAATATCTCCCTGATTGCTGCACAAAATTTTCCTGATTGTAAGATGCAAATGTTGGCATTTTTATTGTTCTCAAGGATGTTTATGTCAATATTTGTTTGACTTCCTGCGGATAAATTAAAGGAACATTACAGAATTGGTTTTTCTAACAAAACAGTTGCTGGCAGTGTAAGCACTTTATGTAGTCCACCAAACTGAAAAAAACCTGTAGAAGTTTGAGATCAATCGGCCATCTAGGTCACGAGGAAATAGTGAAAAACCGATGACAAATTTGCATGAAATCATATAGATTCAACAAATGAATAAAACGCTCACTGAGCGATAAACTCCAATCAGAAAATTAGTTTATTCATTTCTCATCAAATATGGCATTTCAGACAAAAATATTTCAAGGGATGTTTTCTACTATCATTATCATTAGACCGTGTAAGTTTTATGTAAATCTGTGATAAAAAAGTAAATTTTACAAGTTTTTTTCTTACCAATTCTGTAATGTTCCTTTAAAGATGACGTGCTTCCACTAAAATACTTGTAGGTCTGTGTTGTGTTATTACTTTGCCTTTGAGATAGACTCTGCTTGTGCCAAAATATCAAACCGGGAAGACCGCCAGCATAGGGCTAGATAGCTCAGTTGGTAGAGCGCCGGTACGTTAATCCAGAGGTCGTTAGTTCAAATCCCGCTCTAGTCAATTTTTCTTTGTTCAACCCCCAAACCATTTGAAATTTACCCAGTCAGTTTCCCTTGTAGTTCATTACTTGACAAAATATTAAACCATGAACATTTTTTTGCAGAGATTATGCTGCAATTTAATTGTTTCCGTATTTCCTCTCTTTTTTGTTTGAATATCAGCCGGAGCAGGTGGGCCAGACAAGAAGGGAGATGTCGGTGCTGGAACAACACAGAGCTTTGAGTTTGTAAGTAGAGTCTGTCATATTCCCTGTCTACCAATAATGGTTATAAGTAATGTCAATGAAAAGCAGCCAGTCTACTTTACTATCTGTCATATTCCCTGTCTACCAATAATGGTTATAAGTTATATCAATGAAAAGGAGCCAGTTTACTTTACTTCTAACCTCGGTTTGGTTTACTTATATTGAGGAAAGTTACACATAGCTTTGAGTTCGTAAGTAGAGTCTGGGTGGGGGAGGGGGGCTGGGTGGGGGGGGTGCTGGGTGGGGAGGGGGGCTGGGTGGGGGAGGGGGGGTGCTGGGTGGGGGGTGCTGGGTGGGGGAGGGGGGGTGCTGGGTGGGGGAGGGGTAGGTAGTGGCCCACTCTGTACCAGATGGTTCAAACTGGATTAAACGTACCTATACAGATGTTTTCTTTTGTTTATTTCTCACATTCTTTTTTGTTTACTTTCCCTCCCAATTTGACCCTGTACCCTTCGCAATCTCATCAACTCTTCCGCCTTTTTTTGTATTTTTTCCCCCTTTCTAACACTTTCTTCTTTAATACCGTTATTCAGAGAGGAGGATTCGGGCGTGGCCAATCACAGCAGCCATAGAAAATCAACGAGCATCAAATGGAACAGGAATCACCTTCGCCGTCTGGCATCAGCCATCTTTTATCTTTTTGTTTCATACACACAACCCGATGAGACTCTAATATAAGGCACCATTAACCGAAGTAGATTGGTGCCTCTTTTAGGGTGCACACACCATGATAATTCTTCTTGGAACTAGACACAAGATGGCTGCACCTTTCATTGTGGACACAAAATCAGAATGGGAGTTTAAATATGTGAAGTTATGACAAATAAATAAAATGGGTGTTCATTGTTAACACCTAGACACGGAAAGAGGAAAATGTGTGATTGTCATTTTTTGTTTTGGTTCAGACCTGAGAAATCCTTTCAGTTACAGTCGAACAATTCAAAAGAACTGTGTACAGTTTTTAACACCGAGGTGGTACATAGAGAAGTACTTTAGGGAGTTATGCAAAATTACACTTTGGGTTGAACCTCGTGACAGGGGCCCAATTCCATAGAGCTGCTTAAGCACAGAAGATAGCTAAGCACAACAAAATTATGCTTACAAGAATAAAGTTACCAGCCAATGTACAATTTCTTATGCAACAATTCTGACTGGTTTCCTGCCAATGTTTGCCAAGCACAAAACTTGTAAGCAAAATTGTCGGCTCTATGAAATTGAACCCTGGTTGAGCCGTAGAAACCCTAGGGTTCTATACCTCAACCTGACTTACCCCTTGTTCAATTTTGCGTTCCACCCTTAAAGGAACATTACAGAATTGGTTTTTGCTAACAAAACAGTTGCTGGCAGTGTAAGCACTTTATGTAATCCACCTTATACATAAACTGACAAACTTGTAGAAGTTTGAGATCGATCGGCCATCTGGGTCACAAGAAAATAGTGAAAAACCGATTATACATTTTGCATGAAATCGTATAGATTCAACAAATGAATAAAACGCTCACTGAGCGATAAACTCAAATCGGCAAGTTAGTTTATTCATTTCTCATCAAATATGGAATTTCAGACAAATATTTAAAGGGATGTTTTCTACTATCATCATTAGACCGTGTAAGTTTTATGTAAATCTGTGATCGAAAAGTATATTTGTTCTTACCAATTCTGTAATGTTCCTTTAAGACATTTGCTTATCCAAATCACCCGAACTTTGACCCCTCCCCCAGGTACACCACAGCATATGAAAACTTGCAATAATGGACCCTATAGACCATGTAACCTTTGTCTACAAAAAAGACTTTGTACACATCGTGTTAGCCAGAGGGGTGTCATTTGGATATCCTGTTTTAATTTTGGACACCCTGTTTTGAATTTGGACACACTGTTTTTCTTTCATTTACCTGTGAAAAAATTGTAAGTGAACAATTTGGAGACTTTTGACGCCCTTTTACCAAATCGTGGCTAAAACCTTGCTTGTACAATTAAAGGTCTTGGTGGCAGGTAAGATATTACACTGGTCATATTGGAAATTTGACATTTGTATCTTAATTCTGCATAAATTCAAGGTATAAAAATAACAGCTGTACAAGTTTCAAATGTGCCCCTTTTCTTCATATCAGAAGTTGATAAAAGTCGTATAGTGCAATCTCCTTGAAATGTATGAATTTTACGTTTTCTTCTATTGAGTGTGGGCAAATTGTGCCTGCAGGAAGTCCAGGCTCTGTGGCCATTTTGTGATATAGGGTTAGATGGTATGTAGAATCTCAAAAAAAAACCAGACAACCAGCTGCAACCAATTGAGCAAATCCAAACTTTTAATGAATTTTTCTTAAATTCATATTAGCTGTAATAAGAACAAAACGAAATGAATTGCATGAAACTTATTTAAATGACTGTCATGTTTTTGATGCTAAAAAAACAACATTGTAACTTTAAAAAATAGTTATTAACTTTAATAATGTCTGCCTCGATATCTTTCCCGATTTGTTTTCTGTCTCTTATTCAATCTGAAGTGATCCACACCCTTTTTCAGAGAGTTCATGTTTTTCCCGTCCACGCAATTGTTAAAATACACCCCAAATACTTAAGTTAAAAAACCCACGAGTAATGTTGCAGATTGTGAATCCGCAACCACCGTGGGAAGTGAATTATCTTTTTAAAACTGGTACTCGGCAACTTTGAGACGGCTTCGTATAAGTAATGGAGGGCACCACGAAGAGTTAGACTGGCCCCATTTGTCAGATAAAAAGCGTTATTTACGGTATAGGCCACGCTGAGGTGCCGCGCCCGTACTTTGGCTACTGGGATTACTTCCTTATTTTTCTATTCAGCTTGTCGATAGTTGACCGAATTCGAGGACTTTTATAACTAAAGTTTGCGAATGTTTTGTTAAATATTTAAACTATTTAAAGTACTCTGGTAGCATATATATAACAACAATGAGCGGTCTCCAGTGGGTGTGCCAAAATGGCGAGCTAGACAAGCTTACAGAACTAATTGCGGAAGTAAGTATGCATAAATTGTTTTTTAAATTGGCTCGGAGTCAAATTCTCCTGATGAACTAGATGAACTTGCCCTTTGGGTCGTGCACTTTAGTCAATAAAAAGGTTGACATATTTCCAAGAATGTCATACTTCCAAGAATTTCAACTTTGTCAGAAAAGTGTTGTTTCTTGTATTAAAGTAGGTACCTTTTGTGAATGAATTTAGTTCAGCTGGACAACTGTTGAGTGTTCTGCCTCTGCTGCAGCCTCGCTGGGCACAACTTCCAGGCATAAGCAAGGCATGGCTGGTTGGGGAAATAACATTAACACAAAAAACCCATGATTGTTGTAATTGTATATTACTATAGTGTTAGTATATGACAGTTTACCAATTTTACATAAATAGCTGCATTTATCGTGACCTTCTTGCAGTGCTAAGAAAAAGTAATTTGAATTGGGCTGACTGAATCATTATCACATCTACATCAGTACATGTATGATCCTACTCCTCCTCCTCCTAGATGACTCATGAGCAACGTTCAGTCCTCTATCCTCCCAACGGAACTCCCAACGAACCTCATGGTCATAGGTTATCATGTTCAAAATCCTATTCAAAACTTTTGCCCTTCACGTTTATGCACCTGCAGTTCTTTTTTTAAACTGGATCTTGCCAAAATTAGTCTCTATGTGTTCTTTGTTTTCACAGTGAGCTTAATTTTGGCAAGAGCCGGTTTCAAAGATCTAGTCTTAGGAGTATATCGCATCCATCCACATGATCAAAATAAATCCTTGACTTTGATTGGACAACCAGACAGACATGGTTGGTTTTTGCACAAACCACGCCCAGGTCAAATTTCAGGTCAACGATAATCACAACATTTCACTGCACAGTTCACTGGAGTTCTACTCTAGTCCTACAGTCCTACTTTTCTGACCTTTCATATTTATGAATATCATGCGGTGAATGCATCTACACAGTACACAGTCAACCCTCCTACTCTCTGACCATTCATTTTCATCCATTGTGGTTTTGAATGATATATAAATTATGCTAGCCTGCAACAGTCCTACTTTTCTGACCTTTCATATTTATGAATATCATGCGGTGAATGCATCTACACAGTACACAGTCAACCCTCCTACTCTCTGACCATTCATTTTCATCCATTGTGGTTTTGAATGATATATAAATTATGCTAGCCTGCAACAGTCCTACTTTTCTGACCTTTCATATTTATGAACATCATGCGGTGAATGCATCTACACAGTACACAGTCAACCCTCCTACTCTCTGACCATTCATTTTCATCCATAGTGGTTTTGAATGATATATAAATTATACTAGCCTGCAACATGATATCACAAGGTGAGTGCGTCTTAGCAGTAAACAATTGTATAATTGAATGGTTTCAAATGGTTGATCAACTCACAGGAAAATGTTACAAAGAGTAGGAGAAAATAAAATTAGATGTTTGAAACTTCTTACCAACCAAAAGGACATGGTGTAAATGCAAAAACTAGCTATTGGCCTGACATTCTGGCCCTAGCAGAGTCTGTCTCGAGTGGGGCTAAATGAGTATTTCTTGAAGGCTAGGCCCTATAGAAATGACAATCAAGGTTGTCATTTGGCCTTCGAGAAAGACTCTGATAGGGTCAGAGCGTCAGGCCATTAACTGTTTTTTCGCAAAGAATATGAGGGTTAGGTTTTCTGAATATATTTTTTTTAATGTTCTCTTTTGATAATGTTAAATGACTGTACAAATTGTTCTTATTTGATTTGATCTAGGGAGCTAACGTCAACCAAACACATTCAATGGGCAGAAGACCACTGCATTTTGCAGCTGACTATGGACAAACGGAAGTCATCAGAAAACTAATCGAAAACGGTGCTGATGTCAATGTAAATATGGCTTAAAAACTAAGTACTGGATTAAAAATTAACCCTCTTGCTGTCTGACTATTCAATACCATTCACTGTGGTTTTGAATGATAGATAAACTATGCCAGCTTGAAATATGATACCATGAGGGAATGCATGTACACAGTACACAGTTAGTTCTGTGCACAGTTGTGCCACCGTACACAACCTTGGCAGTTGAATGGTTTCAAATGGTTGGTCAACTCACTGGAAAATGTTGCCAAGAGTCACTGACAGTAGGAGGGTTAAAAAAAATACAAAACTTGAAGAACAGAACTTCAATTTGAAGCTCGATGATTATCAAGTTTATACCAGTCCCAATCACTACTCCACTCCTAAGTTTTCATCTGAAAGCTCCCTGATTACATTGTACCAGTGCCAATCCTCCAGAGCTACAGTAAGTTTCCATCTGAAATCTCACTGATTATAAAGTTTGTGCCAGTACCAATCCTCCAGAGCTAAGTTTCCATCTGAAAGCTCACTACCAGCCCAAATCCTCTAGAGAAAGAATCTCCCTTTCCAATTGTGAAAATAGATTTTAAGAGCTAGACCAAACAAATCACTATTGGTTATGTTTGATTGCCACAATCCAAAATAGTAACTGTTTTTCATTCTTTCCACTAAAATGTGACCACCAAATTTGATGAAATTTTCACAGGTTTATTTCATGGTGTGTTTATTGAAAATCAGATAATGGGATAAGTTTACTAAGATATGAGATGTATGTTTTCTTTGATGTACAAGAAAATCTCCACTAGAACACAAGGCTTGTAGGCTCGGCGGAAGTCTGAATTATAACTATTGTCTCTTTATTTCCCTTTGCAGGCTGTCGACCAAAATAAAATTAGTGTCCTACTTGCTGCAATATTCGAAGGCCACACGTCAAGCGTTGAACTTTTACTTGAAAAGGTAAGAGCTTAATCGTCTCACGCAGACGGGTGTTATCACGTGCGTTCCCGTGCGTGTTGCGGACGTGCGAGTAGCATGATCTAATTAGTTATGCACACATAAAGAACAGTCTGTCATGCGCAGTTAACACATTAAATGTGTGTAAGTAATAGGCCCAGGTTTTCATACCATAGGTTTAGAGTAAAACCCGAAGAATAGGTGATTGGAACAACGGTAGAAATGATCAGTCAATCATAGCCACAACTCACAACGTGAGATTTGTAGTAGATTGACGGCATAAAGAAATAATCGCGATTATATCGAATATCGCAATATATTCCCGACGATATATCGTGGCTGAGAAAAAGCGATATCGCCCAAGCTTACTAATAAGGAGTGTGAAATTTATCAGAATATCTCCTTTTTTTGTTTTCATTTTGCAGGGTGCCACAAAGGATGGAACGTACGACGGCAAAAGCTTTATTGAGTGGGCAGATAAAGATGAAATCAAGAACCTACTGAAGTAACTGTTTCATAACGGTGTGTACATTGTGTCTTTCTCACATGAAATGAGTCAAAAATCTCAAACTGGAGACGTCTCTGTAAACTTCTCAAACTGGAGACATCTCTGTGAAATTTTTGGACCAGAGACCTCTCTGTAAAATTCTTTAACCAGAAACATCTCCATAAACTTCTCAAACCGGAGATGTCTCGTCAAACCAGAGCATCTCTGTAAATTTTTCAAACCGGAAACATTTCTGTAAGCTACTTAAACCGGAGACGTATTTGTAAACTTCTGAAACCTCGGGACATTTCTGTTAACTTTTAAAACTGGAGACGTCACTGTAAACTTCTCAAATCATAAATGTTTCAAAAAATGTCTCAAATCGTAGATGTCTGTTTAAACATCTCCGTAAATGTCTCAAACTTTAGAGGTATCGGTAAAAGTCTCAAATTGTAACCTCTGAACATACAGTGCCGTACACCAAATTCAGTCTAAGATTCAACATGTTTTTTTGTCCTTCTCCGAATGCTTTTATAACAACAAATCTTAAGATGTCATATTTTTTTAACTTCCATTTTCATTTTGATACAATGTTGGATCATGACGATGCATCTGCTTTGAAACGGAGTGGAATCTCATTTGATGGAGTGGTTTGTCTCGAGTAGGAGGTTTTTTCTCTGAATATAACAGTAATAGTGAGTGTAGTTTCAACAACTCTGTAGTTTTACAAGGCTGCTGTGTTCACATTACTTAAAATTAAGACGAAGGAAGCCTACTTCTAAAACTCATTTCATGCAAGCAAGTCAGCAAATTGTAATTATGAAATTTGTGTTTTTTTAAAGAACTCTCTGAATTTTGTAACACTAGTTAGATATCTATTTGCAGCATATGCTTAACACGTGTGTAAAAACAAAATTAACTGTTAATGTAAAATTAATATCTCATCATGATCTATAAAAGTAATTGCAATCGATAATAATTATGACTGATTTGTTAAAATGTCTCGGAGTTAGTCAGGAAAGTTTAAAATTCTTGTTATTTTCTTTATAAAAGATTTGTTTTTGATAATTAGACAAAGCAGTGTGGAACAAATTTGTTTCCATCTAAAATGCTGTCGTCTTCAAGAATTTTTGTTTTTAAAATTTAAGTCCAATACATTATGAGAAGTTAGATGAAAGTTGAAATCAATGTTTCTTGAAAACGGAACCTCCCATTTTGATGATATTTTCAGTGGTTTGAATCCCTTTGGTTACTACTACCCCTTCTGCTTAGGTGGGAAAAAAACATGTGAAGAGGCTGAGATAATAATCTGTGGAAAAGTTATAGTTTTTAACCCTCTTGCTGTCTGACCATTCAATACCATTCACTGTGGTTTTGAATGATAGATAAACTATGCCAGCCTGCAATATGATACCATGAGGGAATGCATGTACACAGTGCACAGTTAGTTCTGTGCACAGTTGTGCCACCGTACACAACCTTGGCAGTCGAATGGTTTCAAATGGTTGGTCAACTCACTGGAAAATGTTGCCAAGAGTCACTTAGAGTAGGAGGGTTAAATGAATCAATGATAGATATTTTATTTACCATTGGCCAGTAGATAGAGCTGCTTCAGCACAAGAACTAGCTAAACACAACAAAAATAATGCGTACCAGAACAGGTTACCATGTAGCATCTTTCACTGGTATCCTGCTTTATGTTGTTAGCACAAGGTTTTTTTTTTGTGAGCAACAATTTTCTGTGAAATTGGGCACAGGCCTTGGGTGAAAACTTCTAAGTAAGACCTAGTCAAACAAACAGGTATAAAGCTACATTCAGGCTTGTTTTTTCAGTGGTCATTTTTAACAGGTTAATGGTTGCAATATAAAGGTTTTTCTCGACCTTTGGGTGAACCAATGTGTTCAGGGTTGGTTGTTAGTGGTCTGTTTACGCAGGTTCATGGCCCCAGGAGATGAACAGATGTGTTTATTTTTTAGTTTTAGTTGCTTTACAGAGGTCAATGGCCACATTTTAGAAGTTTTATGTTGAAACATAAAATCCAAGCATTATACTTTAGACAATTTGCTGTAGACAAGAAAACTTTATATCTCAATAAACATTTAATATGCGTCTTTCTGTCATCTTTTGATAAAATTACTGATAAACTATAGAAAGTAATAAAACAAAAAACAAGTCAACTACTAAAAACATTGTTAAAATTAAGTAAATATGCTTAAATTATGTCAATTGGTGTAAAAACCGCCAAATTCATACGTCAAATGTCTGTATTTTTTAATAATTGAGATAGTTGTTTTGATTTTGGATTTGCATAATTAAAGTGATACGATTTGCATACTATTTAACTGATAAGTGATCATTTCTACATACACACATTTGTATGGGAATGTTGGGTGATGAGATGGTAGTATTGATAATTAGAATCTTGAAGTGCAAGAGGATACTTAGCAATTCCCTATTTTTGCATTTGGTAAATCTAGGAAGCGAGTTATAAATTTCTTCCTTTTACACTTTTTTTTTTAGTTTGCCAAGAATTGAAGAATTGACCTGATCAGAGCAAGGGTGTTGAACTTAAAGTGAAGTACACGTACCTTTAATTTTTTGTCCCATTGTTATGAGTTGATTAAAACAAAAACATGTATTGATAATTACATCTAGTTTCATTCTCGCATTCTCTCAGCTCACTTTTCTTCCGTTGAAGTATTTCTTAATTTGTAAACAAAGTTGTTGCCTTGGGAACAAACTAACATTGTACAAGATCTTCTTCTAAAACTTATTTGACACAAGACAACATAAAAGCTAGCCTCCTGAAACAAACTTCTGCTTTTAAAGACATGTACTTTTATTCAGTTAACATAAAACATTTATACTCTGTGAAGCCAGGGTCCTAACTTGATTTTTCTTCAAAAACGGTTTATCCTGCACGTCCCCCCTCCAAAACTTTTTAGAAAGTCGTTTGACATTGTAGGATACAGGCCAGGCCTGGAATTTCGTCTTGGAGAGGGCAAGGCCATTTTCATTTTGTAAAGGTCACTTCCATTGGAAAATCTTAAAGTCTATGGGAAAGTTTTGAAGGGGCACCAAGGCCAAGACAAGGGCTACAGAGGCCATGGCCTCCGTGGCTTCCGTGTAATTCCAGGCCTGACAGGCATGATATTCTTCCTACTTTTAGTCTGTTTTCCAATTCCTTGCCCTTGGAAAAATAATAATTTTGTAAATAAAAAGGCCTGAAAAGTTTATTAGAGCCTACACCATGTGTATATGTAGTCAGCCTTTGTACTCGATGAAATGTTCCTACTTTTGTTTCCCCCAAGGAGAAAATGTCATGCCTGTAGGATATGCTACTGCAGGCGCCAAAATAACAGTTGCAGTGATGCACCCAACCACAGTGCACTGGCCATATCAAGAAAAACATAACCATTTCAAAATGGTAGATCCCAACCCCGTGATACTCCTTGATATCCTGCAGTGTACCAATACACACGTTTTAGGAGTGGTGGCAATCAACAGGGGTCGTCAATTTGGTCAGGAGGGGTGGTGGAAAAAATTTTTCCCCATAGCTCATGCACAAACTCCTATCTCTGCGGCACGTGCGCCACAGATCACTACCACAGCTTAGTGGTAAGGCATATAGTGTCTGACTGCTCTAGGTTCAATGGCCTTTTGTGAATGAAGGTCTTGTGATCTTGTGCCGACAGCAGACTGGTTTAGCAAACATAAATCATTGAGATAAGGCAGAACAGACCCTCTTAACATATCAAATGGGCCTGCCACACCTCTCTGAAGTCCAAACAATTAGGTGTTGAGGTACTTTAGAGTGGAGTATTTTGGAGGGTCTCTAGCGTAGACCCTAAGGAGTCAGGGCAAACCCACTACACCATTGGGTTTTGATTAGTCAGCCAGTGAAGATCTTTGAGAACTTGGATGATGTGGTAACTGTTTCTTTGATATAGAGATACCAAACAAGTGGCAGAGTTTGGATGCTCTGCAGCTGTTTGGATGCTCTGCAGCTGTTTGGATGCTCTGCAGCTGTTTGGATGCTCTGCAGCTGTTTGGATGCTCTGCAGCTGTTTGGATGCTATGCAGCTACAATATCTTTGCATTAAAGATACATTTATGGAAAAATACTTTTACTTTCAAACAGATGTAACCAACAACAAAACTTTTACACTTTTACAATAACTTTTACACTTCTACACAAGTATTTTGTCTGTTCTGCAAAACTGGCTTCTTTTCTGTGTAATTTTGAGTCCTTTTTATACTATTAGTTATCAATAATGTTTTGAAATACTTAAATCTTTAATATTTTTAAAAATTATTTATTTCATGTTCCAGTTTGGAATTTCAAATATTTATTTCAGGTTTACAAAAATATACATACAAGTTAGACTAAGAACATAAATATTCCACAATTACCCTCATTACGTTACCACCATCTTTGTTGTGATCCCCGTGTTCAAATGCAACATTAAATACTGATTCATACTACACCAAAGAGGCACCTGACTATTTTCCCCTCCAGCCTCAGTTTGGTTACATTGATCTGAATGGGAGAAAAACAACATGGCCGCACCATGATAAAGGTCAAAAAAATATTCTCTTATTTTCTCCTTCTGTGATGTTTGAACTCTGCAAGAAGGGTAAATACAAACCCTTAATAGGTCTCAGAAGAAGGAGCCTAAGAATGCAATACTTATTTCATCTCCGATAGAGAACGCATTAACCTGCCAGTACCTCGGAGCGTAGTACACTGCAAAGAAGAACACAAAGAAGACAATTTACACGAATCCTCATTTTGTTTTTTTATCCACAAAGTATTATCAGGTCACTGTCTCGAGGCTGATTTTACAAAAGTACAGAGGCTCAGTGAAAGATGGGTTTCACAATGAATCGATTTTAACTGCTAAGCAAAGTGTGATGTCACAATTCAAATCACTATGGTAACAATGAAAACACATCTCAAGATGAATCTAAGACAAGGGTTTGATTTCACAAAACACTACGATTCATCTTAAGATGAGTTGTGGACATTGCCATAGAGATTAGTATTGTGACATCACACTTTGCTAAGGAGTTAAGATTCATGCACATCTTGAGATCAATTTTTCGTCTTCGTGAAATCGAGAAAAGAGTTGAGCTTGATCATAAGTGCCAATCAATCTCAACTGCTAAGTAAAGTGTGACGTCACAAAACAAATCACTATAGCAAATGTCGACAACCCATATTAAGGTGATCTTAGGCCAGGTCCAAATTAATGGCTTTGGCTGTGGCTGTGGCTGTGGCTATGGCTAGATCACTGAAAAGACCTGTTGCTCAATGTTATCGCAGCAGCAAATGGTCATAGCTGTAGCCGTAGCCGAAGTCTCTTGACTCGAACCTGGCCTCAGCTCTATGTGAAGTCAAGCCTATGTCTTGTGGGAGTTGTTGTTTTATCTCTTTGTCCTCCATAGTCTTAGTCTCCATCTTTGACCTCAATTTCTTCTTGTCAGTCTCATGTCATCTTTAAGACTAACCTGCCTGAGATTCCCACAGAAATTACCTGGATTTGATGTTTTTTATACTTACACACATCTGAAGGTTGAAGCACAACGCTGACCTCTGTGCAGTTCTCCTTGCATGATGAGACAGGAGTCAAGGTGACTTCCTGTGACCCATACGCCTGGGTCACCCAAGCATTTGGGTGCACAGGCAGTGGCTATAAAAATAAAAAAATAACAAAGTATTTCAATTTTTTGAAAAAGCCTTTGGCTAAAAACAGGACCCCATAGTCGGAAGACAAAAAGGAACACAGATACAAAACTGAGACTTGTGGCTTAAAGGAACATTACAGAATTGGTTTTTGCTAACAAAACAGTTGCTGGCAGTGTAAGCACTTTATGTAATCCACCATATACATAAACTGACAAACCTGTAGAAGTTTGAGATCGATCGGCCATCTGGGTCACGAGAAAATAGTGAAAAACCGATTACACATTTGCACGGAAATCATATAGATTCAAAAAATGAACAAAATGCTCACTGAGCGATAAGCACCAATCAGAAAATTAGTTTGTTCATTTCTCATCAAATATGGCATTTCAGACAGAAATATTTCAAGGGATGTTTTCTACTATCATCATCATTACTAGACCATGTAAGTTTTATGTAAATCTGTGATCAAAAAGTATAAGTTTTTTTCTTACCAATTCTGTAATGTTCCTTTAAAGTTAAATACTTGAGGCACATTGTCCATAAATTGACTATAAACCCAAGAGTCTTGCTTAAGACCAAATCTCTAAATGACTGAGTGGACTCACCAGGGCATGAGCCTCCGCAGCAGGAGAATGAATGAAAACAAACATTTCTGTGGCTACTTCTGCCTTTTTGGGAACAAAGTACGGCTTTGGAGAAACGTCTCGGATAAGTCGAACACCTCCAGGTTTCAAAACTTTCCTGAAAAAGAACAAAAATACAAAGGAGGAATACTATGTGAAGTAGGCTGTCAGTCACAAATCACCATCACTCACCCTCAATATTTGAAAGCCTGTTGAATCACCCCGAAAGAAAAAAATGAATCAACCCTTGATACTAACCACTGTACGTGGAGATCAGTTCCCTTGACATCATCAACTGTCCTTTTAGGGGTGAACAGGTCGCCAATGCTGTTGATAAATGGGTTGCTGCCTTGGATGTTGTTGGCGCTGTAGTGCAGGAGATCCTTGTTGTTGAGATAAACTGACTTGAGGTCATCAAAGGTCACTTTGCTCAGGTTGGAATCCTAAAAATAAATAAGAATTAATTAAGTCAGACTCCAGCAAATCAAAGTTGCAAATCAAGGTCATTTCCTACATCTTACAGACATGCAACTTTTCAACCTCTTTTTTCTTAACTTTAAGTGTCATAAAAAACTAAAAAATGCTGTACAAACTTACATGTGTTTACCTTTCTCCATTGTTTTTTTTTTTTTAATTTTAAAGTTGCATGCCTGACTTTATGATTTGATGGCACCACCTGTGATTTTTCATCATTTGATGACTGTATAAATAGAATTAAGACATGGTTTGACATTTTCATTTACCTTGACGACAAGAGGTATGCCAGAATGATAGTAGAATCTGGTGAAGTTGGTCAAGTTACTGAACACACGAACATCTTTGACATTTTCACACGGCCAACAATCTACCTCAGCAAAACGTCCGTAGAATGGATTGGAGATAATACATTCCATTTCATGAAGGCCTAGGATAAGAGAAAGGTTTGGTCATTCATTTAAAAAAACATCAAAATTAAATAAACAAAATAGTGGCAACAAACTTAGCTTTACCCTTGTAGAGCCATGTATTCAGTTTTTGTAAGTACTTCAATTTTAAACTGTAATTTTTCTTCAAAAAATGTATACAAAAATGCAAATAAACAATCTAGAAACAAGGACTGCAGACAAAACACACACAAGTTAAATGTGTACACAAGATTCTTTTGGTCACAACTTGACACTTTCATGTTGTGTGATGTTGCTATAATTTCAAAACTTCAAGTGGACAAAGAGGAGTCAGGATGCAGCCCCCTCCCCTCCTCCAACCCCATCCCATCATTACATCATCACCCATGGCAAACCTCCTTCCCCTTCAAACTAACAAGGATCAAGACGTATCAAATGCAATTCTTTTTGAGGCAGAAAATAATGATGAATTGAATGAACCGTACATTTCTCATGTTCTCAACCCCAGCATCCCCACCCATCCCCAAAACCATATCCATGGCAACCAACTCATCCTCCTCCCCCTCACCATGAGAACGACAAACCAAATACACCTCATTCTGAGGCAGAAAATAATGAATGACCCCTCACTACAAGATACATCAATTTCTCCTCTCATGATAGTTTTAACTAGCAACCCGCCCCATCCCGTCCCACCTTACCCACCACAATGACCACACCCTCCTCCCCCTCAACACCTGTAGCACATAGACAAATCAAATGAACCGCTTTCTTTCTGAGGCAAAAACTATTGACAAGTGACTCTTTTCTGTACATCAATTTCTCCTCTCATGATAGTTTTAACTAGCAACCCGCCCCATCCCGTCCCACCTTACCCACCACAATGACCACACCCTCCTCCTCCCTCAACACCTGTAGCACATAGACAAATCAAATGAACCGCTTTCTTTCTGAGGCAAAAACTAATGACAAGTGACTCTTTTCTGTTCATCAATTTCTCCCCTCCCCACTCAGCAACCTGCCCCACCCACCCCAACAATCACACCCATGGCAACCCACTCATCTGCCTCTTCTTCAAGACCTCAAACTCACCAGACAGATCAAATGAATCTCTTAACGGCAGAGAATAATGGCGAATTGCCCTCATTATGGGATACATAAATTTCTGTGCCTGTCTCATCATGAAGAGCTCGGTTGGTTTGTGCAGATTCACCAAACAATACCCGGTAGCAATCAACGCGACGACAAACAGAACCGAAAACCCGAAACATCTGCATACGCGCCGTCCTCTTTTTCGAGGTTGTCTTGGCTTTGCTCCGTTTTCTTCGCCTTTCAGAGCTTTCTCAAAACAGTGGTCGATGTCTGCGTCGTCCAAACCCCATGTTTTCCCGAGTTGACGGAGATTTTTTACATCTTCTGCCAAGGCATCGTACAAATCTTCCTCTTTGGGTGCCATTTTGTCTGAAAATATGCCTCGAAAGGATCCCTCGAAAATATGCAGTAATCTTACTTCCGCATTAGGCTCATGTATTATGCAATCATTAACATTAGACTAGCCATGTCAGTATGTTCTCTAATACTAGTGCTGATTCTCCTTACGCCCTATGGCGATGGTGCTGCTCTTTTGCGTACAAACGTAGGTCATACTAGCTCAGTCGACGTTGCGCGCCTGGCTGGGCCCGCCCACTTTCCTTTCTTTATTTCGATCATTTTTTGAGAGGTTGTACATTATAATTTACAATGATTTGCTGTACCATTCTCTAAAACATTTTACTAATCCTTACTTCTTTTCCTCAACATTTGTTCATAACAAACTATGAAAAAAATGTTATATACTTTTTAAGTCTCGTTTTTGTAAACAATTATTTCTCTCCATCCTGTTCTGTCTGTCAATATTTTTTTTTAGCATTTCTACCTCCATGCTTATTACAAAGGAAAGCCCGTGGTCAGTTTCCCATGATTTTGTGGTTTACGGGCGTAGTTATTTTGTTTTCTCCGAAAGGGGAAATATTAACGAAAATAAAAAGTGAAAGCCACACAATGTTTTCCCCGTTTTCCATTTCCCTTCATGGTTTTTCGAAGAACAGTTCAAGAGTGCGCCCTCTATATTAGCAGACAACAATCTTTATGGTCGGTGTTTCGACCCAACCATTCATAAAAACAGTTTTAATTGGACACACGAGATTGACGTTTTACTTATACTGAAGAGCTTTTTCAACATTTAAAAGCTAGAATAGTTGAACAAAAATTTATTCTTAATAAAATTATAATACAAGTTGTTTCATTAAATTGTCAAATTATATTTTATTACCTTCTTTGAAATAATTGCTCCAAATAATTGCTTTATGATTGGCCAATGAAATCTTGCCTCTGACAGACAAACCTATTTCAGTAGCCCCGCCCGTTAATACACATCAACTTTCAACGTTGGAAGCAGCTTCGGCTACGGTCGGTTTTACTGAGATTTAAAAAGCAGATTTGTTGAAAACAGGATAGAGTCACGCCCAAAAGAAGCAATTTTCTATAAGGTCAGTATTTAAAAGTCGTTTTGCTAATTTCAGTTTGGATAACTTTGCCTCCAGTAGAAGAAATTAATGTGCCGTATTTACGTAAATCCTCTGGCAGTGGTTGGTGATTCGGTGGTCACACCACCACACACACAGTCACACACGATGTCGATGTCACACACGATCGGTTCCCACACGATCACGTACATCACATTTTTTATTTAGTCAACAGTAAACAATTTGTGGTACACCTGAGCTCCCGGCCCGGGTAGCCGCCCCAGTGTGGAATGGCCGTTGTTGACAATAAGTTGGCTGCTGCAGGAACTAAGGCTTTAACTTTGCTTTATGTCAGTTACTTTCAGCCAGATTTTGTATATTAAGAATTAAAAATGTGTTTGGCTAGCATTTCTTCGAATTCAAGTTGTGGTGGCTGATGGGTTCAAATCCCGGCACTTGTGTTTTTGAGCAAGACACATAACTAAATAATTGCTCTTTGGCATTATTTATGTCCTAACTTATGGATCCTGCAGAGTAATGACGTAGTTAGGAAGTAGTTTTAAATCTAAGTAGAACTAGAAGTACTCAGTAGTGCCAGAATGTGATGATATTCAGTACGGGTGCATAGACATTTTACAGGATTTTTTGCTGTGATGGGATTTCTTGCAATAGTCAGACATGACTAGTTTTAGGCATTCAATCCTGTTGTCATGCAGCTGACGTGCCGTGTGCAAAACTTGTGCGAGCGATCTCCAAAAATACCTAAGTTACTGGTAATTGTTATAAATCAAATAAGTAAAATGTACCTGAAATTTGAAAAATAAAATACTAATTTTACCTTTTGAAAACGTAAATAAAATGTTCGTATTTTCTATGGGTGTTTCAATTGGAAACAAGAAAGTAAAAAAAATAAATTATTATCCCAACCAGAAAAAACTACCTGCCAAGATCGGTCTAGGGGGCCTTTTCACACTGAACACAATGACGCTATTCACACCGCGCGAAACTGGATCGCTTTTGCCGAAGAGCTTGCCAAATAATTATTGTCTCAGCATTGTCAGATTTTACCACTATGAGAGGACAATAACTTCCGATCATAGTAAGAAATCCGACTATTGAAGGGCTGGTAAGAATGTCCCGTAAAAAGTCTACGCACCCGTACTGATATTAAAGCCTGTCACTCAGTGTCACATGCATTATGATTTAGAACTTGGATTTGGGCTTGGGCCCTTGACTTCATTCTTGAGCTTTGAGTTTGAACTCTCTTAGTCTCTACTTCATGTTATGAAGACAGGAGACAGGATACAGGAGGATTTGGGCTATGTGTTAGCAAACGAGCCTAGTCTGTTCCGGTTTCATGCAATTTTAATCCAAGCAACGTTTAATTAAAAACATTATTAATTAAAAACATTGCTTAAACATGGCAAATTCATATTTTATTTATATTAGATTTGGTATCTTCTATTTTTCTAACAAGTGTTTATTGAACATTTATACTGTTTTCGAATTGAATCAAAGCTGCATCTACACAGTGTAGTCAACCCTCCTACTGTCTCACCATTCATTGTCATCTTCTGTGGTTTTGTTGAATAAGAGATAAGCACACAAATTCTCTAAGCACCAAACAGTTTTGCTCACTGGAGAAGGGTTACCAGCCAAACTACCATGTTATGCGCACAGTTTATGACTGGTTCCCTGCTTATTTTTGCTAATTTTCTTTCGTGTATTGCGGTTCTATGAAATTGGGCCATGGTTTTGAATGATAGGTAAACTACGCCAGCCTGCAAACAAATGCAATATTTATGATATCATGTGGTGAATGCATCTACACTACATGGTCAACCCTCCTACTGTCTGACCATTCAACATCAACAACTACTGTGCTGTACTCATGCTTCTTACAATACCTAAGCATGTGCGTGCCTCAAAATGTCACTGTTGTGGCATTTTTGTGTATGGGTTGGTTTTCTGGAGCAAGTACACTGATGGTACATTAATGAGCACAAATACAACTGAGTATATTGACTGTTCATTTAGTTTCCACTTTCTTCTTGAATAATGGTAACTTAGAATATTACTAAAAAAACACTGCAAAGTTAAATGTGGTTAGCCAGGCGGGGCATTCTGCAATTACTCCGCCATTTCCTCTTTTTTACAATAACAAAGTTGCATCAGATCATCTGATTAAATTAGTATGTTGTATCAATTTGTTAGAAATTAAGTAGATTTAGTTCTGGATCCCTAAAACAACAAACTCCTACACAATGTAGCATAAAGCTACAATTTTGATCACATTCAAATAATTTATGTTTAGCGTAGAGTAGAGCATCGATTGGTCTGGGAATGGTCCGGGAATGGTCCAGTACAATGGACCTTAATGCATTGACGTCATCAAGCTGCCATCTTAGAGGTGAAAACTATGACGAAACAATGAAAAACGTGCAATGTATGCGCGGCACACAGGATCAGCCAATGGGGCCGATATATCTTCTTTTGACCTCTAGCCGAGGGCGCCCTACTGAAATGGCGTCATGTGCATAATGTCTATTCCTGACCACAACACTGATGCAGAGTTACATGTAAGAGTCTTTAGGGGAGAACTTTGCGAGCTTAACCCTTCCTACTCTCGTGACTCTTGGCAACATTTTCCAGTGAGTTGACCAACCATTTGAAACCATTCGACTGCCAAGGTTGTGTACGGTGGCACAACTGTGCACAGAACTAACAATGTACTGTGTACATGAAATTCCCTCATGGTATCATATTGCAGGCTGGCATAGTTTATCTATCATTCAAAACCACAGCGAATGGTATTGAATGGTCAGACAGCAAGAGGGATAATGATGTCAAATTTACACTACTCATCTAAAGAGCATCTGTATCCAACAGTCACATAGAAAAAAGGGTCTGTAGACATAATGTTAGCCAGAGGGGTGTCTGGGTGTCTTTTGGAGACCCTGTTTTAAATTTGGACACCCTGTTTTAGCTGTCATTTTATTGCAAGCTAACAATTCGGACAGCCAGTTTTTAAATTTCCAGCAAATTTTGACACCCTTTTACAAAATCCTGGCTAAAACCACGTCTGTGGATATCAATCATTAAAAACTTAATTTTCTTTTGAAAAAAAGAAGAAGATTGCTTCATCTGTGGAGGCTAGGTACTTTTTGTTGGTACAGTTTATGACCCTAGAGATGATTCGTAATAAACGCATTGGGGTGAAGTACTCACGTTGATATTAAACCCTAACAGACTAGACCCCTGGGTAAACATACTGCCCAAATCCTTCAATATCCTTCGGATTAAAGTTGTAATAAACCTAAAGTGCCCAAATCCTTCAATATCCTTCAACTTATTGTAAGTATACATATTAGCCCAATCCTTCAAAATCCTTTTGAGACAGAAGTTAGGGAGTCAAAAAATGTCAAAAAAGCCCAAAACCTTCAGAATCCTATTTTGGCTAAGCTGCATAATACATAAAACCTTCAAAATCCTCCTATGTAAAAACAGCCCGGTAGCGCAAGTCCTGCGAAATCCTACCCTAACAAAAACTCATTTTAGCCCAAAGCCTTCGAAATCCTCCTGTGTTGCAGATCCCTAATAGCCCAAATCCTTCACAATCCTGCACTTTGGCAATGAGGATATTGTAGGACTTGGGTTCTTTAGGGTTAAAAACTTAATTTTCTTTTGAAAAAAAGAAGAAGATTGCTTCATCTGTGGAGGCTAGGTACTTTTTGTTGGTACAGTTTATGACCCTAGAGATGATTCGTAAATAAACGCATTAGGGTGAAGTACTCGTACTCACGTTGATATTAAACAGGCTGAATGCATTGTCTGAGACAAGTGAAATATGTCTTGTTATTTTGGGTTGATATGAGGATAGATTCAGGGCTAGAATTTGGACGAAAAACCCACAAGACTGCAGGGCTTGTAGCTCAAAAGATTTACTGGACCGAAATTTTGAGTACAAGACCAGAATTGAAGTGAGAAGAAAAAATGAACTGTTTGAATTTTAAAAAGCACTACTAGACATGCTAGAAGATTTATCTCATTTGTATATTATGGGTAAGTAAATCTTCGATAATCAACAGAATTGTATTTATCAGACTGAAAGTCAACATTTGAACACAAACACAAGACCGCCGGACTTGTCAGGACATGAGTTTACAGGCCCGATGCTAAAATCACTGGCCTCGGGCCAGTGGTCCAGTGTAAAAATCGAGCCCTGAGATTCATACAGAAAATTTGATAATTTCTTTTAAATTATCAACTAATTTATCAGTGGTTTTATACTGTGGCTACTGATAGCTACAGTAGGGGTTTTATTAAGCATTTTTTGTTTTTAAGCAGTATTGAATCATTATACGACATATCTTCCTTTAATGTTAATTACCATTTCCTCATTTCCTAGATATTAACACTTAGCCTCAGAGCCTGCACTGAGTAATGTGCTAAGTATTTAATACTAAGTATTCACACTCTGTCAGGCCTTGCGCTAATTTGTCCCCCTGACAAGCCCCCAGAGCTAGTCTCCAGAGCTGATCCACTGGGCTAGTCCCCTTGGCTAGTACCCTTGGCTAGTCAGCGCTGTACACTTGATCATGTAATTGTGACCAGACTGATAGATAAGTGGAGCAATTTGATCAATGTTGTTGTGAGCATTTCCAAGGCCATTTTATTTCCATTAAAAATAATCTCTATTGTGTAATAAACCACAAGAGAAACTGATTGGGTAAATGGTTTAATAATTCTGGGTTGAACAAGAGCGGGACTTGAACCTGCGACCTCCGGATTAACATGCCGAGTGCTCTATCAACTGAGCTATCTAGCCCTATGTTTGCGGTCTCCCTAGTAGGTCAATACCTTTGTTCAGGGGTTTCCAGTCGGAAACCATCTAACCTGTAACTGCCATATAGCCAGGGATCACACCAAAGTTTACAATACAACCTAGGAAGCGGCAGCAGAGGGATCATCTTAAGGGGATGCGACTTTCTTTGTTCAACCCCAAAATATTAAAATTTACTACGCTTCAACCACATCTACATGTATATGTAACAACCACAATATCATACAGTCTTTACAATGCATAGTTTCATACAGGTGTGTTTCTTATTTTTGACCAGCCCAGAGAGCACTATCGTCTTGTGTTTCCACATCAGGCTAGTGTCTAAGTGGAGCCCTGCATTTAATGCAGAAGACTCTATTTTGTACTATCCAATAGTATCGAACAGGAAACTGTGCAAGCGACAAAAATCAATCCCAATGCATTTTCCCTTGAGCAAGTAATTGTATTGTGATTGCTAGTCAGGCTGGTGGCTGCAAACTCTACACATTGATCAGACACTAAATTCGCTTGGTACTTGGCCATTCTGGCACCGTTGAAATCCATTCTGAACATAATGAATAAAATTCTTGCCCACTGGCTTAATAGACTGGCTTTGTCAGTCAATGTACTGTTTGGCTCATACTCCATGCACTGTGTGTATTTTCTATTGACTCTGTCTGTGGACTGGTTAGTAAGTCTAGCAGTAGATGAGTTGTTGACAGATGAAAGTGTGATTCAGATGAGTAGGATTTCAGCTACATTACAAGAGAAAAACATCGTTAAAGGGAAGATGTCAGGCCTTGTGTCATGTACATGCAAGCTTTTTGTAAAGTAGCCCACCGGGCTAGTAAACTGTGTTTAACCTGCACCCAGGAAGTTTTAGTAGCCCAGATTTTAACATCTGTCATAAATGTATCTTTCTGATGTATTGATGGTAGTGATCACAACCAGTTTGATGGTCAAATGATTCACTCACTCAAAATAAAACTAACTAATTTAAACAATTTATTAATGACATATAAAAAGGAAGAAGTATAGTACATGTATGAGCAATTTAAACAAGCTAGGTTCAAAGGTGTAGAAAGGCTCTACTTTTTGACGTCCCTTTTTCACTTTGAAAGGAGAGTTTTTTTTAACATCATTTACATGAATTACATTGATCTGTTATTTTCATTTATAAAACAGAGCTTGAAATATCCGCTAGACCATTGGCCAGAGTCCAGTAATTCTAGAACTTGACACAAATGGCAAGAACATGTACAGCACATGTATAAGCCAATAACCAAACAAATCCTGCATGCAGTATATAGTGGTTTTCTCTTTCATCTTGACGTCTCTTTTTTTTACTTTGAAAGGAGAGTTTTTCATCATCATGTTTTACTTTGATCCGTTATTTTCATTTATAATACAGAGCAGAAGTATCTGCTAGACGATTGGCCAGAGTCCAGTAATTCTAGCACTTGGCACAAGTAGCTTGTGTATATTTATAAATCAATAACCAAATAAATCCTGCATGCAGTATAGTGGTTCTTTCACTCATCTTGTGAAGACTTACTAAATTGTTGTCACCATTTTCATGAAGTGGTGAACATGAGTTAAAAATCACAAGTGCCCGATGATTCCAGATCTACAAAAGCTCACTCATAACACAAATCGTAACACAGATCGTAAGTTTTTTGTAAGTAGTATTTCCTTCATGGCAAATCTTCACAGCGAGGCGGTGATATTGGTAAAAACAATGAGCAAGGTGGTCACTGAAAGTTTTTTTTTTTTTTGGGGGGGGGGCCACCTCACATAGTGGACAGGGAAACACCTTAAAGTCCTAGAATTACATGGATGTCCATGAAATATCAGACTCACATAAGCACTTCCTGGTGTCATTACTGGGTGACGACAATAGGGTTGGACGACTTCCTTCTCTAACCCATTCATTGAAAATAATATGCCCACCTCACACCTCACCTTATATGGTACCCAACACACCTTATTTGGTAGTCAACACACTTTGATTGGTACCCAGAAAGCCATATTTGGATCTTGTACTGATAAAATCAGAGGGATTGGTATGCCAAAGTTTGCTGATTGTGTTTTGTGATTGTGCAGTGGTGGTTGAAGGTCAGAATTCCTCTAAAAATGCTTTGAATGGTGGTTGTAGGAGTTCTACATGTACATGTTCATGTATACAAGCTACCCATACAAAATTTTAGGTCAGTTTTTTCCCATGTATTTGTTTCGTGGTCCACTGTCTGAAAACCGCCCTGAAAATAATCCTGAAAACCACCCTGAAAATCATCCTGAAAACCACCCTGAAAATCATCCTAAAACCGCCCTGAAAATCATCCTGAAAACCACCCTGAAAATAATCTCTTACATGTACTTGAAGCACATTCATCTTTAGAACATGTGTAAAAACAGTAGAATTGTCTGTTTTTGTTGTTAATGTCATTCCCCTCCCCATACAATAGGATGAACTTCCGTTGATCATTTATCACATTTCGAGGAAAAACATGCAATCGCGTTTTTTTGACGTCCTACCCTCTTAATTTTAAATATTAAGTTACCGCATTACAGGGAAGTTACTTGAGTAAAATTCTGCTTTCTTGACTTTTGTACTAAGATCCCTTGAACCTTTGCCAGATTATTCATGGAGTTTCAAATTAAACATAATTAGGTTTAGGCAGAATAAAATATAAAAATATGTTTAGCGTCCTGCCTTTTTGAAAAAAGAAAGGAGGAGGGCCTTTTTTTCCTTTTTTCTTTTATCAACAATGTTTGCCTGACACATTTTCAAGACAACCGGCCGGGCAAGTTTTCAAGATGGTTGCCAGCTTTTTTCAGTGTGCCAATGTCTAAAAATGCGATCTTATTTATTTTAAAATATATTTTTTGCGTCAGATCATTAATATTTTTTAGAGGCAGCCTCTAAAAACTTGCGGGGACAATCATGTCTTAATTTTTATTTGGCCTAACCTAGAAGCAAAAGAAGGTTTTGTTTCCAGATCAAATTACCATTATGTAAAGTTTCACTTATTAAGTGGACTTGACTTAAAGGGAGCATATACCTTAGGTTATTACTCAAAAAATGAATGACCATAGAAACTTTCTTGGTAGAGCCACTGCAGCTGTGTATAACCATTAGTGCTCCATGGTATAACATTTAGAGAAACAATTCCCTTCAGGATTGTGGTTTTAGAGAGAGAGATTCAAAACATTTCAATCTGAAAAATGTTTCTGGATTATCGTTTCTCAGATTGTGCACTCCAATTACGGATTATTCTTCCTGCATGGACATATAACTGCTCCAGATTTTTGGCGATATCTCAAAAACGCTACCACCTTTTAAAATGAAATTTTCACAGGTTAGTTTTATTGTTTATAAAGACCTACATATAGGATTAAAACAATCAAACGGTTCAAAAAACCAAAGGTATACTTTGGCTTTAATCCTTTGGTACTTTGCTGTGTGGGTTAACAGCAGTCTTCCATTGCCAATAGAAATGTTGTGTTATGTTCATTTATAATATATACATAGATGAAACTTAATGCTTGCCCAATTATAGTGGATCTTTAGCATGCGTGAACGACCTTACTCTGGAGTCATGCCAAGGTGAATTTAAGAACAGTTCCACTTGGTGGACTCCATTGCTTTCAGAGTGGCTACAGAATTAGTAATGTTGGGCAACTGCATGCCATTTTTAAGTACAATATTATTTGATGAATGATTAAATTTAAATGAATGAAGGTGATACAAGTTTCAACCCACATTTACATATTTTACAATTTACAACGATGATAGGGTTCTCCCAATTTTTTTTTCAAAACTGTGGTGGCATTCTGGACTCAAATTTTGGAGGTTTGGCCAAAGGACGCTGAATTGAAACGGGGTCCTCAGAATGTTTTCGACTCGTTGTTTATCTTGGTTTTAAAAGCCCTACTGTGCAATCTGGAGTGTTCTAAAATCTGTTTTACATGTATCGTGATGATTTTTGTGAATTTGATCTGAAGTGATAAAAATTATAAGATAAATTTGTTTTGTATCGACACGCAATTTGTGCATATCGGCCCGCTGGCTGGTATGGGCTTACTTTACAGCACTTGTATAAGCTACCTGGAGTATAAGCCTTGGAGCATGTTGAAGGTCTAAAAATCATTTCATAAGTCACAGAGAATGGTCCGAAAACTACTGTAAACAGTTTTAAAATCACATGTACACGGTTCTGCCCAGGATTTCTTTAGTGGTGGAAAAATGTTTCCCTGGAAACCATTGCGAGATGGATCAGTTACACGGTAGATCATAAATAGACTCAAATCAAAAGTACTCAAAATTAATGGCTTTGGATACCATTTTTACTGGTACATTTAAATACCCCATTTTACATTTCTTTGAAAACCTTTGAAAGGAAATTGGAAGAGTAATTTACAAATTTTGAAAATGTGTGGTGGTCGGAAACAGAGAAAATTCTGCCAGTGGTGGTTGGGGAATCATGTGTGCCAGGTGGGTTTTCCCGGCACCGACCACTGTGGATAGAACCCTGCATGTACTGTAACATGTAGGTCTGGGTCTTGAATGATTTACTATGTCAGTACAACCCTTGACTCTCACTTTAAAGTCTCTCGACTTCAGATAGGGATGTATGCCGTCTGCATAAACATAAATGTAGCACCGACAGTACAATAACCAAGGCCATCATGTCATTGTTCATGTTTATACATCGAAATACTGAGCTTTTTTTGATCTATTATTTACACATGTATGCCTCAACACTTTTGATTTTCCCCATGATAATATTTTTCAGTAGAATGCTCTGCTTTTTTCTTCTGTGCATTGGTACATGGTCAGGCCTTGAATTAACCCACAGCACCCACAACTATTGCCGTGGTGCCTGTGTGCTTTTGCTGTGGTGCCCTTTGCAAAGTTCCAATACAAATTGACATTTTCCTCATAGAAGTGCCCCTTACCAGAGGAAAACTGCCCTGCCCCTTCAAGAGCGAAGTTCAAGGCCTGCATTGTATGTAAGCTCAAAAAGGGCAGTTAGCGTTTTTCAGGACTATTGCCCACATAAAAAGCACAGTATTTGTACTTTATTTTGCTCTCCTGTTGACCTCTCCAGCATGTCCAGAAATACTCACAATTTGGATGTGCAGATGAAATGATAAAGCAATTTGTGTCACTACATTCTTTTCAGTTTGCAGACTGTGTAAATTGTTTCTTTAATCATAAGTTTGAATTTTTACAGTCGTGATATTCTTCCTATTTCATTCTGATTTCCAATTATTTTTCCCTCTGTTAAAAACCAAAACCATGTTGGTCAGTCCTTGTACTCAATAACATTTCCCTACTTTTATTGTTTTTAGAAGAGTGCTTGATACATGTAATCCTTTGCAGGCCTCGAATTTCATTTTCGAAAGGGCACGGCAATTTCTCCAAAATGAAGGGCACCCAATGAGGAAAATTTGAATTTGTATTGAAGGTTTTTAAAGGCGCGTGGCGAAATTCGAAGCCTGCCTTTGTGTTTTTTAAATATTTGTCTGTACATTCTTATGTTTTTACGGGGGCTGCTCTTTAAGATGGTGATCTAGTTCGCTTCTGCACAATCCCTAAGCTGCTGTTTATTTTTTTGTACTTCCACATATTCCTCTATTTTCGTAATAGATCATGCAAGTCTCGCGCGTTTTCAAACATCGGGACCCGTTAAAATGTGCGAGTTTGTTTTCTTCACGTGTTGCAGCAATGTAAGTCGGACCAAAGTGGTCCCAAACATGTTTGAATATGCGCGAGACTTGCAACGGTCTATTCTTGGTTATTCCAAGTCTTCTGTATTGTATTGAATGTTTTTTTAAAGCCTGAAAGAATAAATTGTTTAACAAAAACTAAAAAGCAAAATTCAAGGGCTAAATATCATGCCTGTTTTGATCACCTTGCTCAGTCCATCAGCCAATGGGAAACAGCTTCCATGGGGGGGTGCTAATCTTGCATGTCTAAAAAGTTGAATGAAAGTGTGGCACATAGTAAACAGTGAATTAGAAGTGAGACAAATCAAACACTACAGACTGTGAACGGATTTACATCATTGCGTATACTACAATGAGGAAATGGCCTCGCCAAACATGTGTTCACCATTGCCTCACAAACCTAAGTTTACACACAGTAGAGACAAATGCAGTGTTCTAGACCTGGAATTACACGAAGGCCATGTCCTCTCTTGCCCCTGGTCTTGGCCGTGGTGCTCCTTCATAAGTTTCACATAGACTGTAAGATTTTGCCAATGAAAGTGCCTTATGCAAAATGAAAATGGCCCTGCCCTCTTAAAGATTAGGGCTGGTGTTCTCCTGTAACAGTGGACAAATGCCAGCTAAAACCTTTCAGGAACAGTCAACTTTCTATCCCCAGTGGTCTGGCTGGCTCAGTAGCTTAACCAGCTTGGTAATTTGACATTTTCCTTGCCGTTTGGCCAGGCCTCAATAGGGAACTTGGAATTGTTTGAGATTTGTAACAGATTTTTGGGTGGAGTATACAAAATTGGCTTACAAACAGACAGTTCATAATGTAGTACCATAGCATGAGCATGACATCATCAAGTGGTTTATATTACTGCTTGGCTGTTACCAACTTTATATCCCCTTGGGAGCTTTGCAGAGTTCTCTTTTTGGGAAGATCATCTAAGGCCAAACAAAATAATAATAATGTTTAGCGTCCCCGCCCGCTTCCTTTTTAGAGGAGGCCTCCATTTTTATTTATTTTTTTTTACTACGAAAAAGAGGATAAATTTAAACGTTCTCTGAGGAATAAATACATTTAAAAATAAATAAGATTGTATTTAGACTTGAGCACACCGAAAAAACACACACAAAAAAGCTGGCAACCATCTTGAAAAATACCCTGGCCAGTTGTCTTGAAAAATGTGTCGGGCGGCCATTTTTGAAAACAAGAAAAAGTGAAAAAAAGGCCCTTCTGCCTTTTTTCAAAAAGGCAGGACGCTAAACATGTTTTCAAAATTATTTTGCCTAAACTAACAAATAAACTGCACTCTAACCTGTGGCCCAATGGTGTTTGAAGCTCTGTGGACTGGACTAGCAGACACTCGTATGATTGTATCTCTGCATGTGTACTGTGAGTTTTATTGAATTATACCTGAGGGAATCCATTTTAATTAACTGGAAGTTGTGTCCTTGTCGTGTAATCCAGCTTGTGACGAACAAACGAATATACGAACCCAGCAGAGTGTGAGTAAAATGTCACTTGATAAACACACGACCTCTGTTCGTGAAATGTTTGCATATATTGGTAACACCATGTGTATAATTATGTACATCTACTTTGCTGTGTAGATTTTGTTCTTTAGAGAACTTGTCTTGCTATTTGTTGTACTACCACGGAGTAGCTTTTCGGAATTCGGGAGACTTCTCAGTTCTGAAAAGAACTGTCCTGCTTATAATATTAGCTACATGTACTACCTGGGCGGAAGGTAGGAAATCGGCCTGGACTTCTACTTTAGCTTTGTGGATCCGGGAGGGAAATAGGGAGACAAGTTCTCTGAAGAACAAAATCTACACAGCAAAGTAGAATATATACACATGGTGTTACTGCAAACCAAATATACATTTACACATCACCATGCAATGCCTCAAGAACCATAATAAATAGAAACAACATTAAGTTAATAAACAACGTACGGTGAAAATCATTTCTGTTTAACACATTTTTCTGTGTGCTCAAACTTGAAAAGAAGCTACGAGTAGATACTGTTGATTGTTAAAGTAACATTACAGAATTGGTTTTTGCTAACAAAACAGTTGCTTGCAGTGTAAGCACTTTATGTAATCCACCATATACATAAACTGACAAACCTGTAGAAGTTTGAGATCGATCGGCCATCTGGGTCACGAGAAAATAGTGAAAAACCGATTACACATTTGCATGAAATCATATAGATTCAACAAATGAATAAAACGCTCACTGAGCGATAAACTCCAATCGGAAAATTAGTTTATTAATTTCTCATCAAATATGGCATTTCAGACAGAAATATTTCAAGGGATGTTTTCTACTATCATCATCATTAGACCGTGTAAGTTTTATGTAAATCTGTGATCAAAAAGTATATTTTACAAGTTTTTTTCTTACCAATTCGGTAATTTTCCTTTAAGATTAATTAAATCGAGAGGAAACAAGATGGCTGCCAGGTTTGTTATGCAACTTAGTGATGAATCAATAGTAAAGAATATCACAATGCTGAAAATGGGAAAGGAGAATATACAACCGAGTCCAACAGTTTGGGCATTTAGTTACTGAGGACTGCACTAGTAAACTGATGATGCTTTTGGGATCAGGCATACCACTACAATCAGAGTTCAACAGTTTGGGTGTTGAGTTACTGAATGGTGTTGGACTGAGGACTGCACTAGTAAACTGATTATGCTTTACATGAGATCAGGCATACCACTACAATCAGAGTTCAACAGTTTGGGTGTTGAGTTACTGAATGGTGTTGGACTGAGGACTGCACTAGTAAACTGATTATGCTTTACATGGGATCAGGCATACCACCATAATCAGAGTCCAACAGTTTGGGTGTTGAGTTACTGAATGGTGTTGGACTGAGGACTGCACTAGTAAACTGATTATGCTTTACATGAGATCAGGCATACCACTACAATCAGAGTTCAACAGTTTGGGTGTTGAGTTACTGAATGGTGTTGGACTGAGGACTGCACTAGTAAACTGATTATGCTTTACATGGGATCAGGCATACCACTACAATCAGAGTTCAACAGTTTGGGTGTTGAGTTACTGAATGGTGTTGGACTGAGGACTGCACTAAGTAAACTGATTATGCTTTACATGAGATCAGGCATACCACCATAATCAGAGTCCAACAGTTTGGGTGTTGAGTAACTGAATGGTGTTGGACTGAGGACTGCACTAGTAAACTGATTATGCTTTACATGGGATCAGGCATACCACCATAATCAGAGTCCAACAGTTTGGGTGTTGAGTTACTGAATGGTGTTGGACTGAGGACTGCACTAGTAAACTGATTATGCTTTACATGGGATCAGGCATACCACTACAATCAGAGTTCAACAGTTTGGGTGTTGAGTTACTGAATGGTGTTGGACTGAGGACTGCACTAGTAAACTGATTATGCTTTACATGGGATCAGGTATACCACCATAATCAGAGTCCAACAGTTTGGGTGTTGAGTAACTGAATGGTGTTGGACTGATCAAATTGTTTTCATCAGATTGATTGTATTGTGTTACATGTATGTACATTGTACACACTGGTTTTCAGAGAGGATAAAGTTTCCCGGGTCGAACTGTTTTGTTTATGTTAGCATAAAGTTCTCCACTGTTTCATGTTATTGAGCATTGAGCAATTATACAATTTTTAACTTTAAGTTTGGTTTCATCATATAGCTCCATGGTGTCCTTAATTACATGCATCTCTTGAGTTTGCACAATGGATGGAGGTCTGGAATGTCATGTGAGAGGGCAAAGCCATTTTCATATTGAGGGCAAGGCCATTTTCATTTTGCAAAGGGCGCTACCGTTGGAAAATCTTAAAGTCTGTGGAAAACGCTTGAATGGGCACCAAGGCCAAGACCAGGGGCAACAGAGGCCCAGTGTAATTGCGCTAGGCCTGATATAAATTTTTACAAAATATTGCAAACCTAGAATTACACGGAGGCCACTGTGCCCATCGGTACCCCTTGAAATTGTTCAATACAAATTTACAATTTCCTCATGGAAGTGCCCTTTACCAAGGAGAAAACGCCTTGGTGCCCTTGCCCCTTCAAAAACGAAGCATCATAAACGATGAATAACTTTGAGAAGACCCCCGTGGTACAACTTGATATCAACAAGTCTTGACAAAACTCAAGTGTTTACAAAGTTTAAAATCTAAACCAAGCTACAAGCACATGTACCGCATGTTCATCTCTTCATAGTTCATTGTACATTTTCATCTTGGCCATTCACAATGAGAATTGCTTGGCAACAGTTCAGTACCATATTGAACAATGATAAGGTACACTAGAGAAGAGTGGTAGCCATTTCTGACCCAATGGGTACGTGGACCTTGGAAGGATTCAAGTGCCACACCCTCTTAAGCAGATGCCATGACTCTTCAACACAATGGCAAACCATGGCAATCTGGGCCCAATTTCGTTAAGCCTGTAAGCACAAAAACTTGCTAAGCACAGAATAATATTGCTTAGCAGAAACAGGTTACCAGCCAATGTTACATTAAGTGTGCATTGTTTTGGCTTGTGCCCCACTCATTTTTCGCTTAGCAGATAATTTGTCAAGCAGTATTTTCTGCTTAATTAAGCAGCTCTATGAAATTTGGCCCTGGGCCCAATTTCATTAGACAGCGATTTTGTGCTTACTGTGGGAGTTTCCATTTCATACATGTAGCGCTGCTAACCGTAAGCTGACGAAAAGGACTGCTAACCTTCCAGTGCTTGCTGTATGAAAATGAATGACTTAATGCAAATCCATGGTGAACGCACAAGCTGGCTGCCTATTTTTCTTGCTAACCTGTGTAATACACTGTACGCTTACGCAATTTTTTCTGCTACGGTAAGCACAAAAATTTGCTTCCATGTACGGTATTTTATATTCAATAGGGATGCTTTTCAACACTGAACTACCCAACCGGACCACTTGGAGAGAATTTGGGCTGGTCCTTAGGTGTTTTTAACTGGCATTTGGCCAACGGACCACTGTCGAGGGAGACCAATGGGTTATTAACCCCCCAAAATTCAGAATATTTGCTCAGATTTCATCCTTGGTTTCATTTTCATAATTGAATTTGCGGGAGTGCATGGACAGGACATGTGCCACGTTGGTGTGAACAAGAATTGTTTGCATTCATTGTTAGATTATAGAAAGGAACTCTAAATAAATTGTAAACTTAGATTGTTAGATTATATGACTATTATCAGATATGGCTGGTAGTATTATTGTCACAGTGTATTATCTTTTTCTGTGAACTGTGTTATAACTCTATCAGACAGAGAATGGAAGTAACCTTTTGAACTTTGAACTTTGTGTTGTTTTATTGATACCATACCAGGGCTCACCCTTAACACTAGAGCCCTGCGTACAATGTCTGGTAAAAACTGCTACGGGCTGCTAGTAAACACCACTTCTCAACTTGCCCTGTGGGCTACTCAAAACTGTGCAACCTGTCTGGTACAAACTGATACTGGCTAGTATTAAACACCACTTCTTAACTTGCCCTGTGGGCTACTCAAAACTGTGCAACCTATCTGGTACAAACTGATACTGGCTAGTATTAAACACCACTTCTCAACTTGCCCTGTGGGCTACTAAAAACTGTGCAACCTGTCTGGTACAAACTGATACTGGCTAGTATTAAACACCACTTCTCAACTTGCCCTGTGGGCTACTCAAAACTGTGCAACCTATCTGGTACAAACTGATACTGGCTAGTATTAAACACCACTTCTTAACTTGCCCTGTGGGCTACTAAAAACTGTGCAACCTATCTGGTACAAACTGATACTGGCTAGTATTAAACACCACTTCTCAACTTGCCCTGTGGGCTACTAAAAACTGTGCAACCTATCTGGTACAAACTGATACTGGCTAGTATTAAACACCACTTCTTAACTTGCCCTGTGGGCTACTCAAAACTGTGCAACCTATCTGGTACAAACTGCTATTGGCTAGTAAACGCCACTTCTCAACTTGCCCTGTGGGCTACTCAAAACTGTGCAACCTATCTGGTACAAACTGCTACTGGCTAGTAAACACTACTTCTCAACTTGCCCTGTGGGCTACTCAAAACTGTGCAACCTACATACTTTTTAAAACTGCTTTTATATTTCTTCCTTTTCAGTGTGAATAATAAATTTTAATATTGTCTTAATTTATTTTTGAGTATGTGTGAATGCAACTTCATTTGACCATTGAACTGGTTGTGATCGCTACTACTATAAATACATCAGGAAAATACATTTATGACAAGTCTAAAATCTTGGCTACTAAAACTTCCTGGGGGCCAGTTAAATGCACAGTTTACTAGCCCGGTGGGCTACTTTACAAAAAAGCTTTTAGCGCTGGGCCTGAATACAATATCCACCTCTGTTTGTTTACAGATTATAGAATCTTGACACAACAACCATGTCGGAGTACAGCGAGGAGAACATGCTGTCATCGGAGGGCAGCTTCTGGGAGATCGGTCAGTTCAGGCGAACGGTCAAGCGTGTGGACGACGGTCACAGACTGTGTAACGATCTCATGTTGCTTCTACAAGAGCGTAGTGAGATTGAACGGAAGTACTCCAAATCTCTCAGGCATTGGTCCAAGAGATGGAATGAACTCATTGACAAAGGTAGGGACGAACAGGCCTGGAAATACACGGAGGCTGCCTCCTTTGCCCTGCTCTTGGCCTTGGTGCCCCTTCAAAAGTTGCCCATACAAAATTAAAATGGCCTTTATCTCTTCAAAGATAAAATTTACAGTCTTGATTTGTATCAAGCCTGGAGTTACACGGAGGCCATGGGCTCTGTTGCCCTGCTCTTGGCCTTGGTGCCCCTTCAAAAGTTGCCCAGAGACTTTAAGATTTTCCAATGGAAGTGCCCTTTGCACAGTGAAAATGGCCTTGCCCTCTCAAAGATGAAATTCCAGGCCTGAGATGAACACCCTCTTCCCCATCTATAAGTTTGTCAATTTTGGAACAACTACTGTGTACATTGGCTAGGGATGATGAACTGACTGAGGTATTGGCAAAAAAAGGAGCAAGATTTTCATATTATGGTTGGTTTGCCTCATAAAATCATTGCTAACAAGCTCCACCAAATTTAATGTTTCAGCGCCAGGAGTGTCATTTATGACAGACATGGCGCATTATAAACGTACACTTATATTATTAGTATGAAACAATACGCTCACATACTAATAGGATTTTTGAAAAAAAAAATTAAAAAACCCAAACAGGAAGTTCAAGTTGTTCAAGAGACACCTAGACATTCCTCTGACATGTAGAGACCAGGGTTCTGCCCACAGTGGTCGGTGCCGGAAAACCCGCCCAGCACTCAGGATTCTCCAACCACCACTGGCAGAATTTCTCTGTTTTGGACCACTACACATTTTCCAAATTTTTAAACTACACTTTCAAAGGTTTTCAACGAAATGTAAAATTGGGTATTTACCAGTAAATTCTTTGATTGGAGTCTATTTATATTCTACCCTGTAACTGATCCATCTCGCAATGGTTTCCAGGGAAACATTTTTCCACCACTAAAGAAACCCTGAGCAGAACCCTGAGAGACATTTAATAATTTGATGGTTTTCACTTACAGGTCCAGAATACGGCACCGTCAAATCGGCATGGAAATCAACCCTAACAGAGGCAGATCGTAAATCAGAAATCCACCAAGAGATGGCCAAGAATCTGATGCAAGACGTCCACGGAGCAGTTAAGACGTGGCAGAAGGATAACTTTCATAAGAAGATGATGAACGGGTTCAAGGAGACAACGGAAACGATGGAGGGATTTACAAAGGTTAGGGATCATTGTAAACCCTTCTCAGGCCTGGTTTTACACGAAGGCCATGGCCTCTGTTGCCCCCTGTTGCCCTGGTCTTGGCCTTGGTGCCCCTTCAAAGGTTTCCCCTTGGACTTTAAGATTTTCCGATGGAAGTGCCCTTTGCAAAATGAAAATGGCCTTGCCCTCTCAAAGATGAAATTCCAGGCTTGCGTTCAGGACTAACAAGACCTGTGTAGACATAGTGTTAGCCAGAGGGGTGTCTGGGTGTCTTTAAGATTTTTCAATGGAAGTGCCCTTTGCAAAATGAAAATGGCCTTGCCCTCTCGAAGATGAAATTCCAGGCTTGCCTTCTAATTAAATATGCTAATTACATTCTTGCATATTTGCATTCACATCTTTGGTTGGTCAATTCTATGGACTGGTGCAATTGGTAACGTAGCCTGCCCTTTTCGAAACCAGGGCTTGGGCTAAGGCTTCATAGAAAACATGTGGTTTCTTTGCAGGGCTTCAAATATGCGGAAGAAGACCAAGCCCAAGCCCAGGCCCAAGCCATTGTTTCGAAAAGGGCTTAAATGCATAAATGCGTAATAATATGCAACCATCATCCACATAAGAAAAGACATGAAGATAATTATGTGCTTCTTTGAGATTGCGTGGAACTGGTCGGTTGTATATTGCATCATTCGGCAAGGCATCTTGGATTTATAATGGCATTTATTTTTAGGGAGATTGCCAACGTAGGGAGACCACCAACATTAGGGCTAGATAGCTCAGTTGGTAGAGCGCCTGCATGTTAATCTAGAGGTCGAGGTTCAAATCCCATTCTAGTCCCATTTTCTTTGTTCACCCCAAAGTGGAGTTGAAATTTACCCAGTCGTATCCCTGCATGGTTTATTATTTGACGATAATCTTTGTAATGTTTTTTTTATTTACAGGCTCAGAAGCCATGGGGCAAGGCCCTGAAAGCTGTCAATGCAAAAAAATCTGCCTACCACACGGCCTGTAAGGCTGAGAAACAAGCAGTCAGCCAAGAGACTACCGCCAATAGAGATTCCTCACTCTCACCTGATCAGGTTGGTCATCGCTAATCCCTTAATCCCGTCCATTCTTTCTAATCCTGCCACCACAAACTGACATGTAGACTGGTTTTTCATCTGCGCTACCTTCTGTTGGTCCTAACTGGGGTATTCTTCCCTACAACATCCGATCTTCTACCTCAGCTGCTACATTTAGGAAATTGCTCAAAACAGAACTGTATCGATTCTAACTCATGTTCCATCTTCACCAATTGGTGCTCGATATGGGGCAGAGGGTACCTATTGTGTCTTTATTGTGTGCTTGGAATCTCAGGAATTCTTTTGAGGATTTTTTTTTTTGGGGGGGGGGAGTTCTATACAAGAGGAAAATAGTGTGTTATAGTATGGGAACATTGAGGGGACCCTCTGCCCCATATCGGGCAGGCTATAATCTTCACAGCTCCTCGATCTAGCACCTAGGATTTGTGCACTATATAAGAGCCTATTATAATTATTCATGTAAAACGAAACATCTCTTCAATAAGGAGTAGGTTTGTTCTAAGATGAGCAGCCGGAAGACAAGGCTGAAGAAGTTCAGGCGTCCATCTGAGATTTGCTTGTCTTTGTTGCCTTCTTCAGGTGAAGAAGATGAAGGAGAAGGTGGAACGATGTCAGATGGAGAAAGACAAGATGGAGGACAGATACCGCAAGTCTCTGGACGAGCTGAAAGCTCTTAATCCTCGCTACATGGAAGACATGGGCATCCAGTTTGACAAGACGCAAGTCTTTGAGAAGAGGAGGATCGAGTTCTTCAAGAATTCTCTCAAGGATATGCATAAAGTGCTGGATCTTTCCAACAGTCCAAGGTACGTGTATGTCTAGGTGTGATGATAGATCCGTAAACATAGGGGTGGGGCTTGAGTGATTTATTTAAGGGGAAGGGGGCTCTGAGGCTTCAAATACCCATCGGTCAAAGTCTGGTGATTTTTTCCTCCCACATCTAAAACTGAAACTTCCTTGTCTTCTCTCCAGTTTTGCACAGGTGTACACAGATTTCATCTCGACGATAGAAAACGCTGACGCTGAGAAAGATCTGAAATGGTGGAAGTCAAATCACGGGACAGGAATGACAATGCACTGGCCGGACTTTGAGGTTAGCTTGCTCTATAATGCTGTCTTAATAAGTGGACTTTGAGGTTAGCTTGCTCTATAATGACGTCTTAATAAGTGGACTTTGAGGTTAGCTTGCTCTATAATGCTGTCTTAATAAGTGGACTTTGAGGTTAGCTTGCTCTATAATGCCGTCTTAATAAGTGGACTTTGAGGTTAGCTTGCTCTATAATGCCGTCTTAATAAGTGGACTTTGAGGTTAGCTTGCTCTATAATGCCGTCTTAATAAGTTTAACAAATATTAATAACAAGATAATCATTTTTGTCTTGTGAAAGGGCTTATACAGGATTGGTAGAACTGACAAAATGTGATCAACCGTATGCATGAAATAACAAACCTGTGATAATGATAAATTGGGCTTTATCAGTTGTGCCTCTGGTCATTGCCTTGGTGCCCCTTGCAGGCCTGATACTTTGTGCAGGCAACAGAGACGATTACCTGCATGCTCCTGGTCATTGCCGTGGTGTCCCTTGCAGGCCTGATACTTTGTGCATGCAACAGAGACGATTGCCTGCATGCTCCTGGTCATTGCCGTGGTGTCCCTTGCAGGCCTGATACTTTGTGCAGGCAACAGAGACGATTGCCTGCATGCTCCTGGTCATTGCCGTGGTGTCCCTTGCAGGCCTGATACTTTGTGCAGGCAACAGAGACGATTGCCTGCATGCCTCTGGTCATTGCCATGGTGCCCCTTGCAGGCCTGATACTTTGTGCATGCAACAGAGACGATTGCCTGCATGCCTCTGGTCATTGCCGTGGTGTCCCTTGCAGGCCTGATACTTTGTGCAGGCAACAGAGACGATTGCCTGCATGCCTCTGGTCATTGCCATGGTGCCCCTTGCAGGCCTGATACTTTGTGCAGGCAACAGAGACGATTGCCTGCATGCCTCTGGTCATTGCCATGGTGCCCCTTGCAGGCCTGATACTTTGTGCATGCAACAGAGACGATTACCTGCATGCTCCTGGTCATTGCCATGGTGCCCCTTGCAGGCCTGATACTTTGTGCATGCAACAGAGACGATTGCCTGCATGCCTCTGGTCATTGCCGTGGTGTCCCTTGCAGGCCTGATACTTTGTGCAGGCAACAGAGACGATTACCTGCATGCTCCTGGTCATTGCCGTGGTGCCCCTTGCAGGCCTGATACTTTGTGCAGGCAACAGAGACGATTGCCTGCATGCCTCTGGTCATTGCCGTGGTGCCCCTTGCAGGCCTGATACTTTGTGCAGGCAACAGAGACGATTGCCTGCATGCTCCTGGTCATTGCCTTGGTGTCCCTTGCAGGCCTGATACTTTGTGCAGGCAACAGAGACGATTGCCTGCATGCTCCTGGTCATTGCCGTGGTGTCCTTTGCAGGCCTGATACTTTGTGCAGGCAACAGAGACGATTGCCTGCATGCTCCTGGTCATTGCCTTGGTGCCCCTTGCAGGCCTGATACTTTGTGCAGGCAACAGAGACGATTGCCTGCATGCTCCTGGTCATTGCCTTGGTGCCCCTTGCAGGCCTGATACTTTGTGCAGGCAACAGAGACGATTACCTGCATGCTCCTGGTCATTGCCTGGTGTCCCTTGCAGGCCTGATACTTTGTGCAGGCAACAGAGACGATTGCCTGCATGCTCCTGGTCATTGCCGTGGTGTCCCTTGCAGGCCTGAAACTTTGTGCAGGCAACAGAGACGATTGCCTGCATGCTCCTGGTCATTGCCGTGGTGTCCCTTGCAGGCCTGATACTTTGTGCAGGCTACAGAGACGATTGCCTGCATGCTCTGGTCATTGCCGTGGTGCCCCTTGCAGGCCTGATACTTTGTGCAGGCAACAGAGACGATTGCCTGCATGCTCCTGGTCATTGCCGTGGTGCCCCTTGCAGGCCTGATACTTTGTGCAGGCAACAGAGACGATTGCCTGCATGCTCCTGGTCATTGCCGTGGTGTCCCATGATCTTACTTAGTACATTACAAGCTTGAAATGGGCTGGCAGTAGAAGCTAGAATTTACATTTCCTTTCCTATGCAAGAACAAAAACACATCTCCTCCCTTGTCCACCCTAGGAATACAAAGAGGAACTCCACGCAATCGGAAGTAAACGAGCGACGATGAAGAACTCTGTGAGTGGCGGAGGGGACAGTATTACAGTGAAGACGGTGCGATCTCTAAACGACGATTACAATAACAGTGACTATAACGACCCAACGCTCAACGCATTCAGTGATCGGTAAGTCATCATTTATCCTTTCTGCTCTTAAATATTTCTCTGGACTTTAAAATGAAACAATAAGGTACAATGCAACTTAACTATTGAGTTGCATAAATGAAAAGTATTTTGAGGTTTTTATAATCGTGAGGTTTTTTTAATGGCGTAATTTTGTAAAACTCTTTATGGTAAGGAATGTACACAGCAGGTTTCTCTGAGCTGTAATCTAATTTGTTCGACAAAATATGATGTGGAATAAAAATTGATTAAATTCTTTCTGTTTTCACTTCTTCAACTGTTCACCCGTCTGACCTCCAAAATATCTCCCGATTCTGTATCCTTGAATTCCAACAACAAATTCCCTTCGTGGAATCGTGTTCCTTCAACCAACTTGCTTATGTTCCTTGCCACTTACTGGAATTGTATGGCTGAATGCTTGCCTCGTTGATTGCATGTACTCCAAAATAAACCTAATTTTTGTTGTATATGAAACCACCCCCCCCTCCTCCCACCCTCCTTTGTTCTCGTGCCAAATCAATTTATGAACCTACCCATTATTGTCCTTCACGATCCAATCCGATCCCGACTTCTTCCCCATATCAAAATTTGGTCCATTCCTCCCTCTTCTCACTATGACATGACTCCCTGCCACGTTCATTGTCACCAAAATCTACCCCCTCTGAACCCCCCTGTACGGGTCACCCAGTAGTAGTTATGACACCCCTAGTCCTTCCTTAAGCTCCAATGCATTTAAGTGGCCACACTACAGCGATACTACGGAGCCTGAGTCACCATTCTCAAGGTATACTTTAGTACCTGTGACATGTATGACGTGAAACTGTTGCATGCCGTGTTTGGTAATTCAGTGCCAATTTCATCAAGCAGGTCCCAATTTCATAGAGCTGCTTAAGCAGAAAAATATTGCTTCAAAAAAGTAGCTGAGCACAACAAAATTATGCTTACCAGAACAAGGTTACCAGCCAAAATACCATTTCACATGTATCATCTGTGAAATGGTATATTGGCTGGTAAGCTTATTCTGGTAAGCATTAGTTTGTTGTGCTCAGCTACTTTGTTGTGCTTAATATAAGCTCTCTGAAATTGGGCTCTGTTCAGCAGGAAATTGTGCTTAGCAATTTTCTTTCTGCTGAGCAAAAGTTTGCAGGGAATCAGTCACAATAATTATGTGTGAATTAGTATGGTGGCTGGTAACCTATTTCTGCTAAGCAATATTTGTCTACAGTTATTTTGTTATTGGGCAGCTTGGAGGAAGGCATAGGAACCAAATTCCGAGATAGCTGCTTAGAGAAAAATACTGCTAAGTAAATTTTATTTGGTAAGCAAAAACACCAATCAGACTAAACATACATTAGATTGTGCTTTGAGCTGGCTACCTATTTTTGCTAAGCAGTATTTTTGTACTTAGTAGCTTTTGGGAGTTAGGCCCAGTTAAAGTAGATACTAGCTGTTATATTTTAGCGATGTACATTAGAGAGTCAAAAAGACTGTTTTCTGAGAAATCTTGTGAGAGTTTTTTGATCGGTGCTCTAGCACAAACCATAGAGCAGCAACAAACTGACACCAAAAGATGTTGTGGGGCCACTAAAATATAAAAACTAGTTTTAGGGACTAGCTGTTCATCAGTGGTGATTGTCTTTGGCATCTTTAATTCCAGGGGTTACCAAAAAGGTGGAAATATCGTAATTTTCAACCCACTTTACTTCCTAGAATTTTGATCCAAGTTTCAGACCTTTTTGTCAGCAATGACTCTTACTCTAGGGCCCATAAAGCCTGTAAGCACAACAAATTGATAAGCACAGACAAATATTGCTTACCAGAAACTGGCTACCAGCCAACATTCCATTAATTTTACAAAGTTGTGACTGGTGCCCCATTAAATATTTTGCTTAGCAAAGAAATGTGATAAGCAGTATTTTCTGCTAAACAGCTTTATGACATCGGGCTCTGGTAGTAAGAGTATGTACATTTTATTCCAGCATATTCATGTACTTCCCAATTAAAATCATTTAGTCATTCAGAACAAAAATAGAAAATAGGACAAATTCTCAGAACTATTATCTGAACTACACATTTTTATTTAATACTTTCAAGACCATTTCTCTTGAGTCACTTAGTGCAACGTCTGTGGAAGTGTTCTTGTAGATATGTTGTGCCTTGTGTGTTTTAACAAGTTAATAGATCATTAGGTATAAGTGTATTTTTTTATTTTATCTTACAGGTAAATGTTGTAGACTACAGGTACGGGTTTCAGGCGTATTCAAACATTTTTGGGACCTCTGCTTTGGTCCCACGTACATTGCTTTAACGTGTGAAGGAAACAAACTTGCGCACATTGGTTTAGCGGGTGAAGGAAACAAACTTGCGCACATTGATTTAACGTGTGAAGGAAACAAACTTGCGCACATTGCTTTAACGCTTGAAGGAAACAAACTTGCGCAATTGCTTTAAGGCTGAAGGAAACAAACTTGTGCACATTGTTTAACGCTTGAAGGAAACAAACTTGCGCACATTGGTTTAAGCGCTGGTTGAAGGAAAACAAACTTGCGCACATTGCTTTAACGCGTGAAGGAAACAAACTTGCGCACATTGCTTTAAGCGTGAAGGAAACAAACTTGCGCATCATTGCTTTAACACTGAAAGAAGGAAACAAACTTGCGCACATTGCTTTAACGCGTGAAGGAAACAAACTTGCGCACATTGCTTTAACGCGTGAAGGAAACAAATCACTTGACGCAAAACAATGCATTGCTTTAAACACGTGAAGGAAACAAACTTGCGCACTTCAATAAGTCCCAACGTTTGAATACGCGAGAGACTTGCACAGTCTTTTAAGGTGATAGCAGGATGTACATTTGTATATGTGAAGTAAATGTACTTAGCAGGAGTTAATCTTGCTTACCTTGTATTTAATAGTGCTTACAACAGACCATGTAAAATAGTGACCTTGTACATTCCAGGGCCTTTCTGGCAGCTAAGATACAGCACTAGTCAATTTGACACTTTGTGTCATAAATTCTAAAAAAATAACAGCTGGACTAGTTGTGAGATGTGCCTCTTTCTTCGCATCAAAAGTTGATAAAAATCAGACAGTGCAATCTCCATGAAATATCATACTTACTTTTTCTTCCATTGGGCTGTTTCCAAATCTTGCCTTCATGTGACGTCACAGGTCACATGATCTTATTTATCTATAGATCCCTTGGTTATAAGTACGTCAATCGCTGAGGGCAACCAAACAACAGAGTGCATTATGTATGCGCACCCCTCACAACTCTCAGCCACTCAGAGGTCATCCTTTGACCTCAATGTCTAAAGTAGGCTTTTTGGCCACTAGGTGGCAGCAGACTTGTCAGGTAAATCTATCTGTTAATAGAGTCTGCTGATTCCTACATGCAGTGTTCGAGAGTCTGCTATTAATGTATTCTACCTCCATGGTGTATCTATCATAAAATCAAGATATTTATTAATGCTGAAATATGAAAATAAACTATGTGTTTCCTTTGCTTTACCGAGCAGTGGGAGATCAGATTTCCAATTTGGAATTTTTGATTATTTTACAATCAATTTATGACCCACTGTTCATTTTGTCATCACCATTTTGTGTCATTCACTTTGTTGACATAAAATTTGCATATATCCAATTTGTTGTTTCAATTGATCGGTATGTTTGTGTGTTTTGTCTTTGGCATTTTTCATATGTTGTAACCATTTTCTACATCATATTCCATTCATAACAATCATCTACTTGTGGGGATAACCTGGGTGTGTTGACGTCTTTCTGTTTTTGTTTAACATTTTTGTTTTCATCCATCAATCCTGAGAGGTTTGGGATAACATTTTGTAAGAACTAAGCGTGGTTTCACAAAGAGCTAAGATTGATCTTAACAGTGGATCAATCTTGATTGCTAAGCACAGTCTGATGTCTCAATACAAATTACTCCGGCAATAATGAAAACTCATGTTAAGATGAATCTTAGTGCTTTGTGAAATCAAAAACCTGTGTGGCAGTTCTGATAAGAGACTGTTGATGTCCCAACTCCAAGCACATGTCTGTCTGTCTGTCTGTGTTAGACTCTCTGTTTGTTCACACATGGTGTGTTCATCATCCTTGTTAGTCTACCATTCACATTATCATTACTATCACCACAGTCAACCCACCCCCCTGTTCACACTATCATTACTATCACCAGAGTCAACCCACCCCCCTGTTCACACTATCATTACTATCACCAGTCAACCCACCCCCTGTTCACACTACCATTACTATCACTAGGGTCGACCCACCCCCTGTTCACACTATCATTACTATCACCAGGGTCAACCGACCCCCTGTTAACACTTCCATTACTATCACCAGGGTCAACCGACCCCCTGTTCACACTACCTTTACTATCACCAGGGTCAACCGACCCCCTGTTCACACTACCTTTACTATCACCAGGGTCAACCGACCCCCTGTTCACACTACCTTTACTATCACCAGGGTCAACCGACCCCCTGTTCACACTACCTTTACTATCACCAGGGTCAACCGATCCCCAGTTCACACTACCATTACTATCACCAGGGTCGACCCACCCCCTGTTCACACTATCATTAATATAGCCACTATAATAACTTGGCATTAACCACCGGCTATTTTCCCTTTGGTCAATTCTCTCCCCTCCTTATCCTCCCTGCAAATCATCAACAGTAACTTTCCCGGGTATACCCAGTATGATGATAACGATGGGTAAGTGAGGTAGTGAATAGCCTGCTGGTGGTGTAGGTGTGACTAATCATAAAAAAACAGGTGTACTCTGTGAAAGGCCAGAAGAAAACAAGATTTGGTTTCTGGTCTGAGCTCATCTTCACGGTCAGAGTATTTTGTTTTGGTGGAACCATGCATGTGTATTCTTCTTGATACAAATACAATTTTGTTACCTGGAAATGGGTTTGTTTTTATTTGGTATAGTTGAAAGAAAAAATTAAACAATTGAAAAAGTAAAATGTAAATTGAGTAATGCATGAACCAGAAACCATTTTTTTTATTCTACTTGGCTAAATGTGATTAACAAGATGTCTTTCTCCTTGTAGATCTTTTTTTCTTCTTATTTTGTCTGTGGTAATAATTTGTACAGAAATACATTTTAAAGAAGAAGGATGAGTTCATTAAGTAGATACCTTGTGTAGACCCTCTTTGTAGATCTTGTATATGTGAACCACTTTTGACTCCATAATGCATTCTTGGACAAAACTTGTTTCCGCATCATCCCACCCTTCAGACATTTCAGATAAGATAATCACATCATCATCATGAGACAGCCCTGGAATTTCCATTCCCTTTGAGAGGGTGCAGAAGCAGCCTAATTTTCAAAATTTTTTTGCAAAGGGCACTTCTATGCGAAAATCTTAAAGTCTATGGGAAACATTTGAAGGGGCACCAAGGCCAAGTCCAGGGAAACGGATGCCATGGCCTCCATTTAATTCCAGGCTTGATGTGATGAGTTAAAAACATCTGGAACCAGAGAATGTCTTCTTATCGGAGTCTGTGTATTCTCCAGCCATTCTTACAGTTTTGTCCATGATTGTTGGGTTCTTAATCCATTGTGTTACTTTCAATCTTTGTGTGAATAATCAACAGCACCGACTTTGCAAGGTCGCGTTCGAATAAGTGGCTGCGGCTACCTCAACATGCATTAAAGCATAGGAGGACCCTAGCAACACCCTTAGCAACAGCCGAAGCCGTGGCCACAAATTCGGAAACAGCCTTATTATAAGCTCGTTGTCATGATGATGCCATCTCGTCTTGGTCCTAGTATGCAACAACTGTTGTGAATAATGATAGTCATTGTATCAAAAGGGAACCAGACTACATTTCCCTGTCAGCCTCAGTTTGGTTGCATGTATTAGAATGGAATAAGACAAGATGGCTACTCCATGATGAAGGTCTAAATGTAGATTTCTCTGTAGATAAATAACGAGCTGTCTTAATCTTATAAAGTCATGGCTTGATTGGAATACCCACTGGACTGGCCAGAGTCAAGTTTAAACACTGGGCCAGTAACCCCACAACCAAATAAGTCCGGCAGTCCGGCACCCCTACACCCTAAAAATGATTCCATTGCAGGGCTGGAAATACCCACTGGACCCACTGGCCAGAGACAAGTTTAACCATTGGGCCAGTAAGTTCAGTAGCCCCACAACTGAACAAGTCCTGCACTTCTGCACCCTAAAAAAATTATTCCAATACAGGGCTTGAAAACCCCGCTGGACCCACTGGTCAAGTTTGACCACTGGGCCAGTAATCCAACGACCAAAAGTCTGACTAATACAGAAATGTTTTAATTCAAGCCTCCTAAAAGTTCACCAACGGATAAAAAAGGAAAAGAAAAAATCTTTGTCTTTCTTGTTAAACATACTTCTTAGATATTTAGTTCCAAGATCTGTGGTCTAGGGAGATGTTCTTTAAATCAAGCCATGAAAGTTACTAGCTGCGTGTGTCTTTTCCCCCAATAATACTAATTTATTTTATCTCTAAATGCTTTGGCTAATAATTAACATTCTCAAAATGCTAACAAAATGTCTCTTTGTGTCAGACAAGTGGATGCTCTGAAAAGTGTAATCTTTGTTTGATTGTACATTTTAATAGATGTTAAATTTGCACTGGGGGATATATAGAATATTATTTGGTTTTACCCTTTCACCGATGCGTGCAAAGCACTTTATAGTCAGTGCTTCTTGGAGTTCTGTGAAGAAGAAAAAACTGCCTCTAGCTACCGGGCAATCTCGGTGGTCTAGTTGGTAAGACATCTGCTCTAGAATGGCAAAGGTCGTGGATTCGAATCCCACCTGAGTAATATGCCTGTGGATTTTTTTTCCTTCACAGAACTCGAGGAAGTACTGAATATACAGTGCTTTACACACATCGGTGAAAGGGTAAAACCGAATAATATTGATTGTACGTGTTTCAAAAGTTGATCAAGGTTGTTTTACATCGGTACAAAGTCCTCCTTCTGACAGACCTGATAATATTCCTGTCAGATTGTAGTCTTGAGTTACTCTGAGTCAAGTAGATTGTATTTCTTCTAGATATCATTTTGGGTTGAACAAAGACCAGTTGAAATTTTAACCTGCGACCTCCGGATTAGCATGCGGGCGCTCTGATCTACCAACTGAGTTATCTAGCCCTAATGTTTGTGGTTCCCTATTTTGTCAGTATCTTTGTTCGGGGTGCCAGTCAGAAGCCATCCCCTTAAGGTGATTCCTCTCCTTCTTCCCAGGTTGTATCCTAAACTTGGGTGTGATCCCTGGCTGTACGGCAGTTACAGGTTGAATGGCTTCTGGCTGGCACCATCAAACAAAGATATTGACAAAATTTGGAGACTGCCATCATTAGGGCTAGATCACTCAACCGGTTGAGCGCCTGCAGAGGTCATTGGTTCAAATCCCGCTCTAGACAACTTTTCTTTGTTCAACTCAAAATTGTTTAAGATTTACCCAGTCACTTTCCCATGTAGTTTATTATTTTTCTAGATACATAGAAACACAGGTCTGATACTTTACTCTTGTAAGGGCAAAGTAGTTTTTCCTTATTGAGTGGCACCTCTGAGGGTAATTGAAGCTCCTACTGCAGAGCTTGCCCTTAACACTAGCCGGGCGAACATTGTCTAGTAAAAGCTGCTATGGGCTAGTAAACACCACTTCTCAACTTGCTTTGTGGGCTGCTAAATACTGTGCAACTTACACTGTACTTGTTAATAAATAAATAAATAAAAAAAGTGTTAAGTTGATTTCATTTTCACTACCTTATGGAGACCGAGAACAAAACAGAAAAGGGATAACAAAGGGTCTCCATAGGGAAATTCCAAAGACTGGGTTGCTCCACAAGGAATTTTGTGTACAAAGTCTATGGGCGGTTCTTAACTACAGGGACAAAGGAAAGAACAAAAGATGTCTCCACAGGGATGCAAAAAATAGAATGTGTGTTTTTGAGTGTGTGAATCGTTCGACCAATAAACTGGTTGCGATCGCTACTACCATTACGATGCATTTATTACAATACATGTTTGAAGTGTGAGCTACTAAAATTTCCAAGGGGCAAGTAAAATGCACAGTTTACTAACCCAGTGGGCTTCTTTACAAGCAGCTTAAAAGCGCAAAGCCTAGACCGCAGCAAGGCAATGAATGTCCTGTTTGTCCAGGAACATGGATGCAATAGACCCTTCCCACCAAATATGTAAATTACATTAACGCATGCGTACAGACACAATTGGTTGGCAAACGCCTTAGGGTTGTGCACTGGGCAGACACACAAAAGCGTGTGCGTCACGCCACCATCAGTCCCATACATAAAGGCGTGATGTTCACTCATTTTGCCAACCAGTGGGGAGAGTGCGCACGCGCGATGTTCAATTTGCATATTTCATGGGAGGGGTCTATTGTCTCCTTTGCCTCAATGAAGTATCAGGCCTGCTAAAATTGTTCCCAGTCTTCTGAATTTGTAAAATTCATTTTTTGTTTGCAAGATTTGTACAGTTGTGGAAACTGTGTAATGTAAAATGTGTCTTGATTGCTAAAGGAGATGGATGTGAGGTGTGCATGATTAGTGGCATTGTGTTTGAAGTGATGTGTTATTGGTAAACAGTTGCTATGGTAATGGGGAAGCTCCTCATCGCACCATACATCTTGACCTTCCTTGCAACCATCTTATTTTGGCTGGAACAAAGAACGATTTGGTTTTTCCATGTGCATTGCTTGACAAAAAGAACAGCTTGAATGCTTAAAAAGGAACCCATATGGAGAATTTTATACTAAAAAGGAATTGATGGAGAACACCATGAAGATTATTTGTATTACAGTCAGGGAACATGACTGTATGATTAAGGACTATAGGTTTATTAGAGGTAGGGTCATAGATTGGTTTTGTCATAAAAATACTGATTTATAGGTAAATTATAAAGACAGATACAGTACTAGTCACATGGAAGCTAGGAAGTGTCTGAATAAATTAATGGCTACGGCTAGATCGCTGAAAAGGTCTATTCTTCATTACTGTTGCTGCAGCCAAAGTCACTTGATTCCAGTCATAAACAACATGTTATGAGTATGTAGTGTTGATTTGTTGTTTATTTGTTGTTGTTTACCTTACAGGCAAGCCTCACAGGAATCTCAAGAGAATGAAGGAGTAGAGGTCAGAGCGTTATACAAGTACGAAGGTCTGGAAAATGATGAGTTGTCGTTTGATGCAGGTAAGTCCATTAATATAAACAAAAATAAAGTAAGATTTTAAAGGCACTGGACACTTTTGGTAATTACTCAAAATAATTGTTAGCATAAAAACTGACTTGGTAACGAGCAATGGAGAGCTGTTGATAGTATAAAACATTGTGAGAAACGGCTCCCTCTGAAGTAACGTAGTTTTTGAGAATAAAGTAATTTCTCAGTAAAATATTTGAATTAATTCTGAGACCTCACGCGTGAGGTCTCGAAATCGAAATCAAGCATCTGAAAGCACACAACTTCGTGTGACAACATGGACAAGGGTGTTTTTTCTTCCATTATTATCTCGCAACTTCAACGACCAATTGAGTTCAAATTTTCACAGGTTTGGTATTTTGTGCATATGTTGAGATACACCAAGTGAGAAGACTGGTCTTTGACAATTACCAAAGGTGTCCAGTGTCTTTAAAGCTTTTCTGTAACTTGCTGGAACTGTCTGCGACAGGCAGAGTTATCTGCCAACCAAGTCTTTTCATAGAGCTGCTTAACCATGAAGAGTAGCTAAGCACCACAAAATTTTGCTTACAGCAGCAGAGTGTGGGTTTGAATCCCGGTCATGGCACTTGTGCCCTTGAGCAAGGCACTTAACCATAATTGCTTCGTAACAAGTTGGGAAGGTAGTGCATTTTGTTCTAGATAGCAGCCAGGCTCTTAAGATACCCATGCCTACATCCTTATGGACTGTGAAGGGGGTATAACCCTGTTTCAACCCCAGGAGTAGGTAACAACGTGCCCCCTGGTGTCAGTTGATTTGGGTCAACAGCCCAAATCAGTTAAGTGTAGCCCTCACCTTGAAGTTGCGGTCCAGCCTTGTGAGTTGCGTGATATCTCATAAACAAAAATTTAAAAAAAGAAGGTTAGGCCTACCAGCCAAAAAATGATGTCACATGTACCATCTATGACTGGTAGCCTGCTTATTTTTGCTTAGCAGGAAATTTGTAAGCAATATTTTCTTCTGTACTTCCAAAGATTGGTCTGCATTTCGGATCATTGGAGTCATTGGAAGTTATTTATTTGTCGAACTCTGATGTGAAAATATGTGTGGGATTTTGGATGATTGTAAATTTTTGTTGATGTTTTGCAGAAATGTAAATATGTTGTTTTTATTTTGCAGATAGGTAAATGTTTTTTGGATGATTGTAAATTTTTGTTGATGTTTTGCAGAAATGTAAATATGTTGTTTTTATTTTGCTGATTGGTAATTGTTTTTTTTGTAAATTTGCTCTTCGTTAACAGGTGATATTTTATTGAAGTTGGAAGAGGAAGATGAACAAGGGTGGTGTAGGGGACGGTTCAAAGGAAGAGAAGGCCTGTATCCCAGTAACTATGCTGAGGCCATGTAGATTCCATCAACTTGTTTCCTTAATGATCAACTCTTCCACTGTGTGGATCAACTACATTTAGAAAGAATGTGTGGATTAAACAGATATGCAAGATAAGCAGTGTCCAGGTCAAAGGTCAGAGCATACACCCAGCAACTGCACACAGTTCAGAGACTGTCGTGTTCCTGTCAACTCTTACACCTGTGTGGATCAACTAAAATTAGATTGTGGATGATGCAAGATTATAACTCCATCCAATGAGAAGCCTTCCAGCCAAAGTTCACAATCGTCAACGGGTCAAAGCACTTTTTACAGTTCATACTGTCTGTCGGATCAACTGATATAACACAAGTAGACAAGGATCCACTAAATAAACAAAGATTTTTACAAATGGAGAATTTGACCCTCAATTCTGAAACACACAAAAATTGACATCGGATGTGCATCCAAGACCATTCTGTATCAAAGCAAACTACCCGGTACCTAAGCATGCCACTTCGGTATCTTTTGTCAATGTGTTGATCAACTTGGAAATTTTAGTTGATTCACTAAAAGTTAATTGTTAAAATTGATTAAAGCAACCCTGAGTTCCCTTTTAAATCCTTTGAACTTGTTCATAAAACTATGTGGATACACATGAGTATATGTTCATCCACTATTTTGCCAAGGTGATCTGCGGATCCACTCATTTGCCAATTTAACCGCCTCTAGCTGACCGTCTGTCATGTGAGATTTATCAACCAACTATGTCTATTTTTTTATAATTAAAGTCAGGCTAGAAAACCTGCAGGTATGAAATTTGTACTAATGTTCAAAGGGTTGTGAATAATTTAGAGTTGTGAATAATTTAAAAGTCAACACGTTCAGTATCGGATGAAAAGACATCAACTACATCATTCCTAAACTGATCCGATATAAGTTGATCAAGTATTTGTTGATTGCAATGCTAGGGTAATTGTAGTTAAAAAGTCTGGAGAAGTTATTTTGAATTCTTGACCTATTTGTGGAATTTTTTCAGCAGAAGGATATTTTTTTATGTGATTTTCTGCGCTCACCTGTAGAACTAGAAAGAAAAAGTGGGAGGATTTGTAAATAAACTTTTGAATTTCTGAAACTATTTCATGAAAAAATTTACCAATACTTAATAGTAGTTGGAGTTATATTTGTAATGAATTTCTGTCCCGAGTTTCAAACTTTGTAATTTGAGATTTCTGGTGGTCTGGCTTGAAGGAAGGCATATACAGAAAGTTAACAATCTTGTTCCTCTGACCCCTTTGCCTTGTATTCATCTTTGTTGTTTTCATTTCATTACGTAAAAATGGGCATTCCATTTCAAAATTTGTTTCATTGCTTGCATGATTGATTGTTAGATTGCAGAGTTGTAGTTCAATACATTGTCATGAGTTTGTAGAATGTTAGTCTGGTAGGGGCAAGGCCAACTCTCATGAGAAAAGGTCAATTCTCACGAGAAAAGGCCAATTCTCACGAGAAAGGGCCAATTCTTACAAGAAAGGTCAAATTCTCACGAGAAAAGGCCAATTCTTACGAGAAAGTTCCAACTCTCACGAGAAAAATTATTCTTACAGGAAACAGACTTTTCTCGAGAATAGGGCCAATTCTCATGAGAAAAGGCCAATTTCGATGAAAAAAGGGGACTTCCATTAGAAGACCTATGTGTATACCATACACTGTACCGTGCATCACAAGGACCATGGGAACATTGATATATACATGTAGGCAACAGCGTCGAGACCAGGGGCCAATTTCACCAATCACTAAGAGTCATCGAAGATGAGTTGTCAATATCACCATAGTGATTTTTATTGTGACATCACAATTTGCTTAGCAGTTAAGATTGAAACATCAAGTAATAAACCATAAGGGAAACTGACTGGGTCACGGCTTCTGACTGGCACCCCCGAACAAAGATATTGATAAAATCTTGAGACCGCCATCATAGGGCTAGATAGCTCAGTTGGTAGAGCGCCGGCACGTTAGTCCCGAGGTCGTTGGTTCAAATCCCGCTCTAGTCAATTTTTCTTTGTTCAACCCCAAACCAGTTAAGATTGATTCACAGTTCTGATCGATCTTATCTCTTTGTGAAATCAGCCTCAGGGCACCGATTGTTATATTGGGCCTCGGTAAAAAGACAGCATCAAGACTGTGTTAAAAAAACACTCATCCCAATGCATTGAAAACTACAACTCCAATAACATAAATTTTGCTTGCATCAGCTTCTGATAAAGATAAGATTATTAATCTTAAACCATAAGTAATCACATATTATCTGGTGCAGTGAATATATAATTGATATAAATCATATATTCTATTAATCGAATATAAACAATAGTAATTTTTTGTTTGATTTTAAGTTAATCAATCGTATGTAAAGGTATGACCACTGAATTTATTTAGGTTTTTTTTGCAATGCAATGTAAAAAATTAAACTTAGTCAGGCTCATAATGAATGTAAATCACTTTTGTATTAACCACAGAAAAAAAAAATGTACTGATCACATCAATTCTGAGAGGTATTGTAACTTATGTAAATCAGAAGCTTTATATTTTGTGTGTAAAATTGTTTTCATAAATATGCAGCAGGTCTGAATTCTTTTCTAAGAATTCAAACTGCTATATATTTGTTATATACCAAATACAGGAATAATCATGATTGTTGTATTTATTTATTTTTTTATTCAACTTACTTTTGTTGGGTCTCGGTTTTTTTTTTTAGGTAAAGGGCTTCTGTTTTTGAGTAGGATGTGCTTCCGTGGATTGTAAGAGCATAGGAATGAGTTGGGACGTTAGTTTCTGTATTGTATTATCAATTTTTCCTACATTATCAATATTTTGTTTACCCCATTATGGAGTAACTATAACTGGTAAACTTGCGGGTACGACCATGACCCCAAAAATTGGGGAGGGGGGTGGGGGAGGAGTGTTGGCTCTGAAAAGAGCTGTTGTGGTCTCAGTGTTTCGAACAGTATACTCTGCTTGTCTTGAGTTGTGTCTGAAGTGAAAAGAGCTGTTGTGGTCTGGACGTTTCAAACAGTATAGTCTGCTCGTCTTGAGGAAAATGCTGGAGTGCAACAACCCATGGTAAATCTCTTTTGTGGGGATTGTTGGCTCTGAGAAGACGCGTTGTGGTCTCGACGCTTCAATCATTATGCTCTGCTTGTCTTCAGGAGAACCGCCCCAAAGAGATTCCTACATGGTTGTACCTGCAAGTTTATTCAAGTTCTTATCCACACCATGCAAAGCTTCAAACATCACTGGCATCAATATACTGCAAGTCTCACGTTAAAAGATACATGGAAACCTTCGTAGTAAAACGGAAGATTTATATGGTTTATTGATAAGAAGTTGATGAGTTGTTCATAAACAAATGCGTGCCATCAGCCAGTGGTGGATATTGATAATTTTGTGAATATCAATGAATTGTTTGAGTAAAACAATTGTGGATTCAATGAGTTGTGGAGACCAGTATGTTGTGGATATTAATATGCTGTAGATATCAGTCATGTAGATATCAATAATTTAAGGATGTCAGTAAGTTGCAAATATCGATAATTTGCCAATATTGATAAATTGTGGATATTGATAATTTGTGGATATTGAGAATCTGTGGATTTCAACAAGATATTGATATAAACTTACGGATATAGATTTTTCTTTAGGCAATTTCTTCAGTAAGTTGAAACATGGATCTCTGCACCTCATCACAGAATACACTTGAGTTTTCAGAGTCTGTACTAATTTTAAATTTTAATTTAACAATCAATATTATTTTGTCACCTTCCTTTTTTATTAGTTGAAATTTTCTTTAGACTGATTCTTAGATGTCATCTTCACGTTGGTTAAAAGGTACCTTTCCCTATATATGATATCAATCTATGTATATATATATATATAGTCTGGAAGAATCAGTGAGTTAAATTGTATAATTTTACATGTATTTAAAAAGGCATGTTATGTGAATTAATTCATTGTAAGTTATTTTAGAAGTTAATGAGATATCCGTTGGGGCTGTTTTTACAAGAACTTGAATTAGATGAGCCATAGAAAAGAAGGGGAAAAAGGTCGAAAAATCCACCAAGAATTCATAGAAAATGTTCACAGAGCTAAGGCTGTGTTTGAAATAGTGGCTACGACTTGATTGTTATTTAAACATGTGTGTGTTGAAGCATAGGATGCCCATAGCAACAACCTAAGCAACAGCCATAGCCGCCAATTTGGACACAGAAACACACAAACTTTTGCTTGGTTGAAATAGGTTACCAGCCAAAACGTCATTTGGTGTGCACTGGTTCCCTGCTTATTCTGATAACCTTCTGACGCTGTACGTGTCCCGAGTTTGTTGATGCAGAGCTTATTCCTCCACAGATTTAGAAGAATTCATCAACGAAGGAGATAACTTAATTGGTCATAGTGTATATAAATTAAACATATCACTGGTAATTTAATAGGGAAGAATGTCACAAAGCTGCTTAGTATATACAAATCTACTAAGCAGAAACAGGTAACAGGAAACATCTGTAGATGTGATGTGTACGTAATTCAGTTGACTCTTGTTAAGATCAGGGCCTAATATCATAGAGATGCATTAAGTAGAAAATAGTGTTTAACAATTTTCTGCTAAGCAGAAAGGAGCAGGATACCAGTCACAAATTGCACACGTGACATGACAGTTTGCCTGGTAACCTTACTCTGGTAAGCATAATTTTGTTGTGCTTAGCTACTTTTTGTGCTTAAGTAGCTCTATGAAATTGTGTTATTTCAAACTGGTGTCCAGGAATTGATTTGATATACCAGTGAAGCACAGTTTGAAGTAGACTGGTCCCCTGTCCTTATCTGCAAGACTGCAAGGATAAAGACAGGCACCGGTCTATTAATCAAAATGATGGTCACTGCTAGACTGGTCCCCTTTCCTTATCCGCAAGACGCAATGGGATGCGAGGTCAAAGGTGCGTTTGTCAGGATTCCTCCAAACGCTCAAAGCCGGTCTCTGGCGTAAAACACGAGCCTCGAAGTGTGACAGTCGGATGTTTCGGGCCTAAGTTTGAAGCAGCATCAATGGATGATTACCAGTGATGTAATCATTTTATGCTACACAGCTTTGTGTCAGTCATCTTTATTCAATTCCATACATAAACATTCAGGCAAATGCCTTGTGTGATTATTCAAATAAAAAATGCAATGTTTATAGAGATGTGGGTAGAAATCCTTGTTTTATTTTCATGTTTAAAAGTACAAAGTCAACAAAAATTCCACTCGGGTTCTTTACTTTTTAGTTAGAGAGCGTCTTACAGGCGCAAAAGAACATTCCCGTGGCCACACCCCCGCAATTCATCATGTGTCCATTTGACCGCCAGAACGTCCTACACAAGTATTTTCAACTGGAACGTTCCAGCGAACGTTGGTGGCGGCAATGTGCGCATGCTTAGAACTACGTAAGAAATTTGACCTTGTATGTCTGTTGCCATCCAGTGATCAAAAGTCTCCAATTGAAACATTCTTGCTGTTCAGATTGAATGAAATCTACACAGAAATTTTATAAATAATCACAACTATCACATACGAGTGCACAAGAAAAGTTGTGCCTAAACCACAACGATCACCAAAATCAACAATTACTTTTCTAGTGTTTTAAATTCCTTAGACATAAAAGTGAAACCCCTATAGAAGTACAACCAGGAAAATGTCCAGGCTTAATCTGTGTCTGCTGTTTGCGCCCTCTATGTCGACAAAGGACCAAAAATATCAACACCATGCGACACAGACACATTGCTAACTGTACCAGTATGGGCCAATGAGAAAGCTGTAATTTGCCATACAGCCAAAATGAGTTTCCTCTGTGAGGGCTTGCACAGATTTTAAATTCTACGGTGAACCCATAATTTTTTATGATTAACTTCCCCCTCCTCCTCCACCCCCTCCTCTCCCTCCAGCATCCTGTTGTCCGCTTGACATCATAACGAATATAACAACTGGGACGATGTACATCCACTGCAATAACAAGAACAGAAATTAAATATGAAAGTTTACTTTTCAATTGAAAATATCACCCTAATCCCAACCCTAAAACAAAAAACATTAACATTTTTGTTTAAATCAGATTGGATGCAAAATTCTAAATGATAAAATTTAAAACTTCATGATAGATTTTTAACCAGCACAATGACACTGCAGTCATAGGCCCTTTTCCAACTCATGGCTATGGCTAGGCTCTGTCTGGCTGTTTGAAGCCCTGTGCCGAAAGCACTCAATTAAAAAAATATCTGACAGAGCCAAAGCCGTTACTGTGGGTTTGAAAAGGGCTCTTAGTTTGTTTCTGGGCATGATACAGGGACGTGAGTTGGCAAATGTGAAAATCCCTGAAAATGGCTTACGGTCCTGGCCATGGCTACCCCCTTACTCTAGATCCACAACCCCCACAACAATTCAGGAGGTTTACAGACTGTGCATCACCAGAAATACAAAACTACAGATTTGGACACAATGTGGACTATTTCTCTCTCCCTTTGGTGAATGCTTTACTTCTTTTAAGAAAATTTGAAGGCTCAAGATTTTGAGAAAATCCTGAAATCAGGAAACATCCTGAGAAATCCCATGCATGATGATTTAGTTCTTATTGGTTCTGATACTTACATATTTTGCAAAGAATGAGCGGTTGTCAGCCGATGAGCCCTTAGCTTTCTGCATTTTTTCCTCGTCCATTTTTTGAACGTAGGCTTGAGTCTCTGGCCTGTACAATGGAGATTACATCAATTAAGTTATGAGAAAGAACGCCTCGTACCCAAACTCATGCCTGGAATTACATGGAGGCCATGGCTTTGGTACCCCTTCAAAATTTACCTATAGACCTTTCTATTGCAACGTCACAGCCCGAGTTTTTGCCAACCGAGGTCGGAAAACTGGGTATGGAAAGCCATAAATGCAAAACAAAAACAGATCGCCACAGTTTTTAACAATGTTACACAAATATTCAAAAATAGTGTAGCATTTGTTGGAAACAAAGCAACCAATCATGAGAGGTACTTTACTTAGTTGAAAGTTTGCAGAAAATGTTAAAATTTCGTTGAAACATCTATAACACGATTGAGTGTTTTGCTAACATTCGGCCTTCCATGCCAACCAGCGCGGTTTGTTTATCAACAATGGAAAGGTCTATAGACTTAAAGATTTCCCAATGGACGTGCCCTTTGCAAAATGAAAATGGCTTTGCCCTCTCAAAGATGAATTTCCAGGCCAGCAAAATCCAAGACCTTTTACAACTTTAATACTTTGGTGGCATGATAGTTGATGCTTTTAGCAGGGAACCAGTTACCAACAATATACATCACATGATATTTTGATGGTAACATGCTTATGCTAAGCAAGATCTCTCTGTGCTAGGCAATTGTGCTAAACAGCTTTTATGAAATTGAGCCCTAACAAACTAAACTGAGGCTTGAGGTAAAATATAGTCTGGACCCTTTGACATGTATGAACATTAGTGCATAAATTGTAATTCAGTACACGGGACAACTCACACTGGTGCAGGCACTGTCATTTCCAAAGACACAGTCGTATTGAAGTAATTCAGGAATGACGATTCCATCTCAATTTGATCACATGACCCCTTGAGTGTTAGTACGCTGACACCCATAACATTCCCTGATTGGTCAGCATGGACTGTCACATGATCGGAGAGGCGCGACTCCACAAGAGCGCACTACAAATAGATAAAGATAAAGGTTAGTTTGTCTTAAATAATGCACTGCAAAAAAATATAATGAAGAAATAAATGCATTGAAATGTCCCATTACCATTTAAAATTTTCCTCATAGAGGTGCCCTTTACATTGGTTAAGGAAAAATTGCCTTGCCCTTACAAGAACAAAGTATTAGGCCAGTCGCAGGTTTACGCAACTGCGAAAGTACATTGCGCAACTATTATCGTAAACCACTGACCCAAGAAGTCTTGCACAAGTGCAGTTGCGTAAAGTTTCGTGAAATCAGCTGCTGATTCGAGACTCTGAAGATATTCCTCAAACTTACAGCTTTTGTAAAGGTGGAGACGTACTGTATCTCTTCATTGTCTGCTGGAACTCCAAGCTTAGCAGGAACTCGGACTCTGTAGAGACCCTCAGTTCTTGATAACTCCTGGATACAAAAATATGTATATATTACATATAAATGATGAAATGCAGGGGTGAGAGTCATTGCTGACAAGAAGGTAAGAAACTAAGCTAAACATTTTAGGAGGTATGTTGAAATTATGACATTTTCACCTTTTAATCCCTTGGCGTTATCAATTACCAGGAGCTTTCTAAAATAGTATCCTTAGCACTATTTGAAGTAGATCAAAGAGCAGGATTTAATTTTTACTTTAAGAATTTTTTTCACCATTAGACATAAAAAGGTCTGAGTCCAAATAAAAGTCAGAAATTTCTCAGCCCTGAAAATGGTAAGATTATAGTTTACAGATAAATAATTATGTGATTGCAGACTGACTCCAATTGACAGGTTTCTTGAGTACCTTGAGTTTCCTCTTCTCTCCAGCTGTGAGTGCTGTGGTTTGGACGAATGCTCCAGGACCAGACTTCAGTGATCGGAAGTTGAGGGCACCCCGAGTGGTGAACTTGCTGTTGGACCCTGTAAAAATTCAAGACATCTTAAATTCCAATTTGAATTGGTATTCATCTCGGAATCTTAATCTATCAAAAGTGACTCATCAAAAAGACGTCAACCAAACCTTGAATAGTTTAAAGGTATTGTACACTTTTAGTAACAGCTCAATATCAGTGTCCACATTTTGTGTGATTAAACATATGCATGAACAAACAAAGCTGTGAAAGTTTGAGCTCAATTGGTCATCGAGGTCACGAGAAAATAGTGAAAAGAGATCTTATGTGTTTTCTGTTTTTTCAAATTATCGCGCGCGATAATTACTACTGTTTTACTCGTTTCTCAGAAACGATAGCATTTTAGGCAGAAATATTTTAAGGAACCCTTTCTACCATTACTTACTTTAAATCATGTAAGTTATGTGTGAATCTGTGAACATTGTGTTTTTCGATCTTACCAATAGTGTACAGGGCCTTTAAGTCAGACCCTTTTATTGAACCAACTTCTGAAATTATTGGTCTGACAAACAAGGTATTGAGTAATACACAAAGAAAATACTCACCAGACTCAAATGATGTTCAATTGTCAGTGAGTTATCTGATGAGTATACAGACCCCGAGAATTCATCTCCATTCATTGACCTTTGATCTCCCTGTGTTAGATGGATTTTAGAAATGAGTCATTAGATTTCACTTTGCATTTTTCATTCAATTGTTTTAATAATCAAACAAAAACAGCTAGGAAAGATTGTTTCATAAATAATTATGTGACGAAGAAATTATTAACAATATTGTGTAAAGAGTAACAACAGTAAATCTCTGTCAGTAGTGCAGTGCCACATTCCTGAGTACAGTGTCACTGCTAAAGTGATAGTGCTAGCTGCCTCTTACAAAAAAAAACAAGTACAAAGTAGAAATGAATACAATCCATTAATTACTAAATAAATAAAATTAGTTATTCATTAATAATATTGAAGAACAGAGCAAAGTTTATTTACTGCTCACCCCAAATATCCTAGTGTAACAGAATACAGAATACAAAAACTGAATCAGACCATAGATTGGAAAGTTAATTTTCATTGGAAATTAATTTGTATTGTATTGTGCAAATTCATCATTCATCTCATGAATTTTCTTGCGGAAAAAAGAGGGCCGCCACATCCTTGTAAACCACAACGAAAATCACACTGGAATATCACTATGCGTGCTTTGAAGAACAAAATATATTATTTTATTAACAAAATTAGAAACATATTTACCTTTCTTGATCCTCCAATGGTCTGAAAACACACAAATATAACCAACAAAAAAGACAAAATTTGTCTCGCCCTGTAGGCCGCCATTTTGACTGAGCTTTTTTCAACGCTTGAGGGGGTACCAGCAAGATTTTTATTTTGACGTTGAATCGATCGATTATTTGCAAATTGCAAAACAGGAAGGGTGCAACTGCAAATATTAATATGTCGACAAAATATCTTTAAAAATGCATTTTAGCAATTTCTCTGGAATAACGAAACAATAACGAAGTTATTTTAAAAGCTCTTACTTTGTTCACTTTAATAACCTTTTACTTAGATTTAGGCCAAATAACATTTCCATGTGAATATAAAAAAAGATAAAAATGGACAAACCATTATTTTGGTGTATATTTTTACACATAATGTTTACAAATATAGTATTGAATACTTCAACAATAAGGTCTATTATATTTTTATTTACACATGAACAAAAAGAAAACTTTTATCTCCAAGAAAAAGTTAGAGGTCATATGATGAATTATATTATTATTTGCAAACATGTTTTGAAATCTCACCCTACAACAAACCGTCTCCCCCTTTTTGTTAATGGATTGTGCGAACATGAAATTGAAAGCGCACACCTACCTCATGAATAATTCATGTTTCATTGAATACATTTTTTTCCCTCACACAAAACGTACGGCGCCCTTCTATTTTAGCCGTCAGTAGTGAAATCTCTTCAGAAAATAGGAATTTTAGACAGCGTTAAGAAACTGCCACGCCCGCGATTTCACTTTTAAAACTACAACCAGAGGATTGTTGGATTCTATGAGACACTTAAGTTTGCCCACAAGCTTCGGAATCTTTTACCAAACTGCTGGATTTTAACCGGTAAGTTGAGAATGTTGATTTATATTGTAGCTGTAATGTCGACAACTCCGTTGTTCCAAGCGGTTGGACGCGAAGATTTTTAGGGGGAAGGCCAGTACAGGAATGAATGATGTCGCCAAAAACAAAATGCCCGCGATATCCTTGGTCTGTTGGTGGTTGGCAACACAGTTTGTTTGCCTGACTGAATCGATGAGAGCCGAAAAACTATCGCCTAATTATGACTGAATAAACGTAAAACTCAAGACCATCTTCAAGAAATGTTGAAAGTTTTGATTTTTTCTTCATAATCAAAGCACATTTTGCATTGTTTTTGAGCATGTTAATCGGAGACTTGATTTGACACCGACACACTCGACAACATAAATAATTTTACTTGCTGGTTGACGGCGTATCCACCACATTAATTTAGGTATTTTTCTGGTTGTCTGCCATATTTATCAAATTACTTGTGAATCTTATTTGTAAATTGATGATTTGTAAATTAAATCTTAACCAGTACTGCTTCTTTTTCTAATCTGAAGAAAATATAAAACTTTAAATACATAATTATAAATTTAAAAAGAGGAATGTTCTTGATTGGGTTGTGAACTAAAGAGTGTCAGGAGGGGTTATTTTTAATTTTTGGTTCATCTATTTTTATATTTTACTTTTTGGTAAAATGATTGGTTAACGATGGGGGATGGGCGTAGTAGATGCATACCATTATCCACTTCAAGTTTCCAATCATTAGCTTTTAGAGAAGAAAAACAAATTCCCTTGATCACATGTAACACTTTAGCAGGGAACAAGTTCATCCAGGACTTTTGCTGAATAGCAAAAAATATATTTTGACTGAACAGATTTTGTGTACACTGAATGCTAACATTGAGTAGCAAATTAAGATTTTAAGAGTAGCAACTGATACAATTTGCATATAGCATTTTGCTCTGCTGACAAGAGAAATCATAAAAACCAACTTTTAGTCTCGTTGACAAGGTCAACAAATTTGTCAAGAAAGAAGGAAATAAAATATTTTGTAATGGCTGGTCTCACTTTCAAAGTTTAACAGCATTCAGTTTACATTGTCATTGACTATTTACAAGCTCGGTTTTTGTTTGTTGAATAATAAAACAGATTCTGTGTAAAACTGTAATGAAAGTCATCCAATTTTACATGCAGGTAGTGTTCAAGCGGGAAGAATGGAGGTATTTGTAATAAAAAATGCTGTTTCCTTATTTAAAAAAAAACATAATGTAGGCCCTACTGTATGAAAGCAGAGTTCTGATACTTGAATTACGAGCTTCAACGTTGATACAAAACTTTGAACTTCTTATACAATATGCACAATGTAAAATACACTTCAGGCCAATAATTTCACGTTTCTCGTTCTTGGCCACTCTTTTTAATACAGTGTTTGTATTACAAACGCTGTAGGAAATTTGGACAAATTAGATGAAAAAAAAAAAAGGGAATTGTCCGCATGATATGGTAATTTTGTATAGATTTTCTCCTTAGTCCATGGTAATCAAGTGAATATTTGGTGGGTCAATGATTTGCCATATCGGAGGGTAGCATAAGAACAAGTCATTGATTTCAACTTGGACTGGAAATGTTTTTTTCAGTAAAGTGCCTCTAAAATCTGCATATTAACAGAGTGTTTTTGGTTTAAGTCATTTGGCGATTTGTGAAGGGGGGGGGTGTTTACATTCAAAATCATTTGCACAACAACTTACTTGATGATTCATAGCTCATAAAAGTGCAGCCCATTGGGCTTGAGTTCTCGCATGTATTAAAACACTTGTCAATCATGCATGACTGGTGTCAGAATGGATAGAGCTTTTTAGGATTGTTTTCCTGTAGGGAAGAAAGGGTTAGTCATATTTTGTCACTAGGTTGAGTTCTAGAACACGCCTGGGGCTACTAAAACCCTAACAATCCCTAACCCTACAAATTCAAACAAGGCAAAGTGTTTAATTTTGTTAGGTTAAGCATGGAGGAAGGAATTGGGTGTTTGATTCTGTGGGATTGTGTATCCTTGCTGCCGAGTAATGGTGTTGGAATTTGATTGAGTGGGTATGGTGGATGTGTGAAATATACATTAATCAAGCAAGTAAGCAAACATTTTCCTGCTTGTAGGTAGAGTCATAGATTGGTTTTTGTAATGTAGGTAATGCTGATTTATAGGTAAAATTATCAATAAAGATTGCCTCGTTTGATTTGGAACGTTACAGAATTGGTAAGAAAAAAACTTGTAAAAAATACTTTTTGGTCACAGATTTACATAAAACTTACACGGTCTAATGATGATGATGGTAGAAAACATCCCTTGAAATATTTCTGTCTGAATTGCCATATTTGATGAGGAATGAATAAACTAATTTTCCGATCGGAGTTTATCGCTCAGTGAGCGTTTTATTCATGTGTTGAATCTATATGATTTCACGCAATTGTGTAATCGGTTTTTCACTATTTTCTCGTGACCCAGATTGCCGATCAATCTCAAACTTCTACAGGTTTGTCAGTTTATGTATGTGGTGGATTACATAAAGTGCTTACACTGCCAGCAACTGTTTTGTTAGCAAAACCAATTCTGTAATGTTCCTTTAAATGTTCAACCATTTATCACTGTTTGGTTGGAGAGTGTTTGTTGAAAACTAGAAGACGAATCGATTGCTCCCTTCAAAAAAGCAAATTTTTGCACCAATAATAAATTTATTTTGTAGAAGAACCCTTGCTCTGTGGTAAAGTAATACTAATACATGTACCTCATTTTTTATAAATCAAGAGGTTGTTTTATTTAGATGTACTTGGGTTTGTCAGGAAACCTGTATCTATTGTCTTGCCCATCATTCTCCAGTTTGGCCTTCAGTGAATATTATTCCTCAGTAGAGCTTGAAATGTCTCAGATGAAGCTGTTCACTGGACCACGACACGTTCCCTACAGGCTTGACTGCTTTGTAAATTAACCAGAAAAGAATGTTAGATTGATGCCATGCGTGCTCAATGTGTACATTTTCTTTCTCTGTGATTGGACGTTCAGCTCAGAGTGGTTACAAGTGGACAAATTATGCAGAAGAATTGTTTTACATAAGTTTGTGTATAATAGACTTGTGGATAATTCATTAATGTTTTGTCGCAATGCTCTCATGCGATTATATTGCTCTCGCGATGTAGCTGACTCCTGCCTACTGCCTCACTTGGGGCCGTAGTTGCATATTTGTAGTTGCAAGAGCAGTAGTCTGGTGCAGAGCAGCAGTCTCGCAAGAGTATAGCCCTTCCCATTGACTTGTTGATAAACAAACCGAGCTGGTTGGCATGGAAGGCCGAATGTACATGTAAGCAAAACATTCAAACGCGTTAACAGATGTTGCGACCAAATTCAACAATTTTGCAAACTATTAATTAACAAAAATACATCCCACGATTGGTTGCTTTGTTTCCAACAAATTCAACACTGCTTTTAGATATGTGTAACATTGTTACCAACTGTGGCTATCTGTTTTTGCTTTTTATTTATGGTTTCCCATTGTTTTCTAATCTTGGTTGGCAAAAACATGGGCTGTGACATTGCAAAAGAAAGGTCTATAGACGATGTGACCTGTGACATCACATTTTTACAAAAGAGCTACAGAGACTGGACTTCCGGCGGGCACATTTGTACATAGCTCAATGGAAGAATACAACAAATCTTATATTTTATGAAGATCGCACCGTCTGATTTTTCTCAACTTTTGATATGAAGAAAGGGGGGACATCTCAAAAACTGTACAGCTGTTGCTTTTGTAAATTTTGAATTTATGTGAAAATTATGACACAAAATATAAAGTTTCCCATTGAGCTTGTGTAGCATCTTGCCCGTCAGGAAATGCATTATAAAGTACGAGGTCACCACTTTGTAAACAAATGTAACATGGTCTATACTTGTGAAAGAGCCAAACTAACGCTATCACTTCAACGACTTGACCCCAAGTCTAAAGTTTGTGGGGCACAGTTTCATAATTAAACATGAATGTTCGTCTGTGTACATTGTTGTAGTCATCTGCACAGCGATAATATCACATTGCTGCTCAATATTAAAGATTGATTCATTTTTAGATTTAATACTTAATCTTAGTGCATTGTGACACAGGGCTCGAATTTGACACTGGACCGCTGGTCTGAGGCCAGTGATTTTAGCATCGGGCCAGTAAACTCATGTCCAGACAAGTCCGGCGGTCTTGTGTTTGTGTTCAAATGTTGACTTTCAGTCTGATATATACAATTCTGTTGATTACCAAAGACTACTTACCCATAATATATAAAATGAGATAAATCTTCTCTTAGTGCTTTTTCCAATTTCAAACAGTTCAATTATTAACCTGTTTGGGCATTTTTTCTTCCCACTTAAATTCTGGTCTTGCACTCAAAATTCCGGTCCAATAACTGAATAAACATTTTGAGCTACAAGCCCTGCGGTCTTGTGGGTTTTCCCCCCAATGATTTGAAATATACTTAATACCCTTAAAGACAAATGAGGTAAATCTTCTCTTTTATGTCTTAGTGCTTGTTCAATTAAATGCAAGTTAAACTGTGCAAGGAAGTCTTTTCTCAGTTTGAATCTGGTCTTGTAAAATTATTTCTGGTCCAGTAAAAATTTTAAGATACAAGTCCTGTGGATTTTCCCCCAAATTCGATCCCCTGCTCAAGGCAGTCCCATGGTTTACACTCTGTATAAAATTTATTATGGCTGTCCCACTAATTTTTTCCCTTTCATACAGTAGTACATTACATTGAGATACATTTTTAGCAGACGCTGATGGCAAATCCATGGATTCTACATGATTCTATCCACATGCTACATTTGTAGTCTCGCCCTCCAGCGTGTAAATTAGCTTCGCATTTCTGCATACAAATGTTCAAACTGCTGTCCCCACCCTCGTTTAGACTCCTCTCAAGGAGTAACATTGTATAGAGACATCCATCATGGCCGCCGCTCATTCAACCCCACGGCGCGTGATGCTCGATCACTCACATCTCAATTATCCACCACCCTGGGAGTTTTTCCTCTCTCTCTCTCTCTTCCTGCCTGGCTGCCAAGAAAACGACTCATTATAGATGGTAATATATTACCGTGGCGATGAATGACCATAGGAAGACTTATTCTGAGGCCTAGCTGGCCGGTTGGCATTGAGCATTTGAGAGGCAGTATAGTCTTGATATATGCAGAGTCTACCATCTAATCACACTATTTATATTATGTTTACATACATGTAATTGCACTGGGACTTCATTTAGTCAGACTCTCTCTGAATGCAATACTTCCATTTCAATTGTTTAATTTAAATTATACCATTGTGACGAGGCTTATATTTTTCTCTGCAATCAGCGTACATATTTTAAGTGAAATATGTAGCAGTACGCAAAACGCTGAATCTATTTTACATTGGATAATAAAATAACATTTCTCAAGTTGTGGGCATCCTTCAATGAAAATTGCCTAAAGTAGCAAATCCAGATATTCGTCGGTGTCACAAACGCTACCACCTTTTGAAATAAAATTTTCACAGGTTAGTTTCATTTTATATATCTACATATAGGATTAAATACTATCGAACAGTTTCAAAAACAAAAGGTATACTTTGCCTCTAACCCTGTTAATCATCATGTAGTCATATTAATTCAATTTTGTCCAGAGCGAACAGTTGTTGTTGGTGAAGAACAAGTGATAAAATGGCACAAGGCATGGAAATATTCATTTATTGGAGTGTAATTGTGCACCTCAGTGCAGATTTATTTCTAGAGCCAGAGGCTAGTGTGTTGTTTGTCACATCAGGTCTGACCTCGACCCGAGGTTACGCATCTGTAGAAACAGTCTGGCAAATTTTACGGATTAACACATGATTAAATTAATTACACTCAACTAAGCTTGGGCGGTTCCAGAAATTTCGGATTCAGCTCTGGTTCTGAAAAAAAAACTCGGCTCTGAGTTCCATTACATTCTATAAAAAACATAAGTGGTCTTTGTTCCGAGCCGACACGCACTATTGAGCCGATCTATTTTAACCGGAAATGCCCAACAAGTCAAGTTGACCGAGCACCGAGCACCAATTCGCCCTTTGTTGTTACTTTGTTGTGTACACAGCGCTCTGTGAAGCGCATTCCACGGATTTGCGCAATTTAGAGATTGCCCACATTTTTGCAAAATCGGCCGCTTGAACTGCCTATCTAAAGAGCGCAAACTGAAGATTGCGCACAATTTGCAAGGTCGGGCAGATTAACTGCCAAATCTGCAAAGCGCAAACTGCAAATTCGCTGTGCAAATCCGTTGATTGCGCTCAACACATGAACGATCGTGGACGTATCGTCAATCGTATCAGAATAAAAACAAAACGCAAAATAATAAAACTTTCCAACCTATGGACCCTATTTTTAAATGACATGTAATCGGAAACAGAGTCCTTTTGTTTGGCCTCATCAAAAACACAGTCCAGAGCCCAATTTCATAGAGCTGCTTTTAAGCAAAAAAAGTAGCTAAGCACAACAAAATTATGCTTACAAGAAGAAGGTTACCAACCAAACTACATGTACCATGTCACATGTACAAATTGTGACTGATATCCTGCTCATTTCTGCTGAGCAGAACATTTTAGGCAATATTTGGGCCCTGGGCTGGATTTCACAAAGCGCTAAGATTGATCTTAAGATGTGTATTAATCTTACTTGCTAAGCAAAATGTGATGTCACAATATCACTATGACACTAGTAGTGGACAACTCATATTAACGTTAATCTTAGTGCTTTGTGAAATTTTTGTCAAACCTATCTATGTTGAATTCAAGCAATGGCCGTGTGGATTGCAATAAAATGCAAAGTAGGCATCGTAAAACAAGCTCAGGCCTTGAATTTCGTTTTCAAAAGGGCACGGCAATTTCCCGAAAATGAAGGGCACCCAATGAGGAAAATTTGAATTTGTATCGAAGGTTTTTAAGGGCACCCACAGCAATTGCTGTGGTGCAGTGGCGAAATTTGAGGCCTGCAAGCTACATGTATAATGTACAAAAACCTCATCTGGACTTTAGTTTTAGAGCGGGCTACAGGCTGTCAGTGTGTGTTTTTTATGCAAAGTGTTGAGTGTTGCACTATGGTATAAGGTTACATATTGTCACATGTACATGTAGGAATGATGGGTTCACAGTGAATTGTGCCATGCTGTGAATAATTGGTTTGCTCATCCCGCTGGCATGGGAGTGTCCAATTTTACAGAAGAGGTCATGCATGTCCTCTGGAAAACAGGGTGTGTGTTCTGTGGATGCCTATGTGTACATGTAGGCCTAAAAAATAGTTAATGGCCTGATGCCAGGATTGACTGATATTTAAGTTGGGAAGGTACATGTAGTGCATTCTGCTCTACCAGCCAGGCTCCTAGTGGATAATACCCATGTCTACATCTTTACAGACTGTGAAGGGGGTAACCCTGCTTCAGCCCCAGGAGTAGGTGGCAAGGTGCCCCTGGTGACAGTTGATTTGGGTCGACAGCCCAAATCAGTTTAGTGTAGCCCTCACCTGGTAAAGGCTGTCTGGCCTTGTGAGTTAGGTGATATTTCCACAGCTGGATCATAGGTCAGAGCTCAGAGTCCAGTACTTAGTTTTGGCATTGGGCCAGTACTCCCACAACCAAACAAGTTCAGTGGCCCATGTGATTTTCAAACGCACAGTTTTGAAGATTAACTGAAACTGTATCATGTACTTCAGCTTTGCAGTAACAAAACCTCTGTTGTAAATGTTCAGCAACTGTAGAAAGTACCCCAAAACAAACAAACAAACAAACAGTATTTTTGATCTTGTAAAAATATTTTCTAGTCCATTAAAAGTTCAGTTATTCTTGAAATTCAAACCCTTCATAAAGCAGAGTGGAAGGACACAGAGAGCCTACATGTACATCAGGTCTTATGCTTTCTTCTTGAAAGGGCAAGGGCACCAAGGCGTTGTCTCCTTGGTGAATGTTTAAAGGCCCTGTACACTATTGGTAAGATCGAAAAACACAATGTTCACAGATTCACACATAACTTACATGATTTAAAGTAAGTAATAGTAGAAAGGGTTCCTTAAAATATTTCTGCCTAAAATGCTATCGTTTCTGAGAAACGAGTAAAACAATAGTAATTATCACGCGCAATAATTTGAAAAAACAGAAAAACACGTAAGATCTCTGTTCACTGTTTTCTCGTGACCTCGATGGCCAATTGAGCTCAAACTTTCACAGGTTTGTTTGTTCATGCATATGTTTAATCACACAAATGTGGACACTGATTTTGAGCTGTTACCAAAAGTGTACAATATCTTTAAGGAACATTACAGAATTGGTAAGAAAAAAACTTGTAAAATATACTTTTTGATCACAGATTTACATAAAACTTACACAGTCTAATGATGATGATAGTAGAAAACATCCCTTGAAATATTTCTGTCTGAAATGCCATATGTGATGAGAAAGGAATAAACTAATTTTCCGATTGGAGTTTATCGCTCAGTGAGCGTTTTATTCATATGTTGAATCTATATGATTTCATGCAAATGTGTAATCGGTTATTCACTATTTTCTCGTGACCCAGATGGCCGATCGATCTCAACCTTCTACAGGTTTGTCAGTTTATGTGTATGGTGGATTACATAAAGTGCTTACACTGCCAGCAACTGTTTTGTTAGCAAAACCAATTCTGTAATGTTCCTTTAAAGGCACCTTTATGAGTAATTGAAATTTGGGAATTTTGGCACATTTCAACAAGGCAATGACCAAAGGCAATTGCCTTCGTTGATTTTGCTCCATGCTTTCGTTAAACATTAGGCCTGGCCGAAATCTGGCTCTACTTCCAAGCCTCTTATTGTCAATGTTTTACGCGTAGTACATAATGTACATGTAGATAGTGCCATTAATTACCTGGACACTGTCATGATGGTGTGTAGAGTGGCTGCAACTACGATCAATATCTTGTAATTGAAGGTTTATGTTAATTTCCATCGCAGTGTTTATTTTTGTCCACGGAGTCTGTTTTGTGTAGTGAACACCGAGCCAGGAACAAATTATACGTCATTGTACCGTGGTGGGCCTTTAATCCTCTATGATTGTATGCAGGCACTCTGTGAACTCAATTCATAAAAGGACGTGAGAAAGTCCCCCGGTGGGAATTATTTGGCTAGATCCGGAAAATGTCAAATGTTTGGAACTTTTGAAAAGGAAGTTATTGCAAAGCAGTTGACAAGAAGCAATAGCTGTGATTGTAAATGCCTCGTTGAGATCGATTGTGAATAACTTCTTAGTATAGCTGTTAACCCCAAATCATCGCTACTTAACATTTGCTTTTAGTGTGCACAAAGCATGTTCAGTCTGAATATTTGTTGTTGGGACAAAATCCTTCCCTGGCCCATGTCTGTTTAGATGGTATATCTATTATTAGAGGCCTACTTATGCTTGGTGTTCTTGTTGGTTGATGTTGACAACAGACAGTCACAAATATAGACAGGCCTGTAGACCTCCGCTTTCAAGCGGAAATTCGCTTTTTCATTGACTGTTCCAAAATGTGCTCCATGCATGCTGTACACGGCCGGGCAGTGTTGAATGGGCGGTGATTGGCTGTTGATAGTTATATCAATATTCATGAGAACGTTGTGGTCTTTGCAGCCATTCATGAGTCAGTAAAACATAACGCATAGAATCATGCATGTGCGGACCTTGAAATGAGGCTATTAAAAAAATGCAGCTCCTTGCCGATAGAGGGCGTCGTATGATCGTTGGCATTGCGTGTATTGCATACACTTCATGTGCTGTAGTGTACAATTAAGCACATGTACTTACATATGTCCAAGTTGCGACTGAATGCGTTATGTTTTTGGAACAACAATCAACATGTCGGTGCAACACAAGTGTGTGATGGATACCCTGGCTGAACAAAATGATTATTTTACAGTACAAATGTAAGATATATTTATTTCTTGGTTCCTCCTTTAAAATTTTTTATTTTTTTTTTTTTGCGTGGCGGTTTTCATCGCTTATTATTAGTATTACGTGTTACGTCAATTTCTATTTCGACTCCGAGCGTTAGTTTTTCGAGCATCTATCGAGAGTTTCAGCGCGCGGAGCTCCATTCCCATTATCATTCTTACATGGATGTATTTTTTCCGCTTTTTTTTCAATGGTCCACTCACAGGCCTGTATAGATTTGACCCAAAATAAACGGAAAGCATAGTTTGCCTAGTTCACTATTTATGCCCACTGGTTGATTGTGTGGTACTTGGGAGCAATCCTTTGAGAGGGCAAGCCCATTTTCATTTAGCAAAGGGCACTTCTTTTTGAAAATCTCAAAGTCTTCATGGGAAACCTTTGAAGGGGCACCAAGGCAAAGACCAGGGCCCAGTTCCATAGAGCTGCTTAACTTAAGCAAAGAATATTGCTTAACAATTTCCTGCTGAGTGAAAATGACCAGGATACCAGTCACAAATGGTACATGTGAGATGGTATTTTGGCTGGTTACCTTATTGTGCTAAGCATCATTTTGTTGTGCTAAGCTACTTTTTGTGCTTTGAAAAGCAGATCTTTGAAATTTGGCCCAGGGTCTTTCATAGAGCTTCTTACACTCAAAATACTGCTTAAAAAATGTCTTCTAAGTAGGGTACAAATACATTTGTTATACCTCTGTCTTGAATGCTGTATTTTCATTGGCGCAGAACAATTACATGAGCGGGTAACAAATATCCATGTACCACTCTCCTCTCAGTGCGCGCGCGTCGTACAACTTTCTGTGCAGCAAAGGATCGAGATTATCATCGTTTCGATGAAATTGGATTCCTTCAGATGAGGAACATATTACTAAGAATTCAAGACAGAGGTATAACAAAACAAGTGTTGCCTGATGTGACATGGTCCATGGGTTTTGTACACCCTCGGGGCAAATGGCACCCTCGGCTTTCGCCTCGAGTGCCATTTGCCCCCTCGGGTGTACAAAACACCATGGACCATGTCACCGCAGGCAACAATTGTATAATGTAAGCCGGGAACCAAGTCACAAACTATGCACATATAAATGACCACGGGCATGGAGACAATTGCCTCTGTTGCCTCCAGATATATTATTTTAAGGGGCAGCAAGGCGATGACCAGGGGCATGGAGGCAATTGCTTTTGTTGCCTCTGTGAAGTTTCAGGACTAGGCCTATACATGTTTTGGAATTTTTAATTGTAGTTGTCCAAAACGCAACACTTTCCCTTGAATGCTTGATGCCAGGTGGTATTAATTTGGTCTTCTATATTTTGATGGTGTCAGTCAGAAGCACATGCATCCCATTTAGATTGAGTTTGTATTGATTTACAATTTAAGTGAGGCCTGAGGTAATGAGATTGGCATTGATATCAGTAGCTCTAGGTGATATGAAGTGTTTGTAGATTGATAAATCACACTGTAAAGAAGATTAGTGTTGTATTGAAGACAAATCTGCTTGGTAACACCGTGGAGGAAGGAAGACACACTTTTGACTGTAGATTAAAACCTAGCATAGACAATGTAATCTTTGTTGAAACAAAAAGAGTGTTCTATTACATGCCAAAACATTTCCTGGTAGATAAGATAATCACTGGTCACTTTCCTGTGTCATATTTTCCAAGAAAGTTCAAGAGTTAAAAAATAACAACAGCTGTACTACAATGTACATTTAGTTGTGAGATGTGCCCATTTCTTCATATGAAAAGTGGATAAAAAAATCATACTTTGCAAAATCCGTGAACTGTAAGATTGAATGCTTTCTTGAGCTGTGTACAAGTTGTGCCGGCAGGAAGTCCAGGCTCTTTTGTGAATATGTGATGTCACAGACCACATGGTCTTTAAAAGCCCAACGTCTTTACTGAACAAGACGAGAACCGAAATGATAAAGAGAGAGAGAAAAAAACCATCTAACACAGTTTAAAACCCTCGGATGGCCTAAAGGTCTGCAAACAACAGACCGAAAAACAGGTGAAAACCTTTAAGTTCCATCCTCAGACAGGCCCGATTGACATGACCTATGACCCTTATAGCACAAGACCTATGGACTCCGAATCCCCAGTTATAAAACACTTTCTATATAGGGTAGTAATAAAAACATAATAATTCACACAAAAATTTAAACATTTACTTTCTTATTTTTTTTTGCCAAACTATCTCTACAACGTCTGGAAAGGTTATTAGCTTTTAAAAAAGTATGAAATCAATATTGTAAAGGAGGTACACACGTTTTCCCAACGTACAGCAAGCTGTTGACCCCTGACAATTTAAGACAAATAACTGGCATAGCAGGGTTGTAACCATGGAATGGCCAAATGGTTTGTACATTGAATGAGTTCAATAGAACCTCTAGAATATTCAAACCATCCTCCAGATTTCATCAATTTATGGGACACAAGATTTCTTTTGAATCAAGAGCAATGTTACTGACCTCGTTAACATATTATTTAAACTAGGCGTTAATTAACGTCAGAGGTGCACCTAGAAGGAATGTAAACAAATATTTTATCTTTAAAGGAACATTGCAGAATTGGTAAGAAAAAATCTTGTAAATTATACTTTTTTATCACAGATTTACATAAAACTTACACGGTCTAATGATGATGATAGTAGAAAACATCCCTTGAAATATTTCTGTCTGAAATGCCATATGTGATGAGAAATGAATAAACTAATTTTCCGATTGGAGTTTATCGCTCAGTGAGCGTTTTATTCATTTGTTGAATCTATGATTTCATGCAAATATGTAATCGGTTTTTCACAATTTTCTCGTGACCCAGATGGCCGATCGATCTCAAACTTCTACAGGTTTGTCAGTTTATGTATGGTGGATTACATAAAGTGCTTGCACTCATGCAACTGTTTTGTTAGCAAAAACCAATTCTGTAATGTTCCTTTAACCAGTAGCTGACTGACTGAACAATTCAGACCATTTGAGAACCCGAAACGGCCTCTCTCTGCTTTCATCTCATTGTAAATTCAAACCGCTTGCTTGACTCTAATCAATGGGTACAAGATATCGACGCTGGAGCATGTCGAGCAAGACGGAGCAACTGACGTACAGACGACCCCTGGATCTCTCTGAGCAATCTTAAACTTCCAAGACGTTCAGAGCTTCGGACAATTGCACTCAGCTGTGACCGAAGATCGTGTTGTCTTTAAAGTCTTCCTTGTTAAGGGAGACCGAGGTGCGAGTGTTTTGTAGACTCTTTGAGGGGTGTGGCCATTTGTTACATCTGAGGTTCTTCTTAGTTGCAGAGACTGTTTGGTCGGTTCCATTTTATAGACTGCTTGGAGTAATTGGCCTCCAATTGGCCTTATGAGTTAGGCGATATATCTCATTTAAAAAAATCAAATAAATGAAAAACACAGATGAAGCACAAGGAAATTGTAATTTCACTTTGCTATTTATAAACACTGAAATGAATTATTTTTGTTTTAATTTTACTTTTATTTTTTTGCCGTACGAGAAGAAAGAAGTCAACATTTCTTTCTCATAAAAAAAAATAGATAAATAAAAAATCACAGATGAAGCACAAGGAAATTGTAATTTTCACTTTGCTGTTTATAAACACTGAAATGAATTGTTTCTGTTTCATTTTTACTTTTACTTTTATTTTGCAATACGAGAAGAAAAGTAGTCAACATTTCTTTCAATTTGAGGCTGTCTTTTATCCAACTTTTTTCAAGACATTGCTGTTATTGTTCTGTTGTGTGTCAACCCAGAAGTAACTGTTACTAATTGGTTGTGGTCATGCCAAATATAAATGTTTTATTGGTGAAAAAAGAAAAGAAAAGCAAGATTCATGTTGATACTTGTATATGTTTTAATTAAAAAACATTGAAAAAAAAAACAATGAAATACAACCTTGACATTTCAAATAATTATTTCACACTGCAGTTACTTTCAATTGCAATCACTGTTTTTTTTTTTTTTGTCTGGCCTTCCTACCCACAGGCCTGGAATTACAGGGAGGCAACGAAGACCCAGGCCTCTGTTGCCCTTGTCTTGGCCTTGGTGCCTCTTCAAAAGTTTCTTATAGACTTTAAGATTTTCCAATGGAAGTGCCCTTTGCAAAATAAAAATGGCCTTGCCCTCTAAAAGATGGAATTCCCAACCTGATTGTAAAAAACATACTGCTAATTCTGAATAGCTTACAATTGCATAATGATTATACAACTAATAGTAAATGATTCAACACCTACATGTACATGTATTGGCCCCTTGCAGTGCCCTGACACGTGCCTATACAGGGCTCGAATTCGGGGAAAAATCCACAAGACCACAGGACTTGTATCTCAAAATTTTTACTGGACCAGAACTAATTTTACAAGACCAGATTCAAACTGAGAAAAGACTTCCTTGCACAGTTTAACTTGCATTTAATTCAACAAGCACTAAGACATTATAAGAGAAGATTTACCTCAATTGTCTTTAAGGGTAGTAAGTCTATTTCAAATCATTACCCAAAGTCAACATTTGAACATAATTTGTTTCTGTTCAAGATATTATATAGTGCGTAACATGAATTGTTATTCAATTGAAACTACAAGACCGCCGGACTTGTCAAATTCGAGCTATTCCTGCTATATCCTATCCCCCTTTTGGGGTGTCAAAATGTACACAAAGGAATCAACCCCAATGTAGACCTTTAGTGGCAAATACCCAATTTTACATTTCTTTGAAAACCTTTGAAAGGAAAACTGCAAGTTGGATTTAAAAGTTACTGGAGAATGTGTGGTGGTAACAAACAGAGAAAATTCTGCCATTGGTGGTTGGGGAATCCTGAGTGCCGGGCGGGTTTTCCCGGCACCGACCACTGTGGGCAGAACTCTGCTACACATGTTGTAGAAATAAAAAGCTTGTGACTTTAGGTACTGCAGGCCTGGGATTTCATCTTTGAGCGGGCAAGGCCATTTTCATTTTGCCAAGGGCACTTTCGTTGGGAAATCTTAAAGTCTATGAGAAACTTTTGAAGGGGCACCAAGGCCAAGAGCAGGGCAATGGAGGCCATGGCCTCTGTGGCCTCCGTGTACATGTAATTCCAGGCCTGGTACTGATAGCTCCCTTGACCTGCTCCACTGTGGGCAGTGCAATGATGTTCTGGAGCGCATCTCAGTCATGTTGTAGAGTTCTCAGGAAGAAATATTGTTACATGTAACTACCAAACATACCGATCATGCACTGAATAACTGATTATTTCTATGAACACGCTGCATTGTTGCAACCCTGGATAGTAACAGCTTTGATGAAACTAAAAGTGTCTTGTGGGAGAAATCGCTGCATAATGTATTTGTCTTGTGATAAGCCGTGTTGACTCTGTGCTATCAAGCCCCATCATAAATCCCTGATTTATAATCCCTGATTTATAATCACAGTGTCAACATTTACTGTAGGTATCATATAAATGTGTACACTGACTTTTGTTCAGGCAAGAGAAACGGTGTCAATCATTATCACGGAAAAATTACTCAAATTTTATTTTTTAAATTTTCAAACAACTTCATTGTTTGTATTCAGGGGCCAATTTCATATAGAGCTGCTTAAGCACAAAAAGTAGCTAAGCACAACCAAGTTATGCTCACCTGAATAAGGTTACCAGGCAAAATACCATGTCACAGGAACAATCTCTCTGCCTGGTATCCCACTCATTTGTGCTCAGCAGAAAATTGTTAAGCACACTTCCTGCTTAAAGGGAGGGTATACAAACTACCTGTGGTAATATTACTCCAAAATTACTTTAATATTACTTTAAATTAATGACCATAAAAACTTACTTGGTAAGAAGCGCTGCTGCTGTTGATAAAGTATAACAAGTTGAAAAACATTTCATTCAAAGGAATGTGGTTTTAGAGAGAGGGATTCAAAAACATTTCAATCCGAGTCAGATTTATATAGTCATATTTCCATTTATATAGGATTAAAACAATCAAACGGTTAAAAAAACAGAGGTATACTGTGCCTTTGAGCAGCTCTATGAAATACTCAACGATCACATTTACTTTTGTTTCTAATTATTCTCATCCATGGACTGATGTATTCCAGATCCAGGCAACATGCCAGGTCTGGTTGCCATCGTCAATCGACACCTCTTCACATCACAATGTGTTTAATAAATCACCATATGGAATTATAATGAAGAGCTCCACACTTGAAGTGTTGCAAGACATGGTCATTTGAATAACAATAACTGAAGTACTCACTTGCAGATGACCTCGGCTTAAACTGTTCTGCAGAAATAAAAGGGTTGGGGAAATGGTTGTTTATTTATAAACTGTACTTGTGTATATGAAATGGTGCTGGGAGCACTTGGATGGTTAGAAATAAGCTTGATCTCAATGTTCTGAATCAGTGAAGTTTGGGAGCAATATTTAGGGAGAATTTAGTCTTGTCATGGTTGAGGCGATTAGCACTTGGATTCAAGTTCTGGTGGTTAAGTCATCGGGTTGTGGGTTCGAGTCCCGGTCATGACACTTGTGTCCTTGAGCAAGATGCTTTACTATAATTGCTTCTCTTCATCCAAATAACTATTTGCTACCCTGTTTGATTCCGCACCAAATTTATTAACTGAGCTAAAAAATAAGTTGACGACATATTTTGACTGGTACCCTGTTTTTGTTAATCTATTTTTTTCATTCAATCACAATTTTCTTTGACATGTCACTCAGTTATTTTTTATAGCGGATACATTTACTATGAAATATTTTTGGCTGAACAGTTTTAGAACCCTTATTCTGGAAATGCAGAGAAAACAGCTCCCTGTCTTTGACTAGGCCCCTGTAGCGTGACCCTCATCCTTCTTGCCAATGCCTTGCCCTGCCAGTTTGTTTGCTTGGGACTGATCCCGTGGGACACAGCGAAACAGGGTTGTAATTTGATTGCATTACAATTGACATTCCTTCCTCAGTTTAGTACTAGTGCAGGTGTGGCATATGAATCAAGTCTTGTTGTGCTGACATCGGGGCCCAATTTCATAGAGCTGCTTAAGCAGAATATATTTACTTAACAATTTTTTGCTAAGCAGGAATCAGCAGGATACCAGTCACAAATTGTACATATGGTAGTTTGGCTGGTAACCTTATTCTGGTGAGCATAATTTTGTTTTGCTGAGCTACTTTTTGTGCTCTTTGCAGCTCTATGAAATTGGGCCCAGGTTTTGAAGCTGGTGTGTTATTATGCATCTTTGGGTTCTCCTTGGCAAATCAAGCGACCCTAAGATTGTCACATAAACCATGGAGGTAGGAATAGTAACATAAATTACTACATTGATTTAAATACAATCTGCTTTAGGAGTTGGTCCATCCCAGATCACAGCGTCTCGGATTGCACCACAGTTATTATCTCGTTTTCTACCCCTAGTGTCCTAGAGCTATTTTCATTTCTCTCACAACATTCTTTATTTTCATCTACTTGAAGATCGATAGTCAGATAGTATTTGATAATGCCTTGAGGGCTATTATAACACTCAGCCACACCCTTGTCTGTCTTGTATAATTTTAAGACTGTTAGAAACCTTTATCAGGGCTATCAAAGCCGCTTATATTGGACCATGTATTGACCAATTATATATGTTTTTAGATTTATCAAACTTGGCCTTATCCTTGGGCCATCGTCACTCTAATATCGGTCATTATAACACTGCATGCGCCTTCGTGATTAAATGAATGTTAGACCACAGCATTGAGCCGTTGACATTCAGCAAATCTCTCCCAGGTCCATTATCACATCGTTAACAACCATTTTTCCTCAAGGCAGTTATCCCACGTTTTACAATAACTGACCCAACTTTCTTAATAGTGCCATTATTTCTCTTTTATTTCCCAAGTTGTTGTTTGTCATATTGACCTTGCCCAAGGCTTCCTGCTGTACACATACTGTCTCTGACTATAAAAATGACCTCCCTCATGCTAAAACAATGGCAGTAGAAACCTTGCGCTAAGAGCTCAAAATGCAAACACTTAGTCCTCTCCTCCTTAAAGAAAACCTGTCCTTCTGAATTTAGATTCACAGACACTCTGGCCTCTCTGGCGCTGTTTACGAGAAAGAAGCTCCTTAAAGGAACAAATGCTGTTCACAAAAATGAGCAGCTTAAACGAACAAACATGGTTCACAACAATGACTACCTTAGAGGAAAAAAAAGATGTTCACTAAAATTACCTTCTTGAAGGAATAGTGACCTTTATTAAGAAACTAGAGATTGTTTACAAAAGGAACCCAAGGAAGGGATGATGTTTACAAACAAGTGACCTTCTTGAAGAAGCAGATGGTGATACAAAATGTATCATTCTTAAACTCAAAGATAACTTGAAGACAATTCTAGGAAGATGGATCCCTGTGTGTGAGTAAAAAGGCTAGTTTTTTAGACTCTTAAATTTCAAGTCGCTTTTAAAAATAAACATTAAGGGTATTTTTTGGAAAGGCAGCCCTCTCATGTTTTTTCAAAATTGTGATGGGGATTCGTTATGGGTGAATACAAGATGCTTGGTATGCAGTTTTCATAATTTTTTGCTTAAAAACAAACTTAATTCAAATGTTAGGCAGTGAGTTTAGAACGGATGGCTAGAACAAATTATCACGTCGGTATTTTGGCGGGTAACCTGTTTTGCTAATCATCAAACGACAACTTAATATTGGCCCAAGATGTAGATATTTTCTCAATCAAGGAAACTCTCTCTTCAAAGTTAAAGGTCTGCATTTCAATGATTAAAAAAATGTCAATGACACATCTAGAACATATGTGGCACCCTCCTCTCTGGCTGTCTCTTTGTTGACTCGAGACTGACGGCCGGAGCTGTCTTGACGGCGGCCGACGACGTCTTGGCAAAGAAAGATGAGCAGTTGTTACTTGTTTTCTTTCCCGAGTACATTGCGTAAAGTTTAGTCTGTATGTACAATAGGTCAGACAAAGTTCATCATTTGTTGCAATTGTATTCAGGGGCCGTCTTCAATTAACAAGGTGTCTTTATGGTGTGTGTCTGGCTACAAGAGCTACGTAACAATGAGTAAAAAATAACAGAAGTTGCAAAATTTTAAGCTTGTTTTTCATTATGAGATGATACATCCAGAGTTTTAAAAGATCAGAAAGTCTATCGCCAATATTTCACCTTTACTTCAAGATCATGGAAATTATAGACCATGCCTCACCAGTGTACAATATTAAACAACTATAGGGAATTACATGGAGGCCTCCATTGCCCTGATCTTGGCCTTGGTGCCCCTTCAAAAGTTTCCCAATTTTTCCAATGGAAGTGCCCATTGCAAAATGGAAACGGCCTTGCCCTCTCATGAAAGGTGAAAATCTAAGCTTGCAAGTTTGTAATTCTAAGTCTTTGGTGTGTCTTTATTGCCTTCATTGACTCAATTCTCCTGACATCGTTCAATAATCTTAGTTTGGCCATTTTGGGAATTAATGTGTGTTATTGTTAGTGGGCATTTTAAGTGGCATGGCGTTACACGCTTCCAAATCACTCCCAAAATGGAGAGCATGGCAGACAGTGGCGCGTGTGACAATGGGGGACTTTTGGGACGCTTGGTGGCAGCAGACTTACCAGGTAAATACACTGTTCTTGTCAATGTGGGCATACTTAGGACTACGTGAACAATACAATTTTACCTGGCATGTCTACATGGTCTAGCTGCCATCTAGTGTTCAAAAGTCTCCTATTGTGTAAGGGGTCATTACATGTAGAACTGTGACTCAATTGACATATTATTGGCAGGGTTCTGCCCAGGATTTCTTAGTGGTGGAAAATTGTTTCCCTGGAAACCATTGCGAGATGGATCAGTTACATGGTAGATCATATAAATAGACTCAAATCAAAGAAGTACTCAAAATTAATGGCTTTGGATACCATTTTTACTGGTTAATACCCCATTTTACATTTCGTTGAAAACCTTTGAAAGGAAATTGTAAGTGTCATTTAAACATTTTGAAAATGTGTTGTGGTCGGAAACAGAGAAAACTCTGCCAGTGGTGGTTGGGGAATCCTGAGTGCCGGGCCGGGTTTTCCGGCACCGACCACTGTGGGCAGAACCCTGTATTGGTTTCATACTTTTGATGAGGTCTGATATCACTGAATCCATTTTCTGGGAAATTACTGAATGAAAGGGCGTCGTCCTACAGTGTGATCCATACCCAAACAGGTACTGAGGTTATATTGATTTTGCATGCATTAACTAGACTACTGGATTAAGCACAGTACTTGGACACATCTGTTAGTGTTCAAACAAGTATCATGTTTACAAATTTATGCAATCTGTCATTATCGTCAATGTTTTTTGTTTTGTTTACAGAGGATATTGAAAGTTATTGTATTTGTTTGTTAATTTCACTAACTGTCAATCATTAGGATTACATAATCTAGATTGTTAACATGAGTTGACAAATAATTGTATAGATCCATGTAATTGTGTGAAGTGTGGTATGTGGTTTTTTGACCACTTACTGGCCACCTACTGGCCACCTGCTGTTCACCTACTGGCCACCTACTGGCCACTTACTGGCCACTGTACAGTACATGGGAACAAGCTGTACGATACGACACACGCATTTTGGATTGGTCCAAGCGCCTCGTCCAGAGCCACCGGGATGGGTAGCCTGAGATCTGGCGTCACACTTTGAGGCTCGTTAATAACGCCAGATACCTGCCTGACCGGATGTTGCCAGATGTACCTTTGACCTTGCATTCTTTCACGCAGAGATTCGCAGTCAATTCACACTTACATGTACACATATTACATAAGTGAATAAAACAACATTACATGATGTACAGTACATGTAGTATGCACACGCTGCATGCAGATGATCGAAAAGTGCAAGCTGACAAATTACATCACCTCGGACCAATCATAACACAAATATGGAAAGCTTACGTCACTGCACGTTTATCCAATGAAATCATTGTATCCAATGAAATAATTGGGCCTGTATTCCAGTGCCTGTCTTTATCCTTGCAGATAAAGACAGGGGACCAGTCTATGGTATAGGCTGCTGTATGCACAGGTGCGCGTCAGACCATTCCACTGACCACAATAACCACTGGCCACCTCTTCCTGTTTACGAAGGATTCGATTATCAATAACAATGTAGAGCTTGTGTAACTCCATTGCAAATATTATCATTGTCGCAGTAGCTGCCATGTACTGTAGCCAGGGATCACACCCCAGTTTACGATCACCTTAAAGGGGATGCAACTTTTTTATTTCAACTATCAAGTAATAAACCACGAGGGAAACTGATTGGTTTTGTTTTAATTATGTACAGTGTACAGTTGGAAATATAGAATACTATTGTGATTTGTTATCCTTACACTGATGTGTGGGTTCGAATCCCACCCTTTACTTTAATGTGATTTTTTTTCCTGCAGGACAAGCATACAGTACTTATAAAATCACACATTAGTGTAAAAGTAAAAATTTAAAATTAAATTATGTGCAGGGAACAATTTTGTCCAGCAATTTTGCACAAGCAAAGTTTTTGTTACTGCATTGTTGTGTGCACATGTACACTCAAGGCTCATATTAGGTAGACATTCATTATTAATATTAGTAGTTTATTAAAAACACTCTTTGCAGCTCAAGGTACTAGAACATTTAAAATACAGAGTTTACAGGAAATTTATAAAAGAATTAAATTGACAAAAAACAAGAAATGATCAACAACAAGAAAACAAGTTGTAAAGAGAAACTCTCCACACATTCTTTATCAAAAAAAAACCATGTCAACAGTACACTTGAAAAGTGTATGGGATGCAGAAGACCATACTAAGTTAAATATTGCACAATAGAATCTGTAGTAACAGAAACAAAAAGTGGCCATATCCATTATTGAAATAAAGAAACAAAAATTAAATTCATTTGTTGAGTAATCTAGTGAGGTAATGGCACAGACTGTTTTTAAATCCAAATTTTCAATTTGTTTTTAAAATAATTTAGTAATAAACCACAAAGAAAACTGACCAAGTGAGGTACATGTATGGCAAAGACTTCTAAAATCCAAATCTTCAATTTGTTCTTATCTAATTCAGTGCAAAAGTTAGTGAGTGGCCTGACGTTTTGACCATGGCAGAGTCTTTCTCGAATAATTTAAAACTAACCAGGTAAATTTTAAATGATTAAATGATAATTTTGAGTAGGATTTTGCTCTGCAACATGTATACATTACAAGGTAAATCCCTCCCAGATGTTTATTCTGTATGGTTGTGTTCAACTACAGTTTATGTACAGTACATAGTACAAACAATACGTGTACTGTAGGTAAGCACCTAAATACAGCAGTTGACCGAGCACGTTAGTTTTATTTCCAACAACAAAGAATAACCTCTATTGATGTTTTTTTTTTTTTTTTTAAACGAACCCCACCTCGTCATCCATGCAGTTGCTCACACTGGCCCCTCCCTGTACACCGATAACCCCTTTGACTACTAAGCAAACAGAATGACGCATGCCGATCAATGCCGGCCCATGTATACGCGGTCATAGCGCAAGTCTGTTATTCAAATGAGGTCACGCTGAAGAGGTCAGTGACTCATCCTGGCAGGTGATTTGAATAATTGATCAAATCTAACAGAGAAGATGGGTAGAGGGTTTTGAATATTCTGACGAACACATTTGGAAACATCATGTAAAAAAAAGGGGTGTGTCTTTTTTAAGGGAGTTTGCTGTTACGAACTGCTTACATGTATCAACCAAAATGACCTGTGGTATGAATTACAAATTTGTTAACAGATTTTTTCTCAATGGCTAAACAAGATTTGATTAATATTTCAAATTTCTTGTGTTTGTAATGCTCCAATTAATCATAAATTTGAAATGAAAAGATTCCAAACCTGCTGTTGATTTAAAAAAAAAATTGTAGGCTACACCAAATCGCTCTTTTTATTCATTATACAATAGTAAAACAGGTTGTTTCAAAGTTTGTATAAAACTACTCAATAGACCATGTGACCTGTGACATCACATGTTTACAAAAGAGCCACAGAGCCTGGAATTCCTGCAGGCACAACTTTGTATACAACTCAATGAAAGAAAACATTGTAAATATATTTCATTTTATGGAGATTGCACTGTTTTATTTTTTATCAACTTTTGATATGAAGAAAGGGAACTACATCGCAAAACTTGTCCAGCTATTATGTTTGCAACTCTTGAAATTATGTGGAAATTATGACACAAAATGTAAAGTTGCCCATATGACCAGTGTAGTATCTTGCCTGCCAGGAAGGCCTGGAATGTACAAAGTCACTCTTTTTGTCACCAAAGGTTTAAAGGTAGACATGTTATCTCAGTCCGGTAGTTTCATTTGATGAACAACCAACTGAATTGAATATCAAAATTATTTAATAAGCCATCACAAGAGCATTAAATTTTGTGGGTTGTTTTGTTAAGAACATGATGCTAATTTTGTATCCTTGTCCCACATCTCTGTTTTTATTTTATACCACTTGGCATCCTACTTTGAGTGTAATAATTACAATAATTATTAGTTACAATAACAAAAGTTTTTTTTTTTTAAATCGTGTTAAATTTCCCAATCAGCAATGTGTGATGGAGAGGGAAAGTCTTTTTATAGAGCTTCTATTCAAAAGGTGTGTCCCTGTATTACCTGCATACTGGCAATTGCCATAGAAACAACAGGTTGCCATAGCAGCGCTGACTTGCATATGTGGAGCTGCAATAATATCCTCAGTGCATGTGCATCTACGTACAATAAACTACATGTAGTCTCCCAGTCAAGGCTGGAAGAAGAAATAAAAACTTGAAACTAGAATCCCTACTTCATGTATTCAACCATCAAATTTCATTCAAACAATGAAAGTACATTCCCCTCTTTACCCCTGATAGTCCTAAATTCTTCTATATCCGATCGCCAACTAAAGGATTCAGAAGGATAACAGTGTCGTGCATTCCAATCTTATATGAAGTCAAAACATGTTGGTGTGGGATAAGAGTTAATAATAATATTAATAATAATGGCTTTTTATATAGCGCTCAAATCCGTCACTCAGTGATGCTCATGGCGCTCCAATATTATTATATAATTTATCCTGCAAGGTATGTGGAGCTACAAGTACATGTACGCTTTAAAGTATGATAGCTTTTTCCTTTACAAAGCACCATGTAATGGTTTACACAGTGCTGTGGCACAATATGCCGAGCCAATCAAACCAGGCCACACATGAGCCAAACTGCCTAATGAGGATTGAAGTTTTGATAGAAATGATTTATTTATGCATGCCTAGAGTGCCATCGTGGAGAGGGCAAGGCCATTTTTCATTTTGCAAAGGGCACTTCCATTGGAATTATTTTTTGAGAGAGACAGTTAGAAGGAGATGCATCAAGGTCAAGCCCGGGGCAACAAAGACCAAGACCTTCATTTCCTGTGTAATTCTATGTTAATGCTTACATGTTTTGTTGTAGTAAAAAAAAAAGGCACCTGTAAAAACTTTCATTTTCTGAAAGGGATTACTGATAAAATTGCCATCCACCAATTAAAGTGGACTAACCTGTTCATTGCAATTATGGTTTATGAACAAAAAAAACCCAAAGAAACAAATGAAATGTGAGAAAGTTTGCTTATTCAGAGGGACACAACCAATACAATAATCAGCTACAATTATTATTATTATTATTATTATTATTATTTATTCACCAAAACAACACAAAATGTACAATAAATAAATGAATGTACACAATAACATGGTAAAAGGAGCAAGAAAGCATACAAATAACCCAAAACAATAATACAAAATGAACAGAAATACACAGAATCTAAACATCTGAAAAGGGCTTATATACAAAATGTACTTCTGATGTACCTGGAAGTTTTCCAGGTAAAGAACCTTTGCTTTAAAGGTATTGTACACTTTTGGTAACAGCTCAAAATCAGTGTCCACATTTTGTGTGATTCAACATTATGCATGAACAAACAAACCTGTGAAAGTTTGAGCTCAATTGGTCATCGAGGTCACGAGAAATTAGCGAAAAGAGACCTTCTTATGTGTTTTCTGTTTTTTCAAACATCAAGTTTTTATCACGCGTGATAAAAACTATTGTTTTACTAATTTCTCAGAAACGATAGCATTTTAGGCAGAAATGTTTTAAGGAACCCTTTCTACCATTACTTTAAATCATGTAAGTTATGTGTGAGTCTGTGAACATTAGTGTTTTTCGATCTTACCAATAGTGTACAGGGCCTTTAATCGCCCCCAGAAATAGCAATTTATATCGTGTGACACGATGAATTATACCTCCAGTAAGAGTAAGAGAGACGCAGCGTGTGAAATGATGCAGTCGTGCGGCATGACGCTAATATTAATATAGCCAGGGGGGGGGGGTAGCTCGCTAGGATGCTGTGCATATACAATACATCATCTCTTGGTGTGGTGTTTCACTTGCTGCTGCTGGCCATTTATAGGCAGAGCTGCTAAGCAGTGAATCTTGCTAAGCATTTTTTTGCGCGAAGCAGATTTGGGTTTATCATAGTGGAATCTGTAGTAACTCTTATACTTGGTGTGCATTGTTACAAGTCGAGTTTGAAAGACTGAAGTGTCAATAAGAATATGTTTGAATGCAGAATGTATCGTGTATGTGGAGGAAATTCACGATCAATTCTTTTGGTGAATAAAAGAAAAATTGACAAGAGCAGGATTTGAACCCGCGACCTCCGGATTAACGTGCTGGGCCTCCAACCAGCTGAGCTATTGACAATCGACAGTCATAAAAAATGTTTACAATGGTATAAACAATTTATTAAAAAACCCAGGGAAATCAATAACCGTATCCTTTGGTGTGACTCAAACGTAATAAATGTTGCGCAGTTGAGTGTAGTGTAGTGAACTCAGCGGCTGGCTCATATTTTGTTTAAAAGAGTTTGATGTTGCAGGATTTGTTGGAATACTTGTAGTGTAACTTCCTGATGAAATGAATTGAAAGTAACGGAAATATAAACTGCCAATTGTTTTGATGAAAGCATCCCCCCCCCCCCCGGTAAAATTCATCTGCTGTTTCAATTTCTAATTTGAGTGAATCATATTTTTTTTAAAATAAAACTTTAAAGTCATTCTAGTGATCACAGACTTGGTTACATTCAGAATCAGTTAAAAAAAAAGATTCCGGAAAAAAATGCAAGCAATCGTTTTTGATGGCCCGTCAGATCCACCGCATCATGCTCTGCGCTATCGGATTACTCTGTACAATGGCGCCGTAAATCTCACTGATGCTATTTTTACCCGACGGTCCGACTCGCTGGCCCAGTCCGGGAAGCAATCGTACAGCAGCCCTTTAATTATTCAAGGATTGACGACCCGACTCTCTCATTAACCCAGTCCATTTATATGAAACAGGATGCCACTTTCATATTATTAACATGAACAATACACGTCGATATATATTGCTTTCTGTTTATAAGTGCAGAGACTTTCCAATTAATTTTCCTGGGGGCCAGTCACATTTAGGAGCTGAGGCCGATTCCTGTTAGATGCTTAGCAGTAATGTGTTTTTTCTGCTAATAAAAAAAAGGGTTTGGAAAGAGTCACGTATTAAAGGCCCTGTACATTATTGGTAAGATCGAAAAACACAATGTTCACAGTTTCACACATAACTTACTTGATTTAAAGTAAGTAATGGTAGAAAGGGTTCCTTAAAATATTTCTGCCTAAAATGCTATCGTTTCTGAGAAACAAGTAAAAAAACAGAAAACACATAAGATCTCTTTTCACTATTTTCTCGTGACCTCGATGACCAATTGAGCTCAAACTTTCACAGGTTTGTTTGTTCATGCATATGTTTAATCGCATATGTTTGAGCTGTTACCAAAAGTGTACAATACCTTTAAAGTAACCCATCTGGTAAGCAATTTTTATTTATTTATTTTTTTTTGGGGGGGGGGGGTAATGTGAAAGTAACATTTTTATACAGTTAAAGAATATCACTTTGATCACAATCAATGGCAATGGGACATGAGAAAACTACCTTACAAAAAATTGGACAGTGTTCAGTTTTGATGACACGTAAAACAACAACAGGAAATTGTCTGATCGTCTGATTAAATTTTCATGACTGTAAATTTAAATATCTGCCAATTTCTGCCCAATTCAAAATGAGTTTGAATGGAAATGTGGTTATTTTAATTGCACAGCGCATACCATCTCCTGCCCTTTTTTGTTTTTCATTTCCTGATGACAGAAAAAACAAGGGGGTAAAACAGAGAAGGAATAATTTAACTATTTGATTGAGAAGTTGCGTGCCTGCAAATAAAAGAAACCCAAATTGCTTATGTCTGTCAATTAAGAGAAAGGTTGAAAACTATTGTGTAGTTTGAATTGCAATCCATTTGTAATGGTCTCCCCCCTGTTGTTCACAGGGGAGAGAGAGAAGCAGAAATATTTATGAAGCACTACATGCTTTGAATAACAAACCCCTACTTGATCCATGTCTTGCTGGAAGCTATCAGCGACAATGCAACCATCTGTCATCGTTTCCAGACGAGATTTCCAAGTCCTTAGAGATTCTGGCATTCCCTGCTAAATTCATAACAGCGGCTGTTCAGGGGGTAGTCGGCTATGCAGCTATAACGGTCGGCTGCTGACTGAGTGAGGATGAAAATGTACCATGGGAAAGTCCCACAAGAGGAACCTAGCACAGCCAGAAAATGTCTCTTACCTGGTGTGTATAACAACTTAATAAACACTAGGAAAATTAAAGAGCGGCTCTTAGATGCGCTGAAATATTTAGATATTTTTCCAACAGATTGAGTCAACAAGAAATAGAAAACAACTATTATGAGTCCCTTACCTCACAATAAAACAGGGTAAAAATGTCTTTTCTCCGAAACACTCCAGGCTTAGAATTGTGTGCTTTCAATTGCCTGAGAAGGGCTTCATACCTGAAGCTTTTCCCAAACTCAAATATTTTAGTGAGAAATTACCTCTTTCGCGAAAAAACTACATTACTTCAGAGAGAGTCGATTCTCACAATGTTTTATACTATCAGCAGCTCTCAGGTGCTCCTTACCAAGTAAGTTTTGATGGTAATGTATTTCTTGAGTAATTACCAAAAGTATCCCCTGCCTTTAAGAAAGCTTGAGATTACCTTTAGTTCAACGTTTTGCTCTATGTTTCAACATTGTCGCCCTACCTCCTCAGATTCAAATCCAAGTCTGAGACATTTCTGTCAGGATTAACTCTCACCCCTGCTATTGGAATTCCAGATGAAAACATTTCTCAGGAAAGCGTTTACCGAGTATAAAGTTTCTATAAAGTAATCTTCCTGATTGAAGTCATTCGTTATTCCCCCCCCCCCCCCCGTCACCCCCCCCCAAATCCGATCATGAACAGTCTTGTGTTGATGCATTTAAAGGCGTTAAACAGGATTGGTAAGGATAAAAACATCATTGTTTAGTTTTAGTCTGAAAGCTTACTGATTATGAAGTTCATACGAGAACCATTTTTTTTGCTGTGAAATATTTTCCTCTGAAATGAAGTCATATTTGAGATAACTGTATCTGAAAATTTGTAAAATGCATTGAAGCTGATTTTGGTCGCTATAACCAACATTTAGGACAATGTGTTTTACATGCTGAAACTAGTGCATGGTTTTTCACAACTTTCTCTTGATTCACACAAGGGATTAAGCCCACATGTACACATGTATATGGTTCAATCGCACAAAACATGCGCACTGTCTGCGACTATTTCGCCAGCTCTATCCTCTATATGACCTTTAAAGGTATTGTACACTTTTGGTAACAGCTCAAAATCAGTGTCCACATTTTGTGTGATTCAACATATGCATGAACAAACAAACCTGTGAAAGTTTGAGCTCAATTGGTCATCATAGTCACAAGAAAATAGTGAAAAGAAAAGAGACCTTATGTGTTTTCTGTTTTTTCAAACTTGAAGTTTTTTATCACGCGTGATAAAAACTATTGTTTTACTCATTTCTCAGAAACGATAGCATTTTAGGCCGAAATATTTTGAGGAACCCTTTCTACCATTACTTACTTTAAACCATGTAAGTTATGTGTGAATCTGTGAACATTTGTGTTTTTCGATCTTACCAATAGTGTACAGGGCCTTTAAGTAATGAACAAAAGAACTATCCCTAAGAATCATGTGACTCAGAGGAATGTCTTCAGTGGGAATGATTTTCTTCATCAGGGAAAAAGTCCCTTTAGCTGGAAATGCAGGCACAACAAAATGTTCTGGGCTGGGTTTTTTCTAGGCTTTAAAGAGAAATGTATGTTTAATTTAATAACCGGGACAAGTACATGTACTTCACTCCAACTTTGGAGGAATGTGCTCCTAGTCATTGCCATGGTGCCCCTTGAAATGTTACAGTCAAAAATCTGCATTTTCATGACTCACTTTTTTTCCCCCTCCATGTTACAGAAAATAACATCTACTTTTTTTTTTTTACACCAAACAAAAAATGTTGTGTCATAAACAATTTTTTTTTTGGATAGGCCAATGTCCTGGAAAAATTGAACTTTGATAGGTTTTTATAGTAGCTTAATGGGTTATAGTGTTAGCTTTTAGATAAAGGCACCACAGTACATGAACAAAACATTTCCCTCTGCTACTGTGTTACACCCTCCATGGTTACTATTCTTTCACTTGATCTATTGTTACAAACTTGGGGAAGTAAAGTGGGTTGTATTACTTTTAAAAGGGTGTTCTTACACAATACCATTCCATTTCCATGACATTTTGTAATACATTTTCTCATTGTAAATGTTTGACAGTGTATTACAATGTTAACAATGTGTATTACAATGTGTATTACAATGTGTATTACAATGTGTATTACAATGTGTAATACTGTGTATTACTATGTAATACTGTGCATTAATATGTAATACAGTGAGTTGCTTTTTTAGTACTCCCACAAACCAGCTACTGTATTACTCCCAGAAAAAGGGATGAATACTTTTTGAAGAGTTGACAATTTTTGTTTTCAATTTTTCTCTTGATATGTAGTACTCCCAAGTTGAGAAAGTTCCTGAGGAATATTTAAGTGTACTCCTGATGACCAGGGCCCACTTTCATAGAGTTACTATAAGCACAAAAGCAAGTTTGCTTACCAGAATAAGGTTACCAGCCAAAATACAATTCCACATGTACTGTTTGTGACTGGTTTTCTGCTAATTTTGCTTGGCGTAAAATTATTTTGCACAATTTTCTGCTTAAGCAACTCTGAAATTGGGCCCAGAGGTCATAATTTTCTAGCACTTTGAGGCATGAGCACTTTGAATATGTGTGCTTTACAAAACTCTATCTAACTATTCTCTTGGTCGGGATCTTTGTATTCACAATGCCAGTCGCAGTGTAACTTCTTTATTATTGTAAAGGAACCAGACTGAATTGAAGAAATTCAAGATGGCCGCACCATAAGGTCATCTCAATGCCTTGGTGTCGTGGAACTTTTTAGAGCTAACTTTTGGGCCTTTCCCAGTTCGTTCCCACTCCCATGGAGTCTGTAGACTGAGTAACTGATGACTAACCCAGTCCTCCACACTCTTTTCTCTCTAAACAGTCTCTCTTTGAACAAAAGGAAGTCTGGTGTAACAAAGTTGAAAGGAGGGCGTAGTTTGTGTGTGTGAGGAAAGGATATATTTTCACTGAGTGAAGATTCCTAAATGGGTCAATGGTCCTGAATAAAAGGTAGCCGACACAATACAACTGGAATGTCATTGTGGGTGGGCCATCTGGAAATCAAAACTCGGTATGGGGAATTGGTTTTCAAGATAAATACTTGTATGAATGAGATTTGTTTGAACGTTTTTCATGTACGGTTGATCATAGAAGGGTCATAGATGACATATGTCATATTTTTTTTTACTGTTGTTTGTGTTAGTTCCTCATTCCAACTTGTGTTTTGGGAAATCTAATTCTCTTTGTAAAAGTTTTCATTTAGTGTGGATGTGGTGGCTCCAGAATGTGAGTAACATAGTTTTATTTGGACAAGGCCAAGCTGTTCTGTGAATTGTGCCCTGGGTCTGCTCAGTCACATGTACATGAGTTGAGAGAGAGAGGGAGTGTTTATGGGTGTGGTGAGAAAACTAACCAAATTTTTCCAGAAGTCATTCAGAGGATTTTCTCACTGTATGTTGATCTGATGAAGTAGTAGCTATTTGTAATCTTATACTAACTTTCCATTGGTTCAGTGTGTATCAATCAGTAGAGAGGATTTGGGGGGAAACTGCTAGCTTTTTATGTCTTTGGAATTTTTTAACTGTAAGTATATTTACTATTTCATTTGACGTATAAACCACTGATTTTCTCACTGTATTGTGATCCCATGAAGTAGCTATTTGTAATCTTATACTAACTTTCCGTTGGTCCAGTGTGTATCAGTTTTGGAGGGGAAACTGCTTGCTTTTTATGTCTTTAGAATTTTTAAACTGTAAGTATTTGACGTGTAACCCACTGATTCAAAAGGTAGCCAGATGGGCCTGGGGGGGGGGGTCTGTATATTAAAGGTGTCTATTAGTTATGTGTCTGTTATTAACACCCTTGAGTTAAATAGGAACACCTTGCTTATCATTTGATTTTGTCGATGCAATGTAGATTTATTGGCAAAACTATCACAGAAAGATGTCACAAAAGTCACCTGTGAAATTTTCCGTGGAACGCAGTGCCTACTTATTTAGAAAACAGCAAACACCTGTCACAGTATTTTTTATTAAGAAGGTGGAATCCTTCTGTGTTTATTGAGGTGACAGTGGATACCAACCGCATCTCTGGCTGTATTGAGGGCAGCATTCAAATGGCCACCACAGAAATGTCCAAAAAGTCGCATACAGGCGATCTTTGGAGATTCAAATTGCTTTCTAATTAACGGGGGAACTTCAGATGAAAATATTTTGCAGGATGCTCATCACTACCACATTACCATCTTTATAATATAACCAGTAGGCTTTCAAATAAAAATTGCACAAATTCTTTTTGGTGTCAAAGTATGACCCTTCCTTTAAATCATTCATTCACCTTTGAAACTTGACATTGTATTTTATTGTAAGTCAATAGGGTTCGCCATCCAAGCTTTCTATTACAAGTTTGATGGGAAACATTGTTGTATCAGACCTCCACTTTTTAAGGTCGTGTGCAACTCGTCTCTTTGATGAAAGTTTGACTTTATTTCTCCTTTAAAAGAAAATCGTCTTAAGTAAGCGGTAGTAAATATGTTAATTATTCACCTTTCACCTTACTAAAAAACAAATAAGGTTAAAATATTGACCAAGAAATAGTGGAGGATGGCAAGTTGCCGTTTGATGCCCTATAAATATTCAAATTATAGTTGTAAATTGCACTCTTCAGCAGCAAAGTCTATGTTTGCAAAAAGTTTGTTTGAAACTTCAGATACTTATCATCGTTTACATGAATTTTAAAAAGGGATGACCACAGAGGAACTTTCATTGATAGTAGAGGTATTCTGTAGAATGACACAGTGATGTCCAGTTGTATTTATATTAATCAATAATCGTTTAGCAATTTTATGATATATGTATATCTGTTTTGCTATCGAGATGTCTAACCCCTTTTGCCGTCTGTTTTTAGTATTAAATGATTGATAAAAAAAGAAGTAACAGAAATGTGTCTTTAAGATATGAGCTGCAAATTTGTGTTGCTCGAAAATAAACTCTGGCCATGATGTTTATTGTAAATTAGTTGGTTTTGAAGTTTTTCCTTCAAACTCAAGAATTTTAAACAAGTTGTCTGTGCTTCATGTAACCATAAAACAATCCCTCTGTCTGCCTTGGTCAAATGATTAAGTTCCACAAACAAAATTGTGGAAATTTAGCCCTGGTGTCTAATAAACCGAAATTGCCTTTTTGTGTGATATTAAGCATGATGTTTACATGCCTAGCTCTAGGGTCCCCTCAATGTGTTGCCATGGCAAATGCCAATTAAGGCCAAGGAAAAAATCAATAATTGGCCAGTTGAAAATGAGGTTTTGTTGTATGTACATGTAAACGTGATAACATACATGTATAAAAGGTTTTTATATGTACCCAGACAAACTTAAAGAGATGTGAAAGTTTACTTGCTGTACAGTGTGTTCCTTCATTGAAATCTTTATTGATAGATTTTGCATAAATCCACAATGATTCATGCGGTTACAATTTCGCACAAATGTAAATTGATCAACAAGTTTGTGTCAGGATTCTAGACAAAAGAACTGAAAAAATAAATTATTGATCAATTTTTCCAACGGTCTTAGCTGATATTCTAAGACTCATAATTTAGATGAGAATAACTTAAAGATCCAGAATAATTTCACTGTTTAAAAAACAAGTGTATTTATTAATGTGGTCGATTACAACAAATTTAAAACATTAGTTTTTCAACATAATTTGTTATTGCTTGGCAATGATTTCAACCATCCAATAACAAAGCCCTTGAAGAATAGTAAGTGAATAGGGGGGGGGGGGGCACAACCACATATGTAAATTTCTCTTGGCTTTGAAAGGAGCTGACTTTATGGTCTGGATGTTTGGAACAGTATGCTCTGCTCACCTTGACTGGAAAACAGGGTTTGTCTCGAAATGCCGTGATCACAACGGCTCTTTTTAAGGGCCAACACTCCTCCCGAAAGAGATTTCCACATGGTTGTACCAAAGTAGTTGTGCCCGCGAGTTTTCTAGTAGTTGTTGCGTCTCAGTATCTATACCATGCAGTGCATGAAACATCACCCTTCTTACCACGTTCTTCTTCTTGTTCTTGCAGGATTCTTCATTTTGACGTGTCGGAAAGCTTGAGTTACAATGGAAGGTTGTGGCGGAAAGTGTATGAAGTTCTTACTTATTGTCATCAACTTAATTGTGGCGGTAAGTGTGAAGCACTTTATAAGAACGGTTTATCATTGTTATTATTATTACTTTTAAAGATTTTCACTTCTGTGAAATAACACCCCTGTTCTTTGTAAACCTGTGAATAGTCTCCTGTGCATATTCGCCAGGCTAGTTCTTTACATTGTTTTAAGTCTCTGTTAAAAACTCATTTGTTTGAAAGTGCTTATTTGTAATCTGCTTAGTTGTAATGTTTCTTTCACTTATTGTATATTTTATTGTTCTCTTTATGCACTTAGAGGCTTCTGCATTAGGCGCTTTACAAGTGTCTTTATTGTTATTATTATTATTAAACCTCTATTATCCCAACAGCTAAGCGGTCTTGGTCTGATTGCAACTGGTCTGGTGATCAAGTTCGGCGTTGCTAACTGGATACCAATCGATGAAGTCGCTTCTCTCCTTAACAGTCAGCTACTTAGGAGTGCTGTCTACATGATCATCGCTGCTGGTGGCTTCGTATTCCTTGTGTCCGTTTGTGGATGCTTGGGAGCCCTGTGCGAGAACAAGTGCCTCCTGGTTCTGGTAAGTTTATCTCAAACAATTTGTTTCAAATTTACCCAGCCAGTTTTCATTGTGCTTTATTACTTGGTAGTTGAAATGAGAAAGTTGCATCCCTTAAGGTGATCCCCTGGCTGCCGCTTCCAAGGTTGTATCGTAAAACTTAGGTTTGATCCTTGGCTGTACGGCAGTTAATAATATAATAATAATAATAATAATAATAATAATAATAATAATAATAATAATAATAATTAAAGAGACATTTATAAAGCACAAACAGTTGCAGATCGGCTCCGCCTCAAGTCGCTGAATACAAGCAAATGGATTAAACAAAATAAATAAAAACAACGATAATTACAACATTTACAAAAAATGACGTTTAGAACTGTCAAATAGTTGTATGGCTTCTGACTGGCATCCTGAACAAAGATTTTGACAAAATAGGGAGACCATCAACATAGGGCTAGATAGCTCAGTTAGTAGAGCACCAGCACGTTTATCCTGAGGTCATTGGTTCAAATCCGACTTCTCTTGTGCTTAGGAACCTGTTCATAGACGCTCCTTGAAACCTACAACTTAGGGGTGATCAAAAGGGTGGAAATGCCATCATATTATCAACATACCTTAGCTTTTACCCAGATCGCGTTCGCACTGGACTTTTCGGCTCGGTTAAACTGACCTGGTCAATTTAACTGGGCAGACGCAGGTCGGTTAAACTACCCATTCGGGTCGGGTAAGTTACCTGGGAGGGAAACTTCCTGGGCTGTTCGCATTGGACTTAAAATGGTTAAGTTACCCATTTGCTCGGTTAGGTTTACCCTAAATAAGTCCAGTGCGAACACGACTTTACTCATGTTTTAGGGGGGCAAGTTCAAATGTTTTTATTTCTTGTTTGAAACTCGATCTCCCTTTTTTCCTAATTGTTTCTTAATTCTTGTTTATCCCGCTAGTATTTCCTGCTGCTGTTCATCGTGTTTGCCGCCCAGATTGCAGCCGGAATCTTCGCTGCCCTCTACACCCGTGAGATCACCGGCTACTTGGAGGAAGAAGGAGTGGCCTTCCTTAGGGATAGTTACGGACTAAAGAATTCCAGCAAGAGTCAATTGGGAACTTCAGCATGGGACTTTGTCCAGAACAAGGTAAAGGGAGAAACCGATCATGAAATCATCATCAGGGCCCAATTTCATAGCCAAGCACAACAAAAGCATGCTTACCAGAATAAGGTTACCAGCCAGACTTCCACACCACATGTACAATTTGTGACTGGTATCCTGCTCATTTCTGCTAGGGTTAATAAAACTAACCATCAACTGATGGTGTGTCATGGCCGAGTGGTTAAGAGCTCAAGCTCTGGTGTTTCTGATCATCAGAGTGTGGGTTCAATTCCCGGTCATGACACTTGTGCCCTTGAGCAAGGCGCTCAACCTAAATTGCTTCGTGACAAGTAGTGCATTCTGCTCTACCAGCCAGGCTCCTAGTGGATGATACCCATGCCTACATCCTTACGGACTGTGAAGGGGGTAACCCTGTTTCAGCCCCAGGAGTAGGTGGCAACGTGCCTCTGGTGACAGTTGATTTGGGTTGACAACCCAAATCAGTTAAGTATAGCCCTCACCTTGAAGTGGCCATCAGGCCTTGTTAGGTGGGCGATATCTCAGAATTTTTTTATAAAAATAACAACAATAGAAATAATAGTAATAATAATGCTGCTAATAATGATACATGTGGTTCCCTTGTTTGTTAACAGCTGGTATGCTGCGGTGTAAATGGGTTTCAGGACTATGCTGGAAACCAGTACATCAATAACTCCGGATTACCATTCCCAGAATCTTGTTGTATCAACGAAGCTTCTACAGTATGCTCCCTGAGTACAGTCAAATCTACGGTAAGTAAGACAATACATTGAGAAGGTAGGCGTTGGTAAAAAAGTGGTGGATATATTTTTTCGGTGAACAAAGAAAAAATAAAACAGGGGTATAGTCAATCCTCGTTATAAAGAGCACTGCTATAAAGAGGTTCTGCTTGTAAAGAGAACATTCTGAAGTCCCGAATCTCATTTTCTGCTTTGTGTTTCTTTGTTTTGCCGTCCTCTTATAACAACAATCTTGTTATAAAGAGGTAATTTTTGGGTGTTATGATTTTTATTAATAATTTGTTTTAAAGGTATTATACAGGATTGGTAGAGCTGACAAAACAGTCGCAATCATAGTTCATGTTTTGTGTGATTAACAATATACATGAAATAACAAACCTGTGAAAATTTGAGCTCAATTTGTCAACGAGGTCACGAGAAAATAATGAAAAGAGACCTTATGTGTTTTTTGTTTTTCAAACATCGAGTTTATTATCGCGCGCGATAAAAACTTGTTTTATTCATTTCTCAGAAACGATAGCATTTTAGGCAGAAATATTTTAAGGAACCCTTTCTACCATTACTTACTTTAAATCATGTAAGTTATGTGTGAATCTGTGAACATTTGTGTTTTTCGATCTTACCAATAGTGTACAGGGCCTTTAAAGAAAAATGGTTTAGAATGGGATTAGAACCTGCGACCTTTGAACAGGGAAGTGTGAATGTTGTGAAGTATACTTGATGAATAGGAATACATGTAGAGTACCTTTTGGGTTGGTTTGGCTGTCAGGTTGGCCTTGTGGTATCCTTCCTAGCCTTCCATCTCTGGGACCCAGGTTCGAATCCCGCCGGGAGCACTATGTTGATTGGGTTTTCAGTCCCTACCTGATTGTGTTGGTTTTCCCTGGAATCTTTCTCTCGGGTTTTCTAAAATGGAAACTTCCTTCCTTTGTGGCGTGTCGTGGCCGAGCGGATAAGAGCACCGGATTCAAGCTCTGATGTTTCTGTTCAGCTGAGAGTGGGTTCGAGTCCCAGTCGTGACAGTGTGTTGTGTAATGCACGTAAAAGAACCCAGTGCACTTATCGAAAAGAGAAGGGGTTCGCCCCGGTGTTCCTGGTTTGATTGGCTGCATATTGCGCCACCGCACCTTGTAAACCATTATATTGTGCTATGTAAAGAAATAGGTCTCAAACTTCAAAAAGTAGCTCCTCATATAGCTATACCTTGCAGGAAAATACTGACTGTTGAAGCGCTGCTTGAGCGTCGCTGAGCGACGGATATGAGCGCTATATAAGAAGCCACAATTATATTATTATCCCTTCCTTCTCTCTTTCCATCATGTCCATGGGGATACTTGGCTAGTATCGTGAGTGAGTTCGCTTTCCTGAGAATCCTTGGCTTCACAACCAGAATTAATAAGTAAACTATATAAGAACCAAGTACTAGTATTTTTGGTCATGATATTTTGTGGTTGAAATCTTACAGGGCTGCGGGGGAGGTATTAAAATGCTGGTCTCCGACTATGGTACCATCATCGGAGCTACTGCAGTTGGTGTTGCCTTCTTTGAGGTAAGAGCCACTTTGTCAAGCTTTTTCTCTGATAAGAAAAGATTGCCAGCTTTACCGAATAAGCCGTTTGCGAGTTAGATTTGAATAGTGTCTGGAACAATGACTTGGTTAGTCAAAAGTTACCCCTTAAATTTGAATTTCTCAGACTAATGAAACAGTTGCTATGTCACATGACTAGGGGCAAGCTTTTATATAGTTTGTAGGAGACGGCAAACACCCTTGCACAATTCTGAATGAATGTGTGTGGCACAATGGTACCAGGGTTTGCTCATCTGGAGGTTGCTTTATAAAAGCTTGCCCCGAACCATTTGACATAGCAACTGTCTCTTTGAGGATGATAAGTTAACCTATATTTGACTCTTAATAATTGATAATTAACATTTGGTAATCACTATTTGATAATGAATATTTGATAATCAATACAGGTATTCGTTAATCAATAGTGTGTAAGAACTTTTCAACAATCACTGCTTGAAAACTAATATTTGATACTCAATATTTCATATTCATTATTTGAAAATTAACAAGGTTGGTTTGTGCATTTTGTGTGGATTTCATAAAATTGGTTTTGCATATTTTTGAGCCCCTTGGAAAGGGAGTTTATTGATGAAGAGTGGTCTCCAAAGAAACTGTTTAGCAAAAAGAAACAATTTTTTCAAAGTAAATCATTTATTGGTAAATTTCAAATTCGATTTTCAAAAATTATTTTTATCTTTCACGTAACGCCCTTTTGATAATTACAAATGTAAAATTGTAGTGAACGACCTTATAGCACTGAGCCAACAACTTGATAAATAATGATTGATACTCGATATTTGTGACCTGATCGGTCGAAATGAGGAATGTGTCAGACAGGACGTATTGCGTGTAATTCGCCATACCGAGGTTGGTCACATTCAAATATGTTGAAAAACACTTCAAAAAACGATTCCGCGATTTCGGTGGTATTAGGTTTAATAAAACTTGATCTTTCTTGTCGTGGTCTTACCTTTAACTGAAAAGATGAATAAATCCACAAAAAGTACGTTTTCTTGAGCATGTTTGTACACAATTAATACTCTTCAAAGTTAATTAAAAGCGAGTATCTAAACAAACACGTTGTAAAAAAATGGAAGTGGCCATGTCTTGTAGACTTTCTTCATTTCCCGATAACTTCGGACTTAAATAAGCTACGGAAATAATAATGGTACTGCTGGAAAGCCAGTGAGTTACTTGTTAACACGGTATACACAACTCAATTTCATTAACCCTAACAGACTAGACCCTTGGGTAAACATACTGCCCAAATCCTTCAATATCCTTCGGATTAAAGTGGTAATAAACCTAAAGTGCCCAAATCCTTCAATATCCTTCAACTTATTGTAAGTATACATATTAGCCCAATCCTTCAAAATCCTTTTGAGACAGAAGTTAGGGAGTCAAAAAATGTCAAAAAAGCCCAAAACCTTCAGAATCCTATTTTGGCTAAGCTGCATAATACATAAAACCTTCAAAATCCTCCTATGTAAAAACAGCCCGGTAGTGCAAGTCCTGCGAAATCCTACCCTAACAAAAACTCATTTTAGCCCAAAGCCTTCGAAATCCTCCTGTGTTGCAGATCCCTAATAGCCCAAATCCTTCACAATCCTGCACTTTGGCAATGAGGATATTGTAGGACTTGGGTTCTTTAGGGTTAAGGGGTCAATATATACCTCAATTTGACCGATCGGGTCACATTTGATAATCAGTATTTGATAATCAATGATGTTTTTGTTTTGACACAGTTGTGCTGTATGCTGTTGGCAATCTGCGTTTGCAGGAACATCGGTGATGACTCGTAGACTGAATTCTGTGGTATTTAGTCAGACAGCTCTAGCTAGCTCAACAGTTCAATGTCATCGGATCATCAGTTTCGTCAGCAGTTTTTGAAAATAAAATGTGAAGTATGCTTGGCTTGAGAGTTCCATAACATTTCAGCTAAGTTTCCGTATTAACTAGAAAAATAATAATCAACACAATTGTTTCAGTCGGATTCATTGACTCCATTAGAATATCCCCAGGTTTTGTCCAAACAGTAAGGTAAATGTTATGTCAGTTTTTGATTTCCTTGCGATTTTAACGACATTTAATGTATTTCCTGGTGTATACAAAGTACGTACGTAAACAAAATCTGTAAAAAGTTTGGATTTTAGAAGTTTTTGTAGATAAGCAAGGTTCCAGATGAGACAACAGAATTATATTATACAGTACTGAGTGCCTGTCTCATTATGGCCTCCAGAGGGCGTGCTGAGTGCCTGTCTCATTATGGCCTCCAGAGGGCGTGCTTCATGGTTTCTTTGTTTTTTTAATACAAACATGGTTCCTCAAAACGTGAGGCGGTATTCGAATTGGTGGCTGCGGCTACAGCTATGACTGTTGCTAAGGGTGTTGGTAAGGTTGTCCTTTACTTCAATGCATGATGATGTGGCAATCAGCGATAGCCCTAGCCATAGCTGCCATTTTGGACATGGCCGAAACTTTGTATTGAGATATTAAGAACATATGATGACGACTCACGGTTTAATTTTGTACATTTACCCCTCCAGAACTATCATAGAAAGTTAAAAGAAAGATAATGTAAATAATTCTCTTGAAAACTACAACAGGGATAAAAATTTTAAAGAAAACAAAAATAAAGTTAAGGAACATTAAGAATGTCGGATATTGCTGAAATGGCCTTGTAGTTTAAAGCATTTTGCTTGTACAGTATTGCACAGCTTGACCGATTCGTAGTTGAACAAGGCTCGGAAATGAACACAGTGGTAGCATATAATTGAAATCTGCATATTTTGGACACTTGAACATTAAACTCATCGTAAGAGAACATGTACAATTTAAAAGTAAACAACATGTTAGCAAACATAACTTTTGCTTCTCCTTTTTTATTCCGGTGTAGAATTACTGTAAGATGTGTGTATTAGGGTAAAACTGTTGTATCAAGTTTCGCATCTCTGTAAAAAAATATTTATCTTGAAAAAAATAATTGCTGTGGTGTTGTCAACGTTCTGGGAAAAAAATGGAAGCAAAATTATGTATTTAAGTGGCCCTGTGCCATGGATAAAAGTGACCCAAATGTTACATACTCACAGGTACTTATGCTGTAGTCGTTTCATATCCTGAGTGAGGGGCCATTAAACATGGTAACAATGATATCAGGGTTGGAACATTTTTTTTGTTTCTTTCCTTTTGATTTTCTTGAAAACAAAAAAAAATTGCATTATTTTCCCAGAATGCTTTTTGAAAACAAAACGATTTATCTGTGTTCTACCTCGGTCACGTCTTGGAAATTTTGTGAGGGATGCTGCCAAGAAGGGAACAAAAAATGCCAGTCTTTCATGAGGATTATATGCTTGGGCCAGAAGAATAGATTTAGCATAAATGACTTTGATTGGGTGGTCGATAAAAATTTACATATTAGGCAGTTGTGATTGGACCAATGAGTAGGCTTCTTATTGTTGACTTTTGGCTAGTCGCCTGAACCAACAACAGTGATTGGTCAGGAAAGGAGTGTGATGCAGGCCTGGGTTAATTTCATTGGCTTATTGTGCATATAAATAAAGACAGCACTGTTGGAAAATGTGTTTCGTCGGCTGATGTTGTGAACAGTTCGTAGAACTTCTTGCAGAAAACAGCTGTTGAGATCAAGAAAGTAGAATGTATGTGAAGACTAGTGTATATTGTAGGCATTTTGTCTGACACAAATAACTGTCAATCTTTTGGTGGTTGGTCGTCCAAAATGGATGCTTGCTTTTTGTGATGATGTCACTATCTGACTCAGACTTTAAGTCACTAGAATACGAAGATGGAAGATTGTTGTTGTTTCGAGGAATATATCCTAAGATGCAGCTTTTGACATTCGAACTAAAATCATTCCTGATTCACAAATTTGAAGAAAAAAAAGTACTTTACAGTTCCAGTATTTTGACTTAAATTATTGACGAGGTAGCGAGTGGACAGTTGAAGGGTTAGTGCTCTCATGTTGGCTGTGGTAGTGTGCTTTAAAATCTGCATAATGTGTTAAATATTCTGCATATTGATGAGCTGTGGAACATTTTTTTATGAATAATTATTAATTATAATCTTTTACAGAGAAAAATGTGTTTTACACATAAAGTTAAAAGTAGTAGCGTTATCAGTGTACATTGGTAATAATTGTTGAGGCTTTGTAGATTTTATCTTTCAACAAATATTTTTTATGATTTTTTGTGAGATACAGGAATGGAATTTTTCACGATTCGGCACACACACAAAGTGAAGAAAAAAAAGAACAAATAAAGATGAGAAGCTGACACCCCCGTTAAACAGAGTTCTTGTGACTATCCTCCATAAATACCTCATACGTTGGAAGGTTCCATTTGTGTAAAAAAAAGGGGTGGTTTATGTACAGGCTGTGTGATCAATTGAATATACTAATGGTTGAAGAGAACAGAAAATAACAATACAAAATCTCTCAGATTTTTGGTTGGGAAACGCAAGTTGAAAATATCAATATTCAAACACCTGAGAAAGATCAGAAAGGAAATTATGAAAATTGTTAACTAGAAATTAGAAGCAACTTGTTGGTAAATAAGGTAAATAATCTAATTACACAAACATTTGAAAATCAATGTACTTATATACTACTTGTACTCGTACTTTACAATAGAGAAACTGTAGGTTTATCTGTTGAGCCATCTGTACATCCTCCTCAAGACGTCTTGGGTGTTATTTTGTTCTTGGAACCGTAGACTAACTTGCATGAGTGTGTACAAGATTTTGTATGTATATAATAGACCTGTCGTACTTGTGTTTAATATTATCCTGTAGGCGTTGTAGAAAAAATATGCCCTCAAATTAGGTGAAACTATTTAACTCTATATTTTGTACTTTTTTATAAATGGGGGCTATGCCTGGTCTACAGACTAAGACAAACTACCTTGGACGCAAAGTTTCCGCCGATGAAATGGTGGTTTTTAAACTGAATATTTAAAACATTGATTTTCAAAGTACTGCCGATGGTGTCTGGTGGTAAGACACTGGGAAATGAAGCCTTTTTAAAACTGGCATTTACTATGGCTAAAGGTTAAGGCTCTGGCTAGGGTTAAGGCTATGGCTAGGGTTAAGGCTCTGACTAGTACTTAGACTCTGGTTTTGACTAGGGTTAAGGCTCTGGCTAGGGTTAAGGCTCTGGCTAGGTTTAAGGCTCTGGCTAGGGTTAAGGCTCTGGCTAGGGTTAAGGCTCTGGCTAGGGTTAAGGCTCTGGCTAGGGTTAAGGCTCTGGCTAGGGTTAAGGCTCTGGCTAGGGTTAAGGCTCTGGCTAGTACTAAGACTCTGGTTTTGACTAGGGTTAAGGCTCTGGTAGGGCTGTGGCTGTGGCTAGGGTTAAGGCTCTTGGCTAGGGTTAAGGCTCTGGCTAGGGTTAATGCTCTGGCTAGTACTAAGACTCTGGTTTTGACTAGGGTTACGGCTTTGGCTAGGGTTAAGGCTCTGGCTAGGGTTAAGGCTCTGGCTAGGGTTAAGGCTCTGGCTAGTAATAAGACTCTGGCTTTGACTAGGGTTAAGGCTCTGGTAGTGCTAAGGCTGTGGCTGTGGCTAGGGTTAAGGCTCTTGGCTAGGGTTAAGGCTCTTGGCTAGGGTTAAGGCTCTGGCTAGGGTTAAAGCTCTTACTAAGGCCAGGGCTATGGCTTGTTCAGCATTTTCTATTGCTGTTTCCTTGCACTTGCCCAGTAACTCAAATGATCATGAAATTTTGTCCAACCAAACAACAAATTTACAAATTGTTTTTTTTGCCCAATTATACCATTTAAATCATTGATAAAATTGTATCGTAGAATCACTGTCTGTTGATGTTACCTTTTGTGTTTTAATCAGTTTGTTCTAACCATGAAAAATATGAAGACCACTTTCGCAGGTTCATGAAGGTTTTTTTTTTTTTTTTTTTAATTTATTTATTTATTTATAACTATTAGTATTTTTTTTTTTTTGGCGGGGGGGGGGGGGTGGTTATAAGTCCAAAGATTTGACTTGTAAGGAGAAAAAAAACAAGTACTTTATCCAAACAGACTCTTTGCTTCAAACACATCACTAAAGATACCCCATCCTCTTGGGTTGCTTTAAATGTTATCTTTTACTAACATTTTTTGAAATAATTATCAACTACTTCTGTATACTTTATATCAATTCGTTGCAGGGTTTCTTACAATGCTTTCTTAGGTGTTAAAGTTGAATATTTAAAGGAATATACTCATTTTTCATATTTTGTTTATTCTTTTTATTTCCCTGTAATTATGTTTGTTTTGTGGCTTTTGAAATATTGTCTGAAGTATATTTTTGACTTTTATTTAAATGTAATATTTGACAGTACCATAGTAGGCTAGTTATCATGTAAAATAATCAAACTAAAGACAATTAAAGATCGACTTTAAAAAATGGTTTAATCTTTTTGATGAATGTTCATTAAGTTTATTAAGCCCCACCTCATGGTGCACTGACCAATCACATCTTTGCCTGGCAACCCAAAGTCATTATGTGTGTTGAGGCACCTGTCAAGCACACATATCAAGCAACTCTTGTGTTGCTCTTAGTTACATGAACATGTGGGCGGGGCTTAATAGATCAAGTTATTTTAGAAGAGTTATTTTCTGCTTAACATTTGAATTTTTATTAGATTTAAAGATTTGATTGGTTTAAACGAGCCACAATGTTTCCCTCTTTGCCATTTCTTTGTAATATGTAATATAATCTTACAATTAAGAAAGCCACTAGCTGGCTGGTGGACTTTGGTGGTTGGCTTCTAGGTTGGCTCCTGGGTAGCTGTTTGGCTGGTTGGTTTGTTGGTAGGTGATATTTGGCCACCGGTTGAATGCATTATAGCTTTGAAGGCATGCCGGTGGCAGAGAGTTTGGCCAGTTTGCTGATGTTGGGAGCCGTTTGGCCAGTTAACTTATGTTTGGAGGTAGTTTGGCCAGAGGTTGGTGGTCAGGTAGTTTGGCTGCCTTACTGGTTGGCAGGGAAGTAGACTGGCTGGTTGACTGGCTGGCTTTGGTGTCGAGCAAGCTGATTTGATGGTTGTTTAGCTTAAATGATAACCTACATGCAGACTGCCAGGCCCCAATTTCATAGAGCTGCTTAGGCAAAAAATATTGCCTAATGATTGTCTGCTAAGTAGAAATGAGCAGGATACCAGTCACATGTTGTACATGTGACATAGTATTTTGGCTGGTAACCTTATTCTGGTAAGCTTAATTTTGTTGTGCTTAGCTACTTTTTGTGCTTAAGCAGCTCTATGAAATGGGCCCCTGAACTGACCTTCCTAAAGGAACCAGAACAGACTCAGTAAACTTAAAATAAAATAAAAACTCTTTACAAACTTTTAAATATTTAGTTTTTAAACTTTGACCTTTGATTACTGAAAAAGCTCTTAACACATAAATTTTTTACATTTACTGGACAGGTATTCATTTTTGTGGTAAAAAAGAGATTCTAGTATTTCAAGTGAAAAATGGAATTTAAATTATTTGATGGTGTAAAGAATTATGTAAGTTTGGTGCTTTTTATGAAAATATCAAAATAACTGTACAAAGACAAAATGCTATTTTTGTTTTGTTCATGTTAGTTTTTTGGGGTCGATCGCATCTTTGCTTTATCATATACAAAAGGTGTGATATAACAATGAAAAAAATAGTTTCCCCTGTAATATTCTAAGCTGGGAAATATTCTTTTGACTTCATAAATAAAATTATTAATGTCTATTGTCTTTAAAGGTAACGTGTTGTAGAACTGTCTCTGTATCTTGTAACAATGGCGTCTCAATAAAAAACAGTGGAAAATTGAGCTGGCTGTTTTTTGGTTAAATTTCTTATAATTGATGTTAAAGAGCAAGAGAAATGACCATTTCAATTTTGTGATGTACTCCAAAAGATAGAGTCCTTAAATGAGTGGGGGAAAAAAATTAAAAGTCTCTAACCTCGCGTTAAAATGGTGTAAAATGCAATTGTATTCGATACCCTTTCAGTGCAAAATTTGTCAACAACCCAAACATCTGATGACATCACTCTGAGAAAAATGGGTCTCTACATTTTTGTACGGGGCTGTTTTGGTTGTTTCCCTACTCACCTGAGGATTCTATTATTGAAAAATTAGAACATCGCAAAATTGAATTGGTCCTTTCCCTTCCTCTTTAAATTTGCATCGGGGATAAGGACAATTGGTTGTGTGTTACCCACCCATACACTGAAGTGATTTAATTTGGGTCATTAAAGGAACATTACAGAATTGGTAAGAAAAATACTTTTGATCACAGATTTACATAAAACTTACATGGTCTAATGATGAGGATAGTAGAAAACATCCATTGAAATATTTCTGTCTGAAATGCCATATTTGATGAGAAATGAATAAACTAATTTTCCGATTGGAGTTTATCGCTCAGTGAGCAGTTTATTCATTTGTTGAATCTATATGATTTCACGCAAATGTGTAATCGGTTTTTCACTATTTTCTCGTAACCCAGTGTAAGCACTTTATGTTATCCACCATATACATAAACTGACAAACCTGTAGAAGTTTGAGATCGATGGGCCTTCTGAGTCACAAGAAAATTAATAGTGAAAAAACGATTACACATTTTGATTGAAATCATATAGATTCAACAAATGAATAAAATGCTCACTGAGCAATAAACTCCAATCGGAAAACTAGTTTATTTCTCATCAAATAGGCCTATGGCATTTCAGACAGAAATATTTCAAGGGATGTTTTCTACTATCATCATCATTAGACTGTGTAAGTTTTATGTAAATCTGTGATCAAAAAGTATATTTTACAAGTTTTTTTCCTACCAATTCTGTTATGTTCCTTTAATTTTCAGATCATGTTCATTAAAACTTTGGCCGTGAATAATTGATATCGTTTTTCCTAAAAGTTATTTGCATATCAAAAAGGGTTTTAAAAAAAATAAAAAAATAAAGTATGCCTGTAAATGGTGTGTATGCCGCCCTCAACGAACAAATTGGACTGTGACGTGCATGTCCTTCAATTATTTGAAAAGGACACAAGGGAAGAAGCAATTAGTCAATTTATGGGCGTGGCCATTCGGGCGTTTGATTTTAGGTTAAAGGTCACAAAGAAAAGACTGGTTCCCATACAATTATTCAATTTGCAATTCGTATTTCACTGAGAGTATACATGTACAAGACTGCTAGTGAAAGTTGTATGCCTTATTAATTTTTTGGCTTCCCCCGTTCGTTCGTTCGTTCGGGAAGTTAACGTTTACTGTGTTCTGATATTTGGCGAATAGATCACCATTTTGTTTTCCTCACCGATCGTGACAAATTGAAAAGACGAATTTGCCGAAGCTACCAATGAGCGAGTGGTGAAGCATTCGCCGAAGCTAGGAAAATGCTGCAAAAAGGTAGGAGAACGTTCGATAAAATAGCGTTTGTTGACATGGTTGAGTCGAAGTCATGAATTGAAGTCATTGACTGTTTCATTAAAGAGATTCTTTCATCAGAGGAAGGAATCCTCCATGGTTTCATCCAGCCAGTGACTGTGAATGAATGAATGAATGAATGTCTGTATTTTTTTACAAAGATTTACCATGGTGAGTATTAAAGCACATTAGTTGAGTACGGTCGCGATAGTTGTCACACTCAATGACAACTTAAAAACAGAAACCATCCATGTCATGGTTTCTGTTTTAAATTTAAGTTCAGTTGCCGATGTATCATTGTTTTTTGTTGTATGTCTTCCCTTTCCTCGATCGTCCTTCGTCCAGGCTCCAGAGTCCACATTAACAAAATATTATTATTAATAATTTTTTTTTAAAGTGTACTACTAGTAGTACTAGTCATAAGTAGCACTTTTTTTTAATTCTTGTGATTCTAGGGTTAGGAAAGGTTCCCCTCATGAACGTTGGTATTGCATGTATTAAGGCATGATTTTGGTTTAGCATTGGGTCATTCGGTTAATTACCAGCATGGCCAGTGGGAAGTTCAAATATATATGAAAATAATGCAAGAAATATTGAATTAAATAAATTGATATTTTACTTCTGGTAAATGTACTGTAGTAACTTTTATTGAACTAAAACCTAGTAGGTTGTTTTTTGAGTCGATTCAGTTCAGGAAAACAAACAATGAAGTTTTCTTTGCTATTTCTAGTTGCGATAATCATAAACCTTCCATCTTCACTGACAGTCTTCGACCAGTAGGGAGGATGTAAGGTTGACTTTCTGGTATTTCAGTGTTGTCCAGAAGTGCCCCACGCCGAAAGGACAACACTTTGCTGTACGCACTCGTTCATTTCAAACCTTTGACAAAACCGGCTACTTAAATTTGTTCACCTGCTACTTCAAAATCTCTGGACAACACTGGGTAATGAAATGAAGTATTAAGGGAACCCTCCAAAGTAAGTAGCACTATGACCCGTAGGCCTGAAGATAAAAAGATGATGAAGAAATGTCAGTTTTAGATGTGGGTGGGAGGAAAACCCAGAAGCAGAACAGGGAAAACACATGCAATCAGGAAGGGACTGAAAACCCGATCTGGTCTCCGGTTCAGTATTTGAATTGGGGTCACAAGAGGTGAAGGCAGGGAAGAACCCACCACCATGTCAATGTGCATAGATCTCAAAATACACCTTTAAAGGAACATTATAGAATTGGTAAGAAAAAAACTTGTAAAATATACTTTTTGATCACAGATTTACATAAAACTTACACGGTCTAATGATGATGATAGTAGAAAACATCCTTAACTAATTTTCCGATTGGAGTTTATCGCTCAGTGAGCGTTTTATTCATTTGTTGAATCTATGTGATTTCATGCAAATGTGTAATCGTTTTTTCACTATTTTCTTGTGACCCAGATGGTCGATCGATCTCAAACTTCTACAGGTTTGTCAGTTTATGTATATGGTGGATTGCATAAAGTGCTTGCACTGCCAGCAACTGTTTTGTAGCAGAAACCAATTCTGTAATGTTCCTTTAAAAGTAGGGTCATACATGTAGATTGGTAAATATTCCAAAAATAAATTACCATAGAAAACTTATTTGGTGAGAAGCACTGCAGCTGTTGATAGTTTTTATGAACTTAATATTGTGAGAAAGGATACCTTTGAGTTAATATGATTTGGATAATTTGTATAATAATATTTGAATCTGAGAAACGCTTCATGCATGGATCAATTCTCAGATTTCTGAGGGTTCATTAGTGTCTATTCTCGAATGCTGTGGCCAGAAATGCAGTTGGTACCCTACCCACTGTCACCTCCCTGAAAGTGGTTGGATTCAAAGTTCTTGTGAAAATACCATGACAGTTTCTTGCTGTTTTCTCAGCAAGTATTTACGCTGTATTCAGCTGAAACTTTCAATGTGACTTTTATTGTTTCTTTTTTTTTTAAATTTTGCCCATACATCAGGTGCTTTATGTTGACGAAAGTAACTATGCCCTCTACCTTTAAACTCAAAGTTCTTTCAAATATAGAAAAGTACTTTTAAATTCATTGCTTTGCAGACAAGATGGTTCATTGTCTCACTCAGGTCAGAAAGGTCAACAAGCTAATAAATTTGCCTGCTTTGAGGGGGCACCATTTTAATGGGGCATTTCCCGCGGTGTTTTCATGGTTTCCAGTTTAACCTTCAAGGCAAATTGGGAGCCGCCCCTTCCATCGTTGTAGCATACAATGTAAAAGAAACTGGGTGCATGTTTGCGGGCATCATTTCTTTATCTTTCATTTAGTACAATGGACAGTGTATTATTTTAATGAATAAAACAAAACATCTAGGCCCTATTGCTAAGTAAATTTGTGTGCTGAGCAGAAAATTTGCAATTTTGTCGGTGCTAACCAGATTTATGGAATTGGGTCTAAGTGTGAAGGAAACTACATTTAACTCATTTGAATACTTAGAGGCCATTCAGAATATTCAATGTTACAAAAATTGACTTGTTTTCTTTCTAAATTGTTTTGACCCTACCACCCACCCCAAATTTTGATTTTGAATTGAATGACTTATTAATACATGTATATCTTATTCACCACCTTTACACTGAAGAACAAAGTAACACCTCAAATTACGTTTATATTTTAGATCAAAGGTCTCCAACATCAGTAGTTTTCAATGGCTTTTCCTGGCTTTGCCAGCTTTTTTTTCCTTTTTTCTTCTTTTTCCTTTTCGCTTGTAAATTTTGTTCCCTATTATTTTAAATACAAACTAAATTTGATTTTCAGTTATTTCTTTGGACCCACCGACCCATAATATTGAAAAAAAGATCAAATTGAATTATGGAGGAAGGAAAATTGTATGATTGAACCGAGTTTGTGACCAGACTTGGCCTGGGCTTGTAAGTGACTCAACATTAGTTGCGTCATTGCTCTATGAACTTGAATCAGGTGCCGATTGGTCAGGGACTGGTGCATGTTTGTTTAGTAATCATCAGAGTTCTCCGCATGGTGTCAGCCAGAGGGGTGTCTGGTTTCTTTTGGACACCCTGTTTTAAATTTGGACACCCTGTTTTAAAATTGGACACCCTGTTTTAAATTTGGACACCCTGTTTTAAAATTGGACACCCTGTTTTAAATTTGGACACCCTGTTTTAAAATTGGACACCCGGTTTTAAATTTGGACACCCTGTTTTAAAATTGGACACCCTGTTTTAAATTTGGACACCCTGTTTTAAAATTGGACACCCTGTTTAAATTTGGACACCTGTTTTAAAATTGGACACCCTGTTTTAAATTTGGACACCCGGTTTTAAAATTGGACACCCTGTTTTAAATTTGGACACCCTGTTTTAAAATTTGGACACCCTGTTTTAAAATTTGGACACCCTGTTTTAAATTTGGACACCCTGTTTTAAATTTGGACACCCTGTTTTAAATTTGGACACCCTGTTTTAAATTTGGACACCCTGTTTTAAATTTGGACACCCTGTTTTAAATTTGGACACCCTGTTTTTATATTTCCAGCAAATTTGAACACCCTTATACCAAATCCTGGCTAAAACCTTGTTCTCCACATAGTGTTTTAAATCAGAGGGGTGTTTGTTTTGGTGTCTTTTGGACATTAACACGCACGTAAATGTATTGTGAACAATTTGGAATCCCAGTTTTTAAATTCTCAGCAAATTTGGACATCTAAACAAAATCTTTGCTAAAACCTTGGTTCTCCGTGTGATTTTTCAAAACAGCAGGGCATTCTGGAACCAAATTTTGCAAGTTGGCAGAAGTGCGATGAATTGAAACAAAGTGCTGTTTTTCAACTTGATGTTTATGTTCTATGGTTTTAAAAGCTATAAGTGTGCAATCTGGAGCGTTGTATGGTTTTATTTTATGATTTTTGTGAAATTATTTATTGTTGTCTGTGTCATATTGCCCTCATTTTGCATAAGGTGAGGACAGTTTATTGCATAGAGCAAGGGTATAAAGTGTCAGGCACAGGAAACAGTTGTCTGACTAATAGGCTATTATGACCTTTGACCTTAAATATATACGTCAATACTGCGGACTTCCCCTACTTCCACCAATCCAATGAACTCTCGGACATATATTGCATTTCGCAGTGAAGTTGTTTTTTTTGTGGAGCTTTAGTTTTTCCATCAACTTAAAAAAAATTAGCTGAAGATAATTCCATTAATTATAGAATTCTTGTAAATAAAAACATTCCTTAATCCTAATAATAAATCCTATCTGGGAAGTTGTTGGGTTCAATTCTCTATGTCTAGCGGACTGGTCATGAGGCCAAGTGAAACAGGCATTGACCAAGCTATCAGAGTCTGGGGCAGTAACACGAGGCAGTTCCGGGCAATAATTTTGAGAGAAAAAAAAGCATTCATACTTTCATCTTGTGTTTCATGACCAAGTCAATAGGCGAAGCCTTTTTCCATACTTCTAATTCGATGTAAAATGTGCGCACTACCAGCTACTGGTTGGCAAATTGAGGTAACGTTGCGCCTGTTTGTACGAGGCTGATGGTACATGTACTTGTACGTGTTTGTGCGTCTGCCTAGTGCACAGCTCTATAGTGTTTGCCAACGGTTAGTTTCTGTTTGCATGTGTAAATGTAATTAGCATAATATTTCATGAGAAAGGCTTTAAGTATTGGCAGTTGAGTGGAACTCTGGACAGAATCGCAGCATGGATTGCAATCTACAAGTACTCACGGAGGAAGGGGGGGTGTAGTTCATGATGTACAATGTACAATGTAGCTTGCTTTGGACTTCATATTGAGAGTCAAGTCAACATATAACTTGGTCAAACATTTTGAGGCTCAGAATTGTTCACTATCGCACAAATTCCAACATTTTGGGGAACCATGCGTTGTTCTCAAGAGATTTGGCTTTATGTGGTGTTCGGAAACAAAAACACACACTTTAAAGGTTTCTTCTGTTTGTACGTGTACAGCTCGTATTATGTGAAAATCCCATGGCTTCTGGACTGTGGACATGTAGTCTCCACAGTCTCCTTTTTAATTTAAATTTAATTTTATGGGAATATCGTCTAACTCACAAGACCAGACAGCCACTTCCAGGTGAGGGCTACACTTAACTGATTTGGGCTGTCCACCCAAATTATTTGTCACAAGGGGCATGCTTCCACCTACTCCTGGGGCTGAAACAGGGTTACCCCCTTCACAGTCTGTAAGGATGTAGGCATGGGTATCATCCACTAGGAGCCTAGCTGGTACAGCAGATTGCACTTATATCGTCCCACCTTTTTACAGTCAATTATGGTTTAAGTGCCTTGCTCAAGGGCACTAGTGTCATGACTGGGATTCGAACCCACACTCTGCTGCTGACAACACCAGAGCTTGAGTCCGGTGAACTAGACCACTCGGCCACGACACTCCACAATAAGTTTTGTGGCGTGAGCCACTGAGTTGGGCAGGAGAGTATACCGATTTAAGGTGCCCACCAACAGTCTATTGTTAGTAAGAAAGTAGTCTTAACGACTGGATACACTTTTGGTAATTGTCAAAGACTATTGGTGTATCACTTGGTGTATCTCAACAGGTGCATAAAATAACAAACCTGTGAAAATTTGGGCTTAATTGGTAATCAAAGTTGCAAGAAAATAATGAAAGAAAAAACCACCCTTGTTGCATAGAATTGTGTGCATTCAGATGCCTGAAATAGGTTTTCATGCCTGAGGCCTGTTTCAGATTCAAATATTTTAGTGAAAAATTACCTCTTTCTCAAAAACTACATTACTTCAGAGGGAGTCGTTTCTCACAATATTGTATACCAACAGCAGCTCTCCGGTACTCTTTACCAAGTAATTTTTTTATGGTAATGTATTTCTTGAGTAATTACCAAAAGTATCCACTACCTTTAACACATTGACTATCTTTTCATTTTGATCTCTTCAGCATGAGCTACAGACTTGTAACCAGCCAACTGATCCTGTAGATATAAAACTGAAGACAACTTTGAAGTGTTTGATTTGACTTGATTTAAAAGAAAGCATCATGGTAGTTTACGAAGCACCGGTCTCCAATTTGGGCTGCTATGGCAAATGCTGCAAGTGGTTACTCTATATCTTCAACATCTTATTTGTTGTAAGTCAACTTCAGAGTGAGGTGTTTTGGGAATTGTTTTTAAAGGAACATTACAGAATTGGTAAGAAAAAACTTGTAAAATATACTTTTTGGTCACAGATTTACATAAAACTTACATGGTCTAATGATGATGATACAGTAGTAGAAAACATCCCATGAAATATTTCTGTCTGAAACGCCATATTTGATGAGAAATGAATAAAGTAATTTTCCGATTGGAGTTTATCGCTCAGTGAGCGTTTTATTCATTTGTTGAATCTATATGATTTCATGCAAAATGTGTAATCGGTTTTTCACTATTTTTTTGTGACCCAGATGGCCGATCGATCTCAAACTTCTACTGGTTTGTCAGTTTATGTATATGGTGGATTACATAAAGTGCTTACACTGCCAGCAACTGTTTTGTTAGCAAAACCAATTCTGTAATGTTCCTTTAAAATGGAAATTTAAAAGATTTGATTTTATATAAATATATAGTCTTAGTTTGAGGTGTATTCTTGTTTTTGATATTTGCAAGACTTGGACAGTCTAGGTGCGGCAAATTGAAACTACACACAAGTTACTTTCAGCCTTCTGACAGACTCTACTTGCGAAGATAAAAAATTTCGGACAATTCAACAGTAGTTTTTCCGGCATTTTCAACTAAATTCTTTTACACAGAAAAAAAATACAGTCATGACGGCAGCGAAAATGAAAAGTTTACTTTTTGATTTTTCGTTTGGTTCAAACAGTCAGTTATTTACTTAATGGATAGTGGTTTTGTAAACGGTTAAACGTTTAAACATTTAACCATCAAAGGCTTAGTAAAGTCTATTGAAGGAATCATTTGCAGTCAGGTTGGCTCAGTGGTTTCTTTTGCCTTTCACCTCTGTGGGCCCCGGTTCGAATCCGGACCGGAGCCTTGTATGTGGATTGTGTTTTCAGTCCCTACCTGATTGTTTTGGGTTTTTCCTACTTGGGGTTTTCCTCCCACATCTAAAACTGACATTTCTTCATCGTCTTCTCACACAGGTACCTTCAGGCCTACGGGTCACAGTGCTAGTCGCTTTTGAGGGTCCATTGGTTTCATTACCAGAAAGATATAATAATGATAATAATAATAATTTGTCTTGTATTATTGTAGGTAGGTGGTATTTCTGGAGTAGGAGTAGGGGTATGGGCCATCATTGATGATACAAGTAACCGTGTGGTTGTACTAATCAACTCTGAGTTGTACATCACGGCTGGTCTTGTGCTGATAGCGGCATGTGCGGCTGCTACATTCCTATCGTTTGTTGGATGTTGTGGGGCTCGATATGAAAACAGGTGCCTTCTTATTGTGGTATGTACAAGTAGCTGGAGATATGTGACCTGATCGGTCGAAATGAGGAATGTGTCAGACAGGACGTATTGCGTGTAATTCGCCATACCAAAGTTGGTCACAATCGAAAATCATGAAAAAAACACTACAAAAAAACCATTCCGCGACTTCGGTGGTATTAGGTTAAATAAAACTTGATCTTTCTTGTCGTGGTCTTACCTTTAATTGAAAAACTGAATAAATCCACAAAAAGTACATTTTCTTGAGCATGTTTGTACACAATTAATACTCTTCAAAGTTATTAAAATCGAGTATCTAAACAAACACGCCGTAAAAAAATGGAAGTGGCCTTGTCTTGTAGACTTTCTTCATTTCCCGATAACTTCGAACTGGAATAAGCTACGAAAATAATAATGGTATTGCTGGAAAGCCAGTGAGTTACTTGTTGACACGGTACGCACAACTCAATTTCATTAAGGGGTTGATATTTACCTCAATTCGACCAATCGAGTCACATATTTGACATACTTTCATTCAAGTGTTTTTGATGAGTACATATCTGCATACATGTATGCAAACCATCTTTATGTGTGATATTATTTTCAAATTTCAAACCATCTTTATTTGTGATATTATTTTTAACTTTCAAACCATCTTTATTTAAGATATTTTAAAATTTCAAACCACCAAACCATCTGTTTGTGATATTATTTTTGAAATTTCCGACCGTCTTTATTTGTGATAACAAAATATGTAACCCATTATTTTCTTATGATATTTCTTCTCTACAGTATTCAGTATTTCTTCTTTTGATATTTGTCCTTGAGTTCTCAGCTGGTATCATCGCATTGGCGCTCTACACCCAAGTAAGTATCAATTAAAATCCTGAGAATTAAAGGAACATTACAGAATTGGTTTTTGCTAACAAAACAGTTGCTGGCAGTGTAAGCACTTTATGTATTCCACCATATACATAAACTGACAAACCTGTAGAAGTTTGAGATCAATCGGCCATCTGGGTCACGAGAAAATAGTGAAAAACCGATTACACATTTGCATGAAATTATATAGATTCAACAAAAGAATAAAACGCTCACTGCTGAGCGATAAACTCCAATCGGAAAATTAGTTTATTAATTTCTCATCAAATATGACATTTCAGACAGAAATATTTCAAGGGATGTTTTCTACTATCATCATTAGACCGTGTAAGTTTTGTGTAAATCTGTGATCAAAAGTATATTTTTTTCTTACCAATTCTGTAATGTTCCTCTAAGCAGACCTTTCGCTAACTAGTTTAGTTTTTAAAGGCACAGTACACGTTTGGTAATTGGAGTCTACTGATTGTGTTAATCCTATATAAATGTAGGTACCTTTAATAAAACTAACAGTGTTCGCGTTTTTTAGATATCACCGAAAAAACGCATCAAATATTTTTCCCTGCAGGAAGAATATTCTCCATAGGAATACACAGTCTGAGAAGCGTTTCTGTTCAAGTTTTGGGGAATAAAAAGTGATTATTTTCCATAACCGTAGTACTTCGAAGTTAAAAGTTTCTCAAAATTCATTGTACTACCCAAAGCTGCTGTACTCCTTACCAAGTAAGTTTTGATTGCCATTAATTTTCAGAGTCATTACCAAACGTGTACTGTGCCTTTAAAGACAGTGGACACCTTTGGTAATTGTCAAAGACCAGTCTTCTCACTTGGTGTATCTCAACATATGCACAAAATAACAAACCTGTGAAAATTTGAACTCAATTGGTCATCGAAGTTGCGAGATAATAATGGAAGAAAAAACACCCTTGTCACACGAAGTTGTGTGCTTTCAGATGCTTGATTGCTTGATTTCGAGACCTCACGCTTAAGTTTCGAAATCAATTCAAATATTTTACTTCTTTCTCAAAAACTACGTTACTTCAGAGGGAGCAGTTTCTCACAATGTTTTATACTATCAACAGCTCTCCATTGCTCGTTACTAAGTAACTTTTTATGCTAACAATTATTTTGAGTAATTATCAATAGTGTCCAGTGCCTTTAAGCCAATTTACAAGGCTAGAAGTTCGAGACGTTGTATTTATTACAAGGTGTCTTACCTTTAACCCCTATTGGGTTTCCATTTCAGGCTGGTACCTTTGCCAATATGGAAATGAGGGATGCAGTCATCGAAAAGTATGGTCAAGGAAACCAGGTAGAAGCAACAGATGCCTTGAACTACTTTCAACGAAATGTAAGTCACTTCATTGTCGGCCCCTTCTGCTGAAACCTTTAACTCCTTACATTATGATCGACCATTCACACATCAGAGAGATCTATTTATGACAATGCATGCTTAAAATCTGGGCTACTAAAAGTTCCTTCGGGGCAGGTAAAAAGCACGTTTTACTAGCCTGGTGGGCTACTTTACAGAACAATATTACGAAAGGCCTGGACCTGAGCAGAGTCTGTAACCCTCTGAAATGTAACACCCATGGAGGTTCAGGGTGCTTCATCCCTAGACCAAGAGGAGACCCATCATATATTCTTTCGTAACCTGAACCCAGAAGGTTCAGGGCTTCATCCTAGACAAGACCATTCTACCTAGTTGTATTGTGTGATGTAGAGAGTCTGTAACCCTCTGAAATGTAACACCCAGAGGTTTAGGGGGCTTCATCCCCTAGACCAAGAGGAGACCCAGACTATCACTACCCTAGTTTTGTATTTCTGGTCACTGGTGATGTAGAGAGTCTGTAACCCTCTGTAACACCAAGGAGGTTTAGGGGGCTTCATCCTCTAGACAAGGGAGACCAGCCACTACCTAGTTTATTTGGGATGTAGAGGCTGTAACCCTCTGTAACACCAGGAGGTTCAGGGCTTATCCTAGACCAAGGAGACCCAGCCCACTACCCTAGTGTTCTTAAATCTCATGTTGAGTAGTAGAGAAGTCTTGGTATAATTTTAATTTTGAAATATGAGATTGATTTATTTATTATTGTTATTATTATTTTTTTTTTGGGGGGGGGGGGTCTGCTCACACTCTTCTGTTTTACCACTAGGTTCTAAAAGAAGAGTGAAACCAGATTTTTTTTTCAAGGATATATATTTTGTTCTTCCAATCGCCCTCGTTATCATTCGCTATGTCTCATTTTACAGTTTGACTGTTGTGGATTTGAAGGCGATGGCCACGAAGCAGCCCAACTGTACCAGATCTCTCGTTGGTTCGACAACAGCTTGCTGAAAGTTCCTCCCTCATGTTGCCAACGAGACGAAAACGAGGAAGCTGTTAATCTACTGAGCTGTCAGGATAAGTTGAATAATGACATGACGTACGTAAACAACGTGGTAAGTGTCTGCTCTCTTTTCTTTTTTTTTTCAAATTTGGGGATGTGGATTTTTTGCAGTGCTCGAATTTGACACTGGACCGCAGGCCAGAGGCCAGTGATTTTAGCACTGGGCCAGTAACTCATGACCGGACAAGTCCGGCGGTCTTGTGTTTTCAATTCAATAACAATTCATGTACATGTGTACCTCACTCTATAATGTCTTGAACAGAAACAAATTATGTTCAAATGTTGACTTAGAGTAATGATTTAAAATATACTAATACCCTTAAAGACAAACGAGGTAAATCTTCTCTTATATGTCTTAGTGCTTGTTCAATTAAATGCAAGTTAAACTGTGCAAGGAAGTCTTTTTCTCAGTATGAATCTGGTCTTGTAAAATTATTTCTGGTCCAGTAAATATTTTGAGATACAAGTCCTGTGGTCTTGTTGATTTTTCCCCCAAATTTGAGCCCTGTTTTGATTTCGAAAAATTTGAAGATGTTTTCTGTATCTTGAATGCAGTGCTACTTCTGTATGGTACATGAAAGATACAATGTATGTTGCTTTTTTTTCTTTTTTTAGGTTTGTTCCACTTTCGCTATTTGTTAGATTTTTAGATTGTTAGATACTTATGAAGATATTTTGGATATCTCAGATTATGTTTGGAATCGCAAATATATTATTAATGCGTGTTCCACAGGAGAATACATACTTAAGTGGATATGTGTAAAGGTGGATTTGGCAAAGTAGATTTTTTAAAATTATTTTTACTATTGTTACCACCCAGCATAGCTTTAAAGGATATCGGTATAATTAAATATATAAATAATCACAGATTTGCACATAACTTAAAGGAACATTACAGAATTGGTAAGAAAAAAACTTGTAAAATATACTTTTGACCACAGATTTACATAAAACTTAGAAGGTCTAATGATGATGATAGTAGAAAACATCCCTTGAAACATTTCTGTCTGAAACGCCATATTTATGAGAAATGAATAAACTAGTTTTCCGATTGGAGTTTATCGCTCAGTGAGCGTTATATTCATTTGTTGAATCTATATGATTTCATGCAAATGTGTAATCGGTTTTTCCACTATTTTCTTGTGACCCAGATGGCCGATCGATCTCAAACTTCTACAGGTTTGTCAGTTTATGTATATGGTGGATTACATAAAGTGCTTACATGCCAGCAACTGTTTAGTTAGCAAAAACCAATTCTGTAATGTTCCTTTAATAAAGATGGTCACCTCTTGTTACTTTGAATCTTATTGTCATGTTTTCTCTAGGGTTGTCAACCTGCGGTTGTAGATCAGGCAGTTCGATTCGCAACATATTTAGCTTTTTGTGGAATTTTCAACTCTCTGCTTCAGGTTAGTCAAAAGAACGCGTCAGGGCGCTTTCAACAGCAAATTTCCTTGCATCACAATGACAGTATTTCTTATTTTGACTGCCTGTGATGTTTTCTTGTATCAATGGCCAAATGAATAGTAATAGTTACAACAGCAATGATAAAATGGTTTGATTTACTTGTTTGAATTCACGAAATTTGGTTCACTCGAGCCCTCATGCGGTTAAAAGTACTGCAAATTGTTAAAGATACTGCAAATTGTTTTACAAAGAGCAGGCCTCTGATTTGACATGATTTTTTCCAACTTCAGGATTTCTTAGACAAACTTTTGCCTTCACAGTTCCTTAAAACAACTATTAACTGCAATTATTTATAAGGACAATTTTTTTGTTTGGTGGGCTGAGATAATTTTATGTTGTGATTTTCAAACAAATAATTGTAAGATTAGATTAGATTAGATTACAAGTCATAAACTGATTTAAGAAGCTTACTATTATTATGTCTCACATCCTTTAGTATTTGTGACCGGATCTATCGAAATGAGGAATGTGTCAGACAGAATGTATTGCGTGTAATTTGCGTGTAAAGTTGGTCACAATCGAAAATCATGAAAAAACACTACAAAAACGATTCCCGATTTCGGTGGTATTAGGTTAAATAAAACTTGCTCTTTCTTGTCGTGGTCTTACCTTTAATTGAAAAGATGAATAAATCCACAAAAAGTACATTTTCTTGAGCATGTTTGTACACAATTGATTCTCTTCAAAGTTAATTAAAACGAGTATCTAAACAAACACGTTGTAAAAAAGGAAGTGGCCTTGTCTTATAGACTTTCTTCATTTCCCGATAACTTCGGACTGGAATAAGCTACGGAAAAAATAATGGTATTGCTGGAAAGCCAGTGAGTTACTTGTTAACACGGTATGCACAACTCAATTTTATTAAGGGGTCGATATATTCCTCATTTCGTGGAGAGATGTGGAGAGTCTGTAACTCATCCAAAATGTTACACTCCGAAAGGTTTCCAGGAGATGATCTAGACCCCGGCAGACAGATTATAATTTTCAGTTTCAAACAATTTTTATATTAAATTATTTTGAATAATTATTTTGTTTATGTTTTTTATTTTCACAGCTCGTTGGAATGATCCTCTCCTTCTGCTTAATCCGACTGATCTGAAGCAAGAATAAAATGAAAAATGTAAAAATAAAAGATTAATCAGCATGAAATCTTCATCTTAAAGGAACATTACAGAATTGGTAAGAAGAAAACTTGTGCCTTATTTAGTCTTTTTGACATGTATTCTGTTATATAAAAACTGGAGTTCAACTTTATCGTTAAGACAATGTGACCTGTGACATCACATGATTCATGCCTGTACATAGACTGGTCCCCTGTCCTTTTCCCCAAGGATAAGGACAGGCACCGGTCTATTAATCAAAATGATGGTCACTGCTAGACTGGTCCCCTCAAAGCAGGTCTCTGGCGTTATTCACGAACCTCGAAGTGTGACGCCAGATGTTCAGGCTAGCCTGTACACAGCTAAAAGGAGGATTCTTTGGACGCTAGGTGGCAGCAGACTTACCAGGTCAATCCATTGTTCTCGGCAATGTGCGCATGCTTAGAACTACGTAAACAATGGAAGTTTACCTGGTGTGTCTGCTGCCCTCTAGTGTTTAAAGGTCTCTCATTCAATTCGCAAATTCTTACTTTGCATGGAGAATGCAACTAAGATTGTTATCATTTGGGATATGAAGAAACCATGCACATTGAAACAATTTTGTCAATTTTGTTTTTTTTACAATTCTTTATGTGCTAACTATGATACAAAACACCTATCTTTCACATTGATTGGCATCAATAAATTGATGTGATCGATGATCTTAATTTAAAAAAATGATAGACTTTTAATTATTTTTATCAGAGAACAGAAATTGTATAAAAATGGCAAAAGATTTTGCCGAATGAGTTTTGTTTAAATTTTGTAACAATTTGTGTTGTCTTAAATTAATGCATGTATAAAGTTTTAAAAGCATGTACTTAAGGTGAAGGAATAAATTGATGGCATTAATAACATAAAGCTATGCAGATGTAATATTTTAGATGTTTTGAAAATCAAATATCTTTTCAATATTGCTCTAATAACAGTTTGTATTTCTGATCATGTTTGATACTTTCCTTTGGTTTAAATATTTAAGTAATATTATTTAATATAAATAAGCAGTTGTTTTTTTCTAAAAAACTATTTTCATTTTTAGGTTGAAGCACAGTTTATGCATTTTATTTTTTTTGTATTTAATTTTTTTTTTTTTTTTTTAATTTATTTATTAATGTGTTTATTTATTTATTTTATTTTTTTTTTATTTTTTTATTTATTTGTTTATTAGTATTATTATTGTTTTTTCTTTAGGGGGATTTTGAATGATCATATTAATATCTTGTAATAATACAAGGTATAGATGGTTTGCTGACTTTGTGTGGGATTATTAAATATACATGAAAGCAATTTTTTTTAAAGTGTGTTAGTTTGATAATCAATAAATCCAGTTGTTTTGTATAATACATTTGTAGTTGAAATGGATGTCATTGTTGTGGAGTTGAGAGAAAACTTTTACATTAAAGGCCCTGTACACTATTGGTAAGATCGAAAAACACAATGTTCACAGATTCACACATAACTTACATGATTTAAAGTAAGTAATGGTAGAAAGGGTTCCTTCAAATATTTCTGCCTAAAATGCTATCGTTTCTGAGAAACGAGTAAAACTATACTAATTATCGCGCGTGATAATTTGAAAAAAACAGAAAACACATAAGATCTCTTTTCACTATTTTCTTGTGACCTCGATGACCAATTGAGCTCAAACTTTCACAGGTTTGTTTGTTCATGCATATGTTTAATCACACAAAATGTGGACACTGATTTTGAGCTGTTACCAAAAGTGTACAATACCTTTAAATGGTTTACAAAACCATAGCCTTGATTGCAAGGCTGTGTAATAATTTGCTGACTATAAAGCTAAAAATGTGCATAACCACAGCCGCACGAATGCGATGCCCGAATGCAATGCAACTCCTGTTCAGGTCCCCCGACTGTCTTTAAACAGCACACCACGCTCTCACCCAAGGAAGCACACAAACGCTCGTTTCCACAGTCCCACCTTACTCTATGGTCCCACACACACCGCTATTCCACACACCGCTATCGCCCACAGGGGCTGCGTACATTGTACAGGCGCTGTGTATGTGCATGGTGAGAGTGCGGTGTGCTATTTTTTCAGTCGGGGGACTGGGGTTGTATCGCATTCGGGCGGCTGAGGTTTTAGTATCCTTGCTCTATGGTTTTAGCTAGAGTACTTTTCTACACAGCCTTGATATCAAGGCTAACAAAACCATGGAGATTGCTCGGTTTGGGGTGAAATTGGGAAGATTCTGTCAAATAAGGGCAGGGCATGCTGAAATGTACAGTACATCAAATCATTTACTTAAAGGGGCTTGTACTAAGGATGTTAAAGGAACATTACAGAATCGGTAAGAAAAAAATTGTAAAATGGAAATGAAAAAATATTGAGAACTGGAAAACCTTCATAAATAATTAGATTTTTTGGGTGGAGAAGAAGTCCTTATAATACTTTAGTCCTTAAAGGAACATAACAGAATTGGTAAGAAAAAAACTTGTAAAATATAATTTTTGATCACAGATTTACATAAAACTTACATGGTCTAATGATGATGATAGTAGAAAACATCCCTTGAAATATTTCTGTCTGAAATGCCATATTTGATGAGAAATGAATAAACTAATTTTCCGATTGCAGTTTATCGCTCAGTGAGCGTTTTATTCATTCGTTGAATCTATATGATTTCATGCAAATGTGTAATCAGTTTTTCACTATTTTCTCGTGACCCAGATGACCGATCGATCTCAAACTTCTACAGGTTTGTCAGTTTATGTATATGGTGGATTACATGAAGTGCTTACACTGCCAGCAACTGTTTTGTTGCAAAAACCAATTCTGTAATGTTCCTTTAAAACAGAAGACACTGCGTGATTTACTTTGACGATTACACCGATCTCAAGAGTCGAGCCTGAACAAACAAAACACACAAACGGATGGGAGGGAACAAGGTGTTGTCCCTACTCGTGCAGCCCCGCCCATCCCCTCTCTACCACGGTCACATTAAGACTTAGAGGGCGCTACAACACTTACTGCCAGCATCATGCATGTGCAGCTAGCGTACACACACGTACACGTGGGTGCTTTCCTTCACTTCCCAGCCCCGTGTTTGGACGTAACGACGTGCTACAATGCAGCACAGAAGTTTAAGAAAGTCAAGAGGACAGAGGAGAAACAATTGAATCATCACGAGTTATCATCACTTCAGCAGACCGACTAGTTTAAACTGGTACGTCACTTTCGTTCACTAAATCATGGAGGTCGAATTTACTCAATTATCACATGTACAATTAGCCCAGGTTGGACTCCTCCGTTGCATACACCGCGACGGTGCAGTGCAACGGACTGACATCCTACCAGGGCTAATGAGTAATGTACAATGTACACTCGGACCTCCATGGATATATTTGTGCATAGCTTACAAACATTACATCTCAACATTGTTATTTTCCTTCCTCCATGTTCGCCATGCATGGATAGTCTAGTTCCTTCCTCCATGCTCGAGCTCAATGTAAGAGTAAGCCTGGTTTAATAATGCTCATTTAAAACATGTTTAACCCACCCCCCCGGCCCACACACCCCTTACCTTAGTAAGAATTTACCTGAGTAGAACAATACTACAGTCGGTTGACCAATTTCATGAGTTTTGGATCATTGTATGATCAGTTCACTTCAACTTTGCAATATCCACATAAATCATAATTAAGTTACTACACACATTGCCATTTTCTATTGATGCATGTGAATAATTCTAGTAAAAGTATCCAATAAACCAACATACCCCCCCCCCCCCCAAAAAGGTGCCAAACATTATTGACAAATAAATTACGGCCATTTTCTGAAGTGTGTCTGCGATAATGTTCAGAATAATAAAAAATGCTGGTTGAAAAACGCTGTTGAAACTTTACCTTTTAAGTCTGAACGCCAGGGCGAATAACATGTAAAATGCTAAAAATGTGTAGATAAATTTCACGTAAATACTGAGAAGTCATCTTGGTTTTTTGAGCAGATAGAATTATAAATTTTGTTTATTATAATTTTTTTTATTTTATTTTTTTATTTTTTTTTATTTTTTTTATTTATTTATTTATTTATATTTATTTATTTTTTTTTTTTTTTTTTGGGGGGGGGGGTTCATCGTACCCTTGACCAGCTCGGGATCACTGTGTCAAATGTTGGCGCACTCAGTGGGGTAAATCATACTGCTGCTGTAGAAAATTTAGTTGTTGCTTTTAAGATTCATTACTTCAACCATGGCAACAAATTCTTGTAGTGATATTGTTTTCTTAGTGAGAAGATGAAACTTGGAGGAGGGAGTTGTGACTGTAGGAAAAGAAAGATCTTTGGGTTGAATGTTGCTTTTATGTGCTCTTCACTGTTTCATTTGCCTGCGTTATGTTTTGTGTTTCTGTCGTCGAGTTCTGTGCTGCAATATAGTAGACACTTACATGAAAGGAAACCCATCGTCCATGCAACATACTTTTCTGAAGTTTGCGTCTTGGGAGACGCTTATAAATGGGATTATTGGTTTGCATTAGAGGGCATGCTACTGACTTGGAATAGAATCAAAATAGAAAAATGTACTTGAAGATTTCAACTCGTGTTGTGAAGGGGCTTTACCCTGAGACCTATTGAAACGGCACCAGATTTAGTGGGCATGCATCATAAGCTTTCCATTGATACCAAATTTGTCAACAATTGGTGGCGCCATCACAACTTTTTCAAAATGGAGTTCGGAGAACCGATATTGCGACATGTTAAATCGTGGAATGAAGGCGCTACTTTGGAGGCAAATAAAAGTAATATAAAAAAGCTATGGTTTGAATCTTCAAGAAATGTTTATTTAAAAAGAGTTTTCAAGCACTTACAAAGTTTTTGCGAGAACATTTTTAATTAAGCGGGCCAAAAGTCAATCATTTTCAGTCGTTTTGTTTTTGTGTTGAGCAACTCTTCAAAAACGTAATGGCGTACATGTGACATGTCCACCACTAGTACTACTATGTACTAAGAAGCGTAGTCGACAACTCAATCCAAAGTCCCGAGTTGAAGTTGGTCCGAGTCAACTCGGTCCAAAGTCATCTCGGTCCTAAGTCAACTCGGTCCCAAGTCATCTCGGTCCCAAGTCAACTCGGTCCCAAGCCAACTTGGTCCCAAGTCAACTTGGTCCCAAGTCAACTCAGTCCCAAGTCAACTCAGTCCCAAGTCATCTCGGTCCCAAGTCAACTCGGTCCCAAGCCAACTCGGATACCATTTCTTAAACTAATTTATAGGCCTTTAGATCAAAAAAAAATTTCTAGGTCGATTTTCAAAGTATGCCCATACCTTTAAAAAAGTGTTTTATGCAGAATCATTTTTTGATAATACATGTAAAGCAGAATAATTATATCTTTCCAATGTTGGAATCAATCATAAAAATAGTCCAAATCAAAAAAGGTTCTTCTTTTTTTGTTTTTCTTACAGAGCTTCTAAGAAAACTCATGTATAGTAATAGTATTGATGTACGTCAGTAGATAGGGCCTGTCAGTCTGAAGAGGAATCCTGTGTTTTTACTACATTTGTGGCAAAGCCTTCAAGAGCAAAAACGTTTCTTACAACATTATCTGTGGAAAAGCCTTCCAATTTAAAATGCCCCTAACCCGACATCAGCTTGCCAACGCTGGAAAGAAACCATTTGTTTGTGACATTTGTGGAAAAGCTTTCTCGCACACGTCATCCCTGACAGAACATCAGCGTGTCCACACTGCAGAGAAACCTTTTGTTCGTGACTTTTGTGGAAAAGCTTTCTCACTTAAATCATCACTTACAATCCATCAGCATGTCCACACTGCAAAGCAACCAATTGTTTGTGACTATTGTGGAAAAGTTTCTCTTCACAAAACCGCCTCACCACCCATCAACGCATCCACACTGGGGAGAAACCATTTGTTTGTGACCTTTGTGGAAAAGCTTTCCCAAACAACAGTAACTTGACACGCCATCAGAGTGTCCACACTGGAGAGAAACCATTTGAATGTGATCTGTGTGGACAAGCCTTCTCTTTGAAATTCAGCCTGACCACACATCGGCGTATCCACACTGGAGAGAAACCATTTGTTTGTGACATTTGTGGAAAAGCTTTCACGCAGCTAGCATCCCTGACAGAACATCAACAAGTCCACACTGCAGACAAACCATTTGTTTGTGACTGTTGTGGAAAGAACTTTTCAAACAGAAAGTCCCTTACCACTCATCAGCGTGTCCACACTGGAGAGAAACCCTTTGTTTGTGATTTGTGTGGACAAGCGTTCTCTATAAAAGATAGCATGACAAACCATAAGCGCATCCACACAGGGGTAAAACCATTCGGTTGTGACTTATGTGGAAAAGCTTTTAGGAAGCGATCGTACTTGACCACCCATCAGCGTGTCCACACTGGGGAGAAACCATTTGTTTGTGATCTTTGTGGAAAAGCCTTCTCGCTCAAAATAAACTTAAAAAGCCATCGTCATATCCACACTGAAGAGAAACCATTTGTTTGTGACTTTTGTGAGAAAGCTTTTAGGAAGAAATCAGCCCTAAAACGCCATCAGCGTGTCCACACTGGAGAGAAACCATTTGCTTGTGGCATGTGTGGGAGAGTTTTTGCTCTTCAAGCGTCCCTTACCAAACATCACCGTGTTCACACTGGAGAGAAACCATTTGTTTGTGACATTTGTGGAAAAGCTTTCTCGCAGACATCATCCCTGACAAAACATCGGCGTGTCCACACTGACGAGAAACCTTTTTTTTGTGACATTTGTGGAAAAGCTTACACTGAGAAATCATCTCTTACCTACCATCAGCGTGTCCACATCGGAGAGAAGCCATTTGTTTGTGACTTTTGTGGAAAAGCTTTCACGAGGAAAACATACCTGACACACCATGAGCGTCTCCACACTGGAGAGAAACCATTCGTTTGTGACTTCTGTGGAAAAGCTTTCACAAAGAGATATTCCCTGACAGGACATCTGCGTGTCCACACTGGAGAGAAACCATTTATTTGTGACACTTGTGGAAAAGCTTTCTCACACAAACCGTCCCTGACATGCCATCAGCGTGTTCACACTGGAGAGAAACCATTTGTTTGTGACATTTGTGAGAAAGCTTTTGTACAGAAACTTTCGCTGACAGAACATCAGCGTGTCCACACTGGAGAGAAACCTTTTGTTTGTGACTTTTGTGGGAGAGCTTTCATGAGGGTATCATCCCTGGCAAGCCACCTGCGAACCCACACTGGAGAGAAACCATTTGTTTGTGATCTGTGTGGACAAGCCTTCACTTTAAAGTTTAGCCTGACCACCCATCAGCGTGTCCACACAGGAGAAAAAACCATTTGTCTGTGACATTTGTGGAAAAAAATATCCGTACAAAAAATCTCTTACCGCCCATCAGCGTGTCCATACTAGATAGAATGCAGTTTGTGACCTTCTAATGCAGAAAGCTAAACAGATAATTTGCATATCCAAACTAGAGAGCAATTTTTTGTTAATGTCCTCCTGATCTGCTTAGTGGTGAAGATAATATAAATGGGTAGTAACAATTTTTTAACTACAAGCAAAAATGGGTTTAAAAAATCAGAGATACACTGTAGGACTACTCAATAAAAGTGATTTGAATTGGATGGAAATGAAAAAATATTGAGAACTGGAAAAACCTTCATAAATAATTGTATTTTTGGGGGAGAAGACGTCCTTATAATACTTTAATACTTAAAGTAACATTACATAATTGGTAAGAAAAAAACTTGTAAAATGTACTCTTTGATCACAGATTTACATAAAACTTACATGGTCTAATGATGATAGTAGTAGAAAACATCCCTTGAAATATTTCTGTCTAAAATGCCATATTTCATGAGAAATGAATAAACTAATTTTCCGATTGGAGTTTATCCCTCAGTGAGCGTTTTATTCATTTGTTGAATCTATATGATTTCATGCAAATGTGTAATCGGTTTTTCACAATTTTCTCGTGACCCAGATGGCCGATCGATCTCAAACTTCTACAGGTTTGTCAGTTTATGTATATGGTGGATTAAAGTGCTTACACTGCCAGCAACTGTTTTGTTAGCAAAAACCAATTTTGTAATGTTCCTTTAACTGATTTATTTTTTAAACAAGTATCACTCTTACACTACAGTTACACTAACACTTTCAGCTATTTTTTTTGATAAGTTAATCGTTCAAAAGTTGTTGTTCTTCTTGGTTGCTCGCTTTAGCCGTGTGGTAATATTTTGTTTTAAATACAAACTGTTGTAAAAAGGATTCAGAAGTTACTGAGTTAAATGTAATGAGATTAAAATAAAAAATAGTGAGAATTTAAAAAAGCATTTGGATTTTGATGGTTCAGTCATACCGAGGCTGGAAGGGTAAACTAGTCTGGTCCCTCTTTTTGTTTTTAAAATCAGTATTCATCATTAATATTGTACATAGGAAACTTGACATTGAGGATATAAAGGGTATCTTGTGAGAGGGTAAGCGCTACGAGGAATCTTAAAGCTTAAATAGTCAAATGTTGTGTCAATGTCAGCCATTTTGTTTTATGTGCATAGCAAGGCTGGAAAATTAAAACAGATGGATCTGTTATCTACCACAGGTAAATCAAGACGTGTTTGGTGTTTGGCCATTTTCCTGATTTACTAGCTGTGGCTGCAGCTGGATAAATCACTCAACTTGCACCAAACAAAACACAAACAAAATACAAACAAAACGAGGGAATGAGGTGTTGTCCCCAGTCATGCAGCTCCGCCCATTCCCTTTCATCACCCTACCCAAGTCATGCAGCCCCGCCCAACCCCTCTCATCACCACGTCCATAGTCATGCAGCCCGCCCAACCCCTCTCATCACCATGCACAGTCATGCAGCCACCCCAACCCTCCATCACCATGCCCAGTCATGCAGCCCAGCCCAACCCCTCTCATCACCATGCCACAGTCATGCAGCCCCGCCCAACCCCTCTCATCACCATGCCACAGTCATGCAGCCCCGCCCAACCCCTGTCATCATCATGCCACAGTCATGCAGCCCCGCCCAACCCCTCTCATCATCATGCCACAGTCATGCAGCCCAGCCCAACCCCTCTCATCACCATGCCACAGTCATGCAGCCCCGCCCAACCCCTCTCATCACCATGCCACAGTCATGCAGCCCCGCCCAACCCCTCTCATCACCATGCCATGCAGTCATGCAGCCCAGCCCAACCCTTCATCACCATGCCACAGTCATGCAGCCCCGCCCAACCCCTTCATCACCATGCCACAGTCATGCAGCCCCGCCCAACCCCTGTCATCACCATGTCCCAGTCATGCAGCCCTCTTTTCTCCTTTTTGGGTGCACTTCCCATAATTCTCCGATTCAAAAGTTTTTCAAAATTTCTAGTCACTGGACGTGTTTCAGACACAATGATTTCGCAGGATGCTTACTACCATTCCCATCTTTATTACGAGAAAGCCTTTGAACAGAAATGACACCATTTTTTCAGGGTCAATTACTACAGTATGACCCAACCTTTGTAAAATTGTTTTTAAGTAAAGTTATTGTTGATAACACAACAGGACATTGATTTATTTCCAATATTGAAATCAATTATTGAGATAGTCAGTTCAAGAATTTTCTTTTATTTCTTCTTTTGACAGCTTCTAAGAAAACAGTATACAAGTACATCAACAGATACAGATAGGGCCTATCATTCTGAAGAGGAATCAGTTTTTTACTACATTTGTGCAAAAGCCTTCAAGAGCAAAAACATTTGTTACGGCATTATCTGTGGAGAAGCCTTCCGATATAAAATGCCCCTAACCCGTCATCAGCATGCCCACACTGGAGAGAAACCAATTTGTTTGTGACCTTTGTGGAAAAGCTTACACGCAGAAACAATCCTTGACAGACCATAAGCGCACCCACACTGGAGAGAAACCATTTGTTTGCGACATTTGTGGAAAATGTTTTTTAAATAAAAATGGCCTAACTTACCATCAGCATGCCCACACTGGAGAGAAACCATTTGTTTGTGACATTTGTGGAAAATGTTTTTTAAATAAAAATGGCCTAACTTACCATCAGCATGCCCACACTGGAGAGAAACCATTTGTTTGTGACCTTTGTGGAAAAGCTTTTATTCGAAAATCATCGTTGACAGACCATAAGCGCACCCACACTGGAGAGAAACCATTTGTATGTGATATGTGTGGACAAGCCTTCACTTCAAAATTCAGCCTGACACGCCATCATCGTGTCCACACTGGAGAAAAAACATTTGTTTGCGACATTTGTGGAAAAGATTTTATTCAAAAATCATCGTTGACAGGCCATCAGCGTGTCCACACTGGAGAGAAACCATTTGTTTGTGACTTTGTGGAAAAGCTTTTATTCGAAAATCATCGTTGACAGACCTAAGCGCACCCACACTGGAGAGAACCATTTGTATGTGTATGTGTGGACAGCCTTCACTTCAAATTCAGCTGACACGCCATCATTGTCCACACTGGAGAGAAACCATTTGTCTGTGACATTTGTGGAAAAAAATATCAGTACAAAAAATCTCTTACCGCCCATCAGCGTGTCCATACTAGATAGAATGTGGTTTGTGGCCTTCTAATGCAGAAAGCTAAACAAGTAACAGATACTCTGCATGTATCCAAACTAGAGAGCAATTTTTTGTTAATGTCTCCTGATCTGCTTAGTGGTGAAGATAATATAAATGGGTAGTAACAATTTTTTTAACTACAAGCAAAAATGGGTTTAAAAAATCAGAGATACACTGTAGGACTACTCAATAAAAGTGATTTGAATTGGATGGAAATGAAAAAATATTGAGAACTGGAAAAACCTTCATAAATAATTGTATTTTTGGGTGGAGAAGACGTCCTTATAAACTATACATGCTTTAATACTTAACTGATTTATTTATAAACAAGTATCACTCTTACAATTACACTAACACTTTCAGCTAATTTCTTTGATAAGTTAATCGTTCAAAAAATGTTGTTCTTCTTGGCTACTTGCTTTAGCGCTGTGGTAACATTTTGTTTTTTTACAAACTGTTGTAAAAAGGATTGAGAAGTTACTAGTTAAATGTAATATGAAGATTAAAATATAAAACTAGTGAGAATTAAAAAAACATTTGGATTTTGATTTTATTGATGGTTCAGTCATACCGAGGCTGGAGGGGTAAACTAGTCCCTGTTTGTGCCCTGCCCTTCCCTCTCATCATCCCACCCAGGTCATGCAGCCCCGCCCAACCCCCCTCATCACCACGTCCATAGTCATGCAGCCCAGCCCAGCCCATCCCCTCCCATCAACCTACCCAGGTCATGCAGCCCAGCCCGGCCCATCCCCTCTCATCACCCCACCCAGGTCATGCAGCCCCGCCCAACCCCCCTCATCACCACGTCCATAGTCATGCAGCCCGGCCCATCCCCTCTCATCAACCCACCCAGGTCATGCAGCCCAGCCCATCCCCTCTTTTCTCCTTTTGGGGTGCACATAATTCTCCGATTCAAAACTTTTTCAACACAATGATTTCGCAGGATGCTTACTACCATTCCAATCTTTATTATGAGAAAGCCTTTGAGTAGAAATTACACCATTTTTCAGGGTCAATTACTACAGTATGACCCTACCTTTTGAAAAAGTTTTTAAGTAAAGTTATTGTTGATAACACAACAGGACATTGATTGATTTCCAATATTGAAATCAATTATCGAGATAGTCAGTTCAAGAATTTTCTTTTATTTCTTCTTTTGACAGCTTCTAAGAAAACAGTATACAAGTACATCAGCAGATACAGATAGGGCCTATCATTCTGAAGAGGAATCGTTTTTTTTACTACATTTGTGCAAAAGCCTTCAAGAGCAAAAACATTTCTTACGGCATTATCTGTGGAGAAGCCTTCCGATATAAAATGCCCCTAACCCGTCATCAGCATGCCCACACTGGAGAGAAACCATTTGTTTGTGACATTTGTGGAAAAGCTTTTAAGCAAAAATCATCTCTGACTGAACATCAACGAGTTCACACTGGAGAGAAACCATTTGTTTGTGACCTTTGTGGAAAAGCTTTCACGAAGACATCCAACCTGACAGAACATCTGCGCTACCACACTGGAGAGAAACCATTTGTATGCGTAATGTGTGGGAAAGCCTTCTCTACAAAATTCAGCCTGACCACCCATCAACGTGTCCACACAGGAGAAAAACCATTTGTTTGTGACATTTGTGGAAGAGAATTTACAAATAAAAAGTCCCTCACCTACCATCAGCGTGTCCAAACCGGAGAGAAACCATTTGTTTGTGACATTTGTGGAAAACAGTTTTCAAATAAAAAGGCCTCACCTACATCAGCATGTCCACTCTGGAGAGAAACCATTTGTTTGCGACATTTGTGGAAAAGCTTTTATTCAAAAATCATCGCTGACAGAACATCAGCGTGTCCACACTGGAGAGAAACCATTTGTATGTGAATTTGTGGAAAAGATTTTTCAAATAAAAAATCCCTCAAATTCCATCAGAATGTCCACACTGGAGAGAAACCATTTGTTTGTGACATTCTGTGGAAAAGCTTTCACGCAGAAACCATCCTTGATAGACCATGAGCGACTCCACACTGGAGAGAAACCATTTGTTTGTGACTTCTGTGGAAAAGCTTTTACGACGAAATCACCCCTGACTGAACATCGGCGTATCCACACTGGAGAGAAACCATTCGTTTGTGATATTTGTGGGAAAGCTTTCGCGAAGACATCAACCCTGACAGGCCACCTTCGGACCCACAAAGGAGAGAAACCATTTGTATGTGATCTGTGTGGGAAAGCCTACTCTTTAAAATTCAGCCTGACCACCCATCAGCGTATCCACACAGGAGAAAAACTGTTTGTTTGTGACATTTATGGAAAAGAATTTTCGAATAAGAAGTCCCTCACCTACCATCAGCGTGTCCAAACTGAAAAGAAACCATTTGTTTGTGACCTTTGTGGAAAACATTTTTTAAGTAACAAAGGCCTCACTTACCATCAGCATGTCCACACTGGAGAGAAACCATTTGTTTGTGACATTTGTGGAAAAGCTTTTATCAAAAATCATCACTGACAGAACATCAGCGTGTCCACACTGGAGAGAAACCTTTTGTTTGTGAAATTTGTGAAAAACATTTTTCAATAAAAAATCCCTCAAATTCCATCAGAATGTCCACACTGGAGAGAAACCATTTGTTTGTGATATTTGTGGAAAAGCTTTCACGAAGACATCAACCCTGACAGGCCACCTTCGGACCCACAAAGGAGAGAAACCATTTGTTTGTGATCTGTGTGGAAAAGAGTTTTCGAATAAAAGGTCCCTCACCTACCATCAGCGTGTCCACACTGGAGAGAAACCATTTGTTTGTGACATTTGATTTTAGAAAAATGGGCTCTACCATCCTTCCCTCGAAGAAACATTTGTTTTGCATTTGTGAAAATGGTTTTCAAAATCGCCTCAGCCATCAGCTGTCCACTCTGGAGAGAAACCATTTGTTTGTGACATTTGTGGAAAAGGTTTATTCAAAAATCACGCTGACAGGCCATCAGGTGTCCACACTTGAGAGAAACTATTTGTTTGTGAAATTTGTGGAAAAGTTTCACGCAGAAAATATCCTTGACAGACCATAAGTGTGTCCACACTGGAGAGAAACCATTTGTTTGTGATATTTTTTCTGGGAAAGCTTTTACGATATCCCTGACAGGCCACCTTCAACCCACACTGGAGAGAAACCATTTATTTGCTATTGTGTGGAAAAGCCTTCTCTTTAAATATCAGTCTGACCACCATCAGCGTGTCCACACAGGAGAAAAATTATTTGTTTGTGACTTTTGTGGAAGACATTATTAATTAAAAAGTTTTTGACCCCCCATCAGCGTGTCCATACTAGATAGAATGTGGTTTGCGGCCTTCTGATGCAGAAAGCTAAACAAGTAACCAATCATTTTCATGTCCATAACCTTTTGTTTTTTTGTTTTCATGATTTGCTAATAGTGATGAAGATATTATCATTTGGTAGCAACAATTGTTTAAGTGAAAAAGTTTTTTTTTAATCAGAAAATCAGAGATACTCAATAATGTTATAGGAATTGGATTGAAACAAGTAAATAATGAAAAACGGAAAAAACTTTAATTAATTTTTTTGGGTGGAGAAGAATTCCTTGTTTTTTTTTTATAAACAATTATCACAATTACACCAACACTCTTAATTTATCTTTGAAAAGTTTTTGTCTTAATGGTTGTTTGCTATAGCCATGTGGTAATATTTTGTTTTAAATACACACTTTTGTAAAAAGGGATTTAGAAGTTACCAAGTTAAATGTAAGATTGAAATAAAAAACTAGTGAGAATCAAGAAAACATTGGATTTTGATTTTATTGATGGTTCAGTCATACCGAGGCTGGTAGGGGTAATCTAGTCTGGTCCCTGTTTGTGTTTTTAAAATCAGTATTCATCATTGATACTATACATAGGGGACATGACAAAAGGGTGTCTTTTGAGATGGTAAGCTAGTAATGATCTTAAAGCATAAGTAATGAAATGTTTTGTCTTTGCCAGCCATTTTGCTTTTTTGTTTTATACTTGTGATGCTGAACAGTTAAATGGTCAAATGCCTTCTCTTGATAGTCTCTGGATCTGTGGGTGGAAGAAAGAGTCAATTAATTTTGTCCTGATAAATTGAAAAATTGCAATTGACATTTGAGGGGGTCAGTGTACACCCCCAAGCAAAGTTGGCTCCATCTAATATTCTGCTCAGATTTGTGGCTCAAATTTTTTAAATACAGGCATATTAAAAAGGGCGCCACTTTTTTCCACATTCTCAAACTATCCCACACATAAATATGCAACCATGTTACATTGTAGTTGGACTGCTGGCAGACTGGTTCCCTGTTTTTATCTCAGAGTCTTGTTCTTGTTCTGCCCAGACTTTTTGGTTACCAATCATGGCTGTGATTGGCTAATACATGTACATTATGACAAGGAGACAAAATCAAACCAACTTCAATTCATTGTTTATTCTACAAAAAGAGCTATATTGTTAATTGATTAATTCTTGCTTTTAAGCTTTTCAGTCATTAAATAAAGAATTTTACATGCGTTTATTTTCAAAAACAGACCAGGAGCCGGTTTTACAAAGAGCTAAGAATGATCTTAACTGTGTATCAATCTTAGATGCTAAGAGCAGTGGGATGTCACAATATCAATCACTATGGCAATAATCTTAGTTCTTTGTGAAAATTGAGCCCCGAGTGCTCAACAATATGGAACAGCTGATTGGGTGACAAGACACTCCAATGATGCAAAAAGTCCAATCATCAAATCTACATGTAAGTTCAGGCCTTGCGCTTAAACTGTGCATTTTACTCCCCCCAGGAAGTTTTAGTAGCCCAGATTTTAAACAGGAATTGCCAAAAAGGTAATGTTCTGATGTGTTAATGTTAACGATCACAACCAGTTTAATGATCAAATGAAGTTATATTCACACACTCAATAACGATTAACACTTTTTATACATTAATTATTCACATCTGAAAAGGAAGAAATGAGCATTTCAAACAAACAGGTTGCACAGTTTTTAGTAGTGGTGTTTACTAGCCCATAGCATTTTTTACTAGACAATGTTTGCCGGGCTAGTGTTAAGGGTGAGCCCTGAAGTTATTTAAATGAGGGCACTATATGTACGATCTTCTAAACCAATCTGTCTAAAACAGCAACTGTCTAATGGTGAAATATTAAGTGATGTTTGAAGCTTTGCATGGTGTGGAAAATACGAAGTATTACTATAGCTAGTAAACTTGCGGGTACTACTATAACTAGTATAACTATATCTTGTATAACTTGCGGGTACGACCATGTGTAAAATGTCTTTTGGGAGGAGTGTTGGCTCTGAAAAGAGCTGGTGTGGTCTCGACGTTTCGAACAGTATACATTTAAAGGTATACATCACCTCTTGTTACCTGATGGGTAATGGGTGTCATGGCCGAGCGGTTTAGAGCATTGGATTCTTTACTATAATTGCCAATATAGTTCACCCAGAGGTATCAATGGGTTAGAGGTCGATATTGTGGTTCAAGAAGCTTCACAGCACCACGGCAGCCCAGGGAGCCGAGAAAGATTACAGAATGCTATTGGCCCAATGACCAGGGCACTGTAAAGCACATTGATACTAAAATGTGCTGTATCAGAACTAGTTATTATTATTAATAAAACTACCCAGAGGTTTACTAGTTATAGTTACTTCTTAGTGAAAATTTAACCAATGATCATCAATTTGATCATAAACCCTGCTTCTGTCATCTGGTTGCATGACGGGTGCCCCCAACAGTTCAACACAGTAAAGGATCCTGTCGTAGCAATATCCCTGCCACTTCTTGATTTCTAAACATATGCACTCATAAAATCTCCGGCTAAAATAACACCTTGTGACCAAGACTAAACCAACTAGGTCATAGGTCAAACAAATCAAGCATCCAAAGTTACCAATTGTTACTGAATACTTTATAAACCTTATTTACAAAAATAAAATAGTGGGAGTTGCATAATTTACATGTCTTATTGATTAGTACAATACAAATTGAGGAAAGTACATACATAAGTTTTAATAAGTGTCGTTTGAAGCTTTGCACGGTGTGGAGATAAATAGTAAACTTGCGGGTACAACCATGTAATAGAACTCTTTTACAGTGTGATTGTTGGCTCTGAAAAGAGCCGGTTTGGTCTCAACGTTTCGAACAGTATACTCTGCTCTTCTTCAGGAGAATTTTTACTATTTATAGTTACCTCATACGTTTTAATATCGAGAAAGAGTACGAAAAAGTTCCAAACAAGTTCCAAACCAATCTATCTATCTGTGTATATTGTTCATGTGCTCCATGTAATGCTGACAAACTGAATTTCCACATGGACCAATAAAATTATCTGAATCTGAAAATACGTGAATTGCTAGTACTGGATATTAAATGGCTGATTTCCAAAGACTGCACCCCGCCCGCCCCTCTTTCCATGATTGGTTCAATTTAGAGTATCTTCTGCACAAACCTTTCTAGATAAAAAGTAAGTGCGACAAAAGCAAAAGTCCACTCAAACAGCACCATTTTCAGCAGAATTAAAGAACAAACTTTCAAGAGGTTTTTGATTTGGATTGGAGTTAGAGGTGCCAGCATTGATGGCATACAAAGTTTGCTGAACAATTTATTTGCAATCAAAAAATCCGGATGAATTATCATACAATTAATTATTCAACAGCTTGTTAATTAACATACTAAAAAAGGCGGATTTACAGAGCTCTTTTGCATAATTATTACCAATGCATAAAATCTTTATCAGAATACATTATTATCATTTTTTTCTTGCTTCAAAAGCCAGAATTTAAAAAAAACGATCGTTAAAAAATCTGTGGGAATTTATTTAAAGATTCATTCAATTTAGGTTGGGACATTTTACCACCACCATGCTGGTCTTGTTTCAAAAATACACTTCCAACCAAATACCCCCAAAGTTAATTACTTGGCCCTTTCCAAAACTTTTGGTTTGATCCGAGGCTCTTTGCGTAAAAGTGCGTCTCTAAAAAACACGACGCATTTAAAGAAGGCTTTTCACAAGAAATTTGTTTTGAAACCAAAACCTATGATTAAAGACCTGTCAGCACCATTAAAGAAGAAAAAAAGCAATGGGTGTTTTAAATAAGTTTTCTTATCTTATGTGATCGTGTGATCATGTATCGGCCAATCACATTTTATTAATTTTTGGGGACGTTTGTAAAATGAATTCACATAAAAGCAGCAACTTAAGTTCTGTATCAACATAACTTATTCACATGATGTCATTTGAGTAGGGCGCCCTCGGCTAGAGGTCAAAAGAAGATTGTTGATTGGTCCATCCTTTGAGCTGCGCGTGCAAAGATGTGCATTTTGTATGAATTCACAACAAGGGGACAAATTTAAAATGCTGCAAAAAAACTCAAATTTGATCACACACTTTGAAGACTTTCGACTTTAAAATCAACAACCAAATTTGTTCTTGATTTTGTCAAAACTATATAGTTTCCCCTTTGGTTTTCCAACATGTGAGGAATTTTTTAAAGTAAAATTTAAATGAAGTTTAGTTTATTGATTATCAACATTCAAAGTTCACAACAATAGGCTGAAAAAATACAGAGCTGGAGAAATACAAATCTGCATGGTTACGGTAATAAAACACTGCCCTCTATAGTTACAAAACAGAGTTGCTAGTTTAAGCACGCATAATATCTACAGGGTTGAGAATAAAAAAGGTTTGCACATAAAAAAAAAATGACCTTGCACATTTCGTTTAGTACGGTTCTTGCTCTTCATACTTGAGATGACAATAAAGACATATCGAGAAGATCAGACCAAATATCTGCCAAGAGAAGAAAAGAAACAAGATTTAGTTCATCGTCATGGAAACATCTTGAAAGTTTGGTCAATGCAGTGGTTCTGAATTGTGGGTAATTCAAGCATGAGTCGTTATGAATGCTGTTTGTCTTATGAAAACAATACATGTCAGTGATGTTGCAAGCTTTGCATACTATAACTAGTATAACTATAACTAGTATAACTATAACTAGTATAACTATAACTAGTATAACTATAACTAGTATACTTGCGGGTACATCCATGTGTATATCTCGTTTGAGAGAAGTGTTGGCTCTGAAAAGAGCAGGAGTGGTCTCGACGTTGGAACAGTATACTCTGATCGTCTTCTTTACAAAATGTTGTAAATGATTTCTAGATGATGTTTTGCATGAGGCTGGGTAGGGCAATTCCATCCGAATCCACTGGTTTGGAAATTACTGGATGCTGTTGGAATTTGATGGATTCAGTGAGGTTCCTAGATGGGACCAAGTATCGCACACCCAAACCAACTGATGGAATTTGATGGATACGTGGAGGTGGGGAGGGAGTCCTAAAATAACAATTGTTCATCTTACCTGTACACCCGCGATTGCTACGCATACTGCACCGATAATGGCCAAGTTTCCGCTGAAGTAGTAGGCGAGTCCATCAACACACCCCTATGTCAAGGAAAAAAACAACTTAACCTTAGAATCAACACATTATCCCGATCAGGGGACCATTTCACACAAACAATAATAATGGAGTCTTGCAAAATGCACCTATCTGCCAAAAGGCCTTCAAGGTGCTAGAAAATTATTATCCCTGGTAATCAGGCATACTTTTAATCATCCCTGAAACTACTTGTAGACATTTGTGGGGTGACTTAGGGAACCAGTGACTTACCAAGTGGTAAATATTTGATGGATGGTCCCTCACAGCACAAAAGCTGCTCTCAGTTTTACAGCAGCTATCTGGAGTACTCAGGTTACCAGCTATACCGCTTACTTTCCATACGCTTAGCTTGTAGTCTGCATAACTTGCTGCGCCACAGCATTTGAACTATCAATAAAAAAAGTACAACCAACTAGGAAGTGAAACGGATAGAGTAGAGTTTGAAACTAATATTGCAACTTTCGTTTTTAGAATAAATTTGAACTCTCTTTTTGTAGACAGTGAAATAACACTTTTGTTTCTCAAGGGATTAGCCAAAGTGGCTCATATTACTTCATTTCGATAGATTGTGTTAAAGGTATTATACAGGATTGGTAGAGCTGACAAAATAGTCGCAGACAGTGTTCATGTTTTGTGTGATTTAACAAATGCATGAACGAACAAACCTGTGAAAGTTTGAGCTCAATTGGTCATCGAGGTCACGAGAAAACAGTGAAAAGAGACCTTATGTGTTTTCTGTTTTTTCAAACATTAAGTTTTTATCACGCGTGATAAAAACTATTGTTTTACTCATTTCTCAGAAACAATAGCATTTTAGGCAGAAATATTTTAAGGAACCCTTTCTACCATTGCTTACTTTAAATCATGTAAGTTATGTGTGAATCTGTGAACATTCGTGTTTTTCGATCTTGCCAATAGTGTACAGGGCCTTGAAGTCAATAGTTTCAAATGTATAAGACTTCTGGCTTTGGATGTTTATGTTGTTTGTTTCGATAATCTTCCCAACAAGGGAACTCGGCAAAGCTCACATAAAGGGAAATAAACCAAAGATTACAGAGCGCCGAAGGCGCAAGATTGGGAACTGGGGCTGAAATGTGAAATGTGCACTGGACGCCATTTCAGCAAGTAACTCTTTGGATGTAACAACAGATCAGTGACTGATGGAATTTGATGGATTTAGTGAGGTTCCTAGATGGACCAAATATCGCACACCTAAACCAACTGACATGACTGATGGAATTTGATGGATTTAGTGAGGTTCCTAGAAAATACAGAAAAGAACTAATTTTTACAAAAGTCTGATCTGTGAAACATGGATGCATAAAGCATAAAGCCAATTTTTCACCCCAAAAAGCAAGCAACTCTTTTGATGCTACAATAGATCAATGCAGACAATGACCATTGCTATCAATGATATAACAAAACATTTACTTGCCGAACTGGCGCCCGTGCGTATTTCACGTTCCAACAATAGATAGAGCTGCAGTTCCCCATCTTGTGCCTTCGGCGCTCTATAATCTTTAATATAAACACCAAGCTGGCAAAAGCCAGTCTCTCTCATACAAACATTGGTCTAATGTCTATGATTATGAATCGCACAAATCAAGAAATTGGCCCCAACTGTTCTAAAATAAAATGAAAAAAATAGATACTCACGGTTCTCTGGAGATCATCGTAGGCTTCCGAGAAATCCTCCATCCCCTTTACACCATAATTAGCAACAATTGTCTCATTCAAGCATCGTTCCAACTCCACATTCACCTACAAAATACAGAAAAGAACTAATTTTTACATAATTCTGATCTGTGAAACATGGATGCATAAAGCTTGAATGCATGCTTAGACAATTTTTTTCCCCAAAAAGTTGTGTTTTGTCCTTTACATTCGACTGTATTCCCCCAAATTTGAGGGGTGAAAGTGAGGTGAAGTATGAGACGGTGGACAGGAAAGTGTTAGAGACTACGCAGAGCATGCTATCAAAAGAGACATCATGTCATCGAACAATTGGTCCCCTCTATTTCTTTTTTGATCTTGTGATATGTCTAAGTGTATGCAGTTTAGGGTGACCATGTCAAAACATATTCATCTGAAGTGTATTGTGTAAAAAATATGTGCATTTTGACACGTGCGTACTTAGCACCCGACAAGCACCCGACAAGCTTTAAAAAGTTTTAAACAAGCCTGCCCGCAGAGCAGTCACTTTATGGTTAGCCAATCAGCATTGTTTTTCAGTGCTTCCCTTTAGGGGTTGGTGACGAGAGGTATCGATACGGCGTGCTGCCCACGGTAGTGTGGCTTGCAGGCCTGTATGCTTCGTTCTAGGAAGGGAAAGGGCACCAAGGCATTCTCTCCTCGGTAAAGGGCACCCTATGAGGAAATTGTAAATTTCTATTGTAGCATTTCAAGGGCACGAAGGCAATGACCAGGAGGCATCGAGGCAATCGCCTCCGTTGCCTTCGTGAAGTATCAGGCCTGGGCTTGGGTGGTTGTTAATTTCTACTTACTGATTCCCTGTAGATGCACACATAGATTCCAACAACCAACTCGCCCAAACACAGGAAGAGCAGGAACGAAAAATACTACATGAGAAAGGGAAAAAACAACAGAAATCAGAAAGTTCAAATGTTCAGTCGACTCTACAGTCAACTCTCGTTTTCCTCGTAATATCCGAAGCTAGTAATATCCGATCGTGGGAATAATCAATGCACTATGCACAAAGTGCATGACATAATGGCCGCGTGTGTACACAGACAAGGCTGCTGCAATACAGTGGATAACTGTGTGCATAGTGTGTGCATGTACCGCACAAACAAGCACAAAATTGGGCTAATAAAACTGTTTTAATTGAGTTAGTTTAGTTTGAAAGTCAATTTATTAAATCAATTTACATTTTACGTGATTGAAAAAATGTCTGAGATTTTAACTTGCTGTTCTTGTTTAGCGAAGTTTCGGTGCAAAACTTCGATTGCAACAGTCAACAATGTGTTTAGATCAAGATTCATTCTGCTTCTGTTTGTGACAGACCCAATCAAATTGGCACAAAAGAAATCTGAGTGTTATAAAGCCTCTATTTGTCCCCTTTAAAGGAACATTACAGAATGGTTTTTGCTAACAAAACAGTTGCTGGCAGTGTAAGCACTTTATGTAATCCACCATATACATAAACTGACAAACCTGTAGAAGTTTGAGATCGATCGGCCATCTGGGTCACGAGAAAATAGTGAAAAACCGATTACACATTTGCATGAAATCCTATAGATTCAACAAATGAATAAAACGTTCACTGAGCGATAAACTCCAATCGGAAAATTAGTTTATTCATTTCTCATCAAATATGGCATTTCAGACAGAAATATTTCAAGGGATGTTTTCTACTATCATCATCATTAGACTGTGTAAGTTTTATGTAAATCTGTGATCAAAAAGTATATTTTACAAGTTTTTTTCTTACCAATTCTGTAATGTTCCTTTAAAGGTTTCTGTTTCGATAGGAGTTATTCTTCTTTATGACAGCAACTAAAAAACTAATACGAGTGGCCTCAACAGCCAAATATGGTAATAGAAACCCAAAGTCTTGTCCCCTGACTTCACTTACAACAAGCAGGCAGCATTTGTGTTCTTGTTGAGCGCCGAAGCACCCCAATGCAGCTATGATTATGATTACACCGCCTGAAATGATCAAAACGTAAGTTGATATTGTGTAGAGGTCATCGCACAGCAGGCTAGCGTAGTCCCATTTCTTCAGTAGAGTCCACAGTCCAATGCCACACACGCCTGCACCACCGAGCTAGAGGTTATAAACAAATGAAAATCAACATTCTGCAAAATTTATTCATTTACTTCCCTTTTTTACATCAAGGAAATAAAAATGATAAAAATATTGCTTATCCTTGCTCTTCCACAAATGAAATCTACTACATACATGTTGTCCCTTAGAATCTTCTACAATGTCAACTTACAGTCAGTTTATGATGTATACAAACAAAATCTTGAATAAATTCTAAAATAAGTTTAACAAACAGTTGATAAATTGTGTCTCCGCTTTGAGATAATGGTAGAAATTCTCAAATTTGTTTGAATATTTGTTTGAGGCCTTATCCTCCCTTAAAAAATCATACCACTGTCAGTACCATTTTTGTACTTAACACGCATTAAAATTGGGTTAAAAGTCAAAGTTTTTAACAAAAACGAGTTCAGTAATTTTGTTAGTTTATAATTTATTTTTAAAGGTGGCTGAAAATTTGCGAGAAGGACGCACCAGGAGGAAGAAGTTAAAGATGAAGAGGATGTACTTGAGGAGAGAGATGCCACAACATGGCTCTTTATCATATTGTGATCCCATGACAACGACCTCAGATGACCTCAATTCAAGATGCCTGCATACAACGACCTCAGATGACCTCAATTCAAGATGCCTGCATACAATGACCTCAGATGACCTCAATTCAAGATGCCTGCATGCACTGTCAGGTGATCTAAAGAATTCAAGATTAAATCAAGGAATTCATGTAAGATAAAACAACATCTGAATACGTAAACGAACGATTGATTGCCCACCCCCCCCCCCTCCCAACACTTCCTCTAATGGTCTGGACAATGGCTCAGAATACATTGTAACACTCCATGATAAGAAATTCCTTCGAGTGACTAATCTGCTGTGAATTACAGAAGTAGACAATAGACAATCAATTGGCAAATATCAAAAAAAAAATAGTCGGATTGTGAAAAGGCAATTCAGCGGATGGGTCTCCTTTTGAATTATTTACGTGCCTAGATGAGGTATGGCGGTATTCTCCTGCAAAGCAAATTGTAGAAAAAGAAGACTTGAAACTTGAATGGGTTGTGTGATTTGTCGGAATATTGTATTTCGGTTTCAATGATTAACAATGGTTGTTTTGCCCTGCAATAATATCTGACAACTTCCTGTATAGGTTGTTGAGGCTTGGGATTGTAGGGATAGGTATTTCATTATAGTTAGGGTCATATGCACTTTGGTCATGACCTTAACAAAAATGGTATAATTTCTTTTCGAAAGCTTATTTGTTATAAAGATGGTAATAGTAGTAAGCATCCTGTGGAATTATTTTGTCTGAAATGCCCCCGTTGATTAGAAATCAGTAAAAACAGTTGAATCATGCATGAATCGTTTCTCAGATTTCTGATGGACTGGAATGCTGCGACCAGAGATGCAGTTGGTACCCGCTGTCACCTCGCTAAACGTGGATGGATTCGACGTTCTTGTGAAAATACCGTGACAGTTTTTTGCTGTTTTCTCAGCAAGTACACACTGTATTCAGCTGCCACTTTCACAGGTGACTTTTATTGTATCTTTCTTGATAATTTTGCCTAAAAATCAGCATTCAGTTGACAAAACCAAATGATAACTCTACCTTGAAATAATGACTTGTGTCCTTTACACTAAACCGTACAAGTCTTGCGAGTATTTTTTTTATTTTTTTATCCCCCTTTGGTCCCAGTTACATCACTTTAACGCGTGAAGGAAACAAACTCAGAAACTTAAACGGGTCCCAATGTTCCAATACGCTCGAGACTCGCACATACTATTACGCCATGCTCACTTAAAATTTCAAATTTGCATTAGTCATTATTGTACAGGTAGATGCAAGAATCTGGAATGCACATGTAGTGTCCAAGGATGATTTATCAAGTTTAAAGATCGGGCAACGTAATTGCTAACTAAACAAAAAGGAAAGAGCAAGTACGGTGGCTGTATTAAAAACAGGACGACAAAAAGACCCCAAGATTGCCACAATACCACTATGGCATACAGAGTGTTATCAGGATTCTGCCCACAGCGGTTGGTGCCGGAAAACCCGCCCGGCACTCAGATTTCCCAACCACCACTGGCAGAATTTTCTCTGTTTCCGACCACCACCATGATCACACATTTCCAAATTTTAAATTACACTGGCAATTTCCTTTCAAAGGTTTTTGCAACGAAATGTAAAATTGGGTATTTACCAGTAAAAATGATATCCAAAGCCATTAATTTTGAGTACTTCTTTGATTTGAGTCTATTTATACATGTATGATCTACTGTGTAACTGATCCATCTTGCAATGGTTTCCAGGAAAGCATTTTTCCACCACTAAAGAAATCCTGTGCAGAACCCTGTGTTATTAACCCATAGTCATTCTCCATACATGTATACCAATCATTACATACAACATGAAGAGCAAACATCCGTTCCCCCTTATCAATCATTCATACTGCACACTGCATATAAACAAACACACATGTCAAAATATCACCGTTGTGAACAGATGGTGTAGGAATTCTTCCGACAAATTTTGAAAGTGAATGCTCTTACAACGAGCCACACCTCTCTCACAGAATTCTAGTTGAATTAATCAGCATAGTGCAGCAATGACATCAAGAGGTACGAGCGGCATTGAGAAAGGGTGAATCACCGTTTGATGCTTCAGGCAACAGAATCTTAATAATCATAACAAATGTGAGAAGTAAAAATTACATTGAGTAATACAGCACAGCAGGCTAAGGTTGTCATCCTGCTCATTGACAATCCATTGTCGGGTAATTTCCGATCCAAACAATTTAATTTTCATAAAAATTTAGATTTATTTATTTTCCTGGCCCACATTTATTCATGAATCAAAAAAATGAGTGTCTCAATAGAAATATAATAAAATAAAAAACAGAATGCAACAAAACTGTGTGAAACAAATGAAGTTGTTTTTTGATAATTCACACAGGTTTTCCGATAATTCACACAGGTTTTCAAAAGCATACCACTAACAGTCTTTTTTGAGTGCTCAATGTTAATTTCTATAACATACATTACAGATCTAGCTTTGACTTGCATTTTTCAGATTCCAAAACCTGAAAGAATTTGTTATCGAGACTAAAAACACACTTGCTCTCTCTGATTCATCACATCTCAATTGATTTAAAGGAACATTACAGAATTGGTTTTTGCTAACAAAACAGTTGCTGGCAGTGTAAGCACTTTATGTAATCCACCATATACATAAACTGACAAACCTGTAGAAGTTTGAGGTCGATCGGCCATCTGGGTCATGAGAAAATAGTGAAAAACCGATTACACTTTTGCATGAAATCATATTGATTCAACAAAATGAATAAAACGCTCACTGAGCGATAAACTCCAATCGGAAAATTAGTTTATTCATTTCTCATCAAATATGGCATTTCAGACAGAAATATTTCAAGGGATGTTTTCTACTATCATCATCATTAGACCGTGTAAGTTTTATGTAAATCTGTGGTCAAAACAAATATTTTACAAGTTTTTTCTTACCAATTATGTAATGTTCTTTTAATCATTCATGGCAACACTCTACATGGAGAAACATCTCCAATTTTCCTGTTGCTTCCCTTTTCAACATCCTATTCCTATTGTTTTTAATAGATTTTAGAATACCTGATTTAATCTTTGAAAACAGGTTTGTGGTCATGTGCTTGGTGATTACATGTATGTGTGACAAACTGACACGTTTAACTGTTCATTTTAAAGATACTACAACACAATTAAAATTTATAAGGCACTATTCCATCAAGATCATAGTGCACATAATAGAAATAAACGTGGATAGAGGTGAGTCTTAAAGACACTGGACACTATTGGTAATTGTCAAAGACCAGTTTTCTCACTTGGTGTATCTCAACATATGCACAAAATAACAAACCTGTAAAAACTTGAGCTCAATTGGTCGTCGAAGTTGCGAGATAACTATGAAAGAAAAAACACCCTTGTCACACGAAGTTGTGTGCTTTCAGATGGTTGATTTCGAGACCTCAAAATCTAATTCTGAGGTCTCAAAATCAAATTCGTGGAAAACTACTTCTTTCTCGAAAACTATGTCACTTCAGAGGGAGCCGTTTCTCACAATGTTTTATACTGTCAACCTCTCCCCATTACTCGTTACCAAGTAAGGTTTTATGCTAATATTTATTTTGAGTAATTACCAATAGTGTCCACTGCCTTTAAGAGCTTTATGAAATAGAGATAAACTAACAGATTCTCTAATGACAGGAGGAAGATTGTTTGTATCTTATTAAGATTTGCAGTAGAGTGATTTAAATGATTTTGTGTGACAAGTGAGTAAAAGTCGTAATGACTGTCTGAGTACTTTACAGAAATAAATAAACTGAAAAGGTCATCAATTTTTGTGTGTAATTCCTTCTCAATGACACATGTTCTGAACGAAACATTGAAATGGTTCCCACCAACAGACTTTGACAAGTCTAAACTGCCCCTTGACATGACAACATTCCATTCTTTCCTTGGCATGCAAAGTAGCTCTGAAGTTGGTAGAGGCTTGGGTAGTAATTACTGAGCACAAACAACCTCAAATCAAAATAACATGTCATATGATGGCATCTTGATTAATATGCAGTTCATACAGTGAAGAGTAATAGAGTACAATTATAGAGGGGGACTCTATGGGGTGCACCATTTTTTTCTATGGACTCTAGGAGGTACTTCTGGCCGAAAAGCCCCTGAAATTTCCATTTGCATTTTTCAAGCCCCTTTTCAGCACTGCCACTCAGTCACTCTCTGTATGTCATTTAATATTTTTATAAGATAGTCTGACATGGAGTTAAAAACAAAAACATTGTCTGGTGTAAATAGAAAAAAATGGTTTTAAAAACATTGAAAGTATTACATAAAGGTTTTTAAAATGCTACGCTATTAAAAAAAATGTTTTTTTTCTAAAGTCCAGATGTATAGGGGGAGTGACACAGACATCAATTTAGAAGGAGCTTGTTAAGCACAAGGTTATCTTATTATTATTAAGCATGGAGGTAACAAATTAAATTACTTACACATTGCTAGGGAGTAGCAAGTAGACCTACTTCTCACAAACTGACTAAAGTGATAATTTAATTTTGAAAAAAAAAAATAAGTAAAATAATCCAGCATGACATACTTGTCGTTTTATAATTAAGGTCATTCCAAAGGTGTGTGGCACCTGCTTTACATACTGTCAGCATTTACATTAGGACATACCTGACAAATAATTTTAAAACATTAAAATCACTACAAAAAGCTTATAGTACACTATACAGTGTAACATTTATTTTTGTAATGTTTAATTTCTGAGAAATTTGGGGTTTTGTTAAAATTAAAATGTCTGAGCTGGTGAAGTGCGAAACTACATTAATTTAAATGGCATTTTCATTTTACATTTTACTCAAAATTAAAAAACATTAGTTAACGCAGAGACAGTCAAAGAAGTAAATATTTAGATGGAAACTAGGCCTTTATGTACGACCAGCATTTTGACTTGAGTTAATATAAAATGACTCATAATCATAGAAAATGCATGTATCATGTAGGCCTATGTACGATTCAAATGTCGACTTTCAAAAATAATGTCTAGAACTAAAAAGTAGAATACTTAATTACAATTTGAACTCCACATCCGATCCCTCCCTTAACCCCCCTTCCCGAACCCCCTAGCCTAGGATCAAACTATGATGACAAACACAAATGATTTATCAATGTTTTACTATAAGTATAATGTCTTATTTCTATGCAAATTAAAATTTTTATGTTAATCAAAAATATACGATTATAATATTTCTTTGATTTCCCCCCTCATATTAGTTACTACAAAAACAATTCGAATTCCCCCCCTTTTTTTAGTCCTTGTCCATGTTTGTCCTAAGTACCAGGTCACAATCCAGCTCACAGGCACCCTCCATGTCATAGACGGTCACTCAGAAATTGGCAATTATCTTAACAGCTCAGCCTACAATCTCGAAAATGATTCAATCTTTCACCACCACGGTCCCCGCCCCGACCGTGTGAATCTCTCTCCATCCCCCGTCAATCGACGTCTGTCACCCCGTCATGTACCTCAGTCGTCACACGGGCGTGTGAACGACATTGACCGTGCAGATCCCACTTTAATTTGACTCATATTACTTAAACATCTACAGCCCGATTTCCCCCGGTTACAGTAGTTACATCATCAAATAATGAATAATTATAAATTCTTACTTACAAGTTTGTGATTGCTGGGCAACTTGTAGAAAAAGATGATTTTCTTATGGAATTCGGTTTCTTAAAAGTCAGATCGTGTATTGGGCCAAGATCCACTTTGCGGTTTGATTATGTAAATGAGACACGCAAGGTCCCAACGACATGCAAAATGTGCACTGTTAAATGGGATGGCCACAAACCGTGGACCAAAAAAAATTATGTTTACAAAAGTAAAAATAAATATTACATTTTCACTTGCTGAAGAATGACATAAGAAACATTCATGAGATTTTAGATCAAATTGGCTGTAGATTCCTTTGCAATACATATATTATATTTATAATAAAACGTATTAATAAATTTGTAAACAAGACAAGCAAAATATATAGAGAAATTAAGCTGCGAATGTTTATCTTTAACAAGAAACATAATTAATTTGGTGGATGTCCATCACCTTTGACCTTCAGTTTCTGTGACGTATACACAAGCCGCATGGCGTGGATTTAATTGAGTACAATAAGTAGATATACAGCGTGAGCACGATGGCCGATACGATGGAGGTTCGTTTTTCTGTTTTTGTGAAATTTATTGACAAATTAACATGAAGTACTAATTAAGTATTACCATAGATTGTATGTATCGTTATTTTGATGTTTTTGATATGCTTGGTAATGCTTATTGGCATTGCATTTTGTAGCGACTGCGACGCCGCTGTCGAGAAGTTTCATGACGCGTAACGACGTGCACGTGCACACTTGAGGGAGTCAACTCGACCCTCTTTTCTTTGTGGAATAATTTCCAGCCAAATGTGAACTATACTGTATACAAATTAAAATGTTGTTACCTTATTGATTTGTATTCAGTTGGAAAAAAGAAGACGTTTTTTAAAACCGTACTTAAGTTATTTGATATAAAAATTGTAGGCCTATTTCTTTGCGAAAAAGGGCTATTGACAATGACAATGATGATTGAAGTGTTTGTAACAATACATAATTTCAGAATACATTTTCCTCTCAAAAATCCTGGGGAGCCACATTGGAAAAAAAAGAAAAAGATAATCATGGTCATGATCACGATGGTATTGTTGTTGGTGATGATTTTTATTTAACAGTTGCCGGTGAAATATCCCCTGTCTTTGAATAAAATTAGTTGGATTTGCTTTTATTTTTTGTGGTCATTTTCTAAGTCCGGCATGGGATTGGCTGAATTCTTCCCAGGATTTTTCAGAACTGGGGGACATTCTGGGTCCAAATTTGAAAATTTGGCCCGAGCACGCTGATTAATTCACAAAACCTTGAATAATTTGCTGGATGCTTACTACAACCATCTTTACACAGAGGTGGCTTTCGGATAAGGTTTTAGCCAGATTTGCTGGAAATTTTTAAACTGGGTTTCCAAATTGTTGGCTCACAATACATTTACATGTAAATGACAGATAAAAACAGGGTGTCCAAATTTTAAACAGGGTATCCAAAAGGAGACCAGACACTCCTTGCTCTGGCTAATTTCTAATCCACTATGCTTTCAGATACAAATTACACACATTTTGGTAAGTGTTATTATCAAATTAGGACCCTACCTTCAATCTTTATTTCACAGTTGATGTGGTAACATAAATTCTTATTTTGTGGATTTGTAACATTCTTTCCAATTCCTCTCTCACTTCGTTGGTAGAAAAAAAATGAGGTTCCTTTGTTTTGGTTGGACTGAAGGAACAAATAAAAACAATATTGTCAGTAATTGATTTCTTATTCTGGGTGTTGTCCATTACTTGGTTGCACAGCCCTCTGTGTCCAGAACCAAATTTTCTTGGCTGCCCCTCCTAATGTCATAAAAAAATGTTGTGTACCGCTTTTTTATCTATAAAATTTCAAATACTACCACACCAAAACGTCACCATGACAACACATTGATTTAACATACTATTACTTGTATGAATCACTTTTTATTGACTAACTCTTAACTTGTTTCCCCTCCAAATAATAGACACAGACAATTGAAGCGACGACAGTCCCGACCAAGGTACCTGAGCCCACCCCAGAGATATCCACAGAGAAGACCCTTGTAAATGGCGGATCAGATGCCGATGGTCACTCCGATAAGAAGATCAAACTGGATGAGATGACATCCAGGGATTACTATTTCGACTCCTATGCCCATTTTGGAATCCATGAGGTGAGTGGAATTCCTAGTTGGGATATACTTAAACCCCGATTGTAACCTTCTCCTCCAGATGAGGATATCAGAAAGGTCTGAAGTGGTGGCTATGGCTGCGGCTGTTGCTAAGGGTGTTGTTGTGGAAATCCTATGCTTCAATGCATGTTTCCACGACAACCAAGCCGCAGCCGCTACTTCAGACACGGCATCAGTTAGTTCCTAATCAGCAAACCCCTGGGCCCATTTTCATGAAGCTGGTCAGCAGAAGAAACCACTTAGAAAATTTCTTTGCTTAACAAAAAATGGAGCAGGGCACCAGTCATGACAGTGTACAGTTTAAGGAATTTCGACTGGTAACCTGTTTCTCTTGAGCATTATTTGTTTGTACTTATAGCAAGTGTTTGTGCTTACAGGCTTTATGAAATTGGGTCCAGGTATCTAGCTCATTTCTGCTTAGCAGAAAAATGTTGAGCACCATTTTCCTGCTTAAGCAGCACTATGACATTGGGCCCTGGTAGATTGTGGAACCTGTTTTACCATTCAACACTCTTTACACGTTTACACATTTACATGTAAATGGTAGATAAAACGCGTGTCAAAATTTAAGACAGGGTGTCCAAAAGACGCCAAGACACCCCTCCGGCTAATACTATGATCTTACGGACAAACAGATGTAGGATGAAATTATCTTAATCTTATTCTGAATCTATTAATTATGTGGTCGGCAAAGCATCCTAATGGAAATATCACACCAAACTTTTATAAAGAAGACAATGACAAAAATTCAGTTGTAGATGTGGGAGGAAAACCCCAATCAGGTAAAACCCACGCAGGGACTGAAAACCCAATCCACATACAGGAATCCAGTGCGGGAATTGAACTGGGGTCCACAGAGATGGAAGGACGGAGGTTGAAACCTGTATACAAGATATCAGGAATTGCCATAAACGTTTTTAGTGACCAGCCAGCAGGACTAGTTAGCTTGTCATTTCACTAGCCCATCACCTTTTTCACTGGTCCATATTTCAAATGAAGTAAGAAAGCTTTTCAATGCTGAACTAGCCAGCCGGACCACCTGGTCCTCTCGTGTTTTTAACTTGCATTTTGCCAGCAGATCGCTGGTTTTATACAAGATATTTGTATTCATTCCGTTTTTTGTGAATGACAGGAAATGTTGAAAGATGAAGTGAGGACGTTAACATACCGTAACGCCATGTGGCATAACAAACACCTGTTTAAAGGAAAGACAGTTCTGGATGTCGGATGTGGTACAGGAATCCTTTGTATGTTTGCAGCTAAGGCTGGTGCTGCCCAGGTCATAGGGGTAAGTCCATTTAGTTATCAGCTCCTAATCAATTATGATAAACATAAGGTCTGTCAGGGTTCCCAAAACTCTCAATAATTTGTATTTTTGTTGTTTTTCGATACTGCTAATGGCTTTGTTTTATAAAAAGAAAGAAAAAGAAAGCTTTAATATTTCATGTAAAAGTCCACTAGGTCACAGGTATTTTAACTTGGAACATTTACTGCGAAGTCACATCCCCTGAAGGTGATCCCGTGGCTGCCACTTCCCAGGTTGTATTTAGTCATTTTGGGTGTGATCCCTGGCCACACTGGAATACTTAACTGATCCAGTTCAAAACGTTCCTTTCGTTAGGACTTTTGAGGAAATGTTTGTATGAAATCTTCAAATCTATAAAAGGAAATGAAGGGAGGAAGTTTGCCGGATATTTTGCTTTTTGCATCTCATGCTGTCATGTGTTTACCCATCATTTTTGGTTCACAGCTTTATGGCATCAAACAGAAGTCGTTATTTTTTACAGTCAAATTAAATTGTTGACTTTCTTGTCCATTGGTTTAGATTGAGTGTTCCAACATCATAGACCACGCTGAGAAGATTGTGAAGGCAAACAAACTTGATGACGGTGAGTAGTTTGACTCTGGCTTATTTTCTCCTCAGCTGCACAAGTGAAACAGTTCGGGGGAGGTGGGGGGGGGTGACATTCATCATCATCATCATGTCGGTTTTAAGGCCGTTGTCTAGTCTGTTCTGGGTTGGCCCGTTTTCTCCCTATGGCTCTCCTCCACTTGGCCCTGTCCGTTGCATCCCTTGCATTGACTCCAAGCAGGTGCATGTCATTTGACACAGGTCTACCACGTCTTGCACGGTCAGGCAACGGGTGTGGGCCCACCCACAGTTACGTTGGTACACCTCTTGACCCAGTTGACATCCTCCTTTCTCTCCACATGACCAAACCACCTCAGCCTGTGCCTCCTCAATACGGTGCTGATCCCCTCCTTGTTTGCGGTTTCTTATGTGTTTCTTTATAATCTCGACTTTTGCCACCCGAAACGTTTCATACTTCATGAATAATTCATTACAAAAACCGCAAACAAGTTGGAAAAGTTTTACACTGTTTACAAAGCTGTCCAAGCCACGATGGCCTTGACAAAAGGCTACTATCAATGTGAATATTTGTCTGATACCAAGTTGTCTAACAATTCATGCTGTTCCAAGCTCAACTACCTTTTACATAATTTGAACCGTCCAACAGGCTTCTGCCCATGATTTCTTTAGTGGTGGAAAAATGCTTTCCTGGAAACCATTGCAAGATGGATCAGTTACACGGTAGATCATATACTTAAATCAAAGAAGTGCTCAAAATTAATGGCTTCGGATACCATTTTTACTGGTAAATACCCAGTTTTACATTTCGTTGCAAAAACCTTTGGAAGGAAATTGCAAGTGTAATTTAAAATTTGGAAATGTGTGGTCATGGTGGTGGTCGGAAACAGAGAAAATTCTGCCAGTAGTTGTTGGGGAATTCTTAGTGCTGGGTGGGGGGGGGGGGGGTTTCCGGCACCGACCAGAACCCTGGTCCAACCATCTTATTAATCCTTTCAATCTGATGTGTTATCCCTACTGCAGTGATCACGTTATTAATCCTTTCAATCTGATGTGTTATCCCTACTGCAGTGATCACGTTATTAATCCTTTCAATCTGATGTGTTATCCTACTGCAGTGATCACGTTATTAATCCTTTCAATCTGATGTGTTATCCTACTGCAGTGATCACGTTATTAATCCTTTCAATCTGATGTGTTATCCCTACTGCAGTGATCACGTTATTAATCCTTTCAATCTGATGTGTTATCCCTACTGCAGCGATCATGTTATTAATCCTTTCAATCTGATGTGTTATCCCTACTGCAGTGATCACGTTAATAAAGGGTAAAGTAGAAGAGGTGACGCTACCAGTGGAGAAGGTTGATATTATCATTAGTGAATGGATGGGGTACTGCCTGTTCTATGAATCAATGCTCAACACAGTACTTTATGCCAGAGACAAGTGGCTGGTAAGTCATGTAAGTGTATCTCGTTTTGTTTCTTTCAAGATTAAATCGGCCCTGTCATGAACCTCTGAACAATCCATTAAAGGAACATTACAGAATTGGTTTTTGCTAACAAAACAGTTGCTGGCAGTGTAAGCACTTTATGTAATCCACCATATACATAAACTGACAAACCTGTAGAAGTTTGAGATTGATCGGCCATCTGGGTCACAAGAAAATAGTGAAAAACCGATTACACATTTGCATGAAATCATATAGATTCAACAAATGAATAAAACGCTCACTGAGCGATAAACTCAATCGGAAAATTAGTTTATTCATTTCTCATCAAATATGACATTTCAGACAGAAATATTTCAAGGGATGTTTTCTACTATCATAATCATTAGACCATGTAAGTTTTATGTAAATCTGTGATCAAAAAGTATTTTTTACAAGTTTTTTTCTTACCAATTCTGTAATGTTCCTTTAAGCCCGGTTCATACTTCATGTGAATTTGCAGCGATTTTTGACGTCACAGGGCTGTTTTTCGCTGCGAATGTTTCGCAGGAGTTGCCCAAAGCTCAACTTGCAAATTGTTCGTTGCGAATTTGTGGCGTCAAAATTCACTTCACATTCGCAGGAAGTATGAACCAGGCTTTAGTGGAAAACACAATAATAACCTCTTACAGGCGCAGAATTACTTGGAGGCCATGGCCTCCGTTGCCCATTGTCTTGGCCTTGGTGCCCCTTCAAAAGTTTCCCATGGACTTTAAGATTTTCAAATGAAAAGTGCCCTTTGCAAAATTGAAAATGGCCTTGCCCTCTAAATGATAAAATTCCAGGCCTGTATCTAAAAACATAACACACTTTATTGCGCATTTGTAGCTTGGTCATTATTCATGTCTATTTTTGATATATATATTTTTTCTGTCCATTGTATTTTTTATGTCTTTTGTATATACATATATATGTTTTTGTACATATTTTCACTGTAAGAATTGTCTTAGTTCTCAAATTCAATTCAATTACGAAATAAATTTGATATTATCTTTTGTGTTCGTTAATGAACAAAATTGATTACCCAACATTTGATTAATTGTTTACTCTTTGTTCTCTTTGATTTATTGATTACTCTTTGTTCTCTTTGATCTTTTTATAACTCTTTGTTGTCTTTGACTTATTGATTACTCTTTGTCCTCTTTGATCTATTTATAACTCTTTGTTGTCTTTGATTTATTGATTACTCTTTGTTGTCTTTGATTTATTGATCACTTGCTCCCTTTGATTTAATGATTCCTCTTTGTTCTCTTTGTAGGCACAAGGTGGGTTAATATTCCCAGATAGGGCCACTCTTCATATCACTGCCATTGAAGACAGGCAGTACAAAGATGAAAAGATTAATTGTAAGTCAGTTTGAGAATGTCTTGAAATCTCTGTTACCGTTCCTGAAATTCTTCTAAAACATTAATACTGGGCTCTTATAAAGCGCTTTATCACACCCCTAGGGGCGTATCAAAGCACTCATTATTTGTTTTTCAACAGGATAATAAGAGCTATGTTATGAATAATGAGACCCATTTATGTAGCACCTACTAATGGTTTACAAGTTGCTGCGGCGCACTAAGCAGCCACTGCCAGACACTGAGGCAAACCCCTTCTCTTAGCCACAAGTGTAATTTGGGTTCCTTTACATGCATTACACAAAACTCGGGCTTACACGGCTTTACGTCCCATCCAAAGGAAGAAGCAATAATAGTCTTGCTCAAGACCGGGACTTGAACCCACACTCTTCTGATCATAAACACCAGAGCTTGGGTCCAGCGCGCCTGTCCGCTATGCAATGACACACGGACACAACGGGAAACCTCTGAATCTGTAGCCACTATGTTTTTTGCAAAATTGTCAATGATTATCAACACTGCATGTCCTTAAATTAAAAAATGTGTCCAAAGTTAAGTATTTTCCTTAAAATAATTAAAAAAGGACTGAGATTCATAAGTTTCTTTCATGGATCTCTCTTCAGCTTTAGATATTTTATTTTAGATGCCAGCACAGGGAAGAAAGACCCAACCTCAGGATTGTTATCTAGCGGAAATGATTTGAACGGTTCGACAGGATCTTTATTTTGTGCTAATACACCAATATCTCCTTCACATTCCAAGGTTCAACACTCAGCACTACGGAAACCGGTCATTCAGCGTTACTGCACCTACTCTCTGGAACAATCTCCCCCATCACATTCGTTCTATCACCTCCTTTAAATCATACAAAAGTGCCCTGAAAACCCACCTTTTGTCTATACAGCATTAATTACCTTGCTTGTGTGTTAATCATTCAGTCAACTGTACATAGTTTAACAGGTTATTTATTTGAGTTTTTGTAAAGCGCCTAGAGATAACTTTATATTAGGCGCTATATAAATCGAATATATTATTATTATTATTATTATATCTTTCTCTTCTGTAGGGTGGGATAATGTATACGGTTTTGACATGAGCTGCATCCGAGATATTGTGAACATGCTCATAGATATACTAGAAACATGCTCATAGATACTAGAAACATGCTCATAGATATACTACAAACATGCTCAAAGATATCCTACAAACATGCTCATAGATATACAGGATCTTTATTTTGTGCTTAATATCTTTCTCTTCTGCAGGGTGGGATAATGTATACGGTTTTGACATGAGCTGCATCCGAGATATTGCAATCAGTGAGCCTTTAGTGGATGTTGTGGACGCAAAGCAGAGAGTCTCTAATACATTCCTCATCAAGGTTAGTACCAAGTCACATTTTGGTGTTTATTTCCTCCCGAAGACGACCAAAGAATGTTGATCAGAGTGTTAAGTGGATTAGGGATGAGAACTATCAGTGTACAGTGTAGATGCATTTATATTGTAGGCTGGTGGCATAGTTTATCTATCATTCAAAACCACAATGGATGATAATAAATGGTCAGTCAGTAGGAGGGTTGACAGTGTATTATGCATTCACCACATGATATCATAGTTGCATACTGACATACTTTATCCTTCACAACCACAGTGGATGATATTGAATGGTCAGACAGTAGGAGGGTTGACTATTGAATGGTCAGACAGTAGGAGGGTTAACTATTGAATGGTCAGACAGTAAGAGGGTTGACTGTATTATGCATTCACTACATGATATTATAATTGCATACCAACATCCTTCACAACCACAGAGTGTCCATTCTTCTCATTCTCAGGAAATTGACATGTACACCGTCACGATTGACGATCTCACCTTTACGTCCAACTTCTGTCTGACTGTCCAGAGGAACGATTACATCCAAGCGTTGGTAACGTACTTCAACATTGACTTCAGTATGTGTCATAAACGCATCGGCTTCTCAACGTGTAAGTTCCAAGATCTGTGTCAAGCTTTCTTAAAGGCAGTTTTCAGGATTTTTCATTGACTTCCCTTGACCTTCAGATTTTCTTGAAAGAGGCGAACTCGCCATCGCTGAGACGAAAGACTCTTGTCGTGATCAAACCTGCAGATTTCTTTTCGTGGTGATGTAAAGAGCCTATAAACCTCTCAAATATAACATCCCATCCAGAAATTTATGACCACACCAAGCTGAAATGTTTATTTAAGATTTGTTTTTCCAACTTTTTGTGACCTTGATTAATACAAAGTTTTGACGCTTAACAAGTTCTTGTCAATATTTGTGTTTCAGCACCTGATGCACCCTACACACATTGGAAACAGACCGTCTTCTACATAGATGACTATGTGACGGTAAAGAGAGGAGAGGTCATCAATGGGGTCATGTCAATGAAACCAAACAACAAAAATAATGTAAGTATTGGGTACCAGTGATCATGAATATTCATAAGTCAGAATGTTAGGCAGTGTGTAGCCGTATCCAAATTGGCGGCTACAGCTACGGCTATGACTATTGCTGAGGGTGATGCTTAGGACGTCCTATACCTCGATGCATATTGGTGTGAAAATCTAGCCGTAGCTGTAGCTGCCCATCTTGACATGGCCTGAGTGGTAAGGGTACCGGTGATAATGAATATTCAGTAGTCAGGCTGTTATACTATGTGAGTGATATGGGTACCAGTTGTTATGAATATTCAGTAGTCAATCATTGAAAGTTGATCAGTTGGTTTCAGTAATTAGTAATATTATTTATGAGTCACTCGATTGTGTAATTTGATCATTTGGTGACAGTGATCATATTTTTATATTTCTGCCATTGAGTACCAATGGTCATGAATATTCAGTATTATACAGTTGTTTATTTTTTATTATTGGTAAATGTAATGATCGGTATTTGCTACTTCTTTTGTCTTGCATTTTATTTATCAAGTTGTTATTTTTTGGAATGCATTTTGTACCTTTGCTCTAATTCTTCAAATTGTCTTTGATTGTTGCCTTATTACATTATAATTCATGTTTCTTATTATTGTTAAATCATTCATTTGTTTTAACTGTTTTTTATGTTTGGAAACGTGATAATAGTGTGATGGACTTAATATAATGTTTCCTTTAGCCTTTGAGAAGGACTCTGCTAGGGTCAAGGGTCAAACTATCACTCAGGCCATTAACTACTTCTTGCAACTTTGATCTGGGCCCAATTTCATAGAGCTGCTAAGCACAACAACATGAAATTTCTTCCTTGATAAAAACAGGGTTACCAACCAAATTTCCATGTGTTGCATATTGCTTGTTACTGGTATTCAGCTGCTGTTTACTTATCCTGAAAATCATGTGGAAATTTGGTTGGTAATCCTGTTTTTATCAATGAAGACATTTCATGCTAAGCAAATTGTTGTGCTTAGCAGCTCTATGAAATTGGGCCCTGCTCTCTAGAAATTTAACTTTCCATGTCTGCTCTAAAATCATTTCAATCTTGACAAGTTATGATAATTGTAAGATATTTGAACTGTGAATAATTTTACTACATACAGAGTCGACAGTTTGCCCATGGTGATACATTTAACTATGAAATAAAGTAACTAACTATTTTACTATCATTTAAGGTCAACAATTTCCATTATTTGTGATTTTAATTGTATTTTCTATCTTGTCATCAGCGGGATCTGGACTTCAAGGTGGAGATCGATTTTGAAGGAGAACTTTCTCAAATGAAGCAAACTCTACAGTACCACATGCGATAGAGTCCAGTGTACAGTAAGAACACCAATCACATCCTCCAAAACAACCCAAACAAAATGGACAGAATCTCTGCAGCCCCAACCCACCATGACTCTTTTTTAATTCATTGCCCAAAGCCCGAATTCGAATCCACCGTTCCATTCTGAGTTAAGTGCAAAAACGTTGTATCTCCTTAAATAGCACTTATATTACATGCGAGTTTGAAATTGTCAAAATGTTGTATCTCATAATGGATGTACACACAAAACAAGTACGTGCCGAGATACGACTTTTTTGCCCGCATATATAATTACATGTACTGTAGTAATTTATATTCTTTTCTTTATTTGTCGGTAATTAATTTGATGTAATAGTATCAAGTGTTTTTGCTTTACTGCTTTCCAGACGTTTTTATTGATGATTGGACCCCGGACTGTGGTGTTAAGATTGTCTCAAGACTAGCAACTTCGATATTTGATCTTGGTTGCCAATCAAAATATGTTGTCACAATACAGAAATGTGATGTCACAATACAGAAATGTGATATCACAATACAGAAATGTGATGTCACAATACAGAAATGTGATATCACAATACAGAAATGTGATGTCACAATACAGAAATGTGATATCACAATACAGAAATGTGATGTCACAATACAGAAATGTGATGTCACAATACAGAAATGTGATATCACAATACAGAATGTGATGTCACAATACAGAAATGTGATGTCACAATACGGAAATGTGATGTCACAATACAGAAATGTGATGTCACAATACGAAATGAATGTAATGTTAAAATCATACAAATTTATTCAGGGAGGGATAGTTTTTGTAGCAGCAGAGTGGAGATGTTACAAATGTATCTTTTTGAAGAGCATTCCGCAGAAAAAAGGCGTCACTTTTGCTCAAAATACTCCACCACTTACGGGATCACTGTATCGTCAATGCGCGAAACTGCACTAGTAGTAATAGTCAGTACATGCAAGTAAACATAAAACTTGGACATGTTTGCGTGTACGTTAGTGAAATTTGACACGTTTGTCTGAGATGTAGGTACTTGGATTCTATTTTTAGTGTTGGTATAGAGTGCTATTCTTCAGGTTGGATTTCTCTACAGTTTGTGCTCCAACAAGTTTTCATCATTTACTTAGCTACAAAAATATAAAAGGCTGAATAAAGTGACAGAAACAATTGTTTTGCGAGATTTGCCGCTTAAAATGATGTAAAAAGTGTTAAGAAACTATGACAATTATTTGACAGGATTTATTGTTGAGAGAAGTGGTGATTTTCACTTTCTTAATCCAATGCTCTTTGGTAGAACCACCCCTTCTGGTTATGTCTGTAAGAAATATTGAAGGTGTGGCCATCTTGTCATAATCCCATTCATGTCGTGGTTACCATAATGAGGCTGTAAGGGCTCATGAGTCTGGTGTCTTTTTGGTAAGATTGTAGTCTTTAGTGATGGCTATTATGAGAGACAGGGAACATGACATGTTTTGTCAAATTGGAATCTGGCCTGATTTTACAGTCTCTTGACATTGATTTGCATGTATTGTACTTTCTCTTGTTGAGCTTTGTGTGTGCTCCATTGTATAACTGGAACACATCTATTTGTGAAAATGGCCAAAGGTTTCTTTGAACATTTTATAAAACGTCTTGGGATTGAGGTTCGATGATGATGCTTCGTTATTGTTTAGAAAAGACAAATTTTAATGTATAAGTAAAAACACTTGTCAATAACGATGTATTGCAGACTGAAAGCTTTTATGGGCCGATTTTTCTTTTTAACTCTTCATGAAAAATATAAACTAAAATTAACTTTCCATGCTAAAGAAATGTTGGAACATTTTAAAAAGGGGTTCTCACCCAATAGAACGCAATCTACTTGTTCTCGGATGTACCTGATGCTATAGTAATAGTTTCTTTAACATGTACATGCATAGGTTATATTTCCAGTCTGGATAAATCAAGGAAAGGAGAAAGACCAAAATGTGGTGTGGATTGGGTTGGGCAGGAGAAGAAAAAAGAAATAAACATTTGTGATTTCTCACGTGAAATCGGAAGTTTAACTTAACCCCAAAGCATAATACAATTTGAAATGTAGGGTGGATATTCTCAAATGGGCACCGACGTCGTGACAGATTTTGTACTGCCACCTTTTTAAATTTGCTTATTTCATTTTTTTTTTGTAAACTTGTCTTTTGTGTATAGTTTTTTCTTTTTGTATGTTTGTTCGCTTAAAAGGTAGGGAGTACTTTTGGTAAGTGCCTAAGACTAGTATCCTCACTTGGTGTATCCCAACATATTATGCATAAAATAACAAGCCTGTAGAAAATTTGGGCTCAATTGGTCATCCAAGTTGCAAGAAAATAATGGCAGCAAATTACCCTTGTTGCATAGAATTGTGTGCTTTCAAATAGATTCAAAATTTGGGGGTGAAATATTACTTCTTCTAAAATTACTTTATTTCAGATTGGGTCGTTTCTATTAATGATTTATAATATCAGCAGCTCTTATCAGGTACTCTTTACCAAGTTAGTATTTATGGTCATTAACTTGTGGAGTATTTACCAAAAGTACACCCTGCCTTTAAAGACTAAGAACCATGGCGTGCTACGCCATTGATTGACTATTAAAATAACAATGATAAAGTTACTTATTAGATTGAGTGTGTCATGTGTGTTGCATTGCATTGTGGGAAATCTGTGAGGTCGGGGCTAAACCCAATCTCGTCCCCATGGTTTACTTTATTTCCAACCATGTTTACAATAGTAAACCCTGGGAGGGAAACTCCTTACTTGGACCCTGATTGGACAAAACCACATGTTAACCTTTTGTCAAAACAGCCGGCCGGCAACCAATGTACAAACAGGCTATTTAATCTGGTACCGGACCACGAGACCATGACGAAGATGTGAATTTCGAAAAGCAGCCAGACTATTCTAATTTGCATACGTATCCAAAATTTTGGATATGCAAATGATCCAATACCAGGGTGAGAGAGCGGTCAACCTCGTACTGCTCGACACACCCTGGAGACAAGGTTGGGGCTAAACCATTCTGAAAAGGGGGTATCTCTGACAACTTATTTACAAAGTAAACGAGAAGAGACAATTTTATTGTATTTTGTTGTTATGGTTTAATTTATACAGCGTTCATCAACGGGTTTCTATGCTGAAAGTATTGGTTAAAAAATTGTATCTTATTTTTCTTTTTTTTGCAATTTTTGTAAATCTCCAATTATCAAAGATAGATTTTACATTAGAACTCCTCTTTATTTTCAAATAACAAATATTACAATTTTTAGTTTGAGAAGAAGTATTATTATAATTGAGACTTTAAAATAGTTTAAAGGGGTGTTCGACCCAACTTTTAAAGTTTCAACCACTTTAGATAGTCGTTTGGGGTGAGGTTCTACAAAGCTGTGCTAATAGAACCTCCAAGATTGGTCACAAGGTGGCGCTCTACTCAATTCAAATAAAACTTTCATGAAGTTTTAGTTTGGATAGAACTCCCCTTTAGGTTTATGGCATCATCCAACGAAATGCTCCTTATTAGTATTAAGGAATCACGTTTCGTCCGCCATTTTGTTTTTAAACTATTATGTAAGCCTTACTAGTGCTTTAAATTCTACATAATTATTTTGACATTTAAATGAACTGTGTACGAGTATAACGATGGCGTTGATACTTAATACTGACCTATCCTACGTCTCGTCGTGAGCAAAAAAGGCCTACAGCTATACTACAAGTGATTTGATAAGTAAACAATTTAGCGACTGACGCGTCTTTATGTTAATTAGGACAGGTTCAATTTGACTTCTTTTTTTCGAAATGGTGGATGCCAACTAGAAATCAAGGGTTCATTTTTCATGTACCGATTGAGGTTTATTTTCTCCTATAGGAACCAGAATTTGTTGCTTAGTAACCCGAAATGTACATGGGGCCTTTTTTTTTGTTTTGCGAAAACAGCCGGTGAAAACTAGACATATTAACAAGAATGCTTTTTATTCGGTTCATATGCTCTTATATCAAAGTTCTTGCAAGAAGAAGACCTAAATTTGTATTAATTATAATCACCTTGATATACATGTATACATGTATATAATTATATAATTCTTTTTTAAAGTAGGCAAACCACCGATATAAACAACAAAGTTAAACTATTGACTAGAATACGAAAGCAAATGGCGCAATTGCTAATGCGAGTACAATAACAAAAAAAAGTCACAAATTAAACATCTCGTTCGCGTGGGGTATGACTACGGTGGTAAGATGCCATTGTCCCTGCGTGACTAAAAGCTCGACAAGAGGGGGACGATGCTTCGCAGTGCCGGCCCATCGAAGCAACGTTGATAACAATTTTTGTTTTGTTTTATTGGGAAAGGTACACCCCATTTGTTTAGAATTAGCTTCACTTTTCCTACAATTTATTTTTGAAGCAATTTCGAAATTTGTGTGTACAAGTAATCTGCTCCCTGTCACTTCATTTATTAGATACTGGACCATTATTAGTACAACATGATTATTCCAGGCAGACAAAAAGTCACATGGACTGTTGAAAGACGTCAATGGACCTAATGCATTGACTGCATCAGCCGCCATCTTAGAGGTAAACCGATGACGAAACGATGAAAAACGCGCGCACAGAATTGGCCAATGAACAGCCTCCTTTTGACCTGTAGACGAGGGCGCCCTACCTAAATGCTGTCATGTGCCGTAAGGTCTGTTCAAAGCAGATGTTCATAGAGTTATGAACTCTCACCCAGTTACAGCACACGCGCGCGTGTGGAAGTGGGTGAGCATGCCGTAACTGGATGAAGGGCGCCCTCGGCTAGAGGTCAAAAGAAGATATTTCCATTCGCTGATGCTGTGCGCTGAAAAAGGTCATAGCTGCACGTTTTCCATTGTTTTGTCATAGAGTTTACCTCTAAGACGGCAGCTTGGTGACGTCAATGCATAAGTTTCATTCCATGATGACAATAGTCCCTTCAAATTGAATGAATTTTGTTTTATATACAAGCATTTAGTCCATCTCATGAGCTTGTTCATTTCAGTTCTCAAAAGCCCGTTTGTTTGATTTCTTTACCACAGGTATTTCAGATAAACTACAGCCAGCATTTACTATTCTATTGTTTCATGCATCCAAAACACCCAACCAAACAAAGATGCATTCATTACAAGATTGTTCCTACTTAATATAACACTCAAACTCTGATAATGACACTACAATATTATAAGACACACATTGTGAGAAAAATTAGGCAGTTATTACAGAGCGATAATTATTTGTTGCCAATTAACTCACCGCCTTCGCTGCTCACCCGTTTTTAAGGCTGTCTTCATTCGCGCGGCGTCCCGCTAGCAAATTTTCGATCTGCAGCACACGCTGGCTATGGAGTCAACAGTTAAGGGATAGGGAAGAACAGCCTATCCCTTAACTGTTGACTCCATAGCTGACGTGTGCTGTAGAAAACGAAAAAAAAGTCCCGCTAGTCATAATAAACCCCTTGCATTGGCCGCCATGTTTGATGTCAAACAATGGAAATGTGCACACGTGACGCGCTGTGCATGACTCTTAGCCAATGAAAGCTCTTCATTGAGATCAGTGAGGGGACTGTTTTGGGCTTGTGACGTCATATGCAAGGGTCTATACACCATAACTTTACTTCCAAGCGCAGAGATAAGCAGTTGACACAGAAGCATTATGCTAAGCTAAAACGTGTTGCGGAGCAATGGCCCGTGGTGAGGTCGTGTCTGAATTGACGGCTAGGGCTAGGGCTAGGGCTGCATCACCACAGTTAACACTTTTGTTGAGGCATAGATAGGATGCCCTTAGAAACAGCCGCAGCCATAGCCAATTCGCCTTAGTAACCACAGCACTTCAACTTATCGGGAGCTGCGGCCTCGCAACTTTTTGTGTGTGAATTATAGACATGTAAATTGTATACAAAATATAAAAACTAAATTTTCTGAAATTTGATGGTTTCATCAAACCTCCAAAATCATTAGCATTGTTGAGATTAATTTTAAAAATCGTAAAACCCAATAAGCAAAAAGAAGACGGCATTGTTTTCTCGTTTTGTAATAATGTTTACTTGAAATCTTCAAAAGCAGGATTGAAATAAAATAACGGGCGATTTTAGGCACACTGAGCTGACATGAACTACAGGGTTGAAATAAATTGGTGACTGTAGGCACACTGAGCTGACATGAACTACTCGTAATCTCCCCTCTGTATGCCACCGATGACACAGCAAGCAAAGATGGCCGCCAGAATCTGTGAGAGATGAAAAAACACGTGATTATTGCGAGTAAATATATTTACAGAACTCGAAAATTCAAAGCTTTCCCTGGCGTGGATTTTGTGCAAGTGCGAAGGACAATCAGACACGTGTCCAAATTAAATAACTTCATGGATAAAACGATGTGCTTTTGTGGCTACTGGCTACGACCAGCTACAGCTATTGGCTACAGTGGAAATGACAGAAAAAAATGTGTGTCTGGATGGAGTGGCTACGGCTGTAGGTAGTTGGCTACGGTGTTCTAGCCTTAACCACAAGCCGCAAATTCGGACGCCATGTCTTGATATTGTCGGCCGAGAACGAGCTGGGAGTCATTGAGTCACATTGTTGTCGATCACGGCTAACAATGAGGCAAGGTTTGTAAACAAGTTACATGGATTGTGATTCGTCATTCATGAGCGATGTAGAATGAGACATGTGACATGTGACATGACTGGCCAATGAGCAGACCTGTTATTAGGCGTATTCGTCCTTGTTGATACCACTGATGACACAGCATGCAAAGATACAAGAGAATATCTAGAACAAAAATAGCAACAATACAAACGACAACGTTAAGTCTAAAATCTTCTTCTTTTTGTCATTGAATCAAAAACACAAGTATCTTTGTGTTTTTCATTAGGGCTAGATAGCCCAGTTGTATGGCGCTGGCACGTTTATCCGGAGGTCGCAGGTTCAAGTCCAGCTCTAATCAATTTGTTTTTGTTCAACCCTAAATTATAAAAAAAAATTACCCAGACAGTTTCCCCTTTTTATTTATTACTTGATATTTTAAATAAAAAGTCGTATCCCCTTAAGGTGATTCCTCTGCTGCCGCTTCAAAAGTTGTATTGTAAACTTTAATGTGATCCCTGGCTATACAGCAGCTATATGTTGAATGGCTTCTGACTGGCACCCAAGACCAAGAGTATGGACCTTATGCAATGACGTCATCAAGCCGCCAGCTTAGAGGTAAAACAATGATGTAACATTGGAAAACGCACATCAGTATGTACGCGCGGCGCACATAATCGACCAATGAGTAACCTTCGTTTGACCTCTAGACGAGGGCGTCCTACTCAAATGACGTCATGTGCAAAATAGGGAGACTGCCAACATTAGAGCTAGCTAGATAGCTCATTTGTTAGAGCGCCAGTGATATCCGGAGGTTCCACAGACCCAGGTTAAAGTCCTGCTCTAGTCAATTTTTCTTTGTTCAACCCTAAATTTGTTTTTTAAAAACTCCGAAGAAAAACTGCTAACAGGAGAAGTTCAAAACAAGGACACGCCTTCTCTCGATACTTTCACAGTATCTCATGCTGTACGTAATTCAAGAAAATACTACTAAAAACAAAAAAAACATCTGTGGCAAATAATATGAAGGAAAAAAAAACATCACAAATTCCGCTTTGTGGCAAATACTGCTCAAACAAAACTCTTGCTACAAAGTGCCGCAAACAAGGGTTAGTCTTCTTTACACCTTTTGCTGAAACTGCAAAACAGCAAAGGTTTAAACCAGATGAAAAGTCATCCACTGCTTGCATCCAACTATTTTTGTTTAAGTGATGTCAAATTAATTTAATAGATTTTAAATTTGCATCGGGGATAAAGAATATATGATCTCAAATGAAATTGTGTGTGGAGCTTTTACTTTTTTTGTAGACGTTTCTCAAGTCGTATCTGTGTAAACTTACCTCAAAGGCGACTAGTCCAAGTGCCGCAGCTCCGATGTAAAGGAAGTTGGACTTGAAAAATGACACCAATTTTGGTAGCAACCCTGTAAAAACGGAAGCACAATGGAGATTTATCTTCGTATGATGTGTGTAATGAGTAGATGTGGCCATTACCTGACCAGCCGTTATGCTGCATTGTACATTAATTTGTTATAGTATGACTTATTATATAGATACTGGAGGTAAGACTACGTGAGCGCCGTTGGTAGCCATTTTTGGCGGTTGTTGAACTACGAGAATCCGGTGAATACTCGCGAGTATTCTATCTGTTGGTAACCTTTGGAAGCCTCAGCATGGGGTTTTATTCAAGAAGAGTTAATATTGATCTTAATCTTAAATTGCTAAGCAATGTGTGACGTCACAATACAAATCACAAAATGGTATAATATTGACAACTCATCTTAAGATGAATCTTAGTGCTTTGTGAAATTAAGCGCAGGGCCCAGTTTCCTAGAGCTGCTGAAGCAAAACTAATATCAGGATACCAGTCAAATATGATGCATGTTACATGGTACTTTGGCTGGTAACCTAGTTCTAATGAGCATCATTTCGTTGCGCTTAGGCTCCTTTTCGTGCTTAAAGACACTGGACACCTTTGGTAATTGTCAAAGACCAGTCTTCTCACTTGGTGTATCTCAACATATGCACAATATGAACATTTGAACTCAATTGGTCGTCGAAGTTGCGAGATAATAATGGAAGAAAAAAACACCCTTGTCACACGAAGTTGCGTGCTTTCAGATGCTTGATTTCGAGACCTCACGCGTGTGAGGTCTCAAAATCAATTCAAATATTTTACTGAGAAATTACTTCTTTCTCAAAAACTACGGTACTTCATAGGGAGCCGTTTCTCACGATATTTTATACTACCAACAGCTCTCCATTGCTCGTTACCATGTAAGTTTTTATGCTAACATTTATTTTGAGTAATTACCATAGAGCTATATATATATATTGACTAGAGCGCTAACACCCCGTTATACACGCACTAAGGTTTTGAAGCCGTGTGGGCGCACCCATGTTTATGTACAAACCAATATATATATAGCTCTATGGTAATTACCAATAGTGTCCAGTGCCTTTATAAAGCAACTCTACACTCCCAAAACTCCCGGAACGCGGAACGCACCTCCGAACAATGCGCGTCATTTTGGGAGTGAAATCTTAATTTTGTGTGCATAAAATGTTTGTGCCATAGATTTTGACTCCCAAAATGGCCGCACAGGATGCCTATCGCGTGAGTGCGTTGCGCAATGGGTCTACTCGGACACGGCTTTAGGCCTTGTTTTGGGTAGTGACACTTACTTCTTCATCACCGCTATATATCAGGTCTTTATTAGCTATGTCGTCACCGGCCTTGGCATTGCAGCCATCTGGTTTGTCCTTATTGCAGCAGCTTAATGGAACGAAAAAAGTTGGGTTTTCACGCTGGAATAAACTGCCTCTGTAGTCTGTGTAGTTTTGCACACCACAACATTCACTCTCCTGTTAAATAAAAAACAAATACTGATGATGTTTTGCCTTTCGAATCCAAGTTGCAAGTAAAGCAATATTTGTCAACATATTTGTTATGGTAACCTCTGGAACCTTTGTGATTGACATCAAAATGTACACCAAGCGGTTAAAGGTACACGTTGCCTTGGATCGGGCGAGTTGGTATATAAAAAGCGTGTAACCGTTTGTTTTAAAATGCATATGGTTAGAAAGATGTTTTAAAAGTAGAATACAATGATCAAAAGTTTGACTCCATAAAATGGCCGACCGTGTTAGTTCACGAGGTAAAAGGAAAACTACACAATTTTGAGGCATATTTGTGTGGATCATTGTTTTCTACTTATAAAACGTCTTTCTAACCATTTTAAAACAAACGGTTACAAACGCTTTTTATAGACCAACTCGCCCGATCCAAGGCAACGTGTACCTTCAAGAGCACTGGACTTGAGCTCTGGTGTTCTGATCAGCTGAGTGCGGGTTCAGGTCCCAGTCACGACACTTGTGTTCTTGAGCAAGATGCTTGTGTTCTTGAGCAGTAATTACTTTGTCCTTCGGATGGGACTTCAAGTCGAAGGTCCCGTGTACTAGGATTGGTAGTGCACGTAAAAGAACCCAGAACACTTATCGTGGAAGAGTAGAGGTTAACCCCGGTGTTTCTGGTTCACATTGCAATCACCCTTGTTTACAGGTTTCCTCAGGCTTGCGAGCTATCAGTGATTATGGTTTAACTAACCCTGGTGTTTCTGGCTCATTGCAAGCATCCTTGGTTTCATTACATAATAATATAATAATACTGTTAATAATGAGAGTAGTATACCGGTAAAGTTCCAATGCTGTACCTTCTATTGATTCAACGAGAGCTTACATAAAATAAACATCAGTTTTGTTACCATAGCTACAGCTGTAAAGTCTTCCAACGGGAGACTTTTGAACGCTAGATGGCAGCAGGCATACCAGGTAAAATTAAATTGTTTGTACGTAGTTCTAAGCATGCGCACATTGCCGAGACCAATGGATTGACCTGGTAAGTCTGCTGCCACCTAGTGTCTCAAAAGATCCCCATTGAACTCAAAGGGCACCATGTCAAATAATATAACTGGGTAAGAGACTTCTTCGTGTTGGTGATTTTGTATACGTTTACCTCCTGGAAAACATCCACAAAGTCCGTCACCGCCTCTTGACCCTTTTCCCGTACAATTCAGTAACTTGTTTCTGCAACTCCTTTGTCAGAAAATCTTCAATCTGTATACATTAACAAACGGGAGAAAATTAGCTGAAGGCTGATAACTGACACAACTAACCTAAGCGAAACACACAAGATAGTGTGTAAACACCTGTACTGGACCGATCCAATAAGCCCCACCCCTTAATTCATATTGACCAATCACAGCATTTGCTGCATCACCACTACACACGTGGGCAGCACATGTGCATCTCTCCAATGCCACACTCACGAAATGGTGAACGTGCGCGCTTTTAGAACGCGCGGCGGCATGTTATGGGATTTCAGCGTGTCGGACTTTTGTCGGACTTTCGCTGGCGTGGCCAAGATTGCGATTGGTCAACACGTAATAAGGGGGCGGAGCTTAATGGATTGGGTCTATAAATGGATTGCACATGACGTCATTGCCCACCATCGTTGATGAAGAACAATGGAAACGTGCACGCGTATACGCACTGCGCACACGTGTGCACGTTTCCATTGTTTTTCATCAACGATGGTGGTCAATGACGTCATGTGCAATCCCTCTATCGGGACCTCCTATCCCCTCCTCTTTTGTCTGTACTTGACTTGATTTCTATCGACCCCCTTGCCTTCATGACCATACACAAGCTAAAACAGCGCCCTCACTCATATAGGTTAAGGTTTTCCTCCTACATCTTTAACTGAACATTTCTTCTCGTTTCCTATACATCCTGTTATTGGCACTATTCTGTTGGCTGTGTAATGAGTCAATATTAATGGAGATCATAGTAACATTAAAGCACTTATAAATCACACCCCATTGCGCAAGCCCTCAAGGCGCTTTACGGTGACATATCCACGAAATTGTAATTGCAAAACTACCCGAAACGAGACCAACTTACAGATCCTCTGAAGATGAGAGCCAAGATTCCTCCGATGACCTCCACTAGGATGAGAACAACCAAGATGAAGATGTACTGAGAAAAGAGAAGAAGACATTTTCAAAGGAAATTACTGCACCGGAACAAATTTCCCAGTTAAATCTAATTTCGATATGATTTTGAGTTTATTAAGATAAAAAGCAGCCCAAAACATGGAGTATGCCAATAAAAAACTATTATAATATAAAAGCAAATTGCACTATCTCTATATCCAAAGGGCCCATTCTCTTGCGTAGATCTCGTCTAGAAATGCGCCCCGATTAAATAAACATTCACAGTTTTCAACTCATGTTTTTTCACGTCCTTATTTTTGTCTCAATGTTCACAGTCTCTCCTTTCTTCACTAACAATCTCAAGGATAGGTGGAAAGTTTTGGAGAAAAGAAAAGTTTGTGTTAGTGGACTACCACCCCACCCTTTCACAATGACGGTCATTGTTAATACTAACCACTTTCAGGAGGCAGCTGCTCTCTTTGATGGCACCGCAACAACCGCAGAATGCCGTCAAGAATATCATACACCCTACTCCAATGACCGCGCCGCACACTATAGCGAGGGTGTTGGTGTTACCGCCGAAACTCTCCGAATACTTGCCCTGATTGGCGAGCACGTACGCACCGAGACCAATCAGAGCAATGCTGACCACCTAGAGATTGAGGAAAGAAAAGAAGGAGGTTGTAGAAACCATGGTATCTCTCTAGAAGACCCCTTGCATATTATGCCGTCACACTCTTAAACAGCGCCCTCACTTAGACAAAAGGAGACATATCTTTAGACGACGGCTGTTCTTGGTGCGTGTTTGAAACGTGCGCGTGACCTCAGCGTACCAGCAGCGTTGCACGTAAATATGCATGGGGTCTACACGTAAACGTCATTCGTCGAGGTCAAACAATGGTAACGCGCACATGTAAACGCGCAATGCACAACTATCAGCTAATGAAAGGTCTTGACCTCAAAGAGGCGTGCAGTGATTCTGAAAAAGGAACTAAGGATTTGGTGATTGCCTTGGTTGGTGTACAAAGGCGGGAACCTGGAACATCACGGAGCAAACCTCTACCCTAATACCAATACCAATACAGCCTGCAGTTTCAGATTCCAGCTTTCTCCTGAAGACAATCAGTGCATACTGATTGAAACTTTGAGTTGCTTCTCCTGTACATTTCGAATTCACAACACCACAACTCACGGAAGAGACTAATGTAGACCAGGGTGTCAGCGCAATACTTAGTTTCTAATAGATTGATTTCACGAACTTGCAAATTATACAAATCTTTCATAAAATGTTTTTTTTTGTTGCAGTCTTCCTTAAAGCAGACCGACTACGGCTAAAATACATGACATAATCAAATTTCTCCTTAGTCTTCAGAGTGAATTTTGGTTACTTTTAAGTTGGATGATCCATAAAAATAATTAATTATGAAGAATAAACATTGTGAATCAGACACCCCTATGTTCACAATGTACTCACCCTCAGCCTAACCCTCAAAATGTCAATTTTTTTACATCGCTTGTCACTGGTACCCGAAACATTTTTTGCTCAGTATTTATGTCTGCTTATTACAGCTTATGAAAAATACACACATTTTGGTCAGACGGTAAAAGATGAAGTCCCCTGGAAAGAGAAGCACGGTTCTTGTGATTTCAATTTCCGTTTCCAGGGCAACGAGAAGACCAGAAATAATTCAATGACTGATTCAGTGACGTAGATGATGAAGTGAGACTGGACTGCAATTACCTTATGATAATCACCATTATGCGCGTAAATAATGACATGAGAGGACAGGAACTGCTATCTCCACACAGATGCAGCATTATCGATGGAGGCTACACTTTACTGATTCAAAGAAAAGAAATTCGCCAGCAAGCCTTCCTTTATTATGATGTAGACATTTTCCATACACGATGTTGGCATACGGTATCTTGACTAAACAAGACGTAAATCCAGTACAGTTTTATCAATGCTATCCATCCGCGGCCAAACAATCCATTTCAGCCTCTCTGTCCCAGGGTTTTCCCGCCACAATGGGACGCGCTAGGCGCAGGCTTTAACTTGCGTCACGCAGTCGTTGTGCAAAGTTGCGACAACGTCATTGGTCAGAGTTGCCCGTGGTGCGTACAAAAACATATTAATGATGGGCGCAATGGCGTTCCTGTAAAATGTCGGGAAAGCACTTGCATGGGACATCCACAGTGAATTGCCACATCATTCCTTATCTCGTCAGAGTACATGAACTGACGTAGCTTTTTGTTTAAAGTAACCAATAATGTACCTTATCTTTATTCAAGAGAGTTAGTGAAACATAGAATGTAATATTAGACGTGTCCGAATCGAACGACTTCGGCTATGACTGTTGGCTTTGGCAGCGGTCTAGCCGTAGCCACTTCTTAAGCCGTATATTCGGACACAGCCATTACAGCTTAAAGAACAGCTACTTGCATAACTTACCCATACGAGAGCATTCAAGACGAAAAGAATCATCTTAGAGAGTGTGGCACCACAACCGTCAACCATCTTGATTATTTATATGTTGCTTTGAAGCAGAATCCTGTAGAAAAGAAAGAAACAAGTTTTTATTTTATTGATGCCAATAATAACTAACAACTTTGAAGAAGAATCCTGTAGAAAGAAAGAAACAAGTTTTTATTTTATTGATGTCAATAATAACAAACATTTAAAAAAACAAAATTAAAAAGTAATTTTGACCTCACAATTTGCTTATCAAGTAATATTAATATGCTTCTTATAATGAATTAGCTGTTTGAGAAGTGGAGTCATAAGGGCGTTGTTTGATTTATTTTGCAATTATGACGTTGTATTTGGCGCGCTAAATTGACCGTGCAAATACCGCGCCTTCTCAAATTGCGTGATTTTGTTTCTAGTGTAATTCAAGGCCGTGTTCTAAATAATGACTTCTGCAGTGGCTATGGCTGGAACGCCGAAAGAATATATTCCGCAACGTTGACGTTGTAGCCAACGGCAATAGCCGTAGCCAAAGTCAGTTAATTCAGACACGGCTCAAGGTTCCCCCAAAAATCAAAAGCGCGCGAGACTTGCACCATGTCTATTTTTTTTAGTCCAGAGTCTTTTCCCATTATAGTATGATAATGACCATAGTATCGCATTTTTTTCTCGAAAATGTGGACTTTGTCCTAAATTTATGGGAGGAATTCACTCTATGTTTAACCTTTGACATTAACATGGGAGGCACCTATCTGCATAATATTACCGAACCCAATAATATTGTTGCAACTGCAATCGCTCAAAATACGCAATCTTGCTATTTATGCGGTATTCCAACGATGGCGTTTCCACCCTCTGCGCAATCAAAGTCAACAACAAAATGACGCATCGATGAAAATCTGTTTGGCATACCGTCGTCGTGTTTCAAGGCTGTAATAGCTCATGTTGATTTTAACATGAACGATTCCTTGAAAACATCCTACGATCTATACCAGGATAAATTAAATTTCGTGAGCTACGAATGACAACGGATTGAGGAACGTACAGATGGGTGGGATGTGTCTTTTGGGGCGGGGGAAGCTGGGGTGGAGGGGGGGGGGGTCAGAATAATACTTCCTTCCATGATTCAAATCACAACTTGAAGCGATTTAAATCCATCCCATACAAAGGTTCGTATAGAATGACAACATCCTGACACCGGTTAGGGTCCACGGCTTGCACAGTGGATTATTATTTTTGTTCATCAGTAACTCTTGCTATCACTGTTCAACTAGGCCTGTAATTAGTGACATTGTGTCCCTTAAACGCACTGGAATCTATTGGTAATTACTCAAAACAAATTAGCTTAAAAACTTACTTGTAACGATCAATGGAGAGCTGTTGATAGTATGATAGTATCAAACATTGTGGGAAACGACTCCCTCTGAAGTAACGTAGTTTTTGAGAAAGAGGTAATTTCTCACTAAAATATTGAAAGACTTCTGGCCAGAAATTGTTTATTATGCACCTGAAAGCACACAAATTTGTGCAACGAGGGTGTTTTTTCTTTCATTATTTTCTTGCAACTGCGACGACCAATTGAGTCCAAATTGTCCAAATGATGGGACACACCAAGTGAGAATACTGGTCTTTGACACTTATCAACGGTGTCCAGTACCTTTAATGTGTATCGATTTGTTCACTTATTGATTTGTATCTTTGCATTAAACTGTTATTGTTATTGATGTGATGCCCCGGATTTAGGGCTTGTGCACTAGATAGATGGCATATTATAAATGCATATGGGTGATTTCATTATCACTACCTTATGGAGACCGAGAACAAAACAGGAAAGGGATAACAAAGGGTCTCCATAGGGAAATTCTAAAGACTGGGTTGCTCCACAAGGAATTTTGTGTACAAAGTCTATGGGAGGTTCTTAACTACAGGGACAAAGGAAAGAACAAAAGATGTTTCAACAGGGATGCAAGAAATAAATTGTGTATGTGTGTGTTTTTTGCGAGGAGAGGGGTGGGGTTACTAGTGTAAACAAAAGAAAGAACTAATATATTTTATAAACATGATACATACATATCCTTATTTGTAATAATAAACAGAAGGGCCACATAATGCAAGGGCCATGTAGCCTTTCGTCAAGGCCTTCGTGGTGGCTTAGATAAATCTGTGCAAACGGGAAGTGATTAGAAGGGCCTTGACGAAAGGCTAAGGGTCACGTGCAATTTGAACCACCCACAAGGATTTCGATGAATATTTAGTCTCTCGATTCCTTTTGTCTAGACACGTAAAAAAGAGCAAAATAATGATTTTTTAGACAGGCATAGTCCTTTGTAATGTGGTTTATTACCTTGTCTATATAGCCCGTATCAATGGTGCACAATACTGGGTGTTATTTTGCCTTACATTTTGGCCTTTCGGAAAATGTACAACACCGAAATGTAATCAGACTTTTGAGGAAGTTGTTGTCCAGTGGTACATTTTATTTTTCTTCTTTTGTTTATGTTTATCAATGTATAATTTAGTTTACTCCGGTAGTGTTTTGTAGACTCGAAAAAAAGAGAGGATATTATCAATTACAGGTGTAAATATGTGGGCCTTTTATAGGTCCAAACCTTTTTTGACAAAATAATTTATGTGCAATTTTGCAGGCTGTGTAATCAAGCTAAGATTCGATATTAATTAATAATATGGGCTTAATTGAGGTTGATATGTAAACCAGTCTCGATGGTAGCTTTGGATCCAGATTTCTAAAACCCTCAGTAACATTTCATACGCAGGGACCATATCAAGTTATCAACACTTGTTGACTATTTTAGAGGAACTTTGGTTCCCAGGTACGTTTGGTTCCCGGAACCATTTTGTTCCATATACATTTGATTAGCTATATTTTGTTTCCAGTTACATTTGTTCCTAGCTCTAGTGATTTTCATTTAGATTTGGTTTTCATTTGCATTTTGGTTTCCAGCTTCTTTTTATTCCAATGTGCCCTTGGTTCCCAGCTCTGTTTGGTTTCCATTTCCATTTGGTTTCCAAGTAAATTTTGCTCCCCTGTACTCTTGGTTTCCAGCTCTATTTGGTTTTCATTTCCAATTGGGTCACAGCTCTATTTGGTTTCTATTTCCAATTGGGTCACAGCTTCATTTGGTTTCCATTTGCATTTGGTTCCCAGCTTCATTTGGTTTCCATTTGCATTTGGTTCCCAGCTTCAATTTGATTCCATTTGTATTTGGTTCCCGGCTTCATTTGGTTTCCATTTGTATTTGGTTCCCAGCTTCATTTAGTTTCCATTTGCATTTGGTTCCTATGTACATTGCTTTTTGCATGCGAGGAGACAACTTTTCGTTCTTAAAGGGATATCCAGCGTACAGCAAATATACGTTAAGCTTTTAACTCTCTGCGATTATAAAACAACTTTGTGAATTAATAGAAGCTAAACATTCCCTTTAATGGAAATACCCTTCGTAGCGTATTTTTATTGGATTATTGCACACGCTCCAATTGGCGCCAATAAAGGCAGACACTATTGTTCCATTGTAAGTCTACAGTGACGTCACACTAATCCACTGCACATTGTTACGAGACTTGAGGTCGATAGTTTGAGAATGTTAACAGGATCAATAAAACATTATGTTCTTGTAGAATTTTTAAAATATATATGAGGTGAATATTTTGTTGGAGGAATTTACATGACAGACAAGACGTTTGCATGAGTTCGGTTCGGAGATAAATTATAGGCCTATGTGAAGTATTATCAATGGATGCCAATGGCAACCCTTCGACTCAAGATAAGCATTACATAAAGAGAGACATTTCAACATAGTTGCCAAGGTTACTGCCCCAGTTCGTGCAACGGTTTAATTAATATGCCAGATACGAACATTTCTAACGTTAAGCCCATGTCAAAAATTTGTCAACTAGATGATGGTAAATTATTGATTGAAATTTCAGTTTAATGCTTGTTAACATTCAATTGAATATGAAAGGCACTCGTGGCAATTTTAAACAATTAAAGTATGAAACAGTCGTCGTCAACGACCCAGTGCACTTTTCTATGTAATTTTTTCTCTCCACCTTTCGCCTAGCTATCGCCGTTCGTTAATGATTAAGCCCTCCAGCTGGTGCAAATAAATAAACCTTTCAAGTTCATATTTGCTAAGGGAGTGAAACATCGAGTGTCAGTTTTCCTACAAAACCTTTTTTGGTAAAATACAAACAAACAAAAACATAAAGAATTTTACACTGCTGAGGATAAGTTCAACTATAGAACTCGACGGCTGTTTTCATAAAGGAATAGTCAGCCATGACTCTGCAGTAACGTTGTCATTCATTTTTTTCTTACTGGTGGGCGTCATATTATAATGATATGCATGAATTTACTCAATGCCTCTCTGTGCTGTGTCTTTTCGTACTTTATATATGTATATTAAAGGAACATTACAGAATCGGTAAGAAAAAAACTTGTAAAATATACTTTTTGATCACAGATTTACATAAAACTTACACGGTCTAATGATGATGATAGTAGAAAACACCCCTTGAAATATTTCTGTCTGAAATGCCATATTTGATGAGAAATGAATAAACTAATTCTCCGATTGGAGTTTATCGCTCAGTGAGCGTTTTATTCATTTGTTGAATCTATATGATTTCATGCAAATGTGTAATCGGTTTTTCACTATTTTCTCGTGACCCAGATGGCCGATCGATCTCAAACTTCTACAAATTTGTCAGTTTATGTCTATGGTGGATTACATAAAGTGCTTACACTGCCAGCAACTGTTTTGTTAGCAAAAACCAATTCTGTAATGTTCTTTTAACTTCATAAACCTATACTAATCATCGTAAAGAAAAAGATAACCCTATAAATATGAGGACGATTATGAGGATCGTAATTATACGATTTTGGACGACGTTTTGACTTAACACTATGGGAAGTATTACACATTATATTCGGTACTTTTCCGAGTTCTGTGAAAAAAAAAATTAATACCGCATGCATATCACTCCAGTGGGATTGCGCGTTGTTTTTTAAAACTACAAAACGCTAAGTAATCTAAAAAATAACCTTGGCCGTCACTAAAAAAACAAAATGGCTACCGTCAATGACAAAGGACCATAGTGTAAACAGCGTGTCGGTTGATTCGAGGCACTGGCCTAAGAGACTCACGAGCCATAGGTTGAAAAAGAAAGCTATAAACACGTAGGTCTATTTCAAATAACTTCGTCTACTCTGATATCGCAATAATTTAACTCAGTGGAGATGTGTCGATTTTGATGCGCGTTTAAAGGAACATTACAGAATTGGTTGTTGCTAACAAAACAGTTGCTGGCAGTGTAAGCACTTTATGTAATCCACCACATACATAAACTGACAAACCTGTAGAAGTTTGAGATCGATCGGCCATCTGGGTCACGAGAAAATAGTGAAAAATCGATTACACATTTGCATGAAATCGTATAGAATCATCAAATGAATAAAACGCTCACTAAGCGATAAACTCCAATCGGAAAATTAGTTTATTCATTTCTCATCAAATATGGCATTTCAGACAGAAATATTTCAAGGGATGTTTTCTACTATTATCATCATTAGACCGTGTAAGTTTTATGTAAATCTGTGATCAAAAGTATATTTTTACAAGTTTTGTTCTTACCAATTCTGTAATGTTCCTTTAAAGGGAGGGTTTACTTTTGGTAATTATTCCAAAAATTAATAACCATAACAAATGACTTGGTAAGAAGCACTGCATGCAGCTGTTGATAATGTATAACATTTTGAGAAACGATTAAGGAATGTGGTTTTTGAGAAAGGGATTTAAACAATTTTCAATCTGAGAAACGTTTAATTCAATCTCAGATTGTGTATTCCAATTACGGATTATTCTTCCTGCGTGGTCATAACCGCTCCAGACAGTCAGCGACCTCAAAAACCCTACCACCTTCTAATACGAAATCGTTTACATATTAGTTTTATTGTACATATCTACATTTTTATAGGATATACTTTGCATTTCCTTTGTATCAATTCCATTTCCTAGAATGTCTCAATACAATTGTGTCGAGCCACATGTACACAAAGAACCGCAACGCCTTTAAGCCAGGGCAATTGTATTGTACACTTGTATATAAATAGCAAAAACTAAATCAATCAATCAATCAATCAATCAATAAACTAGCTGTTTTGCCTTTCCAAAATCGGCTATGATACTATTTGCTATTTAGCCCTGTGATTAAAGATGGCCGACACAAGTTTTGGCAGAACATGTTGGTTTGTTAAAAGAGCAAAATAACCTTTGACCTTGAATGCGTGACCCTCTAACCCTTATCATCGTGGGATCCTTCAGGCAGATGGGTTCCACGCTGAGTAGCGTTGCAACTAGACCAGAGCCTAATTTCACAGAGTTGCTTGAGCAGTAAATATTGCTTAACAATTTTCTGCTAAGCAGAAATCAGCAGGATACCAGTCACAAACTGTACATGTGACATGTTAGTTTATCCGGTAACCTTATTCTGGTAAGCATAGTTTTGTTGTGCTTGTCTACTTTTTGTGCTTAACCCTTTAGCCACTGGACTACCCATCCCAAAGCTGTACACTGTTACACGCGGTAGGAGAAATCGCTCACCAGCTTGTGTTTATTTGGAGAAATAAAAGTAACATCAAAATGAACTATATGGTCAAGTCATTAGCAATCATTTTTAATTTCACCCTTTCACATTTGCCTTTGCTAAATGTTAACGCTAATGATGATTACATAATTGTAGCTCTCACCAACACCACGCTCCTTTGTAACAAAAAATGTAATTTTCTTTCATCATGGTGATACTGTAAAAAATTAATGCCTAGCGATTAATCAGAACGAGCATTCCCTGACGCCAGGTAAAAGCCTTCACAAAAAAGTACATTGTGTCTTGCACTAAAAATAACCGCCAAAAAATTTACCGATAACCGTTAACGAGAGGCACTTATTGTTCCCAGGGACTTATCACTAGCCGACTTGAAATAAACTGTATAATTATTAAATTACGATATTAACGAGAAGGTCAAAACATTGTTTTCGTAAATAGGTATAATAAGCCTTGGGTGTTCTTAAAAATTTGAACCAAGTTTCTAGCAACTTTCTGCAAGAGTCTTAAAGGCCCTGTACACTATTGGTAAGATTGAAAAACACAATGTTCACAGATTCACACATAACTTACATGATATAAAGTAAGTAATGGTAGAAAGGGTTCCTTAAAATATTTCTGCCTAAAATGCTATCGTTTCTGAGAAACGAGTAAAACAATAGTAATTATCGCGCGCGATAATTTGAAAAAACAGAAAACACATAAGATCTCTTTTCACTATTTTCTCGTGACCTCGATGACCAATTGAGCTCAAACTTTCACAGGTTTGTTTGTTCATGCATATGTTTAATCACACAAAATGTGGACACTGATTTTGAGCTGTTACCGAAAGTGTACAATACCTTTAAATAACTAAACATTTTTTCAGCAAACTCTTTCAGCTGCTCTTTGAAATTGAGCCCTGCTGGAAGAGTGCTGCATTTAGAGTGGCTTGGGGAAAAATACTCATCTGCACTCTCACCAGTAAAAGTTCAGGCTCTTTTATAATCCTCTAGGAAATGTTCTAGTTGTAAGAAACCCATCTTTAAATTTCACCCAATACTTTGAACCCATCTGTCAATACTAAGAGAAAGATGTTCTGCTCTGAGAAGTTTGATGGTTGCTTACAAGAAATGTACGATTAGCAAGCTCGGGGAATGATTTCTTTAATTCTTAGACAACAAGCAAGGCATCCTCGAGGATGACAGTCACCAATATTTATTTACGATTTTCGGTGCAAGAACCAACTTCCAAATAAGTTTAAACTCTAACCTGCTAAAGTAGATTCTTGTGTACCCTTCGAAACCCTAAAACGAAACCGTTGCTAACTGGCACTTGACCGACCGTACTTTGATGGCCTTCCTGAAATACTTCACATCGGTTAAAACTACCCTTCGATCGTTATTGAGTGGGAAAGTTGAACATTAACGAAAAGAATAAAACAAAACAATATGACAAAGTAGCATAGACTCAGCGGTTTTTGTAGACACAGTGTTTAAAGTCCATTACAACAACGCCCAATGCCGCCCACATTTTCGCAATAACAGATCGAATATACCTTGCTCATGACACACTCTGACTGTGTGCCGAGTTCCTTATCATCAAAGGCACAACCCCACCACCAAAACTGGTGTACGTGCGGGAAAATAATAATGATCCCAAACATGTAACTCTTGTCTTGTCAAATCTGCATCAGCAGACCAGAAACACAAGAACAAACACCCTTCAGGAAACCACAACCATTAATCAGTTCTTTCTAGCCGTATATTTCATAGCTAAAAGGAAAATCCCTTTGTGCTATGGTTAAAAATTTTCCTTTATATCGAGAAATTGTATTTTGATTTAACGTTGGTAAATACTGAGAACTCCCTGCAGATCAATTCTTGTCAGCTTCACAAGAGAAAAGGCCCTCGTGTCCTTCGATTTAAGTGTATCCTCACTGAACTCAATTATCCCCCCTACGCACATGTAGTACCACTTGTGTCGTTGAAATCATATTCATATTCTTTTACAGATGATAAATTATGAAGATGCGGTGATTCCTTGAGCAAGCTCCATAAGATTTCTTAAAATAGAACTTGAGACTTTGATGGATGGGAGTCTCGATGTGATCGGAGAAGTGTCTCACGACACTTCTAAGTCTTTTAAATTATATGTGGTGTTTGACTTTAGTTTTGTACTGTATTGTGATAATGAATCATTTTTTCCTAACCGTAAAGGTTGACCTTCGTTGAATGTTTCAAGAGGTCAAGAAACGCGATCTAAATAAACATTATTCAACGGAACTGTTTTTGTCACTGGTTGCAACCGCAATATCCGGGGCAGACACAGTGTACACAGATCTGCATAACTGTTATAAGGTTAAAAAAAACTATATCCTAAAATAATATCCAATTCAGTAACTCAACACCCAAACTGTTGTTCTCTGATTATGGTGGGATGCCTGATCCCATGGAAAGCATAATGAGTTTATTAGTTCAGTCCTCAGTCCAACACCATTCAGTAACTCAACACCCAAACTGTTGTTCTCTGATTATGGTGGGATGCCTGATCCCATGGAAAGCATAATGAGTTTATTAGTTCAGTCCTCAGTCCAACAGAATCAAACAAAACTATGTTAGGTTTGTGCTGGTGCTAATGAACTTCATAGCCAGTATGCTGAAATATCTCAAACAAGTATGAATTGTTTTTTTTTCCTTTCCTGTGCCTTTAAGCTTGATATCGGTCAAGCGTAGATAACCATTATTCACTTCAGCAACACACGAGGTCACTCTGTTTGAAACCATCCCACACCGACCGTACAGCTACACTTTGTTTGCCTTAAGGGAGAGTCGTGGATTGATTAATACTCCAAAAATTATTGACCATAAAAACGTACTTGGTGAGAAGCAATGCAGGCTGTTGATAGTGTAAACTATTTTCAGAAAGGATTCCTTTCGAAGTAAAATGGTTTGGAAAATGTTTAACCCTAAACCTAGAGTTACAGATTGTTGTTGTAAATATTATTAATGTTTTAATTAAATTAAAATTTGTCATTCAAATTTAAATCAAAAGTTGAATTTTTGATCGAAGTTACTTTTTTTTCTTTCTAGATTTAAAACACGTTCATAAAAACACCACCAACAGCAACAGCAACCCTTTTAGGACAATCATCTCGCCCCGACCTTTAAACTTCGAAATATTTTCTTTCAAAAGTTAGCACTAATTAAGATGAGAGTTAATGATTATTTTCATACTTTTTTATGGAGTTTAGAAATTAGGACTTCTCCTTTAAATAAAAATCACCCCTTTTTATTGCGTCAGACGTTATGCAGACTGAATGCAAATGTTACCGCATTTAATACCCCTATAGGAAGTCAAGCCTAACAATACTTAGTTCATTACAGTTCAGTTCAGAAACACATTTATTTCCATACTTCTCTGAAAAATAACGACAAGTACTTATTTAATAACAATAGGCAGCAAAAAAGCAGGATAAATGTAATAAATAGGGTAAGAAAAAGCTAAACATATATACTAACTAACAATACTCCATTCATTCTATTGAATCGCATTCACGAATATATCATTCTGAATGACATTGTAATTCTTTTTGCAACGAAAATGCTTTCTGATGTACATGTTTGGGCCAGCCAACAGACAGGTGCACGTTGACATAATAGTCACTAATTGTATCCATTTGCTGCTTGATTCCAGTAGCTTGCTCAGTCTTCGAAGTTCAGGATTTTTGTATTTTTAATTTGTCATTTGTCAGTTGAAAATTGAACTCGATCTGAAAACCATCCATTGTTTGAAACTGGAGATACCACATTTACTGCCACTATCTTAAAATATTGTTCTGAATGGCGCAATTCTCGGAGTATAGAAAAGTTCACTTCTCCTTTATCCCGGCAAATGAAACTGACCTGACCAATTGACCTCAATAAGGCTGGCTGACCCACTGCCAGCCCAGCTCCAAACCCCTGGGACAACCCACGCAGCACTCCCTCCCGAAACCCTCTTCAAAACGGCATTCCAACAACTACAACAACATCGGACTCCTTAAACCTCACCCACTTCCTATCGCGACACCAAACCCCATCGTCCATTGTTTCTCACAATAACACAAGCACTATGCTTAAAGGAACATTACAGAATTGGTAAGAAAAAACTTTTTGAGGTATCGCTGACTGTCTGGAGCGGTTATGTCCACTCAGGAAGAATAATCCGTAATTGGAATACACAATCTGAGATTGAATGAAACGTTTCTCAGATTGAAAATTGTTTAAATCCCTTTCTCAAAAACCACATTCCTTAATCGTTTCTCAAAATGTTATACATTATCAACAGCTGCATGCAGTGCTTCTTACCAAGTCATTTGTTATGGTTATTAATTTTTGGAATAATTACCAAAAGTAAACCCTCCCTTTAAAGGAACATTACAGAATTGGTAAGAACAAAACTTGTAAAATATACTTTTTGATCACAGATTTACATAAAACTTACACGGTCTAATGACGTTGCTAGTTGAAAACATCCCTTAAAATATTTCCGTCTTAAATGCCATATTTGATGAGAAATGAATAAACTAATATTCAGATTGGAGTTTATCGCTCAGTGAGCGTTTTATTCACTTGTTGAATCTATATGATTTCATGCAAATGTGTAATCGGTTTTTCACTATTTTCTCGTGACCCAGACGGCCGATCGATCTCAAACTTCTACAGGTTTGTCAGTTTATGTATATGGTGGATTACATAAAGTGCTTACACTGCCAGCAACTGTTTTGTTAGCAAAAACCAATTCTGTAATGTTCCTTTAAGGGTGCATGGTTTGCGGGAACCAACCCGTAGTAAATGACCCTGGTAACTGCCTCAGAAACACCGCCAAGTGAGAAGAATATTCTCCTCTTTGCGCAACTCCCCCGGTACTTCTGTTCTGCAACAAAATCCAGGGAAGTCTAAGGAAAAAGTCCCACAAGTAACGCACAGTCATCTCAAGAACCATTAACCTATTTATTTTTTGCATTCTTCACTCAGATTCACAACATCGAAATAAAAATCACCGAGGAGGACTCAATGAGTAAACTTCCATTGCTTTCAAAGAGTACACTATATCCGAGCTCAAGCTCTGGTGTTTCTGATCTCCAGAGTGCTGGTCGGCTCCCGGTCTTGGCACTTGTGCCCTTGAGCATGAATTGCTTTGTCTACCGGACGGAACGGACATTAAACCGTAGGTCCCGACGTGTACTACTCGTCCACGTAAATAACCCAGAATATCCAGGGAGGCTGATGGGGATTAACCCCGGTGTTTCTGCTTCACATAGCAAACACCCTTGGTTACAGGTTTCCTCAGGCTTGCGAGCTACAGTGATTAAGTTCACTTCTGACGCATCTTTAGTTTCATTACGAGAAATATGTAGGCTAATAATAATAATGGAACAAGATTGCATGCAGGTGTAGACGATCCCTACACCAGCCACTTTCATATAGAACCCGCTTTCCCCTCCATACTGTCACCGACAAACATGACTGAAATCAAATTCCACATCACGGTTCAAAACTCACTGCCCTAAATTTGATTTCTTTTTTACTAACCAAACAAGAATTCCATTCAAATTGCCTTTGAATTATTTGTAGGAAGAGCTGTTCTCTCTGATCAGTTTATATTTTACTAAATGAATAATTCATGATCCAGTAGATAATTATGCACAATGAGCCAATCTATTCAACCCAAACCAATTTACCGAAGCTATGTGAAAAATTGTACTGGACTCGTTCTTATAAAATTTAAAAATGATGTCGTCCCGATGAGATTTCGAAGTTTTATTTGCATAAATTTGTCCTATTCGGAAAAGATGGGCAATATAAAATGCCTGGCATCATTATGATTATGTTCATCCTAGCTATATCCTAGCTAGATTCCTACCTTATACAAATCTGTTGTTCTGCCGTCCCAACACACTGCTGTTGAATAAAACTCACCGATTGATTCCACGTAACAGAAGGGTCGCGAAGTGAATGTGTGTAATGATAAACCGACCCGCACCGGACTGTGCAATGTGTGTGTGTGTGTGTATGGGTGTGGCGTAGACTTGCCTCTAGTCATCTCCACGTTTCAGATCACCCGATAAATCAATTCGGTTTGTTTTAGAAATTAATGTCAGGTGGAAATTTTTTCACGACACATTAACCAAATTGACGTTTTTGAGATGCAAAAAAGTTGAGGAGTGTTAAAGTATTTCATTTCTAATTAATGGACTGCTTGATTGAATGGTTTTATACAATGATTGATTCATTGATTGATTGTTTGGTTGGCTGATGATAATATGGTTTTACGGTCTCAATTGGTTGGTCGACCACAACTGGTCGCCTGTAAAATTGCCTCGTGAAACATGGCCTGTTTATGTGTTAGTACATGTACATGTGTGTAGAACACAATGACAAGTTAATAAACTACCATTCATCATGCAGTCGAAATAGACCATCAATACAAACTCGTTTTGCAGGCAAAAAGCTTTCTTCGTTGAAGCAAATTTAGTTTTTAAAGGGTTTGTTATCTTCAAAAAATGCACACGGATAACATGCATCTACTTAATTTTCTTTACAAATATAATATAAACAAAGACGTATTAAATAATAGTGACAATAAGAAAATAAATTCGTGCGTTAGTATCACTGTCGTAGGTGTCTTCGTTTGAATGTATAAATTATTCTTCTGATCCACTGTTGACCCACAAGAGAATAAGAAAACAACAATTTCTCTTGTCTATGTTGTAGTTGTTTGATTTCAAAGTCAGGATGTCACGTGACACGTACATGGAAACTACTTTTCACAATTCTACAATGCTTCAATTCCAGCTTGTTTCCCTCTTCCAGTATTTTATTATCAAAAATATGGACGGACCTGGAAAACATATTTAACTTATTACTCAATTTCCCTTTCTAAAATATATTAACAGTGTAAAAACATAAGACAAGGCAGAAAATATTCAACTATTTGTCCGAAAGAAATTAATACACACACAAAGCTGTAGACGACTATTGCGCAAGAAAAAACAAAACAAAAAACAGGAAACAAAAGCAAACAATTCCTGACAAACACGATCGTTCTTCCATTAAAAAAACAAACTTAATCCTGATCACCACATGTGATGAAATGTTCACAGTTATAATGAAAATTTAAAGAGGATGTGAGGTTATTTTTGTTTTCTGTTTCTGTGAGTTCGCCCGTAACAAGCCACTCTTGGGGAGGGGCTACAAGAAGAAAATAATGAAAATAATTCAAGGGAGCTGAAGGTAGGAATTGATATTCCTCTTAAAACAGTCTAGATTGTAGGATGGAGGGAAACATGCACCAGGCAAGGAGTTCCAGAGAGATGCAGTACGTGGAATAAAGCTGTTGGAATAGCTCTTTGTTCTACATCTCAGCAAAGCAAGAGTGTATGGGTGAGAAGAAGCAGAAAGCCTGGTTTCACGCTCAAACACCCTGATAGGAGGAACAGGTCGGAATTACTCTTCTAAAACACAATCCTGTATCTGTCTTTAAACCAGAAATAAAGACCCACGGCTTTAAATCCTCGAAGCAAAAACTAACGGACATAATTTTGTTCGCAACGTATACATCAACACCACAATATCATAATTAAATCATTTAAATCAACTCACCGGGCACAAAAGAGAGAATGATCTATAATTGCTCTTCTCTTAATGGATGAATTCAAATAGATTTTTCAGGGATTCGGTGATCTTGATTTCTTCTTCAGCTGTAGATTTCGCAGTTCCCTCGGTAGATCAGGGCTTCGTAATGGCCGATGCGACCACTTCTCTCTCTTTATATTAATAGTACAATGTAAAGTTCGAGTGTTGATCCGTCTCCAAAACAAGTTACCCTCCCTTCGAGATTGCTGTTAATATTTGAACGAAAAAGGTAATTATTGACATGCAATTAAGGAAAGAGAAACAAGGACACAAACGTCTATCCAGTCAAACCGTATCTTTGTCTAAACTTGAACTTTAGATTGCCATGAACGACGTCATTGGACCGTTTAGCCAATCAGAGTGTTTGTATTTTAACCCGTGACGCATCTTAGTAAATAGGGGTCGTGTTTGCAGTGTCAATACCAAAATGATACAGATTGAAATGCATGATTAGATTAGACTCTGCAATGACTCAAATGAAACATCTCTGCCACCGAGTCTTTTGGATAATCACAATTTCGGAACCCTTCACAGTGGATGTTGTCTGAAAGACTTTTAATCCTATATGAATGAAGATATTTACAAACCTCTGAAAATTTCAGTTCGAAAGGTAGTACCGTTTTTATGATATCGCAGAAAATCTGGGGTGGTTTTTTCCACGCAGGAAGATTAATTCGTAATTGGAGTACACAATCTGAGAAACTTTTCATGCGCGAAATGTGTCTATTAATATAACATAATATACAAACGTCACAAAGATTCACATTTACAGAAATTGTGTATAACATTTCAGACTTCCTCATGTCCGTATAGCCTACAAAGTTGTTATGATAAATGTGTACTTATTACAAATAGTTAATGTTGTTCGAGTTGTTACATTAATGTTTGCTTTGTTCAATATTATAAAATGTTGACATGAAAGTTTCGTACTTAAATTCAATGGAGTTGCAATTGCAAGAACTCACAAATGACTAGTATCGAGTCTATTGATAACAGCCGGCCACTGTCCTTTTGTGAAATTGAACTCATGGGCCACGATAGTGTAAACAATGACCAGATGACAACGCTTTGTATACTGATATTATCAACAAGGTCGGTAGGATAGGTTGTACAAATAAATTCAGTTGGATTGGGTGTTAAATATAAACCCGTTGTTATTTTTTTGAGATCAATGTGAGAGTTTTTTTCACTGGCGATGGCATTACGGGGTTGAGATAACTGTTCATGGTCACGGACACGGTCACACTTTGGGGCCGACGTGCCAAAATAAAAGAATTTGGGTGTTAGGTGGAATCGGATAGTTATGTGAATTCCCCATCATGCTGGTCTATGTAGATTAGTATCTTTCTTCTACTTCAATAGATAAAATGAGCTAGGAAATGAAGTTCGGCAGGTTCGGACTGCGAAAGGGGTGGGGAGGGAGGGGGCGTGGAGGAGGGGTTTAGGTGGATTTGGTGGTGGTGGTGGTGGTTGTATTGGGTCGGTGGTCAGGCGTCGGGGGGGGGGTGTATCGATGACCGGCAACTGCTTTTACGTTCATCTTTAATTAGTCGATTATGTGCATTTTTTTTTTTAAAGTTCAAATTCACAAGTGAGCCAATCAGTCTTCTCGGTCACTTTTGAATAAAGGCAACGTGACAAAGATGGTGGCTCACCAGTGACTAGTGTTCTAGTCTTTTTGGTGACCTTGAGACAAAGTTTTCAAGAGTGGAAAACGTAAGGGACAGCCTTTCGGATTTTCCTATACTATGGACCTTTCGGACATGCATAATTTCAGTAGGGCGCCCTCGGCTAGAGGTCAAAAGAAGGTTACTCATTGGCCCGTCCTGTGCACCGCACGTACTGCTCAGTTTCCATTGTTTCATCATCGTTTTCTTCTAAGATGGCGGCGTGATGACGTGAATAGACGAGGTCCTTAGATCTTAATTATGTTATAGCTCAACTTTCGGATCTTTTGGGGTGAAGCTATGTGATTTTTGTCCGGTAACCGGGCAACATATTCTTACACATTGGACCAAAATGTAATCACTACTAGAGATTGAATTGAACGGTCATTCTATCTGGAGACATTCCATGACGTCACATTATGGTATGTGATGTGCGTATCTCTTACTCATTACCGCTGTGTTAGTGAAATATACAACGGAGAGATTCCTGGAATTCTCTAAGTAAGGGATTGCTCAAATTGTCATTATACAGCTTGTCAGGATGTGCAATGTTCTAGATACGAGAGTTAATTATCTTGTTCACGGCACACAGACAGTCTTCATTATCCAAGTGGACATAATCAATTTGATTTGACCCACCTTTCAAGACTTAAGCACAATTAAAAGTCCCAATGAAGCAAATGAAGGTATACCCTAAATAATGTAGACTTGATCACGCAGTGCATGATCACGTATTTTGGGGCCGTGGTAGAAAGTATGTTTGCCTCCTTTTCTTATTTAGTCAGTACGGGAGGATTTTTTTTTTTATGCAGCACACGTCGGCTATAGAGTCAACAGTTAAGGGATAGGAAGAACAGCCTATCCCTTAACTGTTGACTCCATAGCCGACGTGTGCTGCAGAAAACATAATCGCGTACGGGAGCCGTGTTTGAAAGGGATGATTAATCGACCAGAAGCGACTGATGCGACTGCTGCATCTGAGACGGAGTTGAATTTAACACAAAATGGCTGCTCAAAAATAACTATGTACTCCAAATGTGTTCAATAAAAGATTTTCTTTGCCACGCTCAACGTGGCGTTTTTTTTTACAAACAAAAATGTATAAATTGTTCTTATTATTTGGTAGTAAGACGATGTTGAATCAATAGAAACAGCACGTTCCTCAGCAGTTTCTCCTAAGTCGGGCTCGGTGTTTGGTCAACTGTTGCAGCTACGCGCGAATTAATTGTTTAAAATTTACAATGGTTGAGTGGAAATGTTTTGTATGCAATGCTGAAAAAAGCAGGTTAGGTATAGCAATTAGGTTATGATGATTGATTTATTTGGCACAGTGACTTTTTTTTTTTACACTCAATGTAGTTACAATATACCAATTGTGCTCTTTAAAGGACGTTACAGAATAGGTAAGAAAAAAATTGTAAAATATACTTTTTGATCACAGATTTACATAAAACTTACACGGTCTAATGATGATGATAGTAGAAAACATCCCTTGAAATATTTCTGTCTGAAATGCCATATTTGATGAGAAATGAATAAATAATTTTCCGATTGGAGTTTATCGCTCAGTGAGCGTTTTATTCATTTTTTTAAAAAGTTGAATCTATAATGATTTCATGCAAATGTGTAATCGGTTTTTCACTATTTCCTCGTGACCCAGATGGCCGAGATCGATCTCAAACTTCTACAGGTTTGTCAGTTTATGTCTATGGTGGATTACATAAAGTGCTTACACTGCCAGCAACTGTTTTGTTGCAAAAACCAATTCTGTAATGTTCCTTTAAGTCACTCGACCTATAGGTGAGCGATTTATCCTACCATACCGCGTGTAACAGTGTACCGCTTTGGGCGGCTGGGCGGTCCAGTTGCTAAAGGGTAGTTTACTAAAGCAATGGTTGTACTTTTTTATTTGGGAATTTAATCACTTCGAAATGGATCGTCAATGTAATAGATCTAGAAAGTAGGATGTGGCTGTATATGGAATTGTAAACTCACACCTTGTTACTGTACGCCTGCACGCACCCTCCATAATGGAGCCGGTGAGGGCGGGCGTGCAGTTAAGCAGGTGAGAGTTAATAAATCCATGTACGACCACAGGCCTGCTTTAATCATGGTGACAGTGCCTCGTTAACGTGTCTATGCTTACTTCAGTATCTTAGTGTAAAACCAACATAAAACATAATGGACAGATTACAAACTAATTTAGGAACCAAATGTTTCCCGCCATTACTGCCATGTTGTCCCCTTGCCTAATAATATCTGATGTGTTGACTTTTCAAGGAAAAGAAAGGATTGTGACGTGCACACTCTTTTGCGCTCGTCATGTGCAGATATCAACCCGGTTTTTGTGGGGAAAAAAAACCCAAAACACATTCTTCTGTCGCAAAAAATAGCAGAATGGAGTGTCAATTAGTTAGTTGTCAATGAATAAGTTATTTATTGACTCTACTATACAAATCTTAAGAAAGTTTATTAGAGTAGATGAATAGAGTTCACAAAACGTTAACCTTTCAACTTCTCGTTTAAAGTTGATACTAAGTTAGATTTAATTGAAAATTTGATGAAATTTAAGACAGCAGTTTGTAAATTTATCAATTAAGCATCAAGTTTAACAAATTCATTTTGAATTCAATTCACATTTTTTTTTTTTAAATAAAATCAGAGAATATTTAAACTTAATGCAGATTCGAAGAAAAAATGCACGCATACGAATTAAATTTACAAAACAAGTATCAATATTTAAAAACGATCATAAACTCTAGATGTCATGAATATTTTAAATGGAAATGTTGGTCGTGTGGCTTCCTTTAAAGGTAGGGTCATAGATTCATGAGAAACGATTCATGAACGAATCGTTTGTCTGATCATGGAGATAGCTCAGATTAAAATGTTTTGGGGTAATATAAAATATCCAAACCATATCACTTCGAAGGGAATCCTTTATCAAAATGGTTTATACTTTCAATAGCTGCGCAGTGCTTCTCATAAGTGTTTATGGTCACTAGTTTATGGAGTACTTGCCAGTAATGTCTGACCCTAACCCTCTAGTTCATGCACGGCCCGAGTTTGCTGAAAAAATGCCTAGTTATCAAGACTCTTGCAGAAAATTGCTAGAAACTTGGTTCATTTTTTAAAAGATACCCAAGGCTTATAAGGCCCTATTTACGAAAACAATGTTTTGAACTTTTCGTTGATATTGTCATTTAATAATTACAGCTTATTTCAATTCGGCAAGTGATAAGTCCCGGGAACAATAAGTGCCTCTCGTTAACGGTTATCGGTAAATTTTATGGCGGTTATTTTTAGTGCAATACACAATGTACTTTTGTGAAGGCTTTTACCTAGTACAAAATGCTCATACTGACTAATTGCTAAGGCATTAGCGTTTTACAGTATTTAGTCATTAGCGTTAACATTTAGCAAGGCAACTGTTAAATGGGAAAATTAAATATTATTGCTAATGAATTTTATTTAATGACTAGTTCCTTTTTTGATGTTACTTTTATTTCTCCAAATAAACATCAAGCTGGTGAGCGATTTCTCCTACCGCGTGTAACAGTGTACCGCTTTGGGCGGCTGGGCAGTCCATTGGCTAAAGGGTTAAAGAAACCCCGACTGAAGGCTGATTGTGGTGTGAGCTAGAGGAATTAAGCTATTGTTTTTCACAGACAGTAGTATCAGCAGAATCGGTGCCTGTTTGTAAGCATGGTGTGCTGGGGAAAAATTGCAGAACGAACTCATTAACCCGTGAGAACGAGGTTGACTCAAACAGTTTTTACAGCTTTTCATCCTCGCTAACGTAGCTCTCTGATTGGTCAGGTTTTTCTGAATCTGGGTCTGGTCTGGTGCTGATGACGCAACACACCAACAGAAGAGAAACACTCTGTAAGAGAGATAGGTACAAGACACTGTGTTACCATGAGCCTGCTTTATTTCAAGGAAATAATTGTATTAAATTTTAAATAAGCAATTTAATTTATTAGATAGAGTGAAAAATGAACAACGTTAAACTATATTAGGCCTAACAAGCAAAAATAAGCAGGGTACAAGTTACAGATTGTACATGTGACATGGTACTATGGCTGATAATCTTATTCTTGTAAGCATAATTTTTGTTGTGCTTAACTACTATTTGTGCTTAAGCAGCTCTATGAAATTGGGTCCAGGATTTGACAGAGAGCAGACAAAAACGTAAAATAAATAATTTGAATGTTCTAGTGGACCTTTGAGACGCTAGGTGGCAGCAAACCTACCAGGTAAATCCATTGTTCTCAGCAATGTGTGCATGCTTAGAGCTACGTAAACAATGGAATTTTACCTGGTAATGTCTGCTGCCATCTAGCGTTCAAAAGTCTCCCTTACCTCCAGAGCTACCATGATGAGCGAGATCATTCCTAGAGTGTTGATATTTCTAAGTTGAAATGAAACAACTGCCTCAGAGCATCCCTGCAAAAGGAGACAAAGATTAAATTGACCTTTGACCCAACGGTTTTGGTTGCAACTGTATGTTTCCATAGCAGCCTCTTCTCAAGTGAACGATGATTGGTCAAGGACAGAGTTTACATAAGCTAGAAAAGGGGCGTGACTTGTGTTTTTGTTTGTTTTGACGTTCAGTATAATAATTACTAACAAGCAAAAGAACAATTAAAATAAATGTGGAATTAAACACTTAGTTTTTTGTTATAAATATAATATATATTAGAAAAGTTGTTTAATGCGCTTTTGTGTATTTTAATATCAGAGGGTAACACCAACATCAAGATAAAGTACTTTCAAAACTGATTCAGTAAACATGTAGGGCCCAATTTCATAGAGCTGCTTCAGCACAAAAAGTAGCTAAGCACAACCAAAATTATGCTCGCCAGAATAAGGTTACCAGCCAAACTACCATGTCACATGAACAATTTGTGACTGGTATCCTGCTCATTTCCGCTTAGCAGACAAATGTTAAGCAATATTTTCTGCTTAAGCAGCTCTAAGAAATTGGGCCCAGGTGTTATGAAGGGTCTTGGATATATTAAAGTGTTTTTGGGTACTCGCCTTATCATAAACAAGCTGAGGTTTGTCCGGTTGTCCGGGGGAACCAAGATTACATCCAGTTCTATTCTTGGGAATGCAGCAAGATTGAGGGACAGCAAAACCTGCGTTTTCAACTAAACTTGAAAAGTAGGAATCTTCCCAGTCGCTTGGGCCACCAACTCCACAACATCGTTTCTGATAAAAGATTTTAAAAATACAAATGAATCAAACGGGAGTTAGCTTTTGCAAACTGCCATATAAACTCAAATGACCTGTGATTTTTAAATGTATTATATAGGATTTGTAGAGCTGACAATAGTCATAATGTCATTATCATAATGTTATTGTCATTGTCGATGTCATTGCCATTGAATTGAAAATATTTCCTTACCGTCTCTTGAATTCCATTGTAGCCATCATCCACAAAGCCACCTTTGCCGAACTCGTTCTTAATCTGATCCGTCATTGTTTTAACGGTGTTCGCTTCAACCTGAAAAATAAAAATAAGATCACAATAGTTGTGCAATCCCTTTGTTCCCCAATCCACTGCCTCCCTCAGTCTTTCCCCGTTGACTGTTTCCTGTTACCTATAGATATTTCCTGATAAACACCATCTCTAACGTGGGCAAGCCAAAAAGTTTGATTGGCAGGGGGAGGGGTGTTGGAAACCTTAGAACCTAGCACGGGCTTTCAGCAAGACATCTAGAAGCCTGCTACAAAGAACAGGGGGCTCCACTTTATCAGAGGGTTAGATCAGGGTAGGTCTGTATGTCTGTACAATTTTGCGCACGAAGTATAGTTATGAGTGAAACAACTTTCAGCCCCTAAGCAACATAACTCTGGGAGCCGATCCCCCTCTTGGATATGTGGAATAGTCCAGTCTAGGATATCACGGACTTCAACTCCCCCAGTGCATTGTATTTTGGAGAAAACGTGAAACTTACATGTGCAATGACTTGGTGTTACCAGCGCTCACCTGAGGGTTTGTTGCCATGGCAAGTTAGATTCTTGTTAATAAACCAAACCTATATTTTAATTTTAAAAAAGCTATCCAGTGTTATACATACCTGTTCCCTGCCGACAAATGCAAGAATACCCATGACCAGTTCAGCCAAGACTATGCAAAGCATTACACCAAAATACTGGAAGACAGAAATAAAACAACCAGCCAAATTTCATAAACGACCAATACAGGAAACAAACTATTTTGAAATAATAATACAGGGCATTCTACGGTCACAGCAGTGAGTGCTAAAGACAAGAAGAGCGCCCTCTATAGCTTTCATATAAAGCGAATTATGCGGTTGCAAACGAACTCGGAGGACGGTGAATTTGGGACAGCTACTTGTCAGAAAACTAGGGAGCTAGATTAAATGTTGTTCTATCTTGTAATTGACTAATACAAATTTTAGTTGTTTTAAGTCAAATATCTACCATTTTCATTCCGAGTTGGCTTTCTTTCATGCAAGCCCAGACTCCATTGAAGCCTGCTAAGAACACCAGACATCCTAGACCGATTAAAATCCAACATCCAATCAGCAGCTCGCTCTCTTTCTGAACATACACGAAGGCAAATCCGGTCAGGTTTTGCAGGATAAAACCACCCACGGAAATCAGAATCAAACCAAATATCTGAAACGAGAAGCAAACCAAATCTCTAAAACAAGAAAAAAAAACACAATTATCTAAAACAAGGAACAAACAAAATATCTAAAACAAGGAACAAACAAAATATCTAAAACAAGGAACAAACAAAATATCTAAAACAAGGAACAAACAAAATATCTAAAACAAGGAACAAACAAAATATCTAAAACAAGGAACAAACAAAATATCTAAAACAAGGAACAAACAAAATATCTAAAACAAGGAACAAACAAAATATATAAAACAAGAAACAAACAAAATATATAAAACAAGAAACAAACAAAATATCTAAAACAAGGAACAAACAAAATATCTAAAACAAGGAACAAACAAAATATCTAAAACAAGGAACAAACAAAATATCTAAAACAAGGAACAAACAAAATATCTAAAACAAGGAACAAACAAAATATCTAAAACAAGGAACAAACAAAATATATAAAACAAGAAACAAACAAAATATATAAAACAAGAAACAAACAAAATATCTAAAACAAGGAACAAACAAAATATCTAAAACAAGGAACAAACAAAATATCTAAAACAAGGAACAAACAAAATATCTAAAACAAGGAACAAACAAAATATCTAAAACAAGGAACAAACAAAATATCTAAAACAAGGAACAAACAAAATATCTAAAACAAGGAACAAACAAAATATATAAAACAAGAAACAAACAAAATATATAAAACAAGAAACAAACAAAATATCTAAAACAAGGAACAAACAAAATATCTAAAACAAGGAACAAACAAAATATATAAAACAAGGAACAAACAAAATATCTAAAACAAGGAACAAACAAAATATATAAAACAAGAAACAAACCAAATATGTATACGCAAGAAACAAACCAAATATCTATACGCAAGAAACAAACCAAATATCTATACGCAAGAAACAAACCAAATATCTATACGCAAGAAACAAACCAAATATCTATACGCAAGAAACAAACCAAATATCTATACGCAAGAAACAAACCAAATATCTATACGCAAGAAACAAACCAAATATCTATACGCAAGAAACAAACCAAATATCTATACGCAAGAAACAAACCAAATATCTATACGCAAGAAACAAACCAAATATCTATACGCAAGAAACAAACCAAATATCTATACGCAAGAAACAAACCAAATATCTATACGCAAGAAACAAACCAAATCTCTAAAACGAGAAGCAAACTGAACGTTGGTTTATTAAGATTGAAAATGAGTCTCACGAACAGTGGATTTTCAAGCGACCCGGGCCAAGTGTCACCAGGGATTTTGTTCTGCGTTGAGTGTGTACGGATAGAATACATGGGCTAAAGGAAGCTAAAGAGGGCGCATTCAGACGAAATGTCGACACAATAGACCCATGGTGCAGCCATCTTTATTTTACCAAACCGCGGATGGAATGAGAAAAAGTCTGGTTCCTTTCTGGACAATGCATATTAGCATTCAGCACTGTTATTGGATACAGGAAACATGACGAAGATGGTGGCAGGTCTATTCACCACAATGGGGAGGGGGGGGGGGGGGGGGAGAGGGGGGGGGGGTGACAGAATCTCCGGGGGAACAAAATCTCCTGCCACCCCAGCATAAATCTATCAATCATAACAATATTTTCTTACCACATAACAATTTTGCTTACCACTTAACATTTTTGCTAATCACAACCAGGCTGCTTTTCAGAAACAGTTTACCAGTCAAACTGCCGAGTCCTTGACACTGTTGCGGTTGGTACCCTGCTCTTATTTTGCAAGCATAGATCACTACTACCACAACAACAACAAGAGATGTCAAATTAGACAAACTTACCCAAACCACAAAATTGACGAAGAAGTAGAGGACACGAGCGTTCTTTGCGATACAGGTCTGTTCTTCTGCCATCCTGTGACACTCTAAACCAAACAGTGGAATAAAGGGTCAATATTTAAGAGTTAGAGTTTAGAAGTTTCTTTCTGGCGATGTCTTTGAAATGCACATAATCCTCGAAACTCCAGATCGAGTAAAAGAAAGGCACGGTTACTTTAATATGACTTACCTTTCCCCTCTGTTCTTAAAATGCAATTTAGAGACAATTACAGCAGTCTGATTAGCTTGACTCCCTACACGAAGTGGAATCTAAAACCTTGCTTGACATTGTATGCTTATTGTGATTTAAAATTGATAACATATTAAAACTCAATAGGAACATTGACTTTGAGGTGTTTTTGGGGCCCGTTCAAATAGTAGAACACAGAAACGTCGATTGCTATTGATCGAAGTCCAAGACTCCTGCCCTCTTTATCAATAGCAATTTATGTCAACTGTACGAAATATGTTTTTGCCTAACTACACTGATGCCTGATTGTATATAAATTTATACAATGTAATTGGAGACACATTTAGATTTAGCATTGATCCAGGCAAAAATGAATAATTAATTAAGGGTTAGTGAAATAGCTATATTTGCTAATGAATATGCAAGAATTTTCATGAATATGCAAAAGTTTATTGGAATATTGCAAAATTGACACTTAAAAACAAAATGGCCGCACGTCTCGATATTAAAACCAAAGACGTATTTCACAGACTGGTCAGATGCAGAGTTTGCGTTAGATACACTTCAACAATTATGCGTTTCGAATGAAACGGAACCCAATTGAAACAATCTCCAAGTCATATCCTAACTTTGTATTTAAACGAAAAAGGGATCATTTTGTGAAATACAACGATTGAGAAAAACTTGCCCGACCGGTGTATAGTAGAGACTCAGTAACTTCAGAAACTCGTCTAGTTGTTAACCTATAATAACTTATATGTGATTATTTGTACATCTAAACTGTAAACAGACCATGTAACCTCTGTATACTAAAATAGTGATCTTGTACATTCCAGGGACTTTCTCGAAGACGAAACACTGTTCATATGTTGTATCATAATTTCCACATAAATTGGAGAGTTACAAAAGCAGAATGAACAAGTTTCGAGATGTACCCCATTCTTCAAATTGTACAAATTTGATTAAAAAAAAAAAAAAATCAGACAGTGCAATTTCTATATAATTAATGTTTCATTACACTTGGTTATGTACAAATCCAGGCTTTGTGGCTCTTTTTGTAAACATGTGATGTCACAGGTCACATGGTCTATATAACAACTATTAAACGCATGTAACCTTTGTAATAGTGACCTTGTACATTCTAGTGCCTTTCTCGCAGACGAAACACTGTTCATAATTTTTTGTGTCATAATTTCCACATAAATTGGAGAGTTATAAAAGTAGAAATGATTAAGTTTTGAGATGTAAATTTTAAATTTGAAAACCCCCAAACCAGACAGTGTGATCTCAATGTAGATACTGATTTAATGTTTTATTCCATTGGGTTATGTACAAATCTAGGCTGTGTGTGGCTCTTTATAACGAGGATTGACGGTAATTGTTTTGCCACTATGTATTGCTTTGAACAACCTGACAAAATGCATAATTATAAACAACTTTCATATAAGCCTACGAAAATATATCATATTTCAGTTCCAGGTGTTGTCTGGTATTTTTTATGTCACGTGGTCTGTCTATTATGAATTTCACAATTATACAAAGAGTGGAAGAACACAAAAGCTACTTTCGTTTCCATGGTTTGGATCACTTCCGTGTTGTAATGTAATTTGTAGATTTATGATGTACTGTTCACATTCTGTCATTGTGAAAATGTCAAGAATACCAAATATTCTTTTAGTTTTTTTTACCCCACCCGGCCACGCTGATGAGCAATAATACTATACACTATGTACTAACTGAATACACTCTGTGCTAATCAGTTAACACTCGACAGTACCGGTATACAATAAAAAAGTAAATGAAAATGAAAAAAAAGAGTCATTTACGGGAAACAATAAAGTCAGTTTGAAAATATTGCTCTAGAATTGAATACAAACAAGCTATTAGTAGGATTTAAAACTTTGCATGGTGGGAGTGCAATCAAGTGAGGTTTGTGTACAATCTCTTTTGAGTATACTGGTGGCTCTGAGAAGAGCCCGTGGTGGTTTGACAACTCGACGTTTCGACCTGTATGCTCTGATCGCGATCAGCATTCTCATGAAGACAATCAGAGCATACTGATCGAAACGTCGAGTTGTCAAACCACCGGTCCTTCTCGGAACCATCTCGACTCCAACAAGATATTTATACACACAGCGTCACCGCAAACCTCACGTGAAGTTATGTTAAGTTCTGTGAAAATTTGTTCTAGAATTGTGTAATCTCGAAAGAAAAGTAGGTGACGATTATTGAACCCATTGCCGAATTGAATGCCCTCGAAATACAAAGTCTGAGTCTTAGGTTAGCAGTGAAACAAATCTGATGGTTCGTCCGTAATCAACGACGCATTATCCGAACACTGACGTCACATGTAACCAATACCAACACGAGAAACTTAGTCACAGTTTCTGTATAAAATAGAGTAGCCAAGTGTCTCTCGACGTTTTCGTTTCACAAAGTCGCGAAGTCTCCTCAACATTGGCAATATAGAACCAACTGTTTGTGTTTTCTTTTCAGATTTGGCTCATAATGTCCAATTCTGATGTAAAGTTTCCTAAAAAATGTCGGTTGTTTACTTCATTTGTTAATTCTGCAGCGGGGTTGATCTTTCGGAGACTGCTAACAAGTTTTGTTAAAAACGAAACAATCCTATTGTCGTTATCAGATTGGTAAACCCAGTACTGACTGAAGTCCATTTGATCACGCTGAAATGACATGAATATCACATGAGGCTATACTTCCCACCGTGATTAGACTTCATTGCCAAGTCCTGAAGTTTGTGGAGAAGAGTTCAAAGCGATTGCCTTCCTTGTCTAAATAGTTGTAAAACCCTTCAAAGCAGTCAAGATGGCTCATGGATGTGGCGCTACACTCGCCAAGTATACCTTGTTCGTCTTCAACATTTTAGTTTGGGTAAGTGATACACTTCAGTAGATATCTTAAGATGAATCTGTTAGTTTACCAAAAGCGTATCGGCAATCAGAATTTCAATTTGCCCTTTTTATCTTCACGAACCCGTATCAGAATCCAAGCGTGTATTCTCACATATTCTCACACAATCTCGAGAGATTCGAGCTATAGTGTTCAAGCAGCGAATAGCGAGGTACGGTATTTCAGCGGGTGTTCCGTTCCTACTAAGCATTTTTCGTTTGATGCTTTATACCAGCTTTATAGAAATCTTTGCCAAGGTTGCCAGCATTGCTCTGTACGGTATTTCAGCGGATGTTTAATTCCTGCTAAGCACTAACCAGCTTTATATAAATCTTTGCCCAGGTTGCCAGCATTGTTCTGATCGCAGTTGGTGGCTACGTACTGAATAACAGTGCGAAGTACTCCAATCTGTTCGGAGACGACACGAACACCTTGGCCGTCGTCTGCGGCACTCTCATCGGTATCGGCTGCTTCATTTTCCTGGTGGGATTCCTCGGTTGTTGCGGTGCGTGTTCGGAGAACTCTTGCTTCCTCAAACTGGTTGGTAAATTCTTCTCTTTCTGTTTCACTGTTTCAGATTCAATCATAGAACCCTGCATAAGAGGGACGTTGTCAGCACATGGTGACATAATTTAGTATTCCCATTGTCTTAACCACATTGTACACACTGGTCAACTAATATGCCATGATATCATAACCTGAATTATGCCACACGTCCTGAGGGTGGGGGAGGGGAGGGGGGGGAGGGTGGGGGTGGTGTCAAATAATACAAGAAAGTGCTTTGGTTTGAAAGGGGGCTGGACCAAACTCTGCCAGCAGCCTTTGTGTACAAAATTGTCAACCAAATTATAAAACTTAATTAACTAAGTAAACAAATAAGCTTTAATTAACCCCAAAACCCAGACAAGTAATCAACACACTTAGATTAATAAACAGAAGTGACTGAAAGTAGTTTTGACAGTTGAAAGATGAATTCTTTGTCTTTCTTATCTCTAGTACTTCACCTTCCTGCTCATCTTGTTATTGTGGAGATTATCGGAGGTATTCTTGCTCTCGTCTTCAAGGATGATGTAAGTTTCTGTATCGTACAGGTCAAAGGTCACATTTATCTATAGTTGACCAAGTATTGAGCATTATTAGTTCATGTTTGTCAGTGACGAGTTACTAATTTGAACAAACTGACGCATCGTGTGTTTTCATCTTCACTCTAAAACTCTCGTAACAGAATTAACCCGAGTGACCCATGTCCTATTCTGCGTCAGGCTGACCCGGAAATTGGTCAAAGTAGAGATTTTGACTCGGATTTCGCGTCAGTTTGACCTCTTTCTGGGTCATTTTGTGAGCAGATTCCGGGTCATACTGACCCAGAAATGGAGTAGGCCTTATGGGACGCTGATCTGGGTCAATTCTGACTGTGAGTTTTTAGGACGTGGGGCTTGGGTTTTTCCCTGACGGTACTTCGCGCTCAGACTCAATGTGGGTCTCGAGGTAGAGACCACATTTTCTGCAACCGGAACATAATAATAAAAGAGTATTTATACATATTAATGTTTCTTTCAGATTAAAGAGACATTTGACGACGAGCTTTTGAAACAGGTGCGGGACTTGTACGGTCTTGCCGATCAGAAAGTTATCACCGATTCAATCGACGCACTACAGAGAGATGTAAGATTCAATTAATCAATTATCTTCCATAATAGTTAATAAATAAGATACATAGCAAAAGATACATAGCAAAATATGTATATTTAACATAAATTAATTATGTTAGTTCGGCTCCACCCCTTAACCCATAGAGCTGCTTAAGCAGAAAATATTGCTTAACATTTGTCTGCTAAGCAGAAAGGAGCATGATACCAGTCACTTATTGTACATGTGACGTGGTGGTTTAGCTGGTAACCTTATTCTGGTAAGCATAAATTTGTTGTCTTTTTTGTCCTTAAGCAGCTCTATGAATTTAGGCCCTGGTTTTTAACCGATCAAACAGCATGTTGATCCAAAGTTCATTTTTCTACGTAGAGCCAATGCTGTGGTGCTGACAATTACACGGACTACTACGGCAGTGAGTTTTCAAAGTTACCGGGAAACAAAGCTGTACCAATCACCTGCTGCAAGGCCGACACGGACATCAACAGTTGCAATAACGCAAGGGCTGATGGAACGATCGCAGACCCGAGTCAAGTCTACAATGATGTAAGTTGATTGTAGAAATCTGACGAATGGCTCCGGCCAGTTAGATGGGATGTTTGACCTTGGCTGGTAACATGAGACCTTTCGTTGAGTATTACACGGGGTTACCAGTCATGTTGGTTCAATTGAAATCATTGGCATGACGTCAGAATATTTTACGGTCGTCCATTTACGGATGTTCAATTCACCAGCGAATCCCACCAACCCCCCCCCCCCAAAAAAAACACCAAAAAACAAAAAAAAACAAACAAACAAAAAAGAACCGACATGTACACACAATACAAAAGAAGAAGTTAAAATACTCGTTATTAATGCACATTTTGTTATATTAAAACTTGTTCTTATTTGGGCGCTGTTTAGCTACAATCTACAACAATCTGACGTCATACCTGAACTACTGCCTCGCTTCAAACAGTAACACTGGTTATTTTGCTCTTCCTTTTCCAGGGGTGTGTGGACAAACTCATTGATTTCTTTGAAAGCAATTTCCTGTACATTGGAGGTGCTGCCTTAGGACTGGTTGTTGTGGAGGTAACTTGTTATAGCAAAGAGTTTTAACAACTTGGTATTATTAATGACCGTAAATGGATGTAGAGTGTGAACATCAGGGTAGATGGTTAATAGACCGCATTGAATAACCCCTTTGTTGCTATGAAAGTCGCCATCTTGCAGGGCAAACCGTATGCGCGTCTAAACGCGTACATCATTGAAGCTCGCAGCGTTCCCGGTTTGATTTCTACGGCACACGTACGCACACGTACACGCTCACAGACGCCATGTTGTAGGGCAGGTTTTTGAGTTGGGGTTTCATTTAGGGCCGCGTTTGAGCAACGACTATAGACCTTTCTATTGCAACGTCACAGCCCGAGTTTTTGCCAACCGAGGTCGGAAAACTATGGCAAGCCATGAATGCAAAACAAAAACGATCGCCACAGTTTTTAACAATGTTACACAAATATTCAAAAATAGTGTTGAATTTGTTGGAAACAAAGCAACCAATCATGAGAGGTACTTTACTTAGTTGAAAGTTTGCAGAAAATGTTAAAATTTTGTTGAAACATCTATTAACACGATTGAGTGTTTTGCTAACATTCGGCCTTCCATGCCAACCAGCGCGGTTTGTTTATCAACAATGGAAAGGTCTATTCTCGACTTATATAACGGCTGGTTACATACTCGTGCTGAACAACATGGGTTGTGCACCATTCAACATTTGCCTCTAGTGGTCCTTATGTGAGCTTGGCTCTTGGTACAGGATTTTGGGCTACACGTGTTGCCCAAATACTCTACACTGATACAGACAATTTACAGAATAGGATTTTGAAACCATATTCAAGTTTTGTTGATGCAAAATCGTGTTACAAGGCTCATAATGGACTAGCACCATTACACAACAAAGAACTCATCACATCCAAACTGCGAACTTTCCTCTGAATCTCAGCTCATCATCAATCAACAGCACACCTGCAATTATCTCCTGATCCCAGCATCCATACTCGCGACTGTGAGCGAGCCATCTCCGTTTGTGCCCCCAAACTTGGGAAACAATCTCCCCATCATAATACGTGATTCACTGACTGTGAATACTTTCAAAAAATAGATTAAAAACATACCTCTTGAAATCCAACTTCATATTTACTCTTTCTTTAGAGGTTATTTTTCGTTGTTGTATTATTTATAAGTCGCTTAGGCCTGCGCTAAACGTCGCACGTTTGTCGTGTCGAACTCAAACAGTTGTAAAATTAGGAATTAAATTCGACAAAAGAGCGACGTTTAGCGCAAACCTTTCATTTAAGTTCGGCACTGCCGTGCTACACGGTAGCGGCACGACACGGTGACAAACGTCCGCGCTCTTGCCGTTTCGAATCGAACTGAAAACATTTGAGTTCGGCTCGGCAAAAGTGCGACGTTTAGCGCAGGCCTTAGAAACACTGCGTATAAAACGCTATATACATGTTGATTATTGTTATCATTGTGTCATAATTTGTACCACTTGTAAAAAATCTCCCAATTATAATTGTCGTTTTGTTCCTCTTCAGATTCTTGCGATGGTCATGTCGTGTTGTCTGATCAGTGGTATTGACAACAGTGGATACGAAACGGTTTAATCTGCCTTTTGGACTACTTCATAAAACAACAGACTTAAATGATTAACCTTTGAACCCACTCTATCCGAAGAAATGACAACCCCCGAACTTCTGATGACTTGTTTGAATGCTTATAATTATAAGAAACAACAAAACAGACCCTTAAAATATGTAAATTACACATCGTGCGTGCGCACTAAGACTACTGGTGGGCAGTTTGAGGGAACACCGTGTATTTTTGTGTGGGACTGATGGTGGCGTGACGCATGCGCGCTTGTGTGCGTCTGCCTAGTGCACAACTCATTAGCCTGTTTTGAGATGTATATGGAGAACACCAGGAATGCATTGTTTGGTTTGGGTGTATACCATAGAGTTATATAGAAGAACTAGAGGGCGCACTGGCAATACTGCGTGCACAAACGCGCTGGGACCGCAAGGAGACACGACCGCCATTTAATAGAGGGCAAAATTGAGTACGAAGTATACGATGTGCGTATGGTAAATGCACGCATCACGCGCTCGGTGTTCATGTTGTTGTTTTGCGCACTAGCCAAGTTTCGTGACTCGTCTCGCGGGTGGTGCGGCCATGTTTTAAGTACCACTACCATTACTTTACTGTACGCAAAACAACAACATGTACACCGAGCGCGTGATACGTGCATTTACCATACGCACATCGTATACTTCGTACTCAATTTTGCCCTCTATTAAATGGCGGTCGTGTCTCCTTGCGGTCCCGGCGCGTTTGTGCACGCAGTATTGCCAGTGCGCCCTCTAGTTCTTCTATATAACTCTATGGTGTATACAGACAAATTTGCCAACCTAACAGTGTCATAGTATTGTGTCCACCATATCTAACAATGACCTTTTGCCCACCAATAGTGTCTTGTGCGCATGCGTGAATGCAATTAGCATATTTTATGGGAGGGGCTGATTGGGTTTCAACTTTAATGATATTGTATATAAATTTTGATTTTACTAATATTACGTAGTGACAGTTTTACTGAAATCATTGTACATTCTATTGATTCAAAGAGCGTGATGCTAAAATGACAGAAGATTGTTCACATAACAACTCGTAGTATTCGCTGTCTACAATTCCCAGCTAAAAGTTTGTAATAAATTATCTTTAATTGCGCTTAGTGAAGAATGTTCATTTCTGGACACCGTGTATTATTAAGCCCGTCATTAATCTTGCAACATGTTAAAAACCTTTCCCTTTTAAACGTTAATTTGCACTCACTTTGTTCTTTAATTTATGAAGTATTAATGGTATTTTGATGGTCGCCTCTATGGTAACTTTGCCTCCATTAAGCCATAATGTGAGACACAGTAATCTATGACCATATTTGGTTTGGACAAATTGTCTGTATTACCCAAACCAAACAGTGCACTCCTGCGAAAGAGACGCTTGCAGCAACTGCTCTTCACTCAAAGCACATCAATAAAAACCTCTTGCAACAATCAACACTTTTGCAAAATAAACCTAGTGAGCTTTGTTTGATTTTCAAGAATACGGATTTTATCTTAGTTCATCAAAGGTAACTTATTTTGTATTATTATAATGTCGATTTTGTGTTTATTAATGTTTTTATTTTAAATATATTGTTATTATTAGTAATATTATTGTTATAATAATAATAATAATAATAATATCACAATTTGGGGCGGGGGCTTTGGCTTCGTCTGGCAACGCTCGATTTGGTTCGACGGATCTAAGAACCCGTTCTCGATTAAAATTGAGTCTTGTAAAATAAGAAGTTTGAGTTGACCGAACAGTAGATTATCTGTGTATGAGCTCTGAAGACGCCCCAATGACGTATTGCGATGTTGTAGATGGCCTAATGACGTATCGACCTTCTAACCCATAAGATGTGGACTTGTTTATATCATTAATTAATGCCACTTTGACGACATTCTAAAAAGTCGACAATGGAAGTCGACATTGGGGAGTCGACATACCATTTTCAAGATATCCTCATCCAAAAATAAATTTCGAGAACGGTTGTCGTCATCCTGAGATTATTATTTCACGTTCTCAACACACTCTAAAAAACCTGGTAGAGAATAGACCCTTCCAATGAAATATGTAAATTAAACATCGCGCGTGCGCACTTTCCCTACTGGTTGGCAAAATGAGTGAACATCGCGCCTTTTTGTATTGGACTGATGGTGGCGTGACGCACACGCGTTTGTGCGTCTGCCTAGTGCACAACTCTACGGCGTTTGCCAACCAATAGTGTCTGTACGCATGCGTGAATGTAATTAGCATATTTCATGGGAAGGGTCCATTGACCCGGATCAAGGCTCCGTGGGGCCCGACCCATTTCCAGGTCAGTATGAACCGAAATCTGTGTCAAAATGACACAGAATTGGGTCAAACTGATGCAGAATCTGAGTCACAATCCCATGATTTGACTAATTTCCGGGTCCAATGGGTCATCCCCCCCCGAGCCAGGTAGGGTAAATTCTGACCAGGACGTTTTTAGGGTGTAGGTGAGATAAATAATACGCAGTTCTTATAGCACTTTATCACATCGGATGGGCGTCTCAGAGCGCTCAGTATGTATCCTGGAAGGTATGTGGAGCTACGGTTGGAAGTATGAGACCCATTTCCTTTAGATAGCACAATGTAATGGTTTACAAGGTGCTGTGGCGCAATATGCTGCCAATCAAACCAGAAACACAGGGGCGAACTTTGTTCTTTAACGTGCATTACACAACATACGGGACCTATACGGCTTTACGTCCCACCCGAAGGACGAAGCAATGATGGTTAAGTGTCTTGATGAAGGACACACGTGTCACGACGGGGACTCGAACCCACACTCTGCTGGTCAGAAACATCAGAGCTTGAGTCTGGTGTTTTTGTCCCAATTGGTGCTCGATATGGGGCAGAGGGTACCCCCTATTGTGTCTTCATTGTGTGCTTGGAATCTCAGGAATTCTTTTGAGGATTTTAGAGGGGGGGGGGAGTTCTATAAAAGAGGAAAATAGTGCGTTATAGTATGAGAACATTGGGGGGGACCCTCTGTCCCATATCGGGCAGGCTATATTTTATCCGCACGTCCACAATACGCTACTTAGATGGCATTTCAAAAGCTCCACGTGTTTATTGTCACGTACTATACTTTGTGTCCTCACAATAGGTAGAATTGTCAAGAATGAGTGTTATTTCTTGGACATTACGTCTGGTCATAGCGATGATGTTTGCAGTGAACTCGATGGGTCAGACGGACAGTGTGTCATACTCAGTTACCCACCGCGAACAGCAGTTACGAGCAGGTAGTAACCACCGATTTTACCGCGGCCCATTACGCGATCATGCACTCCGTGGTAAAGTCTACCGCAGCGCTACGGCTCGTTCCGAAGTCACTTGTGCGGTCTTCTGTCTGCAAGAAGATGCCTGTAAGTCCTTCAACTACTGCGAAGATGCAAAACTCTGTGAGTTAAACTCCGCTGTGTATACCAGAGACAAATCTGACCTGCAACCATCAAACGGCTGCATGTACTTTGACGAAGAATATCATAGAGGTATGCAATGAAAATAGTTATACTTAAAGGTAATTGTACACTTTTTGTAACAGCTCAAAATCAGTGTCCACATTTTGTGTGATTAAACATATGCATGAACAAACAAACCTGTGAAAGTTTGAGCTCAATTGGTCATCGAGGTCACGAGAAAATAGTGAAAAGAGATCTTATGTGTTTTCTGTTTTTTCAAATTATCGCGCGCGATAATTACTATTGTTTTACTCGTTTCTCAGAAACGATAACATTTTAGGCAGAAATATTTTGAGGAACCCTTTCTACCATTACTTACTTTAAATCATGTAAGTTATGTGTGAATCTGTGAACATTGTGTTTTCGAACTTACCAATAGTGTACAGGGCCTTTAAGATGTGACAAAGGATTTCAAATTTTAAAGGGGCGAGATTTGCATTATTATTGCGTTAACATTGTCGAAAAGAGCCAGCGGCTCAGCAACCCGACGTTTCGACTAATGCTCTATTCGTTTTCAAGAGAAGGCCCGAGCAACTCAGTGATTTTTTGAGCCTTCGAAGGAAACAACATTGCAAGAACTGAAATTGTTTGACAACTGTTGTTATTTATAATAATAATAGTGGCTTCTTATATAGCGCTCATATCCGTCACTCAGTGACGCTTTAAGGTGCTTCAACAGTCAGTATTTTCCTACAAATGTGGAGCTACTTTTTGAAGTTTGAGACCTATTCCTTTACATAGCACAATGTAATGGTTTACAAGGTGCTGTGGCGCAATATGCAGCCAATCAAACCAGGAACACCGGGGCAAACCCCTTCTCTTGGCGATAAGTGCACTGGGTTCTTTTACGTGCATTACACAACACACGGGACCAACGGCTTTACGTCCCATCCGAAGGACGCAGCAATAATGGTTAAGTGTCTTGCTTAATGGGCACAAGTGTCACGACCGGGACTCGAACCCACACTCTGCTGAACAGAAACACCAGAGCTTGAGTCCGGTGCTCTTATCCGCTCGGCCATGACACGCCACTTATAGAGTAAATCGTTGATGTATTTGGAGGTTTTTCCCACTTCTAGTGATCATATAAACAATTTTCCTTCACAGAATGTATAGTTGATGTACCAACTGGTGAATACGTCTATAATTTCATATATCCACGGCTCCAGTCAAGTGACGTATTCAGACTTAATTTCTCCGCAAAAGGTCGTGAGGACGCCATCTTGTCCCTCTCTGAGTTCACTAACGAGACTTCGTACTATGACGTAGGTAAGACCAGTTTCAATAATATCGTGCCGTAGCTGAGTGGTCAAACGCACCGGACTCAAACTCTGGTGTTTTTTATCAGAAGAGTGTGTGGGTTCGAGTCTCGACAATTCTTTCTTTAAATCTTGCTCAATGTCATCGCAAACATTTCTCTTTGTTCAAACGTCTTGAAGACCTTATTGGTACCTGCGTAAAGACCGTATCACCAATTTGATCTAATTTTATCACAGATTGATCACAATTACAATTTGACGTAAAACATTTTATAATACTCTCCGAATTGTTTGTCCAAGACAACCTCGTTTGTAGTTGAATGTCTTACAAGATCCAAACAACTTGAATATAATTGTTTTATTTTAAATTAAGAAATATTTTGCCAATGCGTGTATGACGACACCCTAAAAGTGAAATATCTAAAATTATGCTCCGCCATATTTTCTTCTCTTTAAGTCATCGGCGGCGTTGTCAACACCAAGTCTGTTATTCGATGCAACAAATCCTGCGCTACGGACGTCGAGCAATCAACCCCAGGCATCATGTCCGAGTTGGAGTACCGTCGGTTCTGGTTGACCTACGACCATGGTACCATAAAGGTGGGTAGAGGGGGCGAGGTTACCCCCTTCTTGGATTGGCAGGATGAGACCAGGAGGGTTACTGTCAACTACATAGGCATCGCAATGTACATACATCCTGTATCCTGGATCTTTTACACCTTTTGCAGCGAATAAAACGCAATTATTGAAAATTGTTTCATCAACCTAAGTCAAGAATTTATAATTTATTTAATTACGTATACGGTACCTAAACCGCGCGAAAGTAGTTAAAACGTCGTTGTCCCGGTGACTCCACGTAACGTCACGTAAAATCCATGCGACACAAGGTTCGTTTTCGGCTGAGTAACGAAGCACCTTTATCTCGATTCAAAACATTACCCAACTTCGATTTGTTAGTGCAGTCGACACGGTTTAATTGTAACTAAAAGGAATGGCCCTTGAGCATGAGTAGAACATTTCTGAAAATAACGGCGAAAGAAAATCCAAGATCTGATTACTTTTACCGTTTGTTATCGCTGAAGGTATTTAGGTCTATTGATGGGAATAATAGTGTGAGGAGCTGCTTCACTGCGTGGTTATGACCTTGTTTGGTGGCCGACCGCTGTTTGACTCGGTCCATTATTAAACAGCGGCCAACCACCAACCCAGTCGACCGGCTCAACCTTACACTGTTAATACCTAAGAATTACTTATTCATCAACCACTCAGAATCCACTTCAATCTGCCAGTATTGAGACGGACAATATTATCACACTTATACACGAAGCATCACCATGGTAACGTGTGTCTGCTACTCTAAGCGTAGAGAGCGAAATTAGGACATATCATAGTGTCCAGGGGGGACATGTAACATTGCAGTAATGGCGGAAAACACGGTCACTAAGTTTGTCTCTAATGTGGACGCTGAATTAGTTTTTGCAATTTAGTTTTTGTAACTACACCCTTTTAATTAAACACGAAATGTAATTTATTTAGGAGAGTGTGGAGATGCATAATTCAAGTCGGGCAGAATAAAATTTTACGGTAAAAAGTGTAACTAATAGGTAAACTTTAGTCTTTTCTTAAAATAAACAAAAAATAAAAGAAAGTTACTGTTGTGAAATTTGAGTACAGTTTGAGCACAGTTTGAGTAGTTTGAGTAGAGTTTGAGTAGAGTTTGAGCAGAGTTTGAGCAGAGTTTGAGCAGAGTTTGAGCAGAGTTTGAGCAGAGTTTGAGCAGAGTTTGAGCAGAGTTTGAGTAGAGTTTGAGTAGAGTTTGAGAACAATTTGAGTAGAGTTTGATTTCAGTTTATGGCTAGCTTGTTTAGAAACTGTACATTGTTGATGTTGTGAAACCCTTCTTATTATATTTAATGGAAATATAAACAATATAACAGAAAACAAGGTGTAACATCTGTTTCTTCGCATGTAGTCAGAACTATTATTGTCTTTGCAATCTGCTGAGTCATTAACTATAACTATTAACAATTAGCTATAACTATTAACAGTTAACTATCAACAGTTAACTATAACTACTTCGCAAAATCCTGGGAAAATTGATACATGCTAGCGTAGGCCTCTCCTCCCACGGTTGTTTATGTAAAAGATTAGCAATCAGTACCCCTTTTTACCTACAAGGCCCAAATTCAAAGAGATACTGAAGCAGAAAATGTTGCATAAAATTGTATCCTATGAAAAATAAGCAAGATATATTACCAGTCACAAATGCTACATGTAAAATTGTATTTTGGCTGGTAACTTTATTCTGGTAAGCATAATTCTGTTGTGCTTAGCTAGTTTTCGTACTTAGCTAGATTTTGTGCTTAGGCAGCTCTATGAAATTGGGCCCTTGTTCTGTATATTCTTAATGAGACAAGGTGGTTTCAGGAATACCAGAAGATCAATGAACAGGAAACGCTTTGGTACTTGGTGCATAAATTGTATTTATTATTGTTATAAATATAACCTAGACAATATTCTATGTACAGTTATTTTATTACATTTATTTTATTGAGTTGATACAGTTGATAATTATAAAACAGGGGGAAGTCCCTTTGCACAAGCTCAAACAGAGCCAAGACCTATCATTGGCTGAGAGTTATGCGTGGTGCGTATAAGCGTGCGCGTTCCCATTGTTCGACCTCGGCGATGCAATGGCTCTATGGTCCTTTTCGAGACCAAGGTTTATGGGCTCCGGCTTGGGTTCCGTCTGCATGATTGAAAGCGCACTTTTCGATATAACTGGCGGAGCCCCGAACCCCAAGCCAAGGTTGTTTCGAAAAGGCCTTTAATAGACCGTGCAAGTCCCATGCTTGTTGGAGCAATTGGAAACTTCAGGTTTCAACGTCCATTGCTTTTAACATGTGAAGGGCACATGACGTCACCCAAAAGCCCTCACTGAGGTCAAAGGAAGACCTATCATTGGCCAATAATGTGCGCGGCGCGTACACGCGTGCAAGTTTCTATTGCTTGGTCTCAGCGATGGCGGCCAATGCATTGGGTCTATAGTCCAAGAAGAAATCATGGAAGATTTAAACGTTTTTGAAAATGTTGACTCTAAACTTGCTATAAAGAACGCTGGGGCAAAAAATGGGAAAATATTGAACTGTTTCCAACTTTTAAGAATATTAACCTAAGTAATTGTATGAAAAAGCATAATAATATGGCTCTGTGTAAAGATAATTTTTACAAAGTTTTCAGGAACGAATTTTATACATCGACTGTGACCTCCTGACTTGTGTAAAAAACAAACAAACAAACAACACACTCTATGAAAAACACAAATAATGTAGAAAAATAAACATAACTTCAGATTGCAGTTGCCACACACAATTAAAACTAATATACACAGGCAGACATTATTCATGGGCGTGGCAAGAGTCACGAATAAAGAGAATTCACCATAAAAACTAATTTCCCCGTCACCTATTTTAGACAAATTATGCCAGTTTTTCCTTATGATTAATTATCCATGATTAAGGTATTGTACACTTTTTGTAACAGCTCAAAATCAGTGTCCACATTTTGTGTGATTAAACATATGCATGAACAAACAAACCTGTGAAAGTTTGAGCTCATTGGTCATCGAGGTCACGAGAAAATAGTGAAAAGAGATCTTATGTGTTTTCTGTTTTTTCAAATTATCGCGCGCGATAATGACTATTGTTTTACTCGTTTCTCAGAAACGATAGCATTTTAGCAGAAATATTTTAAGGAACCCTTTCTACCATTACTTACTTTAAATCATGTAAGTTATGTGTGAATCTGTGAACATTGTGTTTTTTCGATCTTACCAATAGTGTACAGGGCCTTTAAACCAGTTGCAGAAGAGAAAAACTAGAACTTCTATTGAAGACATCCTTTGGCAGATTCAGTTTGATTTTACTTGGTGGATGCTCGTCTTTTAGTAGATAGAGGAGCGTTTTCCCTTCCCCCTTCACATGAGGATGTACCACTACATTAATAAAAAAATATCTGTTTTTTTAAGGGCAACAATTCTAGAAAACAGACTGAATTGGGAAGAACACCATGCCTGTAATATACATGTATCTTCTAATCTATTAAGGTAACATTAATGAGTTGTTTAGTTCATTAAATTAATTGACAGTGTAGACGCTATGCACCTGTTTCTGCTATTCTTAATGCCAGTGTCCGTTTTACTCAACTGAGACACTATCCCATTCCTCTACATCTGTTATTCCTGATGAGGACTGAGGAGGTTGTCTTTGAGATTTACTGTCGGTGATGCTCATGAGGTACGTTGTCATTTCTTCAGCATTGGGTTTGTCAGGGAGGGTCCAGACGTCTTTACTTGAGCCGATGTCTCCCATACACAGTGGACATGTGTTGTGCTGTTTTCTCCTGTAAATAGAAATCCCCAACATTTACGAGGAATGTCTTTCCTATTTTCAGTTTCGTTCGATCAACTCATGGAAGCTATCTATCTTCAAGCAGTCAGAGATTTTGTGACCCAAGGTTCAATATATTTTAGAAAGTTAATGACTTGGTTGGGATAAAATTTTATGTGAGAGTTAAATATGGAAAGGGGTACTATATGAACGAGGTACTATGACAATGAGGTACCAAATAGAATGAGGTACTATACAATAATTAGGCACTATATGAGAATGAGGCATTATATGAGAATGAGGTACTATGAGAATGAGGTGCTACATGATAATGAGGTACTATACTATGAGAATGAGGTACTGTACGATAATGAGGAACTGTATGAGAAGGAGGTACTATGCGATAATGAAGTACTATATGAGAATATGTACTATGAGAATGAGGTACTGTATGAGAATGAGGTGAGAATGAGGTACTATACCAATGAGGTACTACGACTGAGCCTCACTATACCTTACCAATCATCAATGCAGACCTGGCAATAAGTATGAGCACAATTCAGGACTATGTCAGATTTCTTCTCCATACAGATACAGCAATCACCTTCATCTGTAGACTCCAGAGAAACCTGCTCCACTCTGCGTCAAAAAGAAATTGAAAAAAAAAAAACCCAAATTATCCGCTGATAAAAGAAAGTAAAGTTTCAATAACTTGACGATTGGATAGAGGAATCTTTTAAAGAACTTTCAGTTGATAAAGAAAGAAAACAATTCAAGATGTATCTGAGAAAATGATGATTGTAATAAACATCCGCAAGATATTAGATAAAAAATTTTAGCTAAAAATGCAAAGACGAATCATAAAAACCGACACTTATTCCTTTCAGAGAAAAAAACTTTTCAAAGTAAAACAGTTATCTGGAATTAAATTAGCAAAAGTTCCACGCAATCTTTGTACCATTCAATCAAAAGCTGTGTGACTATTGGGAATAAGTCTTCAAGATTGTTCAAAACATACGTTGCAAATATTGTTGAGACTTCCAACCAATGATTCTCTCTAGTGTCGTCTGTTTGTTGATCTTCACTTTCTCCATCATCCTCCGAGGCTCCAACATCTCCCTCCTCCCCTCCTCCATCTTTATTGTTATTCGTCGTATTGGTGACGTCACCCGGAGTACTACTAGTTGAGTCTGATGATCTCTGTCGGTCTTCTATACTTTCACACTGCTGCATGATGCTGGCGTAGACTTGGACAAACTGTTTTAGGGTCATCGTCCGAGTAGACTCACACTGAGCAGAACTGTCAGATGTCATCTTCAATCAGAGGAATAATGAAGGCCTGGTTTAGTTTGAGTGTTTTTTTGGCGGAGGTAATTCTATGGTTTTCATTCTAAAAATGTATTGGTATTCAGTTTGAGAATTGTTGTTTTATATGCTTTGAAACCAAATCTTAGATCATATTGCAACAGAGAAGGATTTGTTAATACTCAATCTTTTTTTTTGTATCTACCACAAACATCTTGCTTATTTTGGGACATGAAACAAAATTGCATGAAAAACTTCGTCAACAGATGATCATCAAAGTCACACGACAAACTGTTCAACTTGATTAACATAAACACTTGCTTACCTTAGAGCACTTTATCCTGACCTTTGACCTCCAGAACATGGTTGTGCAGTCCGTCCCGGGAATAATACTGAAGACTAAGTACCTGCCTTTTGAATTACTCAATGTGTTGGATCTGCAAATTAACATTATAAGGACTGTTTATCAATGGAAAAGAAGGTTGGGGAAGGGTGGTTTAGCCTGAAGGGGTAAATGGATGTCAAGTACATTTTTTTGTCTTCTTTAAATATTTACACTCTGTTTTTCTGAGCATCTTTGATATTAACAATTAGGTTGATTTATTTAAACCATCTTTTAGTGTTAGCGTGTGTGTTGTTGAAGTGTGTGTGAGGAAAGGTGTGGGTTTGAGGGGGGGGGGGGGACACACACCAACTTGCTTAAAGTACATTTGTATAATGTCAATTACATATGAGGACCACAAAGACAAAGTGAAGGGTGGGCCAGGGAAAGGGGGGGGGGCACCTCAACCATTCTGCTAAGATCATGGAGGAATTTTAACACCCGACACCTTACTATCTTCTTACTTACATAGTATTAAGTCCCTCAACAGCCTTTACAAAGTCTGCATATTTGAGTGTAGCAATCTGCTTAAGTAGATGGCCTTGTGAGAAGAAAAAATCCCTCCAGTCACTCAGACTGCTCTGCTTGCCGCAAACATTGCTTTGATTATGGCCCATCTGTGTAGAAGAAAGGAAGCAGCAAGTTCACATTTAAAGGCAGTGGACACTTTTGGATACTCAAGAAATACATTACAATACAAATTATTTGGTGAGGAGCACCTGAGAGCTGCTGATAGTATAAAACATTGTGAGAAACGCATCCCTCTGAAGTGATGTAGTTTTTGAGGAAAAGGTAATTTCTCACTAAAATATTTGAATCTGAAAAAGGCTCAGCCATTTGAAAGTACACAATTCTATGCAACAAGGGTGTTTCTTCTTTCACTATTTTCTTGCAACTTCGATGACCAATTGAGCCCAAATTTTCACAGGTCTGTGATTTTATGCACATGTTTAAATACACCAAGCGAGGATGCTAGTCTTTGACAATTACCTCAAGTATATCCTGCCTTTAATTTATCACTTTGTTCACAAAAATGTTGTACAGCAGTAGTGTGTACCAGTACAGTAGAGCAAGAACTTTGCTTTATGTGTCCATGTGTGTGTACTGGGTGCAGTCCTATTCTTTGTTTGTCCATTCTCAGGTCCTTGTTACTGTAGTGCCAGTGAACCAACTTAGACAACAATTAAATTCTCAAGTCAAAAAGATTCAAAGTCAAACTAAGCCCACTACGATTTTTTCTTACAATTTAATAAACAATACATCTGAATTTGAACAGATTTAAAGATTTTGATATTTTTGAATTGGCTCCCTTGAGTTAAAAAAAGCACAGTATATTTAAACTTTCCATCATTTCTTTCATTATTTGAATTTGGAACTTGTTAACCTGACACTACATTAACAAGACTAAGGTCCATTTGGGAATTCCCCTATCATAGGCAGTTGACACGCTCTTTGTTAGTTTGAATTATGATATTTAAACAGCCCCCTCAATCACGTCATTGCTTTTAATGTCACACTGAAACTCGAACGGTATGTTACCCCGTCGACATAACATGACGTTTAAACTCTAAAAAATATCACAAAATTTCCATAAATTAAACTGTATACTCTTAAATATCATCGAACACAAATGATTAAGTTTAAGATAAATCAAACAGATATTTGCCTGATAATCGACGAAGTTCTATTTCTTTCTATTACAAACGGTGAAAAATTGGCAGACGATCAGGCGCAGCCATCTTGTTTAGACAACTTCAGCCTCTTTCTTTCATTTCTCGAAATTTAAAAACTGTTTATTTGTAATTTTTGTATTTTATTAAAAGATAACTGCGCCTTTTAAATAATTTTTCTTGTTGCAAAATTATTTTATATAATTAAAAAATAAATCAATACAAAATTACTTTTTTTTGAATGACTTAAACTATTCGTGTGGGTAGAGGCTCCAGTATGACCTAACAGAATAAGGTCAATAATTGAATGTAATGAGATTTTGAAAAAACCCAGAGGCAGTGAATGGTCGAGGTCGGACTTTTACGCGCAAATGGAAAAACAGGTTTGTGAATTCATTCGGTTTTTTTTTCTCCCCGAAATATTGTTATATGTAAGTAATCATATGTGGATTTGAGGTTCTGTTTAGGGTCATGACACATGCTTATTGTTATACAAGGAGAGAGCGGCCGATGGACGGTTTCTGAGGGACGGAAAGTGGAAACATTTCGTCCTTTCATTCAAGTTCAATTTGCATTCCATTCCAACCCATTTTTGACAGGCAGTGACAGGCAGTGACAGCCAGCGACTGTAAAATGTACTTCGGTATTTCCCTCTGACAAAAAATCCTCAACAACCACAAATCAAAAAAGAAAAAAAAGGCCTACTATTAATTTGTTATTAAAAAACAAAGTAATTTTTATCCATTTTTTGTATAAGTGAATCATTTGTAAATTTTTAAAGAATATAGGGCCTAGTAATAGTAATGAATTTGAAAAAGAAAAATATTTAAAGTAATTTTTTGGTATGAAAAGAAAACTCAATAAAGAAGTCTTGTTGGGTTATTTTTGGTCAGTCATTTTCTACCTCTTTTCCATGGTCAGAAACAATACTCTGGTCTGGAGCACATCAATTCATTACGACTTACAATTTGTTTATCAAATTCAAACCTTATTAAGTTATTGAAATTAGACAATCATTAGACATAAAGTATTTTTATACTCCTAGTCCTAGAACTCGTTCGATCCACCATATTCTCCACGTGGAGATGATAGAGGATTGAACATTATAGTTCTAGGACTAGACAATCATTGTCATTACGATATAGGTAGTATCGGCCGGCCGACACCGAGTATAGTAAGAACAATAGCTGTTTTACAGTATGGCGCCCTCTTTGACCCAAACACAAGCAGCCAAAATTTAAAATACCTTCCATTCCAATCCTGATTGTGTAGCCGGTCTTGGCATGGGGCTTCCTCCATGGTCTGGGTAAATATCCACTGCGTTAAGATTATAAAATCTGACACTTGTGTTTTCATTGACCTCGTCATTCACCTCAAGTTCATACAGATTCTGTCCCGCCCCCTCAGATGTCCCTTTTTTTCAGTTTAGAATTTGAAGGCTGACAAGTATTATTAGTACACAGGCCTTGCGCTTAAGCTTTTTGTAAAGTAGCCCGCCGGGCCAGTAAACTATGCATTTTACTTGCCCCCAGGAAGTTATAGTAGCCCAGATTTTAAACAGGAATTGTCATAAATGTAATGTTCTGATGTGTTAATGTTAAAGATCACAACCAGTTTAATGATCAAATGAAGTTATATTCACACACTCAATAACGATTAACACATTTTATACTTAAAAGGAAGAATGAGCATTTTAAACAAGTAGGTTGCACAGTTTTTAGTAGCCCACAGGGCAAGTTGAGAAGTGGTGTTTACTAGCCCGTAGCATTTTTTACTAGACAATGTACGCCGGGCTAGTGTTAAGGGCGAGCCCTGGTACATTTCCCTCTCTATTTTTTTCCTCTTCAGTGAACGCAAAGATGCCCATAGAGCATCTTCAGAAGAGCAAGGCTTTTAAAAAGTCAAGGTTGAATAAACATGCAGCGGTTCTCCGTGACCTCTGGAGTAGCAGTGATGAGGAAGAGACGAGCAGACCTAGCGACAGTTGCATCTTAGTACCAGATACACCAAGTCCAAGGTTTGTACAACTCGGATGTAGGGGACGAAGGTGTGGAGTGAAGTTACGGGTTATCGTTCCTATTTTGAATTAAGATAGCCGACATCTGTATTAGCATCCCATCAGGTTTTCTCCAAGCACCCTGCTAAATGCATCGAAGCAACATAGTTGAAATGAAAATCTTGCTAAATGCAGCAAATTGCAGAGCTGCCAACCTCCTGTTAGAAAGTTCCCTGAAAAAAAACTAATCTTTCCATGTGCTGTGCTGATTAAAAAGTTTGAAAATCTCCCTGATTAGATGCCCTAGTTTTTCAATTCACAGCAGATTTGGAAATGCCAAATTTAGTCTTACATCTATTGTCCAAGTTCAGCTCTGCTAGCCTAAAGCACAAAACAATTTTGTTTACCAGATTAAAGTTACCAGCCAAAATACATGTACCTTATCACACTTACCGTCTGTGACTGGTTTTCTGCTTAGTTTTGCTAAGCAGACAAATGTTAAGCTAAGTTTTCTGCTGAAGCACTGGGCCAAATTTGATGGAGCTGTTTAAGCACAGAAAGTAGCTAAGCACAAAGTAAACACTTTCTTTATTTACTTTCTACAGCCGAGAGAGAAAACTTCACCCCATAGTTGAGCATCCACTACCTCGTTCATCGGGAAGGAAAGCTACATGTACCTGTGATATTGGGGAGAGCATCCTCCATCAATTGAAGACGGAAAGAAAGAATCAAGTCAAGACAACAACAAAGACTCAACCAAGGAGTTGAAACTACCTCAAGAGACCGACGAGTCAACACTGCTTCAAACAACCAGGGAACTGAGCAAACCAACCCATAAAAGATTAAGATTAAGTCGTCCAAAACCACCCAAGGATAGAGTACAAACTTCTATGAAGAGTTTTGTGTCTAACATGGATGAAACGGCAAGCCACAGTGAAAGAGTCCGCTCTAAGAACAGTGGAAGGAAAAATCATAACAAGAATTTAGATTCTTCTCAGGAGGAGGATGTAATTGATGTAAAAAGTCAAGAAATAGTGCATTAATACACAGACGGAATCAGTACAGGGAAGAAGGGGTGATAAACTCTGGCAGAGGAGTCACAACGGAGAGTTTTATAAGGGAACAAAATGATCCAGCTAGACTTCACAGTAATAAGGAAATCAGAAGGAGCCACCAAGTTGAATCTGTCATCAGCAATAAGAACACTTCACGCAATAAACATCATGATGAGTGGTTCAGGCCAAACTCGGAAGCATTCAGTAATTCAGAGTCAAGAGCCAATATTGGCAGGCAGCCAATGAGTTCTTCAAACAGTTTGCCGGAATTTGGAGGATTTGACGGTCTTGATATAGCCGAGTTTGATTCGTGTGGAAGTAGCTCCGACTCTGATTCGATTCTCTCGCCAACCTTTTCAAAAAGATCTTCCCCGTGTTACAAACTTCCCCTTGTGAAGAGAGTTCAGAATAACTTAGGAGCAGGTCCCAGAAGGCAAAATGATGTTGAGAAACGTTTCTCTCAACCTCCTGAGCTGGTCAAGACCCTCTCAAGAGGAGAAGAAAAAGTAACGTCACAAAAGCATAATGGATTCTTGAATGTATTGCCAAAAATGTCAACAGCACAGAAGGACAGTAATATAGGACAACGATTTGGACAGAATAAGCGGACGTTGAAAGTTGACAATCCTCAAAGAACCAAGAAAGCCAAAATATATCCAGTTACCTGGTCGATGTCGAACATTCTTAATTCCTCATCAAATGCTTTGGAAAGAAGAACAACTACATGTAAGCTTCAGGGAGGCTCTGTTGGAAGTGAAAAACAATTACACAATAGGCCTACCGATAAGGATTGCCAAGGCGACAATGGCTTAGATACGTCGGAGCAAAAAATAATGGAGTTGTTTGGGAGGACATCATGTGATGATGGTGGGGAAGAGACAGAGGAAGATGAGGATAAAATCCAATCCAGACAAGATGATCAAGTCATACTGATTGACTCTGGCCGGGATGCTGCCGAAGAAACTAAAGAAACTAAGAGCACGATGGTGCCTACAGCCGACCCGGACAGCAAGCACATGTCCATGAGTTTGAGAGCATCCTGTAGCCAGGGTCCAAGCGAGGATGAGAGCTGTAAGAGAGTGGCTATCCCTCCTCAAAGGGATGAAGCAGTTATACTAATTGACATAACGCAGAGTGCAGACAGAGGAGCGATGTCAGGACAAGCAAGTCCCCGAGTTTCAATCCAACTTCTCACCTTGCCAAAGAAACTTAAAGAGCTTGGGAAGCTCTTCGATGAACTTCAAACAGAAAGCTCCCCTGAACGAAAAGGATCCTGTCTCTGCGATCAAATTAAGATCCAATGTTGCATGGGATGATGATGTGGTGCACATTAACACAGCTCAAAATACAGAGAGCGATGACAGTTCTGAACCACGGAGTCCTACGTTCTCTCTGTCCCATAACATTCTGGCGAGTGGAAGGAGTCCTACACCTTCTCTTTCTCCAGTATTCTCTCGACAGGTTTCTTGGGAGATCACCGCCAAAAAGAGCAACAGCACATCAAGCAATAACCCAGCTCCACAGAATCTTACAAGTTTTGGGAGTCCCCGACGTTCTCTTTCTCCGGTTTTCCTGCGACGCATACCAAGGGAAATCACCGCCAAAACCAATGATAGTACCTCAATCAACAACCCAGCTCCACACCCTCTTATGAATCATAAAAGGAAGATTAAGAATGCACGCAGAAATCTACCTGATGAACATGGCATGATTGTGAACCTAACAGGCACAGACCATCCTGATGGTTCTGGACATACTTCAAAAGCGTTTAATCAAAGATGGACTGATGCCAACTCCAGTTTGATGCTTGCAGGACAAGTCTCTAGCTCAGGGTTGGGGAAGACGGCAAGAGGTCCTAAATCAGATGTTGAAGAGGTCAGAAGCAGGCCTTCCCCAGGAAGGACTGATGGTGTTACTGTTAGCAGTTCCTCTTATCCAATTGGATTCAACTCAAGACTTGAGCCCAATATCCAAGATATCACTCATGCTACACCAAGATTGCTTGACACAACATCTGGTTCCTTGAGTTATGTCACAAGTTCAAACCAAGATGTCAACAAGCCTAACTCTATTACAGCAACTAGGAACTTCGAGCTGGAAGTTGGAGAACTGGGCGCCATCAGACCAGCAATAGTTCTAGAATACGTTCCAAACACATCGCTGAAAGGCACCTTGAGCTTCCTGGTGTTGACCCAGATGATAGAAGTGGAGTCTCTGAACACAAGTCAAGAAGGCCAAGAAGAGAAGCGCGGAAGAATAAAGACAGTGCAGGACCACCTGCCCCAGATGTAACGGAGATCAGTTCGATGAATGCTGAGGGTCATAGGTTAAGACACAGAAAAGAACACAAGTCGTCCAAACATGGTAAGCGGAGAAGTCGAGAGAGGAGGTTCTCAGGGCGTCCAGCATCGCCAGATGTAATTGAGATGGTGAGACAGATGGAGAATGACGAAGCCATGGCGAAACAACTCCAGGTAGGTTTGTGGCAGCTAATCGTAGCCTGTTCCTGAAACAATGGCTTCGGCTGTGGCTAAGGTTCGGCTTGAAGCCCTTTACGGAAAATGCACTTAACGCGTATTTCAAAATTACTGACGACGGAGACTTTAGCCAGAGCAGAGACTGAAGCCATGGTTTAAAAATGTGCCCTTTAAATGACTTGTTACTGAATTAAGTCTCCTAGTTAAACAAAGTTTTCTTGCGTTGAGATGATGATGCCTCATAATGAATAGCGCATAAAAAAAAAATACAGCAAGAATGTAGATGGCTACAGCGAGAATTTCATTTTGCTTTTGATCCAAATCCTGCCCTTTCAAACCCCCCCCCCTAAAAAAACAAAAACCAAAAACCAGGAGGAAAGCACACGGATGCTTTTTTTGCAAAACTGTTATAGAGTTTTCAAATCTATTTTCTTTCTTGTATATTCAGGAGGAATTTGATGCAGAAGCAAATAGGTTGGCAGTGGCATCTTCGAATGATCAGGTAAACAGTTGGTATTATCGCTAAGCAGGTACTGCAATTGATATAAAGGCAAGGGAATTCTCCTTAGTAAAAGGCACTCCAAAGAGCACAAAGGGCATAGGGACAATTGCCTCCCTTGCCTCCTTGAAGTATCAGGTTTTGTATATTCTTACAATGGTCTCCCGTATAAAACCAGAGCAGCTTCTTGCCAAGTTTCAAAGAGCTGCTAGGTTATAAAATTGCTTAGCACTTTTACTAATGCAGTGTCTCAAAGGACTGATTTTCTGTGTATTTGGTATTTACTTTTTATTGTTATTACTGTGGTTGTTGTTTAAGTATTTGTCTTGCTATTTAAATGTTTCTAATTGACAATTATGTGTATGTCGATTTTTGTCGGGTAACCCTCTCATTTCTGTGATTACAGGTATTAAAAATGCTTCCTGAGTTATTTTCAGATACTTGATTACACTCCTGTTTACAAAGGATCATTTATTTCCATTTTTTAGCCGATCTTGATCCATGATGTTGATGGTCCGGGCTCTGTACCCATCATGCCTGAGTTACCGTCTCTCTTCCCCGGTGCCCCTAACCCTGCCTGCTCCAATCCACGAGGTACCAACCTCTGGGAGATGCAATGGAGAGATGACTTGGCTGACAATAATCCAGTCAACGCTGCCATGATGCTCGAGATGGATCGATTTCTTGTAGATAATATGGAGGGGCATATAGGACCACATACTCACTTGGTAAGAGATCACTTGGTATGAGGGATCTGTCTCATACTAGAATTGTTGTCTGATTTTAATCGTGTCCGTTTATCTTCTCTTGAAGCCTCTTCCAAGACAAAGACACCGAGGCCAGCGACGAGGAAGAGGCAGAGGTCGACGGAATAATCATCATCTGCAATCACCGACTGCAAATGGTACTGATTATGAGGTAAGTCTGAATTTACACCTTTTCACAAGAACCATTTTTTCTTTCATTATTTTCTTACAACTTGGATTACCAATGGGGCCCAAATTTTCACAGGTTTGTGATTTTATGCAGTTGTTGGGATACACCAAGTGAGGATACTGGTCTTTGACAATTACCCAAAGTGTATCCTGCCTTTAAGCTGTAGACCAGTCACAGTTGGATTCTGGGATGTATTGTTTTCTATTACCAACTTTAACTTCAAACAATTCATACATTGTCTTTTTTGATAATTTATACATGTATATAATTGATATCATATTGGTGTATTTATTGCCATGTATATTTTGCCCATGTCTGATGTATATTTTTAGTTCCATGTGTAAATTGTTTAATACTTTGACTGCCTTATTGTCAATGTGTGTTGTTGCTATTGTATGCTATTGATAAACTTAACATTTCATTCCAGTGTGATTTTTATGGTTCAAATATATTTATTGTCAACTGCATTTAACAGTTTGTTTGACATTTTTATTATGATTTTGGTTGTTATTGTAATTATTTGATGAAGTGAGATTGCATTACTACTTTTTGCTTGTATACCAAAGTTTGGTTGGTAAAGCAGTTTGCCACAGCTGGGCCCAATTTCGTAAAGCTTATTTATGTGCATTTTTGTGTTAATGTTTATTTTTAACTGACTTACTTAATTTGATTTGCTATAACTTTATGTGATGCTTTATGTGATGTAAGTTTTGTAGATTTATCATAAACAAATTCATAAACATCTCAAAGTCTTTCTGTGTTTCAAAATAACTTATGATTTGCATATTCAGCTCCAAATGAATATCGTGATTTTAGTTTCGAATGCATATTGACTGTTCACAGAGGGCATCTCACAATATAGTCGATGCCATATTGACCTGGTTCACCGAGGTCATCATCACAATATAGTCGAATGCCATATTGACCTGGTTCACCAGAGGTCATCATCACAATATAGTCGAATGCCATATTGACTGGTTCACAAGGTCATATTGACCTGGTTCACCAAGGTCTATTGACTGGTTCACAGAGGTCATATTGACTGGTTCACCAGAGGTCTATTGACCTGGTTCACAGAGGTCATATTGACTGTTCACCAGAGGTCATCATCACAATATAGTCTTAAAGAGGTGCCATTTGGAGTCTATGTGTTATACAGTGTTGTGTGCTTTTTAGGAGACATTGGGTTTACATGCTTATCATAATTTTTAGTTGTAGTTTGACGTCCAAAATGGCCAGCATGGCAAACAGTAGGCCGGGGTGTGATGTTGGTGCTAGGGGTCAATAGTATTTCTTTATATTTATATTTATATTATTATTATCATGTTTAGACTTTGTGGAATCTTGCCGAGTCTGTTGGTTCGGCCGTCAGCAAAGGTCTTCCTGAATCTTCCATCAACTACCTACCGACGTTTCTTTACACTCCTGGGCAGGCCTTGGAGGAGAAGGAATGCTCTATCTGTATGGGAGACTACGAGACTGGAGAGAATATGAGACGATTGCCGTGTTTCCATTTCTATCATGCTGTCTGTATTGATAAATGGCTGAAAGTGAGTTGAATCAAGACTAAGCCCGGTTCATACTCCCTGCGAATGCGAATCAAATTTTGATGTCACAAATTCGCAATGGACAATTCGCATCAGTTGAGATGTGTTCTGTTCCTGCGAAACATTCGCAGCGAAAACGCAGCAGTGACGTCAAAATTCGCTCCGCATTCGCTTGAAGTATGAACCGGGCTTTAGGCTGGAAACCCATGTGTTCGTTGTGTGCGTAATGCATAGTGCGCTATGAAAGCACACTTCAAGCACATCGTTTCATGTACAGTCAACTCTGGTTGTAACAAGAACGTTGGGACACTGACCATTTCTATAAATTCTTTCGAAATCAATCTTCCACTTTTATTTCAACAATCCTGTCTCAAATTTGTCTGTCGTAGGAAAACCGCATCTGTCCAGTCTGTCGGGAAGAGGTGAACTTTAACCCTGTGAACTTTCACTGATGACCTCAGAGCATTCGGATATTAACAACTGAGTGACCTTTGACCTGGAGTTGTGAAGCATGTAAGGAGCTTAGTTTTTGTTGATTCCATGCTCCTTGAAGCTCGGTTCATAATATTTTATGTGAATTGCGAAAACGGCGCATACTGATTGATTGCGCTTTGTGAATTCGCTTCGCATTCGCTGTTGCGTGAAGTTTTAACCAGTCTTAAATCATCACATAAAGGGAATGAGAACGATTATAATTGTTAAAGACACTGGACACCTTTGGTAATTGTCAAAGACCAGTCTTCTCACTTGGTTATCTCAACATATGCACAAAATAACAAACCTGTGAAAATTTGAACTCAATTGGTCGTCGAAGTTGCAAGATAATAATTGAAGAAAAAACACCAAATTGTCACACAAAGTTGTGTGCTTTCAGATACTTGATTTTGAGACCTTACGCGTGAGGTCTCAAATCAATTCAATATTTTACTGAGAAATTACTTCTTTCTCAAAAACTAGGTTACTTCAGAGGGAGCCGTTTCTCACAATGTTTTATACTATCAACAGCTCTCCATTGCTTGTTACCAAGTAAATTTTTATGCTAACAATTATTTTGAGTAACTACCAATAGCGTCCAGTGCCTTTAAGTATAGAGTGAGTTTTTAAAAACCTGCAATATTGTATAAAAGGTCCATCATCCGTTGAAATCAAAATTAGTACATCAGTTCAATATTATAATCATTTCCCTTGTCTAATTTTCTCTTTTCTTCAATTAAATGACTTTCTAGATATTATTGTGGTTTTCATTACATTTAGTTTCTGTGTTTCCTTTACTGTTTGATTTGTATTTAACTTTGAGATTCTTTAACTCTGAGATCCTGTTGAGCTATTTTCAGGGGTATACATAAATGTATTGTGTAAATGAATAAATACTTAACTATTTAACCTTAAAGGTACTTCTGTTGGTTTGATTATTTCATTGTGGATGATATATAGGTTTGCATTGTCATACGTTTTTTATTTGTTATGTAGTTTAAGTCATAGTTCTTAGAGGGCGAGACTCTTGTATATTCGGTTTGCAGTAACACATGTGTATAGTTATCTACTTTGCTGTGTAGATTTTGTTCTTTAGAGAACTTGTCTTGCTATTTGTTCTACTGCCGCGGAGTAGATTTTCGGAATTCGGGAGACTTCTCAGTTCTGAAAAAGAACTGTCCAGCTTATTAACTACTACCAGGGTAGAAGGTAGGAACTCGGCTTGGACTACTACTTTAGCTTTGTGGATCGGGAGGGGGGGGGGACTTTTCGTTATTAACTGCACTGCCGCGGAGCATGGAGGGGGTTCTTATTCCTCCATGCGTGGAGTGAGATCTTTTGGTCTCTTTTGGTGAGACTCTTCTTATTATACATGCAAAAAACAAACAAACAAACAAACCAACAAAGAAAAAAACAGCGTGTATGAGTCTTGAGGCATTGTATGGCGAGGTATCAATGTACATGTTCATGTATGTCCTGATACAGTCTTGCATCTATGTCATAATATTAATAGCGTTTGACCGCTGAGCTGTACTGGCGCCCTCATTGTTCAAAGTTGGGCAGGTTTACTTTACAGCACGAACGTCTTGCGTCACACCATAGGGCGTGTGTGACTGACCACTGATTGATGGTCATTGAGTATTAGTAATGGGGTATCATAGCTGGTGAAGGGAGAAGTTGTCCAGACCAGCACTATAATAACCAAGGCGTGATATTCTTCCTTCCTTTAGTCTGATTTCCGATTTGTTTTCCCTCGAAAAGATCAGCAAAATGGTTAGGAAACAGCATGATTTAAAAAAAAATTGTATTAAAAAGCTATATCATGTTATGTAGATGCGGGCGTGCTATAGTGTCCCATTGTTTGAGATCATTTGAGATCATTACATCATTTCAGTTCTTCCTCCATGGCATCTCTGAGACATCGTAGAATCAAGGGAAGAGGAAGCAGAAGAGTCTTCTCCCTGTGATCCTTTGACCTCTTGAACAATGTTGGAAACCTCATCTCCTTATATGTATTGTATCATCCATGTTTGTAAAGAGGAACGATGGAACCAACCCAGAAGGATTCTCCAATCCTCTCACAACAGTTGTAATTTCTTCAGAATCGACCCTACTTCCCCCTCCCTCGCACAAGTCTTAAGACTCTATCATGGTGCCTGCATGATGTCATCACGGGATGCCAAAGTAGTTTCAACAAGATGGTTCTCAGTCACTATGTCAACTCATACTGTTCCATTCATTCAATTCGATTTTTTTTTTTTTTTTTTTAAATACAATGTAGTTTATTTAAAAAAAAAAGTTTCGCTAAACAAAAACTGAGTTACACTTGTTAACATCAAACTCTCAAAAACTTACACACACCAAACAAACAAAAAGTAGAAAGATAACAGTAGAAAACAGTAGAGGGAAGTAACGCCACTTTGTGACGATACCCTAATGTTGGAATCATCCAGAATATCTGAAACTGAAACCAGCTGCTAACAGCTTATCACAACTTAAAGCTATAACGCTATTGTAAGCTTATTGGTAACTTGATATACAGAGGTGTCCAACTCAGTCAAGGCACCTTGTTACGCAATCAAGAGTTTCTTCCGTGGCCCGTTGACTGTTTCATGTCGTTCATTAATGATGAATGTCCCATTACGTTTACATTCCTTTCTTCCGCCATGGTTCAATATGAAACTCAGGCGTGATTTTTAAAAATATTTTTCTCAAGTGACCCCTGACCTTGTAACCAGTGACATCACATGTGTACATGAGAGCCACAGAGCCTGGACTTCCTACAGGCGATATTTAAGGCGATTTGAAAACATAAAATCTTGCATTTTGTTTACCAACTTTTGATATGGAGAAAGGTTTACACATCTCAAAACTTGTACATCTGGTATTTTTATAACTCTTGCAATTATGTGGAAGTTATGAAACAAAATGTAAATTTCCCATATGACAAGTGTAGTATTGTGCCTGCCAGAAAGGCCCTGGAATGTACAAGGTCAGTCTTTTTGTAAACAAAGGTAACATGGTCTATTGCTAATGGAAGTGTGATTTACAATTGCGTATCCTCCGCTGAGATCTAAGTTTACCTTAACGAAGTTTTCCCCGGATCTACCAGCCGTACACCATTAACCTGAATAAATCATTTAAATAAACAATTTAAATATTGCAACTGTTATTTTCAAATGACTATAACCGATTTGTAGAAATCATTGTTTCTAAAATTCCACAGTTAAATACCGAAGAGATGAAATAGTCACAGTATCTTGAAGTGTAGATAATAACAACCGTCAAACGACAATGTTGTTCCATGTGGAAACCATTGAGCAAACACCCTCAAGGCGATACGGAAGTTGTCTTGAAATAATCTCCAAGATGAAATACTTCCTTTCGCTTCCGATCGTCTGGGCACGGTTCTTAGTAGTGCGGCTGAGGTTTTCTTGTCCACTGATGCGGGAGGGTGGTGAGGGTTGAGGGACGTCTGTCGTTGGTCGGAGCCTACTTGGAGTTTGAAAGAATGTACAGAAGAAACAGTACAAGAAAAGGGTTATGACAATTTATTTGGAAAAGGCTTCCTGCAGTTGATTTTCATGTACAGAGCTGATTGTTTATCATTTTTTATCTGTAACAAAAGTACCACTTTTAATTTGTAAAGTGAGTATAATTAGTAAACACATAAAAACTAGGGTCGAATTGGTTGGTAATAAACAGGTTTGTTGTCATGGAGTAATTTCAGCAGTAGGGGGAGCGAGGGAAAGGGGGAGGGGGCGGGGACGGGGATGGGCGTTGTGGACGTTCGAGTTCTATATTATGGGCAGGGATAATCGCTCTGATTGGTTGAGGAGATAACTTGAAAGTAACAGCAAACCTTTGCATTTTGAGTGATTTTCAGCGAGTAACTTAAAAGAGTACGAAGAAGGACTTCAAGTTCAATCATTTCTTCGCCTGCATCTCATCAGAGTCAGAATCATTTGGTGTTTTTCCACCCCGACGAGCTCAGTCTTGATTCACTGTGCTAGTTTTTATATTATTTGAACCCTTAGAGTTGGTTTACGTGCAGGGCACTGATTAAACACAGCTAACGCCTGTAAGGCAGACTACGACGGGGTTTACCTGGTTCTATCTTAATACGGTTTTTCTTCCTTTTTCTTCAACTGAAGGTTCAACTGAGGGGGTGTTCAAACCTGTATCTATTTTCTCCTCCATGTTTCTACCACAGAGCAAGGAATTGGTTCTACTGTTTGACATGACGAAGTCAAGCCCACCGCCTTCGTGTTTTCTGTCGAGACACCCCTCTGTGCTCGGCCGTATCGAGTGTGAAAAGTTAATCAAGTTTTGTGTACCCCCGGCGGGTTGAACTAGACGCGTGGTAACACTCAGTGACGGTCTTAATATTTACACGACGTTGATCAAAAATACCCCAAGCGTTTCTTGAGACATTCTATCTCACGATGCTGGAGAGATACCAGGCGTCATTGTCTGAAAGCCTTTCTTCTGAATCCTCAACCCTTCTCTACTCAATTATAATAATAATAGCTCTCTTCCTTTCTCAAACCTTCCTCATCTATGACGTGTTCTTATCGAGACCACAACGTTTCTTGAGACTATCACGATGGTGGAGAGATACCAGGCGTCATTGTCTGAAAGTCCTTTCTTCTGAATCGTCAACCCTTCTCCTAAATACTCTCAGCTCTCTTCCTTTCTCAAACCTTCCTCATCTATGACGTGTTCTTATCGATACCCACAACGTTTCTGAGGCAATCTCTTCATGGTGGAGAGATCAAGGCCCTACAAGGAGTAAGGTTCGCCAGCTTTCCTTCTGATCTCACCTTTCTTTCCTCTCAAAACATTATTTCCTATGTTTTCATTATGCCCTCACAAAGTCTACGTTGTAGTATTTCCCCCAACGAGGAAAGTATAACGAAGGTCGCAGGTTCGAACCCTACTCGAGTGAATCTCATACGGGAATCTAGCCCCCAAACAATCTGTTGAACGTCTGCAAAAGACAACTACTCAAACAAATTACGAAACAAATGATATGCTATTCCAGTGTCATGTAGGCTCCGTCTTGGGCTTCGTCAGTCATTTGGAAAACGATGTACACTTTGGGTACGGCTTGGGTACTACTCTAGTTAGCCAGAGCCGTAGCCGGAGCCTACGGTAACCCGTGCTTTGAGCCATAAGCCATAGAGCAAGTCTCAGTTTTGAGTGACGTGTGGAACGAACTAAAGATACCACCTCGCTAAGGTTGGTTACGTTCTGACAAGGATGTAAATAAACAACTTCTTGTTTTATATAAACACGTTGATGTTTGAATGATATCAGGGTATTTGTCTAGCGGGGACTCGGGAAACATGCAACTTGACTCAATAGTTGGTTTACTTTGGTCTATGAAGAAGGTTGTACACCTTGCTCATGTACACATAAGTTTTTCTCAACTACGATAGTTGTCGTGAGGATCTTTTGTAAATTCGGAATAAGTGCAAGACTATTCCGTTGGTCGTAGAGATTTCACCTCTGCGTATGACCTCAAGACCATTGACAAAACAGCAGTCGGACAACACCTCGACATAACACAGCTGACGGCTGTTGAGTGAAGTGTAAGTTAATTCCAAGCATCGGACTGGGAATTATGCGAGATTTATTCCCCATTGCAATTAATGTCAATCGGCAACACCTTTGTCCTTTGATTGGTTGGTCTTTTACGATATCCCCAGGCGTGGCCAATCACGTCCGGCGTACAATTTGTTATTTTAAAGAGGGTCCTTAAAAATGGCGCCAACTATTCCCAGGGTGGTTTTGGTGCCCGTTGTAACGTCCAACCGTAACTATAGTGCAACCACTGTTCACCCATGGTTCACCTCAGTAATATCCAACCAAACACGTGATCTGCAACCCCCACACCATCCTATCCCACCCCCTAAAAAATAAGTAGTGAAATATAAGAAAGGACAAAAAAGTAAAAAAAGTAAAATTAACCATTAATCAAACAAAAAAATAAATTAATAAAAGATAAATGAATAAATAAGAAAACAATTACGTAAATAAATAACTAAATAAAAAAAAAAAATAAACATAATTGTAAAAAAACAAATTTGTTCATAAAGAATTGCTTTAAAATGTGACAAATGAAAAAAATGAAGTGATGGTGATCTGACTTGGATCAAACTAATGTGGTATAGGGTCTTAGAGCCGTTGTTTCTTGATTGCTTGGGAATTACAAGGGGAAGAAGAACAACTAACTTCACCAATCGAGACAATACTACACCAAAAGAGAACATTTGGAATAAACTGCTGGTTTTGGGATCAATCTTAGCTCATCACTCCACGAGGCAGATCCTTCGGCGGCTCGTCATCCTTCGTTTTGGACCGAAAGCTCGAAATCCGGTTTAGATTTTTATTTTTAGGTTTTGCGTAAATCTCCGGATACCAAGGAATGGACTTTTTTTGGTACCTCTCTTGTTTTTCTTCAGAAGTTTTTTTGTTTCCTTGGTTACACTGATGCGCTGACCAGCGGGATATCATTACCATTGTTGTGTCGTATTGAGTGAGACTGTCTCCTTCCTGTTAATATGTAAAATGTTGTCATAGTATCAATTTAAAGTCAAAAATTAGTGTCTACATTGTTGTTGTTTTTGCAGTTTATCCACGGCTGGCCATTTAGGGGCCTTTTAAAATCAAAATACATTCAATTGCAAGAGAAAATTAATCTCTAAAGTGTGCCCCTTTAATATGAAAACTTTCTTCCAACTTGATTCTACCGCCAGCGTTGTGGTCAGCATGGATGATTTCTTGATGAGTCCCTTTAAAGGTTAATAATACATCAGTTTGCCCCTTTAACCATGATAAAGTTTGACTCCAGCGACCTTCCAGGGACTGTGGTCTTCCCTTGGGCATAATGAGATTACCAACTTCACTAGAAGTACCCAAGCCGCAAGACTACTCGCCAACAAGTCTGGTTTCTACCCTGACTCTGCAGGACACCTTTAATACTGGATGATTGAAGGAGAGAGAGAGTAGGGAAGAGAGAAAAAAAAAAGAAACCCCGAGATTTTTGAGACGTCCATGGAAAAATAATTTGTGCTGTTCGCTCGGTCCACATGAAAGGCCCAAGGGTCCGCCTGCTCCTTTGGTCATACCGCGCGCACCGCATCAAGACTCCCTGTATTGTGCGTCCTGATTGGTTGATCCAACGCTGGTACCCAGGGACAGTAATCTAATCCGAGGTCGGATTGGTTGACCCGTTCTTCATTCATTGGTTCACAGCCGATTGAAAGTATCCTGTTTATATGTAGTCGGTCTCTTTATATGAGTGACTAAGAGCATAAACAGCTGTTGTTCTTTACCCGCGTGTTATTATTTTTTCATAATGTGTACACGATACCCAGAGCATCAGAGCTAACCTACTCGCAGGGTTTCTAGGGTTTGGGGTATTTTTGGAAGAGCTCTGCAAACTGACTGATAATTCCACACGTTTGTAAAACTCGACTCGGAGTGAGAACGGTATAGTCTGACTGTGGAAGCTTAGCCTTCGCATGTCTGGTTCGTTCCGTGTTGTTTGGTTCCACGATAACATCTGGTTTTTCCTTCATACCTGTGTGCGGAGCCTAGTTGCAGTCTTTGCAATTTCACAACTGACAACTGACAGCCGTCGTTAAGTTCACCTAAACCGTCGTCATTTATTGCTTCTGATCGTCTACACTCCACATCACAGAGTGAGCTCCAAACAAGACACAAACTGAAGACATTTGCAAGAACTCTCATAGATTTCCAATGGATTCGATATCGCAAAGTTACGGAGAATGGACTACTTTAACAGTACCGGCCAGGCACCGGTCTACACAACGTTACTGGATACCGCACCGCGTGCCGCAACAAATCGCCCGCGTATATGGTGAGCGCCTCGGCCCTCGGTCGCCTCAACGGGATGATGTCGTGTCTTACCGGGCAAGGCAGAGCGGTAACGACGCGGAGAGCTTGGGTGGTGCGTCTCCCTCTTCATCCACGGGATGCGTCGATGAAGACGACGGTGATGATGTGGTGGGTAATGTTTCCCGCTCAGCCTGTCAGCTCCTACAGAGGCCGTCCGGGTTCCCGAACCCCCAGCACACTATTGATGGAATCTTGGGCAAGGGGGCAAGGCAGGATATGATGATGCCACAACCCAGAGCACACAGGGTGCAACAGCTCTGCCTGTCAGCCACGAGCCCCACGGTCAATGGATCAGCACATGGTCAGTATCATTATCTATCTCTTATCTGATTACAGCGAAATTAAGACAACAGACACCACGAATATATGAAAACATGATTTAATGTCATATTATGATACCCCCACCCCCACAGTGATAGTGATTGACTACCTTTGATATAATTTAGGTGATGGATAGCATGCAGTGCCATGCAAATATTTTACTAAATGCCAATAAAAAAATAATAGTAATGTTTACATTTACAACAATGCTTTACCAATGATTTTAAGTACATCAATCTTGTAGACAACTTCAGCAATAGTCGAAACGTCGAGTTTGTACACCGCGATCCGTTAGCTCTTTATGGTGCCACACCGTGGCACCCTAAACGACCATATCATTTTAATGAAACATCTCTTTTTCCTGGAACACATATCAATGTGTTCCGTCTCAAAACTAAGAAAAGTAAATCGATTGTTTTCCAGTTCTGTAATCCAATAAAATTGAATTGTCGTCTCCACTGTCTAGCTTTATCTTCATGCTCAGACTCTTGAGCTAGGAGTTTCTTCAGCAGAAAGATTTGATTGTGAATATCTAACAGTAATATCTTTTTATTGCAGTCATTATTGATTATAGCCTAATAAGTTAATTGTATTTGATTACCTTTTGATGGTAGCCATTGGTGTTAATTAACCTCACACTGCAATAAATACTTTATTACTTGGTAATGAGCTTAACGAATAACAGTGAAGTCTTAAATTAAGTAAAGGTTTGTTTAGTCTTTTGAATCGGCTGGATGATTTTGGACGTCGTTGTTGTCTCTCAGGTCTTAGAACAAAAGAAACAACACGTCGCTACTTCACAATCTAGGAGTCTTAGGACAATACGTCCTTTGTTTGGCTTGACAATGGAATACAATTAGTTGGCACCGAGGAGGAGGTGTGGATCTAAGTGTCTGATCAACAAGTTTCCTGCGTCCATGTTGTTTGCTCAGAGATCTCCTTCTCCCATCATGCTCGTTCATCTTTAAGACGTGAACTTGTCCATGTCCAAAGCCCTTTCGTATCCAAACCTCTAGATATCAATCTGTGGAGATGTAGAGATAAATAATCTGTATATCCTCTAAATATAATATAGCCTGTGAGCTCTGAGAGTTTTGTCTTCACCAAGAGGAGACAGAATACCTTCTTGAAATGGTTTGTCAGTCTTGATCACACTCCGGTCCGGATGTGCCTTTCTCTGTCCTTGCTCTATATTCTGGGGTCGATTTCACAAAACTCTTCCTAACTTAGGACTAGTCCTAGGCAATGCTAAGAGATAGGACTAGTCCTAAGTACTGGTCCTAACTTAGGACTAGTCCTATCTCTTAGCATTGCCTAGGACTAGTCCTAAGTTAGGAAGAGTTTTGTGAAATCGACCCCTGACCATCTTATGGTCACTGCCATACTCAAACAATGATGCACCATGCTACCCTAAGGAGTGTTAAATGAATAACGCTACCCCCATAGGAAGGTAAATAGATCAAAGTTGAGTCTTCGATTTGCCAGGTTGACAAAAATATGTAAGTTGGGTTTGGGGGGGGGTGGGGGTGGGGTGGCGAGGGTCACCCACGGATGAACTTTCATAATGTTCTAGTTGTCTACAATGTTTTTACTTTACTATGCTACTTACTACCATGTTTTGCCAACGCACTAAGTATACCATTATCATGAGTTGTGGGGCTATTTTTAGCGGCCATTCTTTTATACATAAAACGGCCAGACTGATATCCTCCCCTCGGTTTGGAGTTTGGATGATAAGGGAAACTCGATTATAAGAAATTGGCAAAGATAAGATTTAAGTCTCTAGATCTTGTACGGTTTAAGTTGAACCCATCTCGGACGGTCGTACTCCTTCATAAAAAGTGTTACATTTACTCATTTTTTTCACTTTTTCAAATGATTGTTAATGTTCAAAACAGAAACTCTCCCGCCACCCGGACACAATCTTGCACATCATGTGACACATTAAATGCAAATCAGATGTCACATTAATGCAAATCAGATGTCACAGTCATGCGAATCAGCTGACGTCACTTTCATGCAAATCAGGTGATCATGAACTTCTTGTGGTAGTTGTCACAAACGGCTCTCAGAAACGTGATTGACACAAGTTCAAGTTACATTCAAGGTTACTGCTTAATGCTTGATATATTTTTAGTGGTTAGCTTATAATATCCGATAAAAATAGTGTTTTTGTATTTCTGGATAAGGCCCAAGTATTCTTGCATCATATGGAAAACCCATAACACGCTAGGAATGATTCCGTACAGCTGTATTAGCATCCAACCATTCCCTATGTCTCAATTATGAAATAAATGTAATATTATATATTTTAATAGCGCAATAGTCCTTACCAAAGTGTGTCCAGCAGTATTGTTTGATATCTCCTTTTTTCATTCTCTGTATTGTCGAGTGTTTTGACAGACCTTAATTAAGTTTGCACGTTGTTTGATTGCTCTCACAACAGACGGGAATCTCGTTAGACCACGTGAACACGTGTTTACTTTTAAAGCGCCCTCTTGAGTTGTTGTCTGGTTTCTCGGTAGGTCAGGGACAATAATACCAAATGGAGCGATTTATGGTTGAATCATGGCTTTTTTTACACTCCAACGTGACAGGAATACATTTTCTCAATTTCCCGATGTTATACCTTATATTGATTCAAGGGGAGTACGTTTAACAGCACATGCACTTCTGCAAACCTTTCCCATAATAATCACATGTATACATTCTCTTGATTCATAGATTGTACGCAGCAGTCTAGCCAACTTATCAATTCATACCTTCTCTTGATTCAAAAAGAATAATAAGCATACCGGTAACCATAGCAGTAGAATTGTCAACACCGCAAGTGCTGTACATTATCTTGATTCAAAGAGAGTACCCTGTGCAATCCATTCACAGGCAAAAAATGTCACCGTTTTTATCACTGCTTTTTTTTTTTATTAATAAGGAGCTTATGGTATTCATGGTATATCCCCATTGAGTTTTTTCCCTATTTCCACGGTATAATTACGGAGAGAGGTATAAAAGTAGTATATAATGTGTTTCTAGCATTTTTTCTTCAACTAAATCATGGTCTGGTGTTATTACCCCGTGGCGGTGTGTATTCTGTCCAGTCTTAGCCCGGCCGGAGTAAAGTGGTTTTAAGTTTCCGGATGCGGCGTGTCTCTGGCTCGGCTCTTACCATCTGGGGACTCCTTCATGGGAATGTGGGTAAAGTTTCTGAGGTGGGAAGAGGGTAAACAATAATTGACCCGTGGTTCGAGAAGTTGAGGTTGCGACAAGCGGCAATCACGAACCTTGTTGTTCTCTAAGAAAGAGACAAAAATTGCTACCCTCGTGTGCATGTTGAGTTTGCGTGTCTTCACCGTAGACTATTGCATGAACGTCGTAAATGTACTAAGCATAACGCCATTGTGCTAAGCATAAACGTCGTACATGTACTAAGCATGACGCCATTGTGCTGAGCATGAACGTCGTACAATGTTGTGCTAAGATCATGTTCGTAACGTGCAAAGGTTTGAGCTCTTTACTTCATGTGCCGTTGCAACATCTTTCCCCCAAAAGTTGTTTTTTAACTGACAGAGAAGGACGCTCTTCCGAATCCAAGAGATTAAATATTCCTTCCAATGTAGCTTACATTGGAAGCCCCCCCCCCCAATCCCTTATCCACCATCTAAAAATGAAAAAGATACATTCAAAGGTACCTTCAATAAGTGGCTTAGTTTAGGATTTCGACACTAAGTACATATTCAATCAAACACACTCCGTTGCAGAAACATTATAGCATAGATTTTTAATAAAAACCCTATTTATTTTGAAGTAAAAACAAGACAGAAAAAACACTTGACTTTTGATGCGTAAACGGGGGCGTTTGATATTGGAAAAAAAAAAAAAAAAAAAAAAAAAAAACTACCACTATATCGAAAAAACCAAGATGGTTTCGAGTCAGTGCGTTTCAAATTGCATTAACGCACGTTTGATGTTTGCCGATAGTCAAGTTGCTTGTCTGTCATCACACGTGTACGTCTGTGTGCCTTCAAAGGGAAATTGAAATCAAGTTTGATCAAACTGCTCAATTTTGCAGAGTGTGCTACCGTTTAATTAAAATGTTACATGATGACAATATATCTTGTAAGCTTGAGTACGTAGTGGATTGTCTTGTTAATGTTAGACACTGTCTTAATCTAGTGACTTTGGGCTACGGCTAGGGCTGTGGTCATCGAAGAGCTAACATTGACTGATAGTCATGCGCAGCGCGTACACGCGTGCACGTTTCCATTGTTTGTCATCAAAGATGGCGGCCAATGCAAGAGGTAGATTCTGACATCTTTCCGCCCCAATTGTTTGGCATCACGAGGGAAACAAAGTAGCCGCAACATCCACCATGAATCGCGAGAGGGCGTTCCAGTTTAATTTGGTTGTGCACGCTGCCATTTTGTTTTTCTCCCCTTCAAGTCTGTATAATCAAAACGAGGCAAGTAGGTAAATTAGTTTGGCAACTTTGTAGCATGAAAATCATTAATATTCAAATGAAATTTCGAAGATATAGCAATTTTATACATAACTGATTCTCAAGACGATTGGTTGAAGACAACATTTATTATCTTAATTTTTTAAACAACCGCCAGCTTCTTCAAGTTCAAAAAGGAACTACGCTTTATTTGGGTAGCTATTTTAGGTCTAACTCTAACCAGAGATCAGAATAGAAGTAAACCAGAAATATGGAACCAGTGGAGGCTGCGCAAGTTAGTTTATCTACGCTTATGTGGGTAGCTATTTCAGGTCTAATTCTAACCAGAGATCAGAATAGAAGTAAACCAGGAACATGGAACCAGTGGAGGCTGCGCAAGTTAGTTTATCTACGCTTTATGTGGGTAGCTATTTTAGATCTAACTCTAACCAGAGATCAGAATAGAAGTAAACCAGGAATATGGAACCAGTGGAGGCTGCGCAAGTTAGTTTATCTACGCTTTATGTGGGTAGCTATTTTAGATCTAACTCTAACCAGAGATCAGAATAGAAGTAAACCAGGAACATGGAACCAGTGGAGGCTGCGCAAGTTAGTTTATCTACGCTTTATGTGGGTAGCTATTAGATCTAACTCTAACCTAGATCATTAGAAGTACGAACATGAACAGTGAGGCTGCCAAGTATTTACTACGCTATTGTAGCATTTTAGTCTAACTCAACAAGACAAATAGAAGTAAACCAGAAATATGGAACCAGTGGAGGCTGCGCAAGTTGTTTTATCCACAAGGATCCTTAACTTAAAGACAAAGTATAAGATTGATAAACAAGAATTAGTTTCATTCCGAAACTGAAAGCTTAATGTGAAGTTCATGCACTCTAAAAACTAACTGTTAAACTCAACACTTTTAAGAGTGCGGTGAGTGACAACTCTTTGTCAAAGATAAATTCATCTGATTAAAACATTATAGTACGTTAGATGTAACTTTGACAATGTCAATTTAACGATTTCATGTTGTTAAACCTAACCCTTATAGAGTTGTCACTGACCGCACTCTTAAAGTGTGAATTCAACACTTAAGTTTTGAGAGTGTACCAGTCCCAATCTTACAGACAGATATTTCTGTCTCAAGTGATATCAAAGCAGGGAAATAGCATCTGAACACCCCCCCCATCATCACTGCTTGTTTCGATTGCCTCGATCAAAGTATTCAATAAATAATCATAATGCTGAATCTGCACAAAATCCACGGCATTGCGTAAATCGTTTTCGTTGTTTGTCCTAAGAAATGACAACCCTTTATTTTAGGGATTTTTTTCCCCAGGGTGGATGTTGGGAAAGTATTTACTCTGTCTAAACCAATGGTGTACTTTCCCTTTAACGAAGGTCTTGCACCGGCTGTATCAAATCCAAGCCGGTAAGCTCATCTAGACCTTACCTTCATCTTGGAGTGGAAAAACCTTCCATATGCCAGGTCTAGCAGAAAGAAGGCCGGCTGGCCTTGAACAAAAAATTCCCAGCCGTGAGAACTTAGAAATCACCATCTGGTGAGGGATCAGTTTAAAACATAATAATTCGACAAAAAAATAGATCATCAAAAATATTGTAAATTTCGCGGCAGTGGAAACTCGCGCCCATTGTGGTTTTCATATTTTTGTCGACAGTTTAAGATAACAAATAAACTAAAGTCAACTGTTGAGTGTGACGATTTACTTCAAGTTAGTCAAATAACCTTTGACATTGAAGCTAAGAATTGCACTTTTGGTGCAATATATTTGTATAGATTTTTACTTTCAAAGTTTCAACTCAGTGTTGATCTGTGTCTTGGTTTTGTCTCGGAGACTAATTCATCAATTGACAAGTTATGTTGGAAAGTGGCAGCCACTCGATGTATTCTCTACTCTAGATCATTCACGTTTTGGTAATTATGTAATCTCAATAAAAATTCCTTAAAATAAGCTGAGAACATTGGTAATTGTCAAAGAACAATATCCACAGTTTGGATGTGTGACCCAACAATTTAATTCGTGAAATAACAAACCTCTGAGGCTCAATTGGTCATCGGCGTCACGAGAAAGTAGTTGTCCCTGTTTTCTATCATCGGATTTTCCTCGCAAAACCTTAGTTAATTGTTTTACTCATTTCTAAAAAGTATAGCATTAAAAAGGGTACCTTTAAAAGGTAATACAGGACTGACAGAGCTGACAAAATACTCACAGACAATGGTGATGTTTTGTGTGATCAACCATAATGAAATAATAAAACCTGTGAAAGTTTCTGCTTAATAATCCTTTGTGTGAGTCAATAGTGAAAAACCATGAACAATTTTCAGCATGCCAACACATTTTCCTTAATTTCAGCTGTAACAACCGAAATCAGCTGTTGCGTTTTTAAACAAGTTTTTAGATACATCTTTATCGAATATGACTTTATTTCAGACTTTCAGAGGGAAATATTTCACCAAAAACAATGGTTCTAGTATGAACTTCATAATCAGTAAGATTTCAGACTAAATTTAAACAATGATGTTTTTTATCCTTACCATTTCTGTTTAATACCTTTAAGAGAAGTTCCCACCCTGACCATCTTTGCACCGTGTATTTAATTTTATGCAAATCTGTGAACATATGAATTACTTCCTTGTGGTTTATTACTTGATAAATATTTTCACTCTTTGTCTGACCATACAGCTCCATGGTCTTACCATTACCAATGTTGTGCACGCCTTTTTATAAGACCATAGAGTAATGAAGACTAATCGAGTCCTCTACTCTAGGATGACGATTTGAACACCGAACTACACAAGATCAACCCTTTATTATACGGCAGCCATTTTGTGTTGTGCTCAATCCAAACCAAACCGAGGCTGGTCGTGCACGTTAGTCAGACACCTTTTGGCACTGTGAGTGCATTGCTGTTGTTGCATGTAGGTAAAGATGGTGACTGATACGTGGTTCCAGACTCTAATTTAGGTACTTTGGGTGAGGTTAAAGATTGTCTACTATCCCTTTAAAGGAACATTACAGAATTGGTTTTTGCTAACAAAACAGTTGCTGGCAGTGTAAGCACTTTACGTAATCCACCATATACATAAACTGACAAACCTGTAGAAGTTTGAGATCGATCGGCCATCTGGGTCACGAGAAAATAGTGAAAAACCGATTACACATTTGCATGAAATCATATAGATTCAACAAAATGAATAAAACGCTCACTGAGCGATAAACTCCAATCAGAAAATTAGTTTATTCATTTCTCATCAAATATGGCATTTCAGACAGAAATATTTCAAGGGATGTTTTCTACTATCATCATCATTAGACCGTTTAAGTTTTATGTAAATCTGTGATCAAAAAGTATATTTTACAGGTTTTTTTCTTACCAATTTTGTAATGTTCCTTTAAAGTGAGGAAAAAATATTTTTCTTGGTAAGGACCGACTTTCGAGACAGACATGAATTTATTCTGACAGTGCACTGTACTTTCCCGGTATTTTCCCCTCAACTTTTAAAAGTCAGCGCGTCTGTGAAGCCACCCTGTGGTTTCTTAGCGTGCTCGCCTAAAATTACCTACCGTGCTCTCATAACATATCACCGGGTTGGATGTTGTTTTGTGCCCGCTGTTGAATCTGATCACGGAGACCATACCACCGGGGGAGTTTGGGGAAAAAATGCGAGCACGCCGTGTTTTTCTGGCTAGCTTTTCATTGATAAATATTTAATGTATGGTTTATGGAGAGGGGTTGACAAGGACTTGGAGGCAGTGTGGTTTTATGAAGAGTAGAGATGCAGACAATATTTCTGTCTGGAAGAAGAACATATATTTTGCAGAACTTTGGAAGACCTTAGTAGTAATGAGGAGTGTTTTCATTCACAGATATACACAAAAAGGAATAACTTCAAATCTTAATGAGTCGTTTTAGAATTTGAAAGTTTGTTTGGCGAGAAAATAATATAGACCTGAGGTTTGCGGTAATGCCTTGTAACTAGCTCTCCACTAAATTACAGTGGTACTTGAAGGAGCCAGTTGCTTAATGTTATCAGTCGACGTTTCGATTAATAGTATGCAATGAAGGTCTTCAAGAAGAAAAAACACGTTTGAAACTTGAGACAATGTACTTTGGAGAGAAGAGATAAATGTTTATTTTTCTGATCGCCTAAAGGCTAGATGTGTTTGCTTACATTATTTGCTTTTTCAAACACAACCAAAATGACATCTGTACGGTTTGACGGTTGCCTAATTACAAAATCGCCAAAAGTGTTATTACAAGTGAATGAGCAAATCATAAGTAATTACGTCACCGGACCCCAGATCAGCCTAAATTGAAAACAACAGCGCGAAATTGGGAATCGGACAGGCAACTGTCGGTGTTCATTGGACCCGCAGCTTGTCAAATCTTCACGCTACTTATAAAGCGATCCGGACGGCGCGCACGTGGCGGCAATGTGCGAATCACTAATTGGAACAACTCGTTCACATTTTTGCCATCGTCTCCCGTTTTCCCATTTCTTTCTTCTGAGGCGCGCACACGGTGAACAAATTTAGCTAATGATATCAATATATAGATCTGGCATGAGCTGTCTTACCTTCGATGTTGAAGATCTGGATTGGAATTATGTCATTAAAGACGAGCTGCCTGTCAGTGTAAACAGAATAATTGGTGATTGGGTAAATATTGAGATAGCATACTCGGCCATATAGTCAGAGTTAGAAACCCAAGTGGTATGGTGTGATATCCCATTATGATATAGTGGCAGAGGCAAGGTTTTAGCCAGGATTTGTGAAAAGGGTGTCCAAATTTGCTGGAAATGTAAAAACTGGGCGTCCAAATTGTTCTCTTATAATACATTTACATGTAAATGACAGATAAAACAGGGTGTCCAAATTTTAAACAGGGTCCAAAAGACACCCAGACACCCCTCTGGCTAACACTTTGGCAGAGGGTGTCCCCCCTCCCCCCCCCAAAAAAAAATGTTCTCATACTTTAAAACTCTCAGAAGTACCCCCTAAAATCATCTGAAGAATGCCTGACATTCTCAGAAACAAGGAAGACATACTAGAAGGGGGTGGGGTGGGGGGGGGGCGTGCCAAATATTGAGCACCAAAATGTGGAGCGAGGGTCCGTGTTTCCTCCGTTTTTTCTTCAAGTCTTTTGATATTAAAGTATTTTTTTCAGAAATTCTCAGATGTTGAGAAGAGAATCAAAGGATGGAAGTTGCTTGTGCCAACTTAGCATAAATTGGTGAAATTAAAAGAAATTAAGTTGTTGCATCATAATTTGGGCGTGCTTTCAATGATTCACTGAGGTTTGGAAAGGTCTAGTTCGTTCATGATTCGTTCACCATTGCTGCATGCTTCTTCAGAGATTTGTCTCAATGCTAAATGCTGACGAGGTAGACATGGTGATGAGGTGACTCGATCCGAATGCAGAAGCAACGCACGGAATGGAGACTAGCTGAGATAATTATCACGTATATAGAATGAGCTTAATTGATAAATGTGTCCAGCACGTGTTCGTCTTTTGTCCTTAACGTCGAAGTCCATACCAAACCACAAACCGAGCTGACATAGTTATCGCTATGTGATAATTGGTAGGCCGGTACCCGACCACAGCTCGTTCAAATTAGCAGTTGTGACGGATACCAGACTGACCCTGCTTATTGCTCAAGTATTCATGACGTCACGGTTTTGTGTCAATTGACTCAGTTTTTACTTTTGATAATTCAAACACATTTCCATCTGAGCATTTGTAAAGCCCGGTTCATACTTCCTGCGAATGCGAATGCGAAGCGAATGTTGACGTCACAAATTCGCAACGAATAGTTCGCAGCAGTTGAGCTGTGCTCAACTCTTGCGAATTATTTGCAGCGAAAACAGAGTTGTGACGTCAATATTCGCTTCGCATTCGCATTCGCATGAAGTATGAACCGGGTTTTAGTTTGATAACTTGTAATCTTATGCTTTGAAAGTCGTATTTTAGTATAATTTGATTGGGTTAATCCTCGTTTTTTGTTGAAGAGATTCCACAAGACTAGAGCCAGTGATTCTCCAAGCTTCAGGCAGCACGTGTCAGCTTCCCTCCAATCCCCTTCATCTAATTAATGAGCCAATTAAAAAGGAATGGAATGATTACCACGACAGGTCCCGTGGTTCTCATTAGCCAATTAGAGCCGTGGGAATTCGACACCTCGACCAGGATGAAGCGGTATGTGGAGATGATTTCCGGTCTGAGCCGAGTCTGAAGCCACAAGTGTGTCCTTGATTGGTTGATAAACAATGACCCACTTGTTTCTCAACTTCATTTTGGTCAAGAATTCGTGCGGTTAACAGAAGTAGGGATTACATCTTCACGTAACCTCGAGTCTGTTGCAATTCTCCGTCAAGTTGTAACCAGTTTTCTTTTGTAACAAGTACCTGCCTTTGTTTTCTTTGTCTAAAAGTGAAACATTCAGGATTTCTGCTTTAAATTTGGGCTTTCCTCAAACAGCAAACATTTGTCTTTGATTCAACTTCTTGTATCGAATTTGGGTTAATTGTTAAAGTGCCGTTCGGTGACTTAACAATGAACTCATATGGACGTTGGATCAACGTGGAAGTTGAACCGTGTTGTCACCCACAGTCCCAAGCGCGACACCTCAGACTGTACTGCATGGATTCTAGCTATCTTGGACTCCATCGTGGAGAGTTTCACAACGGTCCACGTGTTCCTTACCCCACATCACGTAAGATTCTTTCTTGTTTTTTGTGGTTTGATGTCAACTTGGGTTCATGGTGAATACATTTTTCTCTCACTTTGTGTGGAATTATTGACCGCAAGTATGGGGACTTGCTGGTATGGTGTAAATTGTGTAGGGTGAGGTTAGGAGGTGGTCAACACCAGGTACCGTACTCGGTAGCTTGGTGCAGAGTTGACAAACTAAAAGAGCGGAGTCGAGGACTAGTCATTCAGTCCTCCATCAATAATCTCAAGGTCCGACCTTCAAACAAATATTTCAATTTCTGTCAAAATCATGCTTAAAATTAATGTTTTAAACTATTTTGTAGTTGCTTATACTTTTAAGAAATGTCTTATTTACTTAAAGGAACATTACAGAATTGGTAAGAAAAAAACTTGTAAAATATACTTTTGATCACAGATTTACCTAAGACTTACTTATAATGATAATGATATTAGAAAACATCCCTTGAAATATTTCTGTCTGAAATGCCATATTTGATGAGAAATGAATAAACTACCGATTGGAGTTTATCGCTCAGTGAGCATTTTATTCATTTGTTGAGTCTATATGATTTCATGCAAATGTGTAATCGCTTTTTCACTATTTTCTCGTGACCCAGATGGCCGATCGATCTCAAACTTCTACAGGTTTTTCAATTTATGTATATGGATGATTACATAAAGTGCTTACACTGCCAACAACTGTTTTGTTAGCAAAAACCAATTCTGTAATGTTCCTTTAACTAAAATAACGTTTTCCCAAATTGCTGCAGATTAAATAATAATTGATTCATTGTTTTATTAGCATTGTACACATGGATATTTCCACCACTGGTCTTAATATAGAAGCATTGCTCTTTGCGTACTGTATACTAAACACTATACAGTACACCACACAACAGCAGTAAATAATGTTGTCCCAATTATTTTACGTATTTAGTTAAGCTCCAAATTGTAAACATGATTTTGTCATAACCTATCCAAATAAACCCCAACTGTTACGGGAATGCTGTCAGACACGTCTTCTTCTCTTTCAGTCTTCGAATTCGTCCATGTTTGTGATTGCGATCACAGTATGATACGATTAACACGGTACGTGAAACGCACAACGGTAACTTATATTTGAAATTCATACCATATGCGTGTGTGTAATGCCCAGGGTAACTCGAACTTATAATGCCTGCATTAAAGGGCAGGTAGACAACTAATAATAATTCAAGGCAACCTCAAGTTAAAGTGGCTTAAAGCTGATGTCATAGTCGCTGTTTACAACTGGTCTTGTAGGATTTTAGGCTCAAGTCGTAGTCAGGACGATGATTCGATCAAACCATTAGAGAGTTCAATGGGCCAAGAAAGTTCAAGTCCCAAACCAAAGTTGCCACATGTAGGGATAAGATGAAGCAAGAACCCAACAGTTGAGGGATATGGTTTACTGCTCTTTGCTCTATGATCAGACTAGTCTAAATATTGAGAAAAAAACAAGTGCAGGTTGTGCCCTTTAAACAAGTACAGGTTGTGCCCTTAACTTTTTCCATGACTAGCCAGTAGGACCAGACTAGTTAGCTTGTCATAGCATGAGACTTCTTGTTATTCGAATACCATTAACAATCAGCAGTTTACCTGTAGCTAGTATTAGTAGTAGTGGCAAGTTAAACTAGCCAGCCGGACTAGATGGAGAGAATTTTGACTGGAATTAATATATACCTAATAATAATATGACGTGAAATTTGAATCCTGCAGTTAATCATCTAATTTCCTTTGTTTCTACCTATTTAGTTCAAAAGAAAACTGAAAATCACTTGGAACAGTTTGGTGTGCTTGCTCTTCTTTTTTTGTTTCGTGTTAAGTTAAATTTACTGCCTGTTCTTGGCTTACAATTTATGCTTTATGGAATAATATAAAGTCATTACTTCTGCCTCTTTATACTGCACCCTTCATGTATTTTTTAAAACTTAGTTTTTAAGAATTGGCTCTCCATATTAATATGTCAAGAATTTTACTATTAATCGTGAACGGCGACCTGTCGATGTCATGTCTAAGCCCACCCCAGTCGGTCATTCAATTATCCAGATCTGCGGGGTTCCACATCGCGAGCGGCTGGTGACTGCGGTCGCATGCCGTGCGATCGCCGATATTCCCCCACGACCGCGTGCGGTGACGCACGCTGCATGCTGGCCCGTCTCGTACTATCCCAGTCCGGGCCTCCTGGGCTTTTGTGAGGTAAGACTTGAAAAAAACTCGACGGTGCTCTCGAGTCACAAACACGGCAGAGGCTTCGTGACAACAAACACCGCCGAGAACATGAAGGGCCAACGTTCAAATCCATGTGGGAGAGTGATTATTTCGGGCGTGAGAATTATGGCTGGAATTTGATTATTATTATTTTTTTGATCGAGAGAGATTTCTTTGTTTTAGCGAGCTCACCTGTGACCTAACAATTTAGTGGTAGGATGACGTAAACATGTTTATTTTTGTTATGGTGAAACCAAAGAACCCTAAACAACACCAACACTAAATAATAAAATGTATGATAAAACTGCTTTATTATTTGTTTTTGTACCGAAGCGTACTTTGAGAGTGCAGTTGATGCTCTGTGTCAAGGTCGCCAGGTTTTGATTTTTTTTTCAAATTCGGGTACCTGCTTACAATTTACACGAACCATTGTGGAAAAGAAGATTAGTAAACAAATTAGCTGCACCATAACTGTGTTTTATTCAATCCAGAACGAGATAAGATTTCTGATATCTTTTGATTTAGCAAAACCCATAACATTTTTTTGCTTTTTCCTTTTCACAATGGAAATTAATTTAACTTGTTGTGAAAAAGAGAGAGATTAATTTATAGTCAGTCTTTTCTTGAACTAAAAGATAATCATAAATTTGCAACCCTTACCCTGTTGGTTTAATTGCTGATATTAAACATTTATGGTAGTACTGTTATTTTAAACCAAAACTCACATTGAAGGGCGCTCAGCCCTCAACTTAAAGGGGCACTCCACTTAACTTAAAGGTGCTCCACGTTGTAGCGTGTGAGTCATAACTCGTCTTGGTTACCACGTGATATCACTGTGATAACGAACTGCTTGATTAGCCGTGCGTTACATGATTATTAATAAGAGCTTCCCTGGTATTTCTTTATATTTTCCTTAAGTACTGACGATTCTAAATTTTCCAGGCATGCAACTTTTTAGCTGATAAGCTGATTTTCTCGTTTGAAGTTAATGTTGCATTGAAAAACTACAGGAAATAAATGATGTTTTGTTTGCAGACATAATTGCAACTTTTCAGCCGATATCTGAATTCCTATTAAGTTCTCTAAAGCTACCCTTTTGGTTAATTGTCGAAGACAGTATCCACACTTGATGTATCCCAACATGCCCAAAAACAAACCTGTGAAAATTTGGGCTCAATTGGTCATCAAAGTTGCAAGAAAATGATAGAAGAAAAACACCCTTGTTGCATAGAATTGTGTACTTTCAAATGCCTGAGAAAGGCTTCATGCCTGAAGCCTTTCTCCGATTCAAATATTTTCGTGAGAAATTACCTCTCTCTCAAAAACTACATCATTTCAGAGGGAGTCGTTTCTAACAATATTTTATACTATCAGCAGCTCCTTACTTAGTAAGTTTTTATGGTAATCTGCTCTCTTGAGTAATTACCCAAAGTATCCACTGCCTTTAAAACAGTGCCATCAAAAACCGAAAACACTGTATCAAGTGAAGGGATGTTTAGCCATTTTGTATTTACAAAGTTGCAGTATGAAATAATCGAACAACTGCAATTTTGAGAGTTTTGTTTTACCATGTTTTTTTTAAACCATTTTCATTGTTGAGTTGAACCCTTTAATGAGAACGAAACATCTTGATTGTCTTCTTCTCCAACACTTGGAACTCCCGACTCGTAATTGTTTCAGCGACAATGCCCGGGCCATGCCCACCTGTCACCAGGCGTGCCAGACTTACTGGTGCCGGTCCGAACCACCACCCGCCAGGGGGAGTTTATTCTAGGGTCGGGACCATTTATCTAATCACTGATGTCCTATAAAGATGTTCGTGCTGGGATCTTGAAGGACGTGAATTACTCTTGAGATCCCTAGATCCTTCCAGGCGTTGATACCTCTTGCTTTGTTCCCTGAAGCGATGATACAGCAGACACTGAAGAAATGTCTGTACTTTTACAAAGGTCATGTGATTTTAAAGGGAATGTTTAAAAAGCGAATCTCTGATCTTATTATAGCTCTATGTTCTGATTTATGGATTAATTGAAGCGGCAGTGAAATTATTTAATTTTGTTAAGGAGGTTGCTCTCTTTGTGATTTGGTTCTCCTTTAGGCAAACCCTCGGTTTATTTTTTGTTTGTAAGAGTAACAAGCTGGTCAAGGGCGCTGTCCTTGTTCTTAAAGGTGAACATAGAAGTGTAAAATCTCCTTTGGGAGAAGTGTTGGATCTGGAAAGATCCGTTGTGGTCTCGACGTTTCGAACAGTATACACTGGTGGTCTTCAGGATAACAATATTGTATATTGTTTTCTGGTATCACCGCCTGAATAAATAACTGAACAACTAAATCAATCAGTCAATCAATAAATAAACAATTAAAACTGTCTTCGAGAGTATGGCATCGGTATAAACACACTATTTGTTTTTAAGAAACCAAGATTGTGGACATCCGTTTTAAAATAATGTGAAGAGGTGAATCTTTAAAGTTATAAAGCCATTTTGGTGTAAGCTCTTCTTATTGTAGTTGTTTTGTAGGCTATTGCAAAACATAATAATGCAAGTGAATGATGAAGCCTACTGCATTACATTACAATACAATACTGTGAGGCTCACCATGTTGAGTTTATGTCTGACTTGTCACATTGAATTAAAATGAACTCATTGATGATATCATGTAAGGTAGAATTATTAATAAAATCCCTTGGAACCCAGTGATCTGGACAACGCTCCAGCTTGGTTCCCGCCTCCACCAGGCCGTCTGCTGAGACCACGCCCCCTGTTAGCATACCCACTCATTATAGAGAAGGATCTACGATGTAATACAAGTCAAGCACAACATGAATTCTGGTCGTCTCGCTGTCCGTAACCATCTTTGACATTTGTATAGAGATCCTAACTGACTGACATTTCCAACTGATCGTGTTTTAAAGGCACAGTACACGTTTGGTAATGACTCTGAAAACTAAATGGCAATAAAAAACTTACTTGGTAAGAAGTACAGCAGCCTTGGGTAGTGTAATGAATTTTGAGAAACTTTTTGTTCCCCAAAATTTGAATCTGAGAAGCGTTTCTGTCAGAAACGCTTCTCAGACTGTGTATTCCTATGGGTAGTATTCTTCCTGCGTGCAAATATTCGCTCCAGTTTTCGGTGATATCTCAAAAACACGACCACCTTTTGAAGTGAAATTTTCACAGGTTAGTTTATGAACTTAATGTTTTTATCCTTACCTATCCTATACAAACTATGTAAAAAAATGTGTAGTGTGTAAGATTTGGTTTTCTCCCTTTAAAGTTAATGTAACCAAAACGAGGCTAGAAGGAAAATAGTCTGGTACCCTTATCTCATAAAATACAGTATATGTGATTGTCATTGCATGCAGGGAATGTGACCAGTTCACTAGGTTGATACACAAAATAAAAACAAACCCGTATGCACCGTTTAGCTAATCTAAATTAGCTTATGACGTCATGATTCCAACTTTGGATTATAAAGTTGGCAAACTGGTGGTTATTTTTAATAAGAAATAATATTCGTGGTACCATCGTACAGGCAGCGAAAATTATCCGCAATGCGGTAACAGACGAACTCTTTTTGTCTGCGTTAAGTGCTGTAGAGGAACACGGTGGGCGTGGATATCGACTGCCAGGTTGGCGTTGTTAATGTTATTGATTGCATACCTGGCGTATATTCCAAAAATTAAAGGGACATTAAGGTTTTTGTCTACAAGTCCAACAAAACTGCCTCACATTTGAGATTCGTCTCATCTCGTCTCGCCTCGTCGTCTCTTTCCTGGCTGATCATTTCAATTTCTTTAAATGACAGAACTTAATCTCAACTGCTCTTTACGAATTTAAAATTGCAGAGGCTGAATTGCCAAATAGCAGTGATACCGACCATCGCTCAGACTTCAGAGTGACTAACATGGAGCGGGCCACCCCGCCATCCCCCGCCGTCAGCAGCAACCGAAGCCCCGGTACCAACTCCTCGCCAGCCCCGCTCAAACACGTCAAGTCCGAGAAAATGACACCGCTGAAAGTTGCAGTCGATAAGGACATTCTGGGGGGCTCCGCGAAGGGTAGGATGGACGGATCGAGGAAGGATCACGGCAGCGAATCGTCAGAGGCTGGGTCACCCCGGAGCATCAACGCTACCTCCGGGTCGAGTGGAGGAGACGAAGACGGTGCTTCTAAGCGGAAGAAGAGAAGGAACAGGACTACCTTCACGAGTTACCAACTTGAAGAGATGGAGAAAGTGTTTCAGAAAACACATTATCCAGACGTGTACTGCCGGGAGCAACTTGCTCTTAGATGTGACTTGACGGAGGCTAGAGTTCAGGTGAGTTGGTAGTAAATTATTTAATATCTGCTACGTATTAATGCGTAGCCAACTTTTATTTTAAGTGATGTTTGAAGCTTTACATTTTGTGGAAAATAAGAAGCAACTATTTAAATCATGTGTAAATCATTTTTTGGAGGAATGTTGGTTCTTCGCTCTTCTCAGAGCCAACACTCCTCCTAAAACTAGAGATTTACACAAGGTTGTACCCGCAAGTTTACTAGTTATAGTTTTACTTTTTAACTCATAGTTTGGTCATTTCGAGTTTGTCTAAAGCTCAAAATGTGATGATTTTGAGCTTTGGTGTTCCAGAGTCCAAAGTGTGTGAATGTGGGTTTATGTTCATGAGAACCCCCCCCCCCGGAGTAAACCTAACTCAAGAATAAAAGATAGTCTTTAAAAATCTGCAATTAGCAAAACAGGTTACAAATACCGGTAAAGTATTTGGCGGGCTTCTGCAGACGACATTTTTTGACTCGGATTTGCCGCTTCCCGCGTAAAAGAGCAAGAATCTCATATTGAAATGTCAAGCATTCCTAACTGAAGCTGAAACCGTCACGGGATCATATTCATTTCATCTCGCTCCAAGATGAACTTGGAGTGAATTGGAATTATTTAAATTAATGGAATAAGTGCACAAACTCGCTTAGCACTAGAGCTACAATGCTTAGCAGAGATACGTTACCAGTTTCCGTAATGTGTGTTGCTTGCGCCTGTTCTCTGCTTTAATAACAATCATGCTTAGCAAATCGGTTTGTGCCTTTACATTTACCCAATAGGTATATAAAAAATAAAAATTAATATCAAGAAAATATTTTAAAAGCTCATCAAGTCACATGGGAAATAAGTTAACAGTCGGTTTCTTGTGAAGTCCAGATTCTGATGACAAGCCAACCAGATTTATTTGAGAATGACGGAAGACTCCCCGATGATGACTAAGTAATCAATAAAAGTTTCCCCCTCAAAAACAGAGTAAAAAGCTTTGATTTCTACTTCTAGAGCTAAGACCATCTGGGTTTTTTTATTACAAAAATTTCCCAAATCATTTCAAGAGAGCCTTGAGGTTTTGATATAGAATCCCAAACCACTTATACAAATTACTCCAACCCCTCCCCCCCCTCTCCAACAAGTATTAATGGATGTCGTTTGACCCTAGTGACCCCCCTTTCAGACTCGCTGGTGTCGGTTCCTCCCTTACCGTCCTCCTTCTGGTGCATCCGCTCCAAGATTGGTACCCGTGGGGCGTATTACCAGCGTTAAAGGGAAACTAAACAACCATCTATACTAAAAAGCTAACTAACAATGTTGACATTATCAGTTAAAAAGACATTTGACGTATATTACTACATTTCAAAAAAGTAAATTATCACCCAACTTGCTCAATTGAAATGAGACAAGTTTTTTGTTTTCAAAAGTTAAATTTAGAATTTAGTGAGCTTAGTAGAAAACGAGATATCATACATACATACACTGGGTTTTTATCATAGCGCCATTTCATTTAGACCATAGCACTTTGACAAAAGACAATTATAGCATTGCAAATAATACATCAAAAGATATCGAACACTGCAACACTTGCCCCCCCCCCCCCTTCTCGTCAAGTTTGAAAAACCAAAACTGAGATTAACAGATTTAAATCGGTATAAAAAAACGTTTTAGCTTTTACAGAAGTTCACTCTACGATGATCTTTCAATAAATAATTAATCGTTGTGTCCCATAATGTATAAAGCTTTACATGTGCAGCCATCTTGTTTTTTGTTCCATGTATTTCAATGGAATCAAACCGAGGCACTAAGGAGGAATAGTCTGGTCCCACTTTGGTATACTAAGAATCGGTATTCGTTATTGCTCTTGCAGACAGGGTACCGTGTCTACCCACTACCCCTTTAATGCTTTTATTTACCCCGATCGATCTCACGACCAGATGTTGATTTCATATTTTGCTTTGATGAAGTAGTGTTTTGATCTACCGCATGTGACAACTGTTAAGGCATGGGTCCCTTGGCTCCAATTGGAAATAGTTTAGAGACGTAAAAACTAGACATTCACATCGCCCACTCTATCATTTTTAAATCTTCAGAAATTGTGAAAAAATGACAAGAAGTTAAACCCAAACCTTATACTTGCCATGAAGTTGACCTCGTTTCATTTTATAAAATAAATAAATATAGAGGTGTTCTTGATGAAATTTCTATGTTAAATCTTGGCCCAACTTTATAAAACAATTGGGGAAATATTTTATAAAAATCGAAATAAGCAAAAGTGAATTACACTATCCTCAAGTCAAATTATGTTTTCTCGACTTTGTCAGGGAGTCGTTAACTACCGGTTCTTTTCAGAACCAACAGTTACTCAAAATAGATTTTACATGGTGTTACCGCAAACCTCTCTTAGTTATACTCCCACCATGCAAAGCTTAAATCCGACTTTGTCAGTGTTTGTCAGTCGGGACTTTTATTTAGACGTGAATGTTTCTTTTGGGATGGTACTGAACGAACTTTATGATCAGTGAGTTCTGTAATTGATTAACAGTTCTCAATAATTGTCAATCGTGTACTTTGTTTTGAAGCGTCATTCTTGATTCGACACTGACGCAGCAGACATGTCACAGCCGTGTCATTTTACACTCCTTTTAAATTCAAAGCTTCTTAAAATAAATTGACTACAAGTGAGACTTAATAACTGTTATCATTTAATCATTTGACCTCGCTGTGAGCACGGAACCTTTCCAGCAATCGGGACCCCTCAAGAACACCCCCATTCTAGAATGGAACCTGCCAGTAGAGATATACCCAGACCCCAAATCCTTGCAGGATGATCCACAGATATACCCACAAGCAATGGTTGGTCACCTTTACCATAAGATCCTGACTGAATAAGGAACAGTTCCCTCTTCACGTAGAAATGAATACGAATAAGGAAATAACCGAAATGAGCTAATTATGCCGTCCACACGTCATCCATTTCTCTTAAGACAGGCACTCATCATAATTATGAGCTGAACATTTTTTCCCTCATTTTGAATGCCAAGAAAAACGAAAAAACACCGTGCAAAGTTGTGTGCTCTAGGAAGGTTTTTTGTGTGTCTAAGTTACAGTCTGTTTACATCGATTCGTTTGATTCTGAAATTAACGTTGATTAATTTACTATCTTTGAACTCAGTCAGTCATCATCTTGTTCTTATCAATCAATTAATCTATTTAAAGCAAAAAGTACAAGATAAGTTAGAGCCGAGAAAATTGATCAGTTTCAGTGTGAAGGCTCACTGCGTCCGAGGACTGTGTGTATTGAAAACTTAAAAGGATGCGAATTAATTGAATATTTTGAGGCAAAAAAGGGAGAAAAACTGAAAAAAGAAGCACTTTCCCTTTAAAGAAGACAGACTATGTGATGATAAGTTTCTTGCGTGCACCCCCTCCTTCTCAAACCACCACTCAACTCAATACCCCCAGGGCTTAGAAAGAAAACCTTCTTGTGACATGTTCTCTTTTCCGGAACGCCTTAACTACGCCTCGATGAACGGACTGGGACGTTTTCATTAATACTCAGTCAAACGAAAACAACACCCACTGCGGGATACGAGAGTGGCAGGGACTGGGAGGGAATAGCTAGTCTACAACCCTCGGGCTACAGTTGGTTAATTACTAAATTGTTCTTATGGGTTGGAAGACTTTGGGTATGGTTCGAGTAGCTAACTTTGCTGCTGACTTCGCTGCCAGCTAACGGCGGAAATGGTTGACCGTGTGAACGCAAAAGTTGGCTAACTTGGCTGCTAACTGGGCTGCTAACTTGGCTGCTATCTTGGCTGCTAACTTGGCTTCTAACTCGGCTGCTAACTTGGCTACTAGTACTAACTTGGCTGCTAACTCGGCTGCTAACTTGGCTGCTAACTCGGCTGCTAACTTGGCTGCTAACTCGGCTGCTAACTCAACGTAGCAGTGAAATGTGATACTGTAGCCATGGCAAAAGGAATTTAGCAGTGTTTTTTTCCTCTTCTGAACGTAACTGACGTCATCTGTAAACATGATTTCAGTTCGATATTACTGGTGGAGTTGCATTTATCTCCACCGTCTGCTTCTTGCTTGTTGGTCTGTTTCAGTATGGAGACAGAAATGAATGATTCAGGTTTCAAAAACATGAATATAACATCGCTGCGCTATGATTTACGTAATATTAACCTTCGCGCACTCGGTCATGATGGGTTTTTTCTCTTCGGGAATCATCTTTTTTTTTCTTTAAATAATTTTGTTTTTATCGTGTTCCTCTTTATTGTGTGAGGCAAACGTTATAAATAATGTTATTCCTGAATTGAGATTTAAGTTTAGCCTAATAAGATTGTGAAGTATGAGGTAAATTAGTTGTGCCAATATTGTATTACAAGAAATCATGGTTGAATTATGCATGTTTCGATGGTAACCCTTGCTCTCACACTTATAAGGCCATGTCACATGAGGCAATTTACAGGCAACCAGTTCCAGGCAATCTCCAATAAGAAAATTCATTCACATTTCAGTTTTCTCAATATTTTCTTGGGAATAGTGAGTTGCAGCTAGAAGAATGTCTCCTGTGCTGCCGAAGTGTTCCTTGTGCCTACAGTGCAGTTTGTTGCCTCCAAATTGCCTGGGAAAAAATGCCCTATGTGACAAGGCTTGTTACAAGATAAACTGGTGAACATTTTGAAGAAAACCGCTTTCGAAACGCAGGGCGACCGTGGTTCAACCGTAGAGAGGTCCTTTCTCTATGGTTCGACATCATAAAAATACATGTGAGTTGTCAATTACGTTTTATTGCTAATTGACGGCTGAGAACAACTTTTTTCTTGACCCCAAACCGCCAACCTTCAATAAACATTTGTTCGGAGTCCACGCAACACCGGAAGTATGGTCTGGTAAAAAAACAAAATGGCGACGGTCACGCCAATCAGTGCGTCCGTTACACACGTCACTCAAGGACTCAGCGTGTATATTGAAGACCAGATTAGCGCTCAAGTCCAATTGTTCTTCTCGTGATAAGTGTTAATTGACATTTGTGGTGTTTATGTCGACATACAACATTGATATACAATCACTGGGATGTTGTTGTGAGACCGTTTAACTGTTTTCCAGGCCATGTTTGAGTACGTGATTCGATTATTCATCGTTTTTTCCCTGCGGTTCTACGAAATTGAGCGGTTTTAAAATGATTTTATTTCCCCATCACGAAAGTCTACTGTACACTAATACCTCATGGCCAAACTGTGTATTGTCCCACCATGGAAAACACAAGAGAAATATTGAAGTTTTCAAATTAAACGTTTTGTTTTTAGCCATGACGTTTTCATGCGTGAATGCTAATCTATTGCAAAAGAGATTGTACGTTTTGCGCCTTGATGTAAAACTAGCTCTGGGTCCCTTGTTTCATTTTGATAAAAGGAATTCCAGAATGCTTTCTGTTTCTTCTGCTATCGGCAGACCTCAAAACAACATGTCGTAAAAATTCTTGGCCGATACAAATTTTGAGACCCAAGGTTTGTAGGAGATTATAATTAAACTGGCAGAGTAAGACGATATTTGATCCGTTGATGCCGGGCTTTTTTCCCGCCAAAATTCTGCACGCGTTTCTTGGCCTAACTGATTTATCCGTCCCTTGATGTCTGATCGCCGCCGCTACTGACAGTCAAGATTCTCCAGACTGTTTTGAAGTTACTTGAGAACTCGCGGGATTTAAAATCGTTCAGCGGTATTTGTGAATTTTAAAATGCGACCGTAAAAAGCTTTAAATCCCTTGGGCAGTTCCGAACCGAAAGGAAAGCATTTAAAGCACTTCAAATAAATAATAAAAAAAAAACTAAAAAAAAAAAACCTGAAAATTTATAAATGAACACATCGTTTTTGTTTAGGGGAAAGAGCATCATTGTTTAAAAATAAAGAAGAATATTAATTTGAAACTTTTGGTTTTCAAGAAACAATCTATTCAAAGAATACAAAAACATTGAATTTGTTTCATTGTCAGATTCACGTTTAAAACGAGGCTTTATTCGAATTAACCATCAAGGATTTGGGGGTATTTTTCAAATGCTGTTTTACAATCTACAACGTACATATTGTTCAATTGAAACAAAAGCGTTTGTTGGTCCTTGTTTTGTTTGTTTGTTTGTTTTTTTTAGAGAAAAATTCATTCACACTTCGCCCTCTTTGAAATGGTGTAGGTCTACATGTACACCGTTCCAAGTATTTATTGTCACCACTCTCTTTAGTCGTGTTAAACGCATCCACCTTCAAAATCAATGACGCAGCCAAATTGCATTCTTTATAACATTGAGGGCGCTCGAACAGTCTACCGGTGCGCAGCTGCCTTGAGTCGCGTTAAGTTTTTATTCCGCAATATTTGCAGACACTAAAAGTCAGATTAAGTGTATCATAAGTCCGAAATACCAGTATCTATGTCTCATTTCATCGTCTCAAATATTGGTATGAAGCTATCCAGTCCGACGTTCATTCACGGACACCGGGGTTGTCCCTCTGCTCTCGGCACATCTCCACGGGGACATTTGGCAAAATTTACGGACGACACCTGCGTTTTTATGAACGCTCGTAAACGCCCGGGCCGAAAATTTACGAGTCTTGAGGATTCAAGGTGAAAACGGATGACAAGAAGCAGCGCCGAAGCTCGACTTAGTAAGACCGCGGTCAGAAATCTCTCATCACGGAAGTAAATTAATAATAAACAGCTTATCGGAAATGATGTTGTGGCTGGACGTGGAAAATAAATGGGCAAACAAATGATTTTTGTGTAGGCCTAGTTTGTAGGCCTAAATTGTTATTTTTCAAAAATGTTTTTTATGAAAAAATTGTTTCAGGCGAGTTATAAAAAATAGATTATAGAATGTTTTGTTTGTATCAATGATGTAGATTCCCTTTAAAGTGAGGATATTAGCTCACCCAATGCATAACGTGACCCTTGAGGCTTTCACTTGCCCAAAAGGGCAATTTTCTTTGAACTACACCAATGGCGATAGCTTCAATTAAACATTTGACCCCATCGTGGGTAGCAAAATAAAAAAAGACCTGTTTTCCTTCTGTCGCGTTTGTCTTAATCCCTATTGCCATGTCACTTGGTTGCTAGCAGTTATTAGAAGTGACACACTGCTAATAGGACTGTTGTTGTTTTGTTTTTTTGCGAATTTGTTGCGTTGTGGTGGGTGCCGTTTGATTTGCTACCGGGGCAATGCGACGCGAAACCCGGTATGGCTTTAGGGACATTCGGTAGGGTCAATCGAGAGTATCGGTGCGTGCTTTCATCAGACGTGGAATGCTGATTATTTTTATGTCCATATTTTGAAGTCTGTTTTTGAAACAGAGTATTTAATACAACCAACCTATGTGATTGTGGGAAATGAAGAACGGTCTTTTTCGTTACAAGGAATACAGGGAATTAATTGTTAAAGTGCTGTTACTGTTATATTATGGTTCAATTGTGGTTATACTTTGGTTCTTCTTTTGTGGTTCTATTGTGGCTCTGTCGTGGTTTTATTAAGGGTCTATTTATTTCAGCCGATCATTACCGTATTAATTATCTGTCCGATAATTTTGCTAATTTATTTGTATTTTCTTGTCTGAAACTAAATTATCGCTCTCAACCGCTGAAATAACTGCGTCTTGTTTCATGGCTGTAAGACTCTTTTTTATTTTAAATCTAAAAATGTCTTTTGTTAACAACTCGGTACAAAATATTGTTACTGGATTGGTGGAATGTTTGGCAGCATTTAGCCATGGAAGTGAAACGTCGTTCAGTTTTTAATTTCCATCCGATTAGGATTAGCAACCACAACATCAGGGCGTTCATGGACAATTTGTGTAACACCAATTCTATGTAAAGTTACAAAAATAAATAATTAATTATTTTTTCATTCATGAACTAATTGAATTGCCAAAATGACGTAAATCAGTTTTCTTCCTTAACAGTAGTCTGCTGGCCAAAATGCCAATTTAAACACATGAGTACCAGTCAGAATTCCCTCCAAACGGTCCGTTGAATAGTTCAGTGGTGAAAAGAATGACTGTTTCATTTGAAACTATGGACTAGTGAAAAAGCTTGTGGACTTGTGAAATGACAAGCTAACCGGTCCTGCTGGCCAGTCACTAAATATCCCAGAAAGTTTAGACTGTGGAGCAGGATTTCTAGACTTCATGTGAAATCAGGCAAATCAAAACCAAACTAACAACAAATCCGTGGTTTAGCCAATTTCAGCTTAACGATCTAAAACTTTCAGACAAGAGTTGTGGGAAAACATCGTCCCCCGGACAGCTCAAATTTGTTTGAATTTCATTTCATGGCAATAAAAAGCTACGGCAGCATCGCGATTAAACCCCCCTGGGAACGATCATGGCAAAGTGGCAAGCAACAGACAGTAGTGTGCCAAAACGAGACCAAGCCTCCGTTATGTCGACTTAACTGCTGTGGTTTTCTCGCTTAAATTCTTGACGTGAGTTTGATGAGAATTAAGGTCCCTATGGATCCACCGCGTCTGTGCCGAAAAATACATAAATCATTGATGGGTGAAAGGGCGATGACCGCAGAGTAGAGAAGGAGGTTGTGTTGGGGGGGGGGGGGGGTAGGTTCCGAAGAATTGTTTACTCCGTACTAATGTCAAATGCAGATCCGGATAATGTACAAATTACATGTAATATAAACCGTTCTTTTTCAATGTCACAGCTGCTTTTTTGCCAACCTTGAGCGGCAAAAGTACGGACGTCCTTCACTACCAAAAGACCCCCCTAAAAAAATGTATTAAAAAAAACACAAAAAAAAAAAAAAACACACAAAACACCAATTAATCATCTTTTTTTAAACAAATGAAATTCACTTATCAGTGATAAATCAATTGTGTTACACAAAACAAAAGCAACATTTTATTCTTCGTACAGAATAGGTTTAAATATTTCATTAAAAAAAAAGCAAATTCTGTATGTGCCAACCCATTGATACGTTTTGTGATACTCGAGGCAGCTCGTTGTCTTTATTTGAATGTTTTAAACCCCGGTGATACGATTAAATAAAAGCCGCCATTTTTAATTCGCGCGTGTTGAGACGTCATTTCCTCTTGTCTTATATCTACACCACTTGAGGGCGGTGTTGACAATTAATGCAACAATTTCCTTATCCGGTTCATTATTTGATTTTATGTGCCGTGTATTTATGCTATATTAAAAAATATTGCCATTTCATTTGTCGCATTGATACATTTTATCACTTGAGGGCGGTGTTTTACTCGACTGTTCGAAGCTGTATATGGGAGACATCTTGCGAATAAAAGTCATTTTCAGTTCCAACAAAACGCATGTGCACACACATGGTGCCAGACTAGACTGCACATTGGGTTGTGCTACAATTGGACCGAAAATGGCACCAGCAACCACGTGACCAAAGAAAACTGGTCCCTCTATGTCGAAACTCTCTCAATACATAGCTCTGCAACTTTTACTTCAAATAGTTATTTTGATTAAATTGTTTACTTTTTTCCTTGCTACAGGTTTGGTTCCAGAACCGTCGTGCAAAGTGGAGGAAGAGAGAACGTTTTGGCCAGTTCTCGAACATGCGTGCCATGGCAACAGGAACTAACTACGAGATGCCAATGGCTCCACGGAATGATAACTACTCACAGGTAAGGACAAAATGGCCAACACATCGATCCCTTGGGAACACATACTAACTACAGTCTAAAAGTCATGCGAAAGTGCCACACAATGCAAACCTTGGATTTCTATATTTGGTTATTTTGGGTGGTAAGCATTTTGCAACAGCTTACTCTATTTTCTCAAAGAGAAATGAAGATTTGTATGTTCTGTTTGTATAATGATTATTGCAATGTAGTGGATTTTTAAAACTGTAAGCCCTCAAAAAAGAAAAACAAACAAAAAGCCGAATGACTGATTATAACCAGCGTTTTATTTTGATTTTTGCCGCAGATTACAACATCGCCGACCTGGTCGTCCAATCACCTCGGCCCTTCGCTGTCCCCAAACCAGCACTCGGTACCACTGATGCAAAATGGAGGGGGTGGAGGATGCTATTCGCCCCACCAAACGCCACCATCGGGCACCAATCACCAGCAACTCATGAACGGGCTTACGTCATCATGTATGGCACCACAGGGTATGTTACCAAGCTACATGGGTATGCCGACTCAGAACCTGCCTCAGTACGGCCAAATGCCTCCCTCAACGTCCATGTCCTCGCCGACTTCTTCCCATCCGGGGACCATGATGACCTCTGGGTCGGCCATGATGACCTCTGGGTCGCCCATGATGACCTCTGGGTCGGCCATGATGACGTCAGGAGCGGCCATGATGGCGACGGGCGTGGCGCCATTACCGCAGGGTCTTGGTGAGATGGAGACGGAGCGACGCAGCAGCAGCATCGCAGCGCTTAGACTCAAAGCCAAAGAACACAGCGTTGCAATGTCAATAGTTGGTGCCTACTCGTAGTGTGATCGTCTGTAACCGACGGTAGCTTGGCCGTTCTTATCTACTGCAGATTCAAATCATTGCGAATCGCTGAAAAACGAGTTGTTGCTCTACGATGACTTTGATACGAGTGTTGGACATGTGCTGTTCAGGTGTGAAGTGTAAATTCATGAAACTGGAGTTGGTGCTTATGTTTCACTTTGAAACAAAACGATGAAATCATGAGTAATCTGGTGCTAGTTATTGAAGCAATACTGTATCAGTCATCCACGCTTGTGTACGTGTTGACTGTGTAGTGTGTCGGTGGTTTCAATCCCCACGTGCCCATCTGAAAAAAATGAGAAAATACGATTAAACTCAGCAGTACTACAAGAAAAAAAGAGTCAATTTGGACCTTGCACAAGGCACCCTAGCTGAGGCAAGACATTGCAAACGGGCGCAGATGTACGCGCCGAACTTAACTATCAAGCAATGAGGGCGCTGCACGAGATTGTGACGTCATATGCCGACGTCGTTTTTGGGATCTTCAACACCTCTCTCCGCTCTCTGTTGTCTGATTTGTCATAGACACCCTGGATTTAATGAACAGACGACGGGTGCTATAATGTTTGCATAAAATAGTGTACATGTAAATCAAATTTCGTACAATGTCATGGATTGTATTTTAATACATACACTCAGGTTGTACATTGTTGACTATGGAATAATGCATTATCTTATTACAAGTGTATTATATTCTTGCTTTAAAGAAAACACTTATTTTAGAGCCCCTTAGTCTTAGCAACACGTTGAAAGTTAAACATTGACCGTTACGAACAAAGAAACAACAATGAAAAGCACGACTGATGACACATTTCTATGAAAAAGCGGTCACGTCATTTATAGGGAGATTGACGTAGCTCTTGACGAAACTCTTAGGGGAGATTGATTTTATATGTCTCTAATAAATGTGTTTTGAAAGAGAGAAGCTGCCTTCTTTCTCGGGGTTAATTTTAGTTTTAAAGATATTTTCCCTTATTTTATTGAATAATCTAGAAAAACAAAGAAAAAAAAGAACTAACTAACCGTTTGATTTTGCCACCATTCATACTGTTTTTATTCAACATCGGTGCATTATAGATGGTTCCCAGTAGACGCCATCTTTACGGGCAAATTGCATTTTGGCTTGCAGGTGCGTCAAACGCTCAACTTATTAACGCAGCCGCGTTGTTCACTGACCAATCCTGCAATGAGTTTCGTGAAATGCGCGCGTGTTGTACGCCGTTCTCACACGAAACGCACGACTGTTTGTTCTAAACTGCCCGTAAAGATGGCCGATTTACGTCATACTGCAACCTATCTATATTTTTCCTCTTTTTTTCTCCCTCCTTCTTTAAATATTGACATGAGTTGTTTTGTTGCCTGTACATAAAGACATTGATTGGTTAACTTATACATTTGTTTGATCTACAATTTGTTCAAAGTGTTGTCTGCTTTTAAATTGTTGTCACCTTGTGGTATCTGTCGTTACTTTGAATTAGCGGCTACAGCTACGGCCACGGCTAGATTTCCGCGTCATCATGCGTTGAAGTATAGGACGTTCTTAGCAACACCCATAGCAACAGTCGTAGCCCTAGCCGTAGCCGTCATTTCGGATACGGCCTAAGTCTCTCAATGCGCGGCATGTTTCTTTAAAGCGAGTCAAGTCTGGCTCCTTTTGAACGACGATCACTGTGTACTGTTATTAATGTAGTAAACTACGAGAAAAATCATTATGTATACACTGATCTGCTCGTCTTTTGGAATAGCGCCCCCTTGTGACGGAAAGATGGAACCTATCGGTTAACGATTGTAGCGCACTACTCAACGTGAACCGTAGATGTTACTTTCTAAACGCGTCGGTTCGTGCGTTACTCGTGCATAAGGATCCGAAGTGTTAAACAATAGTCTGCATATACCTAACTATCAGTGCTAAGACGAATGTTGCTCTCGACAGAAATATCCCTCTTCCTTCAGACTTTGTCTTGCATAAAACAGTATTTCTGTTAAGATTATTGTGATTAAATGATTGTTACTTGAGTGTCATTTGTTCATGATGCTCATGTCACGGCATAAAATGTATCCACCATAGGTGGAGTGCGCCCTCTGTTGTAAAAGGGGGCCTAAGGAACTTGGCACTTTATGAATGGTTGCTGTGTCATGTTCCGGCAAGGGCCGTACTTAAGTCTCAGTGACGTCATCAGTCAGCCATTTTATTTTCTACATATTGTGGAGGCTTGTACATTCTAGTCTGGCCCCTCTGCATGTTGCCTACTGTATGTCAAATAAAACGTTATCGGCTACAGGGATCGCGACAATGCTGATGCTTACATTCTAACATCAAATCGGACCCTATTCTAAACAAATTTATTCAGCCATGCAACTTCTAAGACGATTTTTTCTTTTTCTATTCTTATAAAACCCTTTAAAAACCCTTCAGCGAGGGACCTGTTTGGTCGCAACGCACCCGTGGTACGTTTCAGCACATGCTTTCCATGGGGTAGAGTTAATTTTGCATTTTCCCACGATTTAAACAAAAAATCAAATGTGTTGTTTACATGTCCAGGGGTCGATTTAACAAAACTCTTCCTAACTTGGGACTAGCCCTAGGCAATGCTAAGAGATAGGACTAGTCCTAAGTACTGGTCCTAACTTAGGACTAGTCCTATCTCTTAGCATTGCCTAGGACTAGTCCTAAGTTATGAAGAGTTTTGTGAAATCGACCCCAGGTTTTGCCCTGGGTTAATTGAAGCCTTTGTTTGCTTAAAAGTTGCATAGATATCTGAAAAACACATGTACACAAGTTTTTATGTTCAACAGTTTCCTTCTTCTGTTAGCAATACCAATATTCTACTTGTCTGATCAGGAAAACCTCAACATAACACAATTCATTGTTAAGATGTTGATACCCAACTCAACGGAGCCTAAAGAAGCATGGATAGCATCAATGACGCAGGCAGAGGTAACCGTACCTACCGTGTTACGGAACGCCTCCCCCCTTTCCACCCAGGCCATCGTGCCGCTCCCGGCTAAACAAATTGCGGTCAAACTCCGTCGTGAAATGGTTCACCTGACGAATAAAGCTCACTAACTTCAATTTAAAGCCATACCACTACTAACAGTGGCGCTAGATAAATGATCAATCTACCCGATACGTATAAAAATGGTGTTCTTTAGGGGTGACAAAGTAGCTGGTAATGGCGATATCTGGCGCAGATTCAGATGAATCTTTTGTGTTAAAACAGACTCTTTGTGTTTTTCATAAACCCAGTTATAGGCCTATTATACTAGTGACCATTTTGAGCTCACATGAAACAAACATTGAGTTGGTTGGAAAGTTGATAGGTTTTCATTTTGGTTTCACTTCCGAATTTTCCAATAAACATTATTATTTTAACCACAACCAGTGATAATGAGAAGTATCGCATCTGCCAATCATGTTTCTGGGTATAGAGCTCGAAGCGTAGCATGGAGAGAGCCCTCGATACCGAGTGTTATTTCATCCTGCCCGGTAGGGGAGCATGAGGTTTAATCACACCATGGAACAGACCATGATCAGACGCGAGCTTGTTAAACATGGCCTCTCATTTCACGAAGCTGATGTGACATCTACCAGCTGTAGATAATATAAATGGCGGGACTTTATGCTTCACAGTGTCGAAAAACTGAGGATGGTTTTGAAAAGTTGAATCTACGATGGGTTTTGAAAGGGTTGCGAAATGAACATTCCGTCCAGCTTGTTAAATAAGTATTGTCACGACTGCAGTGGTAAATGAATGGCAGAAGAAATTAAGGGAACTCAAAATTTGTAGAGGAACAATTCACAGGGCACCAAGGTCCTTGAGTCGTCCGGGGCACCAAGGTAGTGACCAGGGACTTGGTGGAAAAGCTCCTTATCAGGACTGAGTCGTTACGTAAGGCAAGCCTTCATGTCTTATGGAAGCAGACTGTCTCACCATGGAGGAAGGAATGGCCTCACTTAAGACGTTAGGTTATGACATTATTACAACACAGTCTTCCAGTTTAAGAACCCACCAGTTCTTGCTCCATCTGAGGAGAGCGTCGCTCTATCCCGAACACCATCTCCTCAGGCTTGTAACATTCTTACAAGATCCTGTTTGAATCAAACCGGGGCGGCCCGGGCCACGTTTCGTTTGAGGCGCTCCTCGTGTTGCCGTCTCATGCCAGGAGGTGAATGAGGGTTGCAACATTGTCAAGACGACCCCCTGGGCTATATACCCCCTCAACAAATTAAGATCCTAAAGAAGGTGCAACCTGTCAAGTAACTTGACAACTCAATGATCGATTAGTACGAGTTACACTACATCCAAAGAATCGACTCTTGTTCAAATTATCCATTTTTCTGTGTTTGTTTCTCTGGTTTCTTTATAATTTCTTAGAACTTGTGATGGGCATAGAGGTATTTTGCTTAATTTCACCAATCATCTTTTTAATTGTTATTTAGAAAATCAGTTCTAAGTATCCAATAACTTATAAATTTGTGTTTGACAGCAAGGAAATATTTTCCTTTTTAGTGTGATCAAAAGTAACAGACGCAACAGTTGAAGGAATCAAAATTAGCATGGACTAGTACAGTATCAGAAATCACATACAAGAGATGAATATGATACCGGAACTTGTCTATACTTGAAAAGTTTCACTTTGAGAATCGATTTAAAAGTTTATGCCCTCAAGCGAGACTCGAGAACTTCCTTTTAAAGTCAAATATTTATCAAGTTGATGGGTTTTATTTTGACACGAGCGTGTAACCGTGGGATTTGGTTCCGACTCGTACTAAAATTAACATCGTTCAGACAAAAGAATCGTATCCCTAGAGTCGATGCCCGCCAGCGATACTGGAGAGCTTCCTCGACGGGGTCAAAACAGTTATTGTCGATTAATATTTGGAAATATTGCTTCAGGTCTCGGTTCCCTGGAGTCGATTCCTTGGGGTTTAAAAGAGACGAGAGCATCAATTTCTTCCCTTCATTTTAAAAATTCGACATTGCCAAAATAAAAGAAGCAACATTTCATAGTGATGAATTTATTTGGGGTCGACAATTCTACGCATTCTTCGTCACTGCCCTACCCATTCTAGAATCGGTAGGAACATCTTTGTAATTTTCGATTGAATAAAAGTAAATCATGTCAAACGAAGTTGCCTTCAGCTATCGGGCATTGCTCCTTAAGAAATAATTACAAAGAGTGGCCAGGAGGAATTACATCTTGAGAGAAGAAGAAGGAAATCGGACGTTGCACTTTTGTCCTCGCTCCGTAAAAAAAAAAGAAGAAGGCAAAAAACCTTTCTGTGTATTGCGGTTAGAGATTGAACCTTGTTGATACATTGATAAATCTCGAGCAAGACACGCGGGCGGTACGCACGCCCTCCTAGTTTGTCAACGGGCTGGTAGGCTTGAGTATAATGTAAACACAATGCATTATGTTTCGGGGTATTAATTAACGGAGCAATGTTTTTTTGCGAGAGTGAGTCTTGCCCGCGCCTGGGGGGTGGCAATGCTTTTCTTCCTTCTTTTGAGCCGTGCTAACAGATATCTGTCCACGGGGGTTGTTGTAGCGAGGAGACCCCCGGCCGCACTGCCGCTGCTGCCGCTAGATCGGGGGAACTCTTCCAGCCGCCAAGACGGTATAATGCATTCTGATTATTAAGGCTAATAAATTGATAGATCTGTACAATAATTTTTGATCAGTTTTATTTCCTTTCTATAAGGGAATAAATCAAAATGATATTAGATATTTATTCCTCATCGGAAACGTAACCATCCCTTCGCCACCTATTGTTCTAACCCAGCATCCAAAACTAATGACTGTATAGCAACAATAAAACATTCATATTTGTGGAAGGAAAATCTTGGATTTCTTCACATCAATTTTCATTAAACCAGAGGTACATTCCTGTTTTTTTTTCAGAAACTAATTTACAAAATCTAAACACTTTGACTCGAGACTGATGGACGAAGACATTGTTTTTTTTCAAACGTTGGAAAATATTGTACATTTGACCATAACTTAAAAACCTATTAACGAATTTAGTTAACGTTACGTCGTGAACATTTTAATCGTGTATTTTTTATTTTATAAAACAAATCCCGTAATCTGGAATGGTTACCGATACACCTGTTTTATTAACCAATTAAGTAAATGAGGATTGCGACTGCAGCATTTCAGCAAAAAAAAGTTTTAACCAGAAATCGGAATTGACACAATCATCACGTTTTATACGCTCTCTAAGTTTACGATGAAATTTTACAAAAACAAATCTCATGAGTAACCAATAGAGATTTCCATCTCGAAGTAACTTAAGATTGAAAAAAAGAAAAAGAAAAAAAAAGAAAGGAAGATAAACCGGAGATCTTGAGAAGGCTCGGTGACAGTACTTGCTATCACTTCGCTGTCATTAAACTCCGGTAACATAACGATTCTGTCATGCAACGTATTAAAGGCCCATCAGATGCGGGTGATGACAGCCACCAGCACCGGGGGTAGACGACACTTACTCCCCCATTGCATCCCCGAGTGGAGACGGTACAAAACAACGGGAGTAAAACAAGGATTTATGAGGGGACTGTTTCGACACATCAACAAGGCGATGGAGAGGGGTTTTGAGCGAGGGAGGTTGGGGAGGCAGGAGACGGGCTACAGACGACGATGGTGAGCTCTTAATTTTCTCAGCTGTCAGCGGAGGGAGGCTGCGTGGGTTACGAAAGAGCGAATATTGAACTTGGGCGGATGAGTGGTTGGTTGGAGTACGAGAAAGAGCGGGAACTTGCGAGAATTATGGGAGATGGTGTGCATTAGTAAACTTGCGGGTACAACCATGTGTAACATCTCTTTTGGTGGAGTGTTGGCTCTGAAAAGAGCTGTTGTGGTCTCGACGTTTCGAACAGTGTACTCTGCTCGTCTTCAGGAGAATGCTGGACTGATGATGGTGATGCAGCGTGCATTAGTTGAGTTCCTTATAGTCTCCTTTTCAAGCCTGGGCATGAGTCAAGAATCCACACGATTCCCGAATGTACACAGCTCTTGTAAAGTCGGGAAGGAACTTCAGTAACTCTTATTGAGTTTCCAATAGTCTTCTTTCAAGCCACGTTATCATGCTTAGCTAACAAAGATACATAGATATACACTGATCCTTCAAAGTAAAGGATGAATTTCGTGATTCTTGTTGAGTAGCCTTCTTATCAAGCCGCTGTATAATGAGTATAGCGACCCCAACGACTTATCAATGTATAGTTTTTGTCTTTCTTCATGTGAATACTCCATCACCTTGCCGATAGGTAAAGGGCTGAGTCCTTCCGTCATGAACCAGACCCTTGAAGAGGATGAAGCTAATTACCCCATGGGATACAAGATGCTGTTCATCTCACTTCAAGACTGCTTACCGTTTCCTCTGCTCAATTAGTTTGCTTTTTAATTAACCGTAAGGAAACACCCATGTTGGGACATGTTTGCTTTATGCATTGCTTGGGCAAATGATTGCTTTGGGGCATGGAAATTATAATTCCGAGCGGCAACATTGTCTTGTAAAGTTGACTTTCTATACTCTGCGTCAAGATGTAATCACAATGAACCCTCATTGATACGTCAGAAACGCTGCAGTTTCAAGATGGTCTTAAGGCCCTGACGTTTCCTTAGAGATTGACTCAGCTAGGGTCAAGATGTGAGTCCATTTACATTTATAGCACAGGTCATTTTGGGTTGGTAAGCAGTTTGCAACAGCTCGTTCCTTTTTCATGTTTCGAAATCCATCTTGTTTTCTTCTTGCTTTAATCAGGGTAACAGAAATGAGGTTTGAAAGGAAAACAAGTCTGGTTCCCTGTTTTGTATAACGCAACAACTAACTGTGTCCATTATGATCGCAAGTTGTAAGTCAGAGGACCAGACTAAGATGGCGGCCTCAGGCGAAGGTTTATGATGGTTAGTGTTACATAATAACAATGGTAGACTTTGCTGATCAAGACCAACAATGTTAGTTTTTCTTCTCAAAATCCTGTCACATTTTAAACCAACTTTCTGTAAATTTACACACGTTAAAACGTCATAATTTACGTGAGGAGGTCACTTTTGCATCTACGTATTCACGGCGTAACATTCATCTAAATATAACAAACACAACCTACTTCTACTTACAAAGTCAAATCAATTTTGTTTTGGAGAATTAAAATGCACATTTCATCACCCAAAATAGTACCCCACCCTCCTGGGACCACTGTTCTGAAACCGCAAGGGGGCATCCCTCGGCAAATCCATTGTTCCCCCAAGATAATGAGAAAACAAGATCCCTGTGAGTCTCTCTTCGCCCCCAAATACACCGTGGGGGTCTGTCTTACGTCTTGATGCACGGAGGCCCCCTTGTGGCTCCCCGTAAACGGGGCTTTTTAAATCACTGCCTTCCTGTGGAGGAATTAGTGCAAATTACCGTCACGTCCGCAGACGGTTTTTCATCCATAGCCGCCTGAACCAAATTGATAATACTTCATTTAGCGGATGTAGTGAACAACAACGCTGGAGAGATTTGGGGCTCATGATGAGGGGATTGGTTTGGGGGAGCGGGGGGGGGGGGTGTTGGGGAGTGGTGGTGGTGGTGGTGGGGGGGGGGGTTACTAAGTAAATGATCAAGTTTAAGAAGATGCACTTTTCTTTGTTTTAGAGTAAGGAGATGGAAGTTCGGTCTTCTGCTGACGGGGTGGAGCAGAGGGATGTTTCGAGTGATTGATCAAGAACGGTTGTCAGACCCTTTCCCCATAAAGTGTTTGAAGAAAAGGTGGGGTGGGTGGGGGTAGTCCATTCAGATTCGGACACGAGAGGGGGATATGTTAAACAATCTATTTAAAGTCTTTTGGGTTGACTTTTGTACTTTCTTTCTGGTGCTAAGCAGTGACAGGTCTCAGGGCTGTCCACGTAAGAACCGCATTAAGAACAATTGTTTAATTACTAAGAGCTTACACTGCACTCAATCAACTTTATGCAGAGTCATCCACGCCACCTGTAAGATCCGCCGTCAAAACAGTGAGCGGGTTGACCAGAAGTAGAGATTTAAAGGTCCGCACATCTTCTTGTGAAGTACTCGACACAATTTGGTGGAAACTCTGAAATCTTATCTTTGACAGAGAAGATGGTTGTTGGTTCTTATAGAAGGGTATGCTGTCTAAACGTTGGTGCCATTTTCTAGAATAGTCCAACGGACATTTGGTGCTCGAGATGGGGCATGGTGGTACCCCCCCCCCCAACCTGTTGTGTCTTCATTTTGTGCTTGGAATCTCAGGAATTCTTGAGAGGATTTAAGGGGGGGGGGGTTCTTCTGTACGAGAGGGGAATAGTGTGTTAAAGTATGGGAACATTGGGGGGGGGGTATCCTCTGCCCCCATACTGGGAATGGTATAACAACGAATTACCACCCTGTGTTCCATTGCAGCGCTATAACCTTCAATATTGACATCAATACGTTGTTATTTGCTTCATACATCTTGCACAGAAACAATCAGTAATCCCACATTTTGTGCCTTGTTTTATATTGTCTCCTGTTTCATGAATTCATTGACATGGACTTTACTGAAGATGTAGACCTTTAACCGAAACCGAGAAGGTGTGGGACACGACGCGTACCTCGGAACCCGTCAACCACCCTCTACGGTCCGTCTCCACCCTCCCCACTCCAGTTATGGATAAGTGATTAACAAATTGCTCAATTACCAGACGATGTCATACTTCTGTTGACATTGTCCAGAGAACATGGTCTCGTAACACACGGATCCTCCGGTAGTGGATGATACATGCTTAATAGACAATGCTGATATCAGATAACAAAATGTCGTAATATGAGCTGGTGAGTGCAAGAATCGCTTAGAACAGAAAACTCTCGCTGAGCAAAAACGGATCCTCAACTAAAATCCCATCAAGTTTACACTGTTGCAATCGGTGCCCAGCGTCGACTTTGCTTATCAAATAAATGTACAATGAAATACTTTCAACTTTAAACAGCTTTATGAAATTGTTTTCCAAAGGGAGCCTCTTTAAGTGATGTTTGAAACTGTGCATTGGAAAATAAGAAGTATCTATAACCATGGTGGAAGGAACTACTAAACTTGTGTGTTTCAATCTCTTTTGGGAGGAGTGTTGGCTACGAAAAGAGCCAGTGTGGTCTCGACGTTTCGAACAGTATACTCGGCTCGTCTTCAGGAGATTCGCTTCGAACTGATACTCTGCCATCTATAGATGACAGAGTATCCAAAATTGGGCAAAACATCCTTGATTGGGCTATGGGAAATTCGCCCCTTTGTCTGCATAATACCGACTTGGCTATTTGCAATGAGTAGTAGGTTTATGTGGTATAGGATAACAGCAAAGTGCCGCCTTGGTGAGCCGTGTTTATTGGAAGTTGACGTCGCAGTTGGTATTGTGCTCAAAACTGCTGCTTCCGTGGCATGCGTACTCTCTTTGAATAAAGATAATGTACAGTAATGATATTGATGACAAAACTGTTGTTTCTAGCTAGCTTTCTATAAATGATTGTAGTAACCATAGTGACAACATTTCAGCTTCTGCCTCGTTTATTATTTTTGATGGTTTGATTATTGTTTGTTTGATTGATTGTTTTAATTGTTTGATTGCGAAAACTATTGCCACTTATCTGAGTACTGTCTTTAAATCGAGTGAAGGTAAAGATGACGGACAGCTTTGAAAGATTTATTTCTGTCTAGCTTATTATATGCTTACGTAAATACAACATGTTCATAAAAGATTTGGTGGCAATAGTTATTAAGTATGATAACAAATACAGCACTGATCAATGGTAAGCTGCACGTGGTCATTGACTCCAGTTCAAAGTGCGTATCCGACGACTTGACCGACCTTTTCCCCCTATCGAGGTCACAATGTTACCAGTCACAGGGGTCAACGTCTCGCCCTCTTTAATCCCCATGTAACCCCCTTGAGCCCCCCTACACAAACCCCCTGTACCCATCTATGTTATAACCGAAGAGGTTGAATTGTAACGGGGACGCACGGACATGAGCAGACCCAAGGCCCCGGTGGTTGAGCCACCACAAGCTCGTCCGGCCGGCAAGAAGACTTAAAATGGTCATTATGCTATGTCACCCAAACCACACTGTGGTGTTTTGACATCGCATCATTATTGCTGGATGCAGCAGGTTGCATTCGGCTCTGTGCTAATTGATGATTTAACTGCATGAGGGTTGATAGCTTAAGGACAGGTGGGCGTGGCTAATGGTATTCTGGAGGGGGAACCCTGCTCTACTTAGATTCATTTTAGATTTGAGAAACAAGGAATGCTCACCTCACTCTCTGCTCAACGGTCGTATACAGGAATGATCCAGGTCCCTTCATGGTTGGAACCAACGGCTAGCATGACTCGTATTTATTTCCATCTCAAACTGACCACCATCTTGTATAGGCCTAGATGACGGGAATTGACGAAGATTCTGGATTATAGTCTGATCAGGATTTCATGACTCGATGGCCCGAAACGGACCTGAGACTTTTTTTACAGGGTCAAGATTTAGTCACCTTTTGAGTTTGCTTTCTATTTTGAGATCAGGGGCTAATTACACAAAGAGCTTAGATCGATCTTAACTGCAAATCACTCTTAAGTGCTAAGCAAAGTGTGATGTCACAATACAAATCACTAAGGTGATTCTGACAACTCATCTTAAGATGAATCTTAGTGCCTTGAGAAATTGAGACCAAGGGATTTTGTGGAGTTGTGAGGATAAGGGCGTGTCCGAAAAGAGCCCAGATTCGCCAATAAGGTTATACCGTGAGCAATTTCACCAAAAAAGGTATTGAAAAATAAAAACAAGTTCTTATCGCGATTGAAAATATGAATAGAGGCAAATTATTCCCCAGTCATGGAGCGGCCAGCTCAAATTGAATTGTCGGCCCAGTCGCGCTTCCAGACTTCCTGCTTACTGACCATCCATGTACAAAAACATCCGGGGCTTCAGGTTTAGTTCTCCCTCGTTGTCTCTATTCTTCGATGTCATTGACGTATGTCACGGTGTTATAAAAGATTCTTTTCCGGTGTGTTGTGGAGGGGTTATATTTAGAGAGTGAACTATTTGCCACCTGTTTCATACGACCCCAAAATAGAGGAACAAGTTTGACATCCGGTGATAGTGAGGGGGGGGGGGGGAGGGGGCAGTTGGAAGTACATCCAACACGGTGGGCCTGAGAAGCTTGATGGAACCTGTTACCTTCTTACCTTCATTATGCATAGTTACTTACATCAAACCGAGGCTTGAAGTAAAAATTGTTTGGCTTCTATTGCTTAGACATCTGGGCCATTTTCTAAGCAGTTAAGCAGAAAATACTGCTTAGCAAATTTCTTGGCTATAGGCAAAAAGGGAGTGAGGTACATACTTGATCACGTGGCCTGGATTACAGAACGAAGATAACGGCCATTTTGTTTTTCTTCCGTTCAAATCAAAGTGAGGCTGGGGATGGTCAGGTTCAATGAGTTTTAATAATTCACAAATAAAATACTACTAGTTTTTCTAAAAGAAAATCAACGACGGAATTGCTTTCACAAAACAACTTGGTTAGTGGTTCTGGAAGCTTTTTGGCTTCTGTCCCACCAGCAACTGTAACTACAAAAAAGAGTACAACACATGAAACATAATTAATGTCATATTGCCTCAATGGTCATGTTTTTCCCCGGGGTCGTCACGCTTAGAATAACCACACCTGTCTTGGATATATCTTAAGAGCAGGTTTGGTACACATTTGGTATCCCCTTTGGCACTGTGAGTCCGTCAAGGGTTTGTTCAATATAGTGTGGTTGTAATCTTTCTGTTCCATATCATGTAGTGACGTCAAACGGTAGCTGCAATTCAACCACAGTATGTATACGTGTGCAATATGGAGTTGATTTGGTTGCCCTTTGCTTGAAAGTCAAGTGTTTTTTCAGTTTCTACAGAGCGACATTGTATGGGTTGGTATTGAACCTGCCACAACCCTTGTGCTAGAACAATGTGTGACGTTATTAATGATATCAATCTGAAACATCAATATACCTTATGCATTGACGTCATCACGCCGCCATCTTAGACGCACCAATGGAAAACGCACATTTAAGTACGCGCGGCGCACAGAATCGGCCAATGAGTAACCTTCTTTTGACCTCTAGCCGAGGGCGCCCTACTCAAATGACGTCATGTGCATAAGGTCTAATCCAATTCAGATCGCGTAGCGCACTTACACGCGCCTATCCTGTACGTATGCAAATGACTCCCAACATGGCGGAAGTTGTGGACGCGCACTGTGCCGCGGAGGTGCGCTCCGCGTTGTGCATGGGGTCAGCACGCGTATGGTGTTGATGAATTGGGTCGCCGTAGCTTGGGGAATTTTCTTAAGTTCTCTGAAGTTTCATCCAAAGATGACACTGTGTGGACTCAAACCTATGACACTGTGTGGACTCAAACCTGTGGCTATCTGGATTCTGCAGCAATGTTAGATTGTATCCAGTGGAAGCTCTTGTGTAGCGTACCTGGGAAGCAGTTCAGTCGATCAACACTGCACTATGTAGTTGCGCAGTACGGTGCATGCGTATCTGATATTAATAGAAGTACGTGGGTGGGTTCCTACCATGGTAACAACCTTCCAGAATGGACATCCCCGACTGAAAAAGAAGGGGTACAAAACCACCCATACAGTTAGCCATTTTCGTTGCTTTACCGTAAAACGTTAATACCGAGTAAATGGAAACTTTCACAGATTGTTTGAACTGTATTGATTGAAAACAAGATCATAGAAATGAATCTAAATATAATGTTTTCTCCTTCAATATGTCAATATTACATTTGCGGAAATCACCAATTTTGTCCTGAAAGGAGTGCACTTTTATTTGTGGGAGTGTAGTTAAGGTCAGATGTAGGTTAGTGCTGCCGGTAACTGGATCTACGTGACCATACTATCCGTTCCTTAATGTTTACCACTGCTCCAGATTCCTCGTACCTTTAAATCAAAAAAACATTTCTAGTTTTGCGAAAGTTGCCTTGAGGAGTTTGAAAGACAGCCATGAAACTGCACCGGCTGATAGTACGTTGTTTGTTACCTTTCCTTTTTACAAGCTGCTTGTGAAGAGTCTAGTCAGAGGTCAGAGGTCAACTATAGCAGTGTCGGTTCTAATGGCCACATGTTACTTTTCAACACTTCTGTGTTTAATAAGTCGAGTATAATAAATTTCCAAACATTGACCAACGTGTTATGAATACCTTATGAGATCTAAATCTGTACACTTCTCAACCGATTGGTCTAATCGTCAATCACTGTGAAATACAACCCACCTTCTTCCCAGTCAAACCAAATAGATGTCCCCCCCTCCCCACTCCCCCATCAACAGGGGCTCATATTACCAACATCTTTAAGTCCCGGTTAAACTTAAATTACGGGCAAAAACCTGCTGCAACCTTCCCGTCTAACTCTACACATTTCCTGCAATTGCAATCACAGTCGATCACAAGAAGGTGGAGGGGGGGGGGGTCACCCTCCCCAACTATAACCAATTGCCCTAGATGAAGGGGGGTAAACCCTCCCCCAACTCTAACCAACAACGCAAATATTTCCAAACTCTTAATCTAGTTTTAATTACATAGGCAAAAACCCCTTCAACAACCTTCCCGTATACCTGTCCACATCTCCTGCAATTCATACCACCGTCAATCACAGCCTTCAACCACCCCCCGGTTCCCTCTCTCTCTCCCCCCTTGAAATGCTGGAACCCTTAAACCGCGCCAAAATAAAAAAATCCGACCCAAACGTTCGCGCCCCTGCAGCCCGTTATCTTGGCATAACCGACCGGTCTTGAGCCTAATTCAATCGGGAAGTTACCTGAAGGAGCAGCGTTCAACCACGACCACTACTTCGCGTTGACTATCAAGACCACCGTCTGTTGTAGGTAGTGCATAGTGCTTGATACCTTGAGAGGATAATAGGTCAGTGGCAGGAGGGGTGGGGGAGGCTGGGGAAGGGGGAGCAAAACTAGCCCGTATTGGGGCTTTGTGTGCATAGTGCTTGATACCTTGAGAGGATAATGGGTCAGTGGCAGGAGGGGTGGGGAAGGGGGAGGGCTGGGGGTAAAAAGGGGAAGCTAAACTAAGGCCCGTATTGGGGCTTTGTGTGCATAGTGCTTGATACCTTGAGAGGATAATAGGTCAGTGGCAGGAGGGGTGGGGAAGGCTGGGGTAGGGAGAGCTAAACTGGCCCGTATTGGGGCTTTGTGTGCATAGTGCTTGATACCTTGAGAGGATAAATGGGTCAGTGGCAGGAGGGTGTGTGGGAGGCCTGGGGGTGAGGGAGAGCTAAACTAGCCCGTATTGGGGCTTTGTGTGCATAGTGCTTGATACCTTGAGAGGATAATAGGTCAGTGGCAGGAGGGGTGGGGAGGCTGGGGTAGGGAGAGCAAAACTAGCCCGTATTGGGCTTTGTGTGCATAGTGCTTGATACCTTGAGAGGATAATGGTCAGTGGCAGGAGGGTGGGGAGGCTGGGGTAGGGAGAGCTAAACTAGCCCGTATTGGGGCTTTGTGTGCATAGTGCTTGATACCTTGAGAGGATAATGGTCAGTGGCAGGGGTGGGGAGGCTGGGTAGGGAAGCTAACTGGCCCATCTGATATGCTTGATACCTAAATATCCAGGAAAGGGAAAATATATTTGTGCATCGATACTGGGGTATGTCGTCTGACTAGGGTGATAGTTAACGGTAAAGATGTGAGATGGTTTTCTATTTTCCGGAAAAAAAAACTTATTTCTCAAATGTTTTGTTACGTCAGGGTTGAAGTGAAGGTAGTGTGAGAGTTTTCAAGAAAAAGTCATTGAAACTTTGTTGTTGTTTTTTATTGAGAGAATTCCTCCACGAAGTTTCCACAAGATAATGTCTTAATTCTCTTGACGTTGGTGTGACCACAATTTCCTTCGTTGCTTTCATCATTCTATGGAGTATGCATCTTAGAGATGTACAAAAGTCTCTAAGGATTCTTACAGGCCTAGATATTTCTTGACTCCATCCAGGTTTCTTCCGAAGATGATCATATACAGCTTTTTCTCCTGAAGACGATCTGAGCATCTGATCGAAACGTCGACTAGTTACACCATCGAGTCTTTTCAGAACCACAATCTAGTGTTACCGTAAAGTCTAGTTTCTAGATTGTTTTCGCATCGGTGGCCAAGTTCCAAATCCCACAATTTGTTTGACTTCGTTTAGTGGTGCATTCAGCGTTCTCCGTCTGAACGAAGAGCTAAGTCTGACATAAGGCGTGTATCCATCTTGCCGATTGTACAGGTGTTTGAGGGACTCTGTCTGTTTCTACCTGTCTGCTGTCAGCTTAAGGAGTCGGTTAATTGATTGGGTTCTAATTACTGTCTACTGGTTGACAGGAAAGACACTACGTTCATTGCAATATGTCTTCTTACTAATTGAACCCGTCTGGTAGGTTTAAAGAGAAGTTAAAGATTCAAATTGACTGCATTTTTGTTTTTTTGCGGCCAAGGGCTTCAGTTTCAAATTCCTCACAAGTAAATGGAAGAAAAATCAGCCGAATAATGGAAAAACCAAGACGTATTATATGTGAAAGGATTAACCAGAAGCTAGATATATTGATTGTCTTTCTGTGTGTTGAACAGCTTAATTAAAAATAACAATAAACCAATAAGTTAGTAATAGTATTAATAAAAGAAAGAAGATTCCAAATTGAGTTTGGGTTTCTTCAACAATATATTTTTGCAAGTAATTATTTGAATTGGAAACTAAGCACAGAGGCAGATAATGCCATAGCAACCGCCGTAGCCGTAGCCACATCGACCAGTAGAGGCAGAGAATGCCCATAGCAACAGCCGTAGCCGTAGCCACATCGACCAATTCGGACTCGGCCTTGCTGTTCACTTCACTGCGAGTCAAACTGCATGATCTTGTAAATAATATCTTATTTTAAGGACATATTTGACAGATTGATGTCAATTTTTAGGTTGTTAAACACAGATTGTAAACCGATAGGTACACTGATAAGTTCAATACCTCAGAGAGGCCGGAAGGGGGCAATTTTCAAAGTGGGGTTATTTGTTTATTTTTTCCGGTTCAGCAATGCCAAATCGGATGCACAACCTCTACAGGTTGTGGGTCATGTTTTTGACTGTCAAAGAAAAAAAAATCCTCACAGAATGAAAGAATGTGGTGTACCTAAGATGACTTTGCAAACGAGCAATTTGGGTGTGTTGCACTTCTGCATTCAATGTTAACTAGAAAATGAAAATTCAGTTCAGTTTAGGACTCGTGGTATTGGAGATAAGGAACAGCGCTTGACAAGAACATGCAGCAATAAAAAAAAAACAAGCTTGTAAAAGTTCCTTTTGTGAATTTGTTCAGGAGAGAAAATATAGGTTTATTTGTAAGACAGGTTTCAAAGTTGTTTGTGAGATTTTGTTTTAGTTTATCCTCTGCTCCTTGACTCTTTTGGAGATTGTGAGAGTCTCTGTCTTCACTTTGTTACCAAAACACTGAGAGCTTACTCAGAGAGGACCCGGGCGGGCAGACGTCATCTTCTTCACCCTCGACATTCTGCCTTCTTTCGACTTGCACTAAAAGGGTTATTGTGACGGAGGGATTCGGGGGAGGGGGGGGGGTTGGCGGCTGAGAAGGGGGAAAAACTTTTGGCCACACCGGCAACGCAAACTTCCCGATTAGATTAAGCAATCGAGGAATGGTCTGCCGGAGATAAACAACAGGCCCCTCTCCCTACTAAACAATGTAGCCCTTTCCCCCCTCCTCACCCACCCTTTGGGCACCCATGGGGCTAGCACTGTCTGCCGTCAGCACAAAATACGCACATAGCCTACCCCAGGGCCTCGGCAGGTCAACGGCTGTTCTATGCATCAAGTTACGTCTTTAAGGATATCAAACACCTCGATGTGGATCATCTTATTTGAAGCAATTTACAAACATTGTTTTTTAGAGTGAAATTGTTGTCTCGAAACTCAATCATCCAGTACTGTGATGAGATTTTCACAAGTAGAGTTTCTTGAAAGCTTACAGCAAGGAGACTCTCTCAAAAAACATTTCTTATCCCTTTAAAATGCTCCTTGTTTTTTCAAAAAGGCTTATATTTATTCATCGTCTATAGAGAGAGTTCAACCTCCATGCCGTGGGGCTCTGGACGCTGCGTCTCTTTCTACAATCTTAGAATCTTGTCTCTGTATAGGTCAGCTTTCAACACGAATTAAAAGCAACTGCTATCACGAAAAAAAAGCTGAATCAGGGTCCTTGACGAGTTAAAGGAGAAACCCCATTTATCATCTGGACAACAACAGGTGCATTCATACTTTAGCTGTAAAGGTTGGACAGTAGTACCTTTAAAGGGAAGGTTAGGACAAACAGTCAAGTTAATTCAACATTCAGCTCTTGTCGAGAACAGGGCGTCGAAGGTGCCTTTACCTCCATCGCACCAGCCCTGGGCCCAATTTCATAGAGCTGCTTAAGCAGAAAATATTGCTTAACAATTTTCTGCTTAGCAGAAATGAGCAGGATACCAGTCACGAATTGTACATGTGACATGGTAGCTTGGCTGGTAACCTTATTCTGGTTAGCATAGTTTTGTTGTGCTTAGTTACTTTTTGTGCTTAAGCAGCTCTATAAAATTGGGCCTTGATCAGAATGTCACGGGCAGCAGCTGTAATGTCGAACAGTTGCCAGTCAGGGTGGACCTGTTCGAGGTTTGTAGCGATGCAAGTGTGTATATGGACCTCGGTGGTGGTTTAGTTTCGTTTTTGAAAACATTGGCTACAAAGAGAACAAACATATTGTCCTAGGTGATCTACACAGTGGAAGCCTATATGGTGGGTTTGGGGATTTGTGCATTTATCGACTCTTCCAAACGGAGGACTTCAAACGAAAGGAAATGATAAGTACCCAGTTGTGAGGTTGTCCTCGAATGTGAGGTTGTCCTCGAATGTGAGGTTGTTCTATGTTGTGAGGCTGTCCTCGTTTTTGAGGTTATGAGGCTGCCCTCGATTGTGAGGTTGTCCTGTATTGCAAGGTTGTTCTCGGTTGTGAGGTCTACCTCACAATCGAGGTTGTCCTCGATTGTGAGGTAGTTTTCGATTGTGAGGTTGTGTTCGATTGCAAGGTTGTCCTCAGTTGTGAGCTTGTCGTTGGTTGTGAGGTTAAATATCTGTGGTTGTACTGTCCCTTTAAGCCCTTGTTTCTGATCAGTAACCTTTACTTCTTTTTGGGTAGCGTCTATCAAACACACGTGATTTGTGACGTCAATGCAAGACATCCGGGTACTCAAAAGCAGCCATTGTTATCCATAATGACCAATAGATCAAAAGCCTAAACATCAGACTCATGACAGACGGTGGCTCCCTTGTACATTGTACGCTAGACGCACCGCCTTCTCATGGATTGTTGGGAATCAGACGGCTGTTCCGTGATTGTTTCAATTACCGGTCCCAGGATACAGAGCTTCCGAATCGAGAATTTTTTTTTTTCGATTCACAAAGACGTTTAGTATTATCTTCCTTTCACAAGCCTCGATGGGGTGTTTGCTCTTTCTTTATACACTAATTGGCGTAATGACCTCAGCAGTGGCAGTGAACTTACTGTACTTGCTGTAGACGGCTGACAAAAGGCAGTTATTAAGCTCAGTTGGAAATCTGAAGTGCAGTTCACACCTTGAAACCAGAATGAATTAATGACGCAGCACTTCGATGATTCATAACACATTTGGAAGTTCTCAGAAATAGTGATAATGCCAAACAGTTTATTTCCAATGGGTTTTTGTTGTGATCAGTTGTTACATATCATCAGATTGGATTAACTTCAAAGTGAGAGGCGTTGATTTTAGAAGTGATTTCAGTTCTTTTTTGAGCTTTTATAATTCTACCTGTCTTATATTTCTCTGGACTTGGATTCGGGTCAAGTTTGTCCCAATTCTGGCCGACCGATGGACTACAGAGTACGTAAGGACAATACACGCACACACATCAAGTCCATGCATAGTCTGTCAGGACTACAACTTTGATGCAACTGTACTCCTTGGGTTTTATTTATTTTATGTAATTCATTTATACTTTTCAAATTGCATCAAAATTTCAGGTTTTATCTTATTTCGACTGCCTGTTTGTTTTCTTGTACCAATTAAAAGCAAATTTGAGGGTCTTGGAGCCAAGACTGGAAGTGCAGTGCTCATTCACAGTGTGCATAAATTCACATACATGTTAAAGGTACACGTTGCCAATTTAACCCTCAGCTTTGATGAAAATGATAACTTGTTTCTCCATCTTGGGGGTCATGTAAGAAAAGCTTGGGGAGGAGGGAGGAGTCACTACACACCATCTGGAAATAAAAACAAAGAGGAGGCACTTAAAATAATACATACCGTTGAGATTTAACAAGTTGTAGCCTAAATTTCACCACTGTGCCTTTGTGAATGCATTGGGTGCTAGCACTAAAATAAAAACAAAACAAAGAAACAAATTAGTATGAGCTATAACATCACAAAGCGTCTGTAAATCCCTAGGATTGAACAATAATCTTCCAACTGTCATAGACTCCAAGAATATCTCCTCACCCATCAACCTTGTGTTGTTATTCATCACATATCCCATCTATTAGATAAATTTGTATCTATCCCATTGACTAGAGACAAAACTAAGTAAGTACTTCCCGAGCTGCTAACACCCTATTTCCAACCCACGCCGGTACATAATGGCGGGATAAGGGATAGAGGGGCAAAAGTTAATTCAGCATTAATTATGGTGCATGGATATCTTGGTTTACGGGAGGGGGTTTAGGAGCTGCGTTCCAACCTCAGGTCTGACTCAAGTTTGGAGACAATACCCTTTAATAGTTTAACACGATGATAATTCCTGGCATAATGGATTGATGGTTAAGTTATTATGTACTTGATATGAGGTGGGGGTAGTGAGGGGGGCTGGGGAGGGGGGTAGTGATGGATGGGAGGGTAGTGTGAAGTCAGTTTAACTGATGCTGGTATATCTAGGTATTTCAGACTTATAGTGCGTACAAAAATGTCGTTGTAAACGACTAATAATGATGCGCCATCATCGTTATACATGTAATGAAATGTTATGCGCAATGAATCTTCCCATCTTAAATTGTGAGGAACGAACATGCATTTATGCAAATTTGTATTGTTTGACCCCAACATTTTGCGCCCTCTCGTGGTTAAATAAATATACAATCTACAACTGATTTTGACGTATCAAGGTTTAACCCTAAACTTTCCTCGACCGCGGCACGCCACTTTTGTTCCAACTCTCGCGGGAATTTGAACGTTGAGCCCGTGAAAGTGCACAATTTTGTTAAAACAATCTTGTGTTATGTGGAAACTGAAAGGATCCCCGATATGTTGGAATACTCAAGTTTTTTTTCTATGACGATGCAATTTCTGTATTGCACCCCACGGGGCGATATCGTTAGACTGACTGACGGGGGGAGGGGGATGGGGACAGTCAGGGATCCAAACACTTTTCCGTAACCAGAAAAAACACAATACTGACAAAAATCTTGATTCATGCAGGACCTTTTTTGCGAAATCATGACGAGTTTTGATTGACTAGAGGGCTACTACTCTACAAACAGTAGGACTGAATACCACCTAGCCTCGGTTTGAATACCACCTAGCCTCGGTTTGAATACGTTGAATTAAGCTGTAGACTGAAACACACAAGATGGCGTCATTGTGATCACTGTTTATAATGACAACAACAACCACTGAATGTTTTTTGAGATTGACATCTGCAATCATTTACCTTTCATCATCTTCCAGAAAATAAATCGACCACATTTATTGAGAGACTTTTACGACCGCGCCTTTCTCCGAAATCTAGGAGTTCAATTATCTGGGTTATATAATCCTATTCAGAAATGCCGCCATAAGTGGCTCGATATTTCCATGGTATACTATACCTCAATCAAGTCTTGTATATTCACCACAGCCAAACTTTTCAATACGGCTGTTTACTGGTAAGCAAGTTTTTGCGCTTACTATAGCAGAAAAAACATGCATTAGCCCAAAGCAAAAAAAGCATTCCGTAAACGATCGAGAAAATTTGTCAGCGCGTCTGCGCGTTCACAATAACTATACATTGTTGCGTCACCCATCTGCTTACAAGAATCGGCAGTAAGCTAATATGCATCTCGCTTTGCATTGTGGTAAGCAGTGTTTGTGAAATACACATTCTGCTAATGGCCGCTCCGTAAGCAGAAAACGTCTGCTTACACTTACAGGTTTTATGAAATTGGTTCCTGGGCTCGATTTCACAAAGAGTTCAGACTGATCGTAACTGCAAATCCATCGCAGTTGCTTAGCAAAGAGTGATGTCACAATACAAATCACTATGGTAATACTGATAACTCATCTTTAAAGATGAATCTTAGTGCTTTGTGAAATCGAACCCTGGTTTTGAAATATTTGATAAGTTTACAACTCTTTGTTCCCACAATGCAAAGTTTCTGATTCGACTTCAATCATACCTTAATATTCAACTGGTTTAGCTATTTGCTGTAAATGACCCAGAGGCTATATAAGCCAAGGGCTTCGCGCATGACGTAAGGCCCTTTTCACAATGCCCAATTATGGATTCCTATTTCGTCAAATTAATTAATCTAATCTTAAAATTTCTGCTGAGGATGGAGCAAAAGTCTATGTATTTGTTTATATTCAATTTCAGCCCGATTGTCTTAAGTAAATGTATTTAGTTGCCGGGTGTCAGACTAAATCCATAGCTTCAGTTTTATCTCACAAAACCAACCTAAGAGAATTCTGATGTGGTTCAAGCAATTGTTTGTTCCCAATCTTCCTGACTCCAACAGTATAGTTCCTTACGCGCTTTGTGACTACCATAATATGGGCACCGTTCACGTGTAACATTGTGACGTTGTGTCTGGCTTTAGCCTCTGCATGGTTCGCTCAAACAGGTGTGCTTTAAGATCGCACACCAGTCTTACCACATTATTATGAATTGTCGTACGTCACCACAAAACTGACTTGGAGACTACCCTCTCTGCCTTGCCACTCATCGACTGGAATCAAACAGTGATAATTGTTTTGACACAAATGTGTCACAAGTTTTCAAAATCTTCTGAACCCAAGTCCGGCGATAATAGAGGGTGAATTGATCCATTTTCCTCTCCCGTCGTCTGAGTATCTGAGTAGTTGTAGATTAATCTAGACTTTTGTGAAGGTTTGATAAAACTCTAACTGGTGACTCTGTTGTCATTGTCAATCAGCCATCAATGACAGCAGAGATGACCGTGACTCATTCCAGGTGGTCTAAAACAATAGGAGAGAGAGAGTGGCCTTTGTTTCTGTACAGCTCTCCACCCCAATCTCCTCTCGTTTCTCTCCATGTCCTCTTTGCATCAGGGGTGAGTCAGGCTTACCGCAATGGCACAGGTGTACCTCGGGTAAACTGGGTCAGGGGTCAACGACCGATAGGCTGACGATGACAGCTTGCTTGAAAATTACCACGTTGAATCGTTTTTTCTTGCTAAATTGTGCTGAAATGTAAGAATGCGTTTGCCTGAGTATCCAAAAGGCATGTAGTAGGCAACAATGTCACGAGACTCACGGAGTAGTTACACTGTTGTAGGTTCCAATCCTGGCCGGTGAAGGATTACTTGACGTTTCGATCAGTACACTCAGATGGTCTTCACGATTACAGGTTGACGCTAAGGTCCAACCCAATCATGTCCCTTTAAGAGCTAGACCCACCTAAACTGCTGTTCAAAGTAAATCGACACTTTGGGTCCACCCTAAGCAATCTTTACATCCCAGACTGCCCAATTAGTGAGTGATTACCTACAAGACTGCTCGTATCACTCAAACAGTAACAGAGAAACCTGTTATAAAGACGTCTTAGCGTCTTGAAGGAAGGGTCGAGCTTTGATAACATGTGACCCTAAAAGTGGGATTCAATATAGAGCTTATGGTAGTCGTACACTATGAATAGTAAACGGCATGTTGATCTCCCGATTGTTCTAGTTTTGTTTTCCTGCTTATAGTAGTATCTTTAATTGCGGATAAATGGTATGAGTAGCCCATGGCACCACTGGTGTTTCAAAGATGATTCTAATTAGGGGAATTAGCACCTTTCTTTGGGGGGGGGGGGGGGGGGACAGGGGACGCTGCACACTTTTTCATGGGAATGAAAACTCAATTCATTACGGTATTTGTGCTGTTAAGAGCAAGACGGCTACTACAGTGACACTCATGTTGGATGTACAAATGCTTCGGAGGTTCAGTTGTCTTGTTTGTTGGAGGGGGTGGGGGGGGGGTAGAGGAGAGTGATTTGTGGATCTGCAAAAATACGATTGGAATTGAAAGCACCGTAGATTCTTTTTAGACACTTTCATCTATTGACACCGGAGTAATTGGTGAGAAGACATATTGCAATGAGTGTAGAGTCTTTCCTGTCAACCAGTAGACAGTAATTAGAACCTAATCAATTAACCGACTCCTTAAGCTGACAGCAAACAGGTAGAAACAGACAGAGTCCCTCAAACACCTGTACATACGACAAGATGGATACACCTCTAATGCTAGAATCTGTGAGCGTTTTTCAACAGACACGAGACGGCAGTAATAGGGTGTGGTCCCTTGTTGATTCGGACCCGGTGAGCTGGCCTGCTGCGCCCCGGCGAGTCATGGAGGCGCCATGTGAATCTCTCGGCATCCCTCAGTTGATCAGAACACGGCGTTCATCTTGACAACACGTCAAATCTGTCGTCTTTATGTCATCAGGTGCTGCTGCCGTGGATAGATTCACCTTTGTGGAGAGTCCAAGTATTTTTTTTCGTAGAAATCTGGCGATTATTTTGTTTGAACGAAAATACTGCAGGGTTTGAATGAAATATAGGCCTAGTCAACATTTCTACAAAGAGCACACATCTAAATGAATCGTTCGTCAATTAATACAGTTGAAAAAAGATAATTATTTATATGGTACCTTAGGAAAAGAAATGTTCTGACCAAGGCAACATGTGACAACATAAATAAACAACAACTACTTTCCCTTTTTTTTTTTTTTTTTACAATTTAATTAGTTTGATTAGTTTAACTCTTTTGGTTGAAGAACAAAAACGCAACTCAAAGTTTGTGACAAAGGAATGATTTTAGTTTAAGAACCTCCTAAAATTTCCCCCAAATTGCCATTATATTCAGTCACGCTGAACTCTATTCTGTAGGCAAAGAATACTTTGAAATTGGTAAATATGGTAAAAAAAGAAAATCTCGTCTGGTTCTTTGAATCTGACAAACGTGTCCTTGAACCGTCCACAGTACCTGACGACACTGTTCGTCCCAAGGGAGACAGGGGACCAGACCCATCAGCCTACTAGATGCTTAATCCATGCTGGGTGATGAGTAAGGCTTGATGACTAATACGGGATTGATCTGTTTGTAATGGCACATAGCAAAGAAGACGACACGATAAGAGACTACGGATTTTATATCGCTATGCGCTGACTGCACGGGGAAATTATTTCAATATGCATTATGAAAAAAAGAAGTAACTGCGTAACAACTTAGTGTTTGAAATCAGAGACAATGGTGAGATAAACAAATAAAACAAGCTAGAATTATTTTGCAAACTTAACAATGACCAGCTCGGATCTTTCTTTCACAAAAAGTTCATAATCTCAGCAATAGTGGATACTCGAATACAGCGATACTCGGCACTGGGCGGACTCCGGTCGGCAATAATCCACGATATACCTGGCCGGTCCCAATCCAACCCACGACACCTGTGACACTGAATTTACACTGATTTATCTAACCTCAATGTTCCAGGGTAGGACAAAAAAAACACCTGCGTCACAAGACAAGATTGACTTTTTTGAAAGAAAAGATGTTAACCTGAGATGAAGTTCCTTCACCGTCTGTGCTGGGATGAAATTGCATAAAATGTTTGTTGGCGGGAAATTCCACGCGCCAAATTTACACCCAAGTGAGACGTTAGGTTGACTTGCATTTTTTACACCTGTCTTAAGTGGGTCCAGGCCGTGAGACGATTAGAAGATAGGGTTGAATTGGGTTGGGTCGGCAGTTATTTTAAGAGTATGGTCTCACATGATTTCAACTGAGTGATGTGTTTGCCTGGTGGTAGGCACCATGGTAGGCACTCGATGGGCGTAAGTCAGGTATTGTTAAAACATAAAGCTTCCTCCGTGCCAATAAAAGAAATATAAGATTCCAAACTGGCTGTCAAGACATAAACTTGTACATGTCTTCTATCAATTATTCCCATCTCATTTGATATGGTTTATTTATTTATTTTGACATTTAATAATTGTTCAAATAATCTCTGGAGATGTCTCGAACAATACGACAAGAAGGATGTAGAAGGCAGGAAGAAAACTGTCAACAAATTTAAAAACATTTTTTAAAGCTACACACTAATAATTAAATTACACATGAGAGAAATAAACTCAAAATCACAGATAGTAACAACAGTATGACCAGCTGACTCATATAGGAATCCACAATCTCTGTCATGGCATTGTCAGCTCTCGGTTTATATTTACTTCCATTTTTTGACGAAATAATTATGAAGAATATTTTGCCTCCTCCAGGTCGATTTACCTCGTATACACAATAAAGCATAAAACGATTCCATAAATTAATGAATATTCACTGACATATTTTTCTACATAAACATGGACCTCGAACCACACTCTGTAAATCACGAAACACAATATTCAGGTCACTAGAGGTCTTGATTCCTGACATACGTAACATTACGTAAGCCACGCTATTTTGATGAGGCTAAACAATGCGTTAAATAACAACATGGCGGCCTGCTGGAAGCATGGACGGAGAATGTTGAACAACAAGGAACACAAGTCGTCTTGACTTTCCTATCAGGTATGTAGTCACCTCACTTTATACCTCCATGCAGAGTTTTAGGACTAGAAACTCCTCTTTATTTGACAACTTGACAATCTTAGCTGACACCTTCACATTAATGGACTGGTTGAGTTAAAAAGCTCAAGTACATTTTGCAGTCATTGTAAGTGTTAGATTCATCAATGCTTAGACACCGTGGATTGGTCTCATTTCCATTCTTTCCTGGTCCCACTAAATGCATCATTATTCCCGATTAGCCACACCACACCATACTGCGGTTCAAGTGGTTAAATCAACCCCTACAAAGCATTCCCAAACTGCTTAATTATTCCCCGTGTCTCGCACCGCTCCGGAAACAAACGGCGATCAAAAAAGCATCCTGCGGGTCGGTCGCACTTTCTGCCCCGTCTGGTAAAGCGAAGTACACGGTATCCCCTTAGCGAGGAAACCACGCTAATGGCTGGCCTGGGCGATCGCTAAGTGGTGCCGCAATGGAGTCAAAGACGGTGTGATATTCATGGCCGTGCGGTCGAATCACATGACAAGTGTTTTCACTGATTGGAGTTAGAGAGGGCAGTGGGTGGCGTGAATTGCTTTCTGCTTGTACGTGTGTCGGTTGAGTAGCAACAGATATTTTACAAACAGGAGTGCATTCCATTAAGAAACTAAACATTCTACGTACGCGTAACTCAAGTTTGAAAATAGTTTGTTTCTTTTGTTTGATTCGGCTATATACCCTGATAGCTCCAAGTCATATTTAGTGAACAAGTTTATAGTTTCACTGCTTTCACAAACGTTTGGGGTTGGAGAATGTCTTTTTTAAATCCCTTATAAATATCACTTTGCAAACATGTTTCTTTTGATTGATTCTTGCTCATGTGGGAGTCGATGTTTTGGGGCAATCTGTCTCAATTAATACAGAAATAAAACCAGTATAGCCATTACAAGTAGTGAGTCTTCAAATCAGGTATAATTGACTGCTAGCTAATCCTGACTTGTCTAAAGTTGAGCAATTTCTTTTGGAGAATAAAGGGTAGAATGATCTTCAATTTTAACCTGTCATCCTCGGGGATTTCAGCCCCGGTGATTTCAGCCCCGGGGATTTCAGCCCCGGGGATTTCAACGACCCAACAATCTTCCGGGTCCCTACTGCAGAAGTAACAGACTTCAAAGTTACAAAGGAGAACAATACGAGGGTCACACATTGTAGGAAATTGGACCTTGGGCTGACCTTTTGGTGACCCTTGCTAGTCCTACAAAACAGTGTCCATTGTCACAAGTTTTCTTCGTCAAGACAAAGCCTTTACTTCAACAGCCGTCAGGGGAACCATGTTCAGAGTCTGGTGCATGGCTTCAAATAAGACCAGATAGTGGTAATTATTTATGTGAACATTTTTACCGTTGTACTCTAATGAGGCAAGGATTCACTTGAACCAATGGTCACTTCACAGGCCCTCTACATTGGCCAATGGTCACTTTACAGGCCCTCTACGTTGACCAATGGTCACTTTGACCCAGACATATGATCCCCTTGCCTCACCTTCAACGCCGAGCCAGAGTTTGCCTAGAGCATTGGTACGCAGGTGCTGGTCATCTCGATCAAAACTATAGACTATAAAACTGGGTCACTTATATTATACATATTTTTTATTTTTTTCCCCAAACCAATTCAGGATCAGATGAAGCAACTCTGACTTTATCAATCTTTGATTTTGCCCTTCTAGGTAGTTTTCTAGTTGAGATATTTGAAGGATTGCATTTTCTCACTCCCTAAGATCTGGAAGATGTAGGGGTTGCCGTCGTCTGGTTCCATGTGTGTGTGTGTGCAATCACAGCGCTGAACATCCACGTATGGAAGGGGAACAGTTTATCTCCACAAGGACCTGCTTTTACCCAATGTGTTTGAGATGAGAGCTGCCACCGAAAAGAAGGTAGGCTTTTATTTTTGAAGGTCTAGCGGCCCCCTCCCCATCTCTAAAGAACATTACAACATTACTGAAAAAACAAACAATAAATGAATAAATTAACATAAATTAACATAAACAACACAAATCTGCCTTAGCTTGACAAAAAGCTCACAGATGAAAGCATCTTTGACTTGGTGTGTGTGTGTGTGTGGGGGGGGGGTGGGGGGTAACCCGGTCCTTACCCCTTTGCCTATATATTTGTAATCTCAGTCATTATTTGTTGGTTGCATACATCACCTTCATCCCTCGTGGATGTTTCCATTTTTCCCAATTTGTTTTTGCTTTTATTTGTCAGCTCAAGAGGTAGTTTGATAATCGCCTCCTTCCGGCAGACCCGGTTAGGATCCGTTTAATTTGGGTTGTTCACATTGTGGGTTCCCATGTGCAAATGCCGGATGTACGAACACGCGGATGTTTTTCAATTGCGGTTTTGACCAAAGAGAAGGGGGAAAGAAAGTGAATTTTTAAATGAAATATCGTTTTTAGAATTCCTTCTTGAAGCTTGAAGCTTGAATAAAATAATCCCTAAACAGCTCACGTAGGAAGCTAAACTGGGATGGTGCGTAGGTGACGTCATTGGTCGAAGGTGCAAATTGCAGTGAGAATAAGCAAAAAATATCGATCAAGTTGATATAAGTTGAAGATAAGCACGCTCTTTTCATTCTCTTTTGAAGTTGTAGCATTTTCGTGATTGCATTAAAACAAATCCACTGATTATCAAATTTTGACTGATTGGTGTTAGTATTTTTTGAGCCCATGGATCGGAATAACATTAAAAGTAATAGTTTACATTGGATTATTAAAACTGGATTAAATCCAAGACTTCAAAATGCTTCAATCTTGATACACGTATGATCTTAACGATATCGAGATCCAATGAAGGATCGGTAAGGATAAAAACTTAACCGTTTAATTTTAGTCTCAAAAATTATGAAGTTCATACTTAAACAATTTTTTTTTCTGAAATATTTCCCTCTGAAATGAAGTCATATTCGATAAAACTGTATCTGAAAACCTGGAAACCCCCAGCTGATTTCGGTTGTTACAACCAAAGTTAAGGACAATTGTGTTTCGATGCTGAAAATTAGGCCATGGGCTTTGACTTTTTTCTCTTGTCTCACACAATGGATTGAGCCAAACTTTCACAGGTTTGTTATTTCATGGATATGGTTGATAACAACAAAACATGAACACTGTCTGTGACTACTTTGTCAGCTCAACCAATCCTGTATAATACCTTTAAAGCATTATTATTAATATGATCAATGAAGTAAACAAAGGTTTAGTAAATTTAAACAACCTGACAACTCATCCGACCCGCACCCCTTCCCCCTCCCCCCTCCCTGCAAACACTCTCAGTGACCTGGACTCCCTTGTGACCAGAAAGTGCTATTTTGGTTTTAAAAATCGTGCTGGTGTTTCCGCTGGAAAGTCACCAACAAACAACTACAAAATAATAAATAAGGAAGTCTGGTTATAATCAAGTAGAATCTGTTTGGCATCTGTTTTATGCTGAATTAAGTAGTAATACAGGTAGAGTCTGTTAAACCCTGATCTAGATTTGTCATAATTGATAAGTTTATGACCAATGGCAGCTTTTAGAATAACTTCACATTCATTCAAATTAAATCATAATTTTGGTTGTATAGCTTCGTAGATTAAGTGTAGATTTCATTACCCCATGATATTTTCAGTCATGTTCCCCGTATACCCATTGGCACTTTGTGTATAATGAATAATCAATATTTGAAAGGGGACCAGACTACTTTCCCTTTCTTGCCTCGGTATGGTTACATTGATTTGAATTGAGAAAAACAAGATGGCGGCACTTTGATAATATTTAGAGATGCAGCATTCATTGGGTATATTTGTCGAGGGTTGTGGCTGTGGCTGTGGCTCCTGTCTTTGGTTTCTGGCTTTTTAGCTAGCTGGCTTTCATTGCTGGCTGGTGACTGTTGGGATTTGTTTGCTTGCTTAGGTTCCTGGCTTTGGCTGCTGGATTTGGTTCTGGCTTGTGGCTGTTTTGGATTTGTTTGCTTGCTTGGGCTTTGGTTCTCCTGGCTTTGGCTGCTGGCTTTGGTTCCTGGCTTTGGCTGCTGGCTTTGGTTGTGGGCTTTGGCTTGGGCTTTGGCTGCTGGCTTTGGTTGTGGGCTTTGGCTGTTGGCTTTGGCTGTTGTCTGTATCCACGTATAAATATAAGGTGATATGGAGGTAGCCGTAGCCAATGCCATTGTAGACCAATCCTTACTGAATCAATGTACAAGTGAAAGTTGTCGAGAATGATGTAGGAATAATCAAAATTCCAGTAAAGAAATAGTTATATAAATCGAATGGAACCCATTGCTGCTGTCTTGCTGCCGTATTAATTTATTGCATTGTCTGAAATCTTATTCTGAGTACTGACGAGTAACTAAATTATTGGGAAACTTCACGAAAGTAACTAAAACACTGTAACCACGAAATCTCACGAGTAACAAACACTGTAAGCCACGAATCTCACGAGTAACAAACACTGTGTGAGACTCATCGAGAAACACTACACTACGAGTAACAAACACTGTAAGCACGAAATCTCACGAGTCAAATTGCTCTCACGGTAACATTAACCTCTCACGAGTATCTCTCGGGTAACTTTTACAAGTGGTCCATGAGTAACCATTACAGCTGATGAGTAACTCAGCACGTGATCTCTTTTGCCTGCAAACCTTTTCATACGTAACCCATCTTGCTAAAAAACGTTTGTTCAATTGATATTTAAAGTTGACTATTGATAAACCAAAGTTGTTGCTTAACTTTAAGCGAGTGACCCGTAAAATTGTATGTCATCTAAACTCACAAACACAGGTTTAGAATTACCCTAGATTCTCCGATTCACCACGAGGCCTTGGAGTCTATTCCTCGCCGGGACTAAGCGGCGATCCAAGGGGCCCGCGCCGACATCGGAAGTCCAATCCCCTTGATCGAAACTCCAGCAGCAGCTTTCCACTGCCTTCGCCGATAAAAACATATTGTAAAATACTTCACAAGTTTGATTTTCCAACTTTTCTGCCTGCCGAACTCATGAAAACCCGAAGACAGCTCTCTGTTTATTGCAGCGGAAGTCCCTGAACTGGACTGCATTAAACAAGGGGTCATCAGTAATGACAACCTGTAAAAGTTATTCCCTTGTTAAATACACATCCAAAGAAGATTAATTTCACATATTTATGGCCAACAAAAAGCCATTTATTATTTTACAAATTAAATCAAAAACAAGTTAGGGTGGATGGTTCACGTGTACTGTAGTAAGGATCCTTTTGTGTATCAGTTTGAGATCACTGGACAAAAATGGACTTGAGTGAAATTCAGTCCTTTATATATTATTCGCTCAGTTGTTGCTTATTATCCACAAATAAAGGGTTTTGTCATTTATCAAAAAGACGAGCACAACAAAGTATTTTTTTCTTGCCCCAAATTAAATTATAGTTTTGCCAAATCCTGTCCGGCCCGGTGGGTAGCATTATTGGTATGACATGACTGGTAATTACATTTTGTTAAATGAACAGAAAGGCATTGTTCTATCTTTGCTCGCGATATTTGTGTGTCCGATTGTGCCAACATTACCTCACTGTTTACTTGTGGCCTGGTTCTTTTGTTTCCACACAATTGTTTTCAATTTCATATTTCAGTCCACTAAACAAAAAGAAACCTTTCACGTTGTTTTGCATATTGTGTAGACTGAATTTCTTTCGTATTAATTATTTTGTTTCCCTTTGTCAATGGTCTGGGAGGGAGGGGGGTTGATTTGATTGAAAAAAGAAAACCAAAGGGCAGCTAGTCCTTTTATTTTAGAGTTGTTTGAGTAAGAGTTGTACTTATTATTTTTTACATTGTGTGAATATTAAAACACACTGTTCATTATTGAACAGCAAAGTGCAGTCATTTCCAGAGGAAAATATTATTTCAATTCCAACCCTTTTGTGAAGTTGTCATAAGCGAAACTCGACAGTTCAGGCGTGGATCCAGGAAATTTACCCAGGATGGGGGGAAAAAGGAGAAGATAAAAAATGCTAAAAAGTAACAGGAGGGTCGTGATGATTACGGGTGCGACGGAATTAATTTTGTCTTATTCAATTATAACAATTTTGAAGTGCTGTAACTCTACTACATTGCACCAAAATGGATCACGTGTTACTCATGTTTCGATTATCAAAATGGTAATGATCTTCATGAGTGCGTTATTTAAAGGAACATTACAGAATTAGTAAAAAAATAAAACTTGTAAAATATACCTTTTGATCACAGATTTACATAAAACTTACACGGTCTAATGATGATGATAGTAGAAAACATCCCTTGAAATATTTCTGTCTGAAATGCCATATTTGATGAGAAATGAATAAACTAATTTTCCGATTGGAGTTTATCGCTCATTGAGCGTTTTATTCATTTGTTGAATCTATATGATTTCATGCAAATGTGTAATCGGTTTTTCACTATTTTCTCGTGACCCAGATGGCCGATCGATCTCAAACTTCTACAGGTTTGTCAGTTTATGTATATGGTGGATTACATAAAGTGCTTACACTGCCAGCAACTGTTTTGTTAGCAAAAACCAATTCTGTAATGTTCCTTTAAGAACAGCAGATGAGGCTCGACTCGGAACAATAGGCATGCAACTTTTCATCTATAAAATGGCCTGATTTTTCTGGTGTGTTTTTCTTCAGCTGTGCCATCGAAAATTGAAAATCACAGTACAAAGTCTTGCTTTGCCTGGCATTTTCCTCTTTCTGTGTAAAAAACAAACTGCAGTTGCATCTGAACATTTACAATCATTATGTGAGCTGAGGTCCGTCGAGATTAGAGCTGTGTGGGGATGGCACAAGTTTCAAAAAGGAAAAATGTTCTTTAAAACAAATCATCGGGAGCACTGGATGGACTGCAGCCCCCCCCCCTGGACTCTACCCCTGGACTCCGCGCCTGCATAGTTTATAAAATTGTTTGCAGCTATTCTGTGATAAAACAAGTTATTCTCTGCCACACTTGCGAAAAAAAAACTTTTAAATGTATTGATTTTCCTTGCCTTGAATATTCTCACAAAGCAAATCAAGAAAAATACCTCGACTTCAGAGCCCTCAAAAGGTGGTCGACGCTTTTGGCTTAATCTGCTAAAAAAAATGTTTCTAGTAGCGTGACCTGAGTTTCACTCTCGTTTATAGTAAGGCGACAAGCGCGTTGGAAACGGATATTTGCCAAACATCACAAGACAGACGATAAACATAACAAGTCTATATGTGTCCGTATGAATAAAACCACACGAGTTAACGTGTGATTTATTAGGTTCTGTAGTTCACTCTAGGGCAATAAACATTCTGGAAAATAATGAGTCGACTTTTGACTGACAGTGAAAATTACTCTGGCAATGCGTTTCCGAACATTACAACGTCTTGATTATGTGTTCCGTTTTCTTGAGTTGACTTCAACCTTGAGGCTGTACGACGACCTTGAGGCCTTCCCGAGTTCATATTTCCTTCCTGGTGACATTGTTTTCTTAATTATTAAGAAAAACAATTTTTTCTTCTTCTTTTGAATCATTGAAAAAATATAAGTTTGAATGCAATCTTGTAAAAGCTTTTAAACAACCTGTACGAAAAAAGTAAAAATTACTTTATTTCTTGAAACAAATAGACTGATGGTTCGACTCCAGCAGAGACTTTCCCAAAGCATTGCTCTTATACAGTAGTCCGGTGGCCAAACACTGGTCAAAACACTGACCTGAGGACCAGTCCAAATTCTCTCCAAGTGGTCCAGCTGACTAGCTCAGCTTTGAAAAGCATCCCTATTTGTTATTGAAATATGGACAAGTGAAAAGTGAAAAGGCGTTCAGGGTAAACCCTGCTTTCTTGTTAAATCGTGCATTTGTTCATTTGGATTAAAATTAGCTGCAAACCAAGACGTGACAAGCGGTCGTCTGTTTATGTCTTCCTCATCTCCAAGATGTGTTTTAATTGAAAGGCATTGCAGAGGACAGATTGTTTCCCCGGAGCAGGAATTCAGTAATTGACCCTTTTTTCAGATATTGTTGGCGGTTTCAGTGGGTGTGACGTGTCATCACGCAATATTACCGATATTTTTGTCCGGAGAAAGTCTGACTCATTAGATGAGGTGAAATTCACCGTTAGCTCTAAACTGCATGTCGTCTTAGTTTTAGGTTCCATGCAATAATTGTTTTTTATAATTTCATGGTGCATGACCTGGTTCCTCCTATCCCCAGGATGTTTGAGCGCGAACCAGGCTTTGTCTTCACCCATACACTCTTGCTTTGCTGAGATGTAGAACAAAGAGCCATTCCAACAGCTTTATTCCATGTACTGCATCTCTTTGGAACTCCTTGCCTGGTGGTTTCCCTCATCCTACAATCTAGACTGTTTTCAGAGGAATATCAATTCCTACCTTCAGCTCCCTTGAGTTATTTTCATCTTAAATATTCTCTTCTTGCAGACCCTTACTAATAGTGACTTATAGCCTTGTTTGGGGCGAACTTGCATAAACAAAATAATTATTTTTTTACGTGAGTATTTATGAGATGAAATCGTACGATCTTTATTCAGTTGGATAAGAGAACACTATGTAAAACTCGAATTTCTTTGCTCGGAAACCTTAGCAAAATAAAACAAACTGGTTCACTGCGCTTTTCGTTGGTACGCCCATCTCTCATACAATATATTGCAAAGTTGTGGGGAAAGCCAAATCATGTTTTTGTTTAAATCATCCTTTTTCTGTAATGTTCTATCTAAGAGGTTTTGGTTGGCACAGCGCTGTGGTCTAAATGAAATAGCTCTTTATAAGAACTTATTATTATTATTATTTAAAACTATGACTTTGTTGTAATGCATTGAAAGGTTTGCAACTTTATAATTATTGTGTGTGAAAAACTCAATATTTTGCAGGAAAACCTTTGGAGAAATGCAAAAAGTTGAAGGCACTAGCGTCAGATAACCCAGCCGTTTTCTACTTAACAGAAGTTATAATCCGGGCCCAACTTCATAGAGCTGCTAAGCACAACAATTTGCTTAGCATGAAATTTCTTCATTGATAAAAACAGGATTACCAGCCAAATTTCCACGTGATTTTCAGGCTGAATACCTGAACAACAGCTGAATACCAGTAACAAGCAATATGCAACACATGGAAATTTGGTTGGTAACCCTGTTTTTTATCAAGGAAGAAATTTCATGCTAAGCAAATTGTTGTGCTTAGCAGCTCTATGAAATTGGGCCCTGTACCCTAAGCTTAACTGTTTATTTGCTTACCATAGTTTCCAGTCTCTTTATGCAAGGTTTGTTTAGAAGCACACACACACACAGGACATAAAAACCAGCCAACTTTTTCTTGCCTGTCACCCTGATTGTTGCTAATACCGGAAAGCCCGGGTGCCACGATTCTTTAGACCGTCAATGTATCAAGACTCACCCTCAAACCCTAGTGGGGGATTCTTGAACAGTCGTCCCATCAACTTGACATGCTAGAGCTCGGCCCAGCTGTGACAGCAGGCTTTCCCGTGGTATTACTGCTGGTATTTGTAAAATCAACCGCAGTCTCTCAAAGGTTGGATGCTAAAACATAATATTTTGGAAGCTCTTTTCACGTGTGCATTTATTGTGATTATGTTACATTAGATTCAAGTTGTCAGCATTTTTCACTAATATTAATTTCATTTACAGAGAATTTTTTTTAAACTCGTCTTAAGTTGTCAGACACAAGCTGCTGTTAAAGGACAATGGAATTTAATAATAATAGCGATTCAAAACAGACAGGAGCTTATTTCAAACTATTTAGATACTTTTAAGCTAACTTGAAGTCACCTTGTTAACTCACTAAAAACCATCACTAAGTTGAAACATAAATCTCTCGCATTCAAGACCAATAAATATTGAAACAAAATCAGTAATCAAACTTTTTTTTAGGGGTGAAAACTTCCCATATTATCGTAGCATATCAATGAACCGTACCAAATCAGATCGCAGCGTGAGCTCTCCAACCTCCCGCCGTCAAACGCGCCTTGATCCCCGCACTCGCGGAGCACACGAAGACGCACAAAAACAGAAAAAGTACAAATTCTTTCGACAAGAAATTGTAATTGAGTCATTATAAGACGTAATGGATTCACCGCGAAGGGGTTGCATGTGAACAGCAGGGTACCGTGTACTTGTTTTTCACAGGGTAGACTCAAAAATGTGTCTCAGCTTCGGTGGAGTTGGCTTCTCTTAGTGTCTGGGAAGTTTGAGTAGACGTTGTGGGGAGTGATATCGATTATCGGAATTGGATATCGATAATATATTATCAATCTTCGTGTGAAATCCTGGTTCCAATAACACTGTAATATACGACTCAATAAATCACTGAATGAAAAAGACACCACACTGTTTCCCTTCACTTCATGTGTTCAAGTCGATTAATAACAATTGCAAGGTGTTTTTAGAAATTGACGTATAAAGTCAAACACACCAATTGGCATTGAACATGTTTCTTTCACACCCTTTTTAAAGTTTAGAACTCACTTTTTTTTCACTCCCTCAATCTCTAGACTTTCAAAATAATCACTCCAGACTTTCAAAATAATCACTTTTTTTTACTACTCATTAAGACTTGTACTATTAATCCAAGTTTAAACTTATATTGTGGTAGCAGGTCACAAGTGACTTGTTATTAATACTATTGGACCGCTTACCCAGTCCCGGGGCCCCGTAGCGGCCCTACACGAAGCTAAGGCCCTCTGCGATTCTGACATATTGGACTGGGTTGGATGCCAGGGTATGGACACAACGGGTGCCCGACTCAACTGGCAACCGTTGTTTTAAGTCTACGTGTACCACCACAGCGTTTATAATACCATCTAAATGTGTGTCAATCGAACAAAGACAACGAGACGTACAAATAATAAATAAGCAAATAAATACAAAAAACAAATAAATACAAATAACAAATAAATACAAATAACAAATAAAAACAAAACAACAATGTAGTCATTGGATTTTTTGTTTTATTTATTTTTATTTATTATTAATCCAAAGAGAAGGGACAAACGGTTCAGCAAGGATAAAATTTGAATTAAAAATAATTGAATTCGGTATTTGGAAATAGCTTGGACATGATTAAAAATAATTTTAATTTAATTATTATAGTGACTCTGTTTACAAGTGCGTTTTTGGGTGCAGCATATTGCTCCTGAAATTATTTTCTTCCGAAAGCTCTTTTCTCAAAAACAACTCTTTAAAACAATGCCAAGATATTCTAATTCTGGAAATGAAACGGGAAATGACTAGGGAGGTGTGTTTTCTTAAGACGTTTGACTCTCTTGGGGATACCGGGAGGTTTAGGCCCATCTGAGATTGAGAGGGACTCCTTCTGAAGTATCTGTGGTCTTATTCTCTAAGAGGGAAATAGTACATTAATATAGAATCATCCACGAAGGATTCCCACCGTAGCTTCCCGCCACTAAATGCTCTAATTTCCTCCTCTTAATTACAAATTCCTTTTCGTGTTCTAAGATCGAGGGAGTGAAGCTCATAATCATTGATTCTTCAGCTTTTCTTAAAGGGCTGGTTGAATTCTTAAGTCATAATATTGTCGAATGAAGAATGGAGCGTTTGCTTTAGTTGGCAGAGAATGGGCCCTGAGAATCATTCCTGCTTTAATGACGTTCTGGGGTAAACTGTTGCAACATTATAAAACTTAGATTGTAATTTGGCAAAATAACCATGCGAGATTAAAATGTTTTGAGATGAAAGTGAAGTAAATTATACATGTGTGTTAATGACTAACGCGTTCAACTGCGGGGGATTATGTCATAATTCTTGCTTGCATGTCCCCAGTAAGTTAAATAATTTAAACGCCAACACAGTGAACCGGGAAGGGAACAAATCTGACTGTCACATTTTAAGCTAACATTAACTTTTATCAAACATAATCACCGAGCAATTATGTTCAAATAATTGTTTTTCTTCATATTTTTATGTGATCATGTTATCATGTTGGACGATAGTACAGCGTGAATGCTCTTTAAAGGAACATTACGGAATTGGTTTTTGCTAACAAAACAGTTGCTGGCAGTGTGAACACTTTATGTAATCCACCATATACATAAACTGACAAACCTGTAGAAGTTCGATCGGCCATCTGGGTCACGAGAAAATAGTGAAAAACCGATTACACATTTGCATGAAATCATATAGATTCAACGAATGAATAAAACGCTCACTGAGCGATAAACTCCAATCGGAAAATTAGTTTATTCATTTCTCATCAAATATGGCATTTCAGACAGAAATATTTCAAGGGATGTTTTCTACTATCATCATCATTAGACCGTGTAAGTTTTATGTAAATCTGTGATCAAAAAGGATATTTTACAAGTTTTTTTCTGACCAATTCTGTAATGTTCCTTTAAAGTTTGCAATCTACAGTTTCCTAAAGTTTATCCAACTGAAAAGCTGGTGGCGGTAAATGTTTGGGGTGACACATTCTTTCCGAGAATTATAACTATTCCTGGACGTAATCAATTGTATTTAAATTAAACAAAACAGACATCATTTGGAAATAGCTGTGTGGGGAAATTGTAAGCCGAGTACAATTCCACTTGGAGGTTGGGGGGGGGGGCTGGGGTGATAGCTTGAGACGGCTTGTTAATTTGAGGGCAAAGGAACTCTCAGAGTTGACCTGTAACCTCGTATGTGTCGAGATAATGTGAGAATATGATTGTTTTCTCTTATTCCATAAGAGTTTTGATATCAAAGTTTCCTTTAATTCAAACTTGATACTTTTTCCCCTTCAAATTAAATCAACAATTCCTAAACGAATTTCGTTTAATAGAGGATACTGATTAAATCAGAAACTTTAGAACTAAGTCAAACCTTTTTACAGCAATTCTTTCTCTTATTCTCATATCTTTGTTGTAAAATTAATCAATTTCACTCTGCATGTATTTTTATGAATTCATTTCTATTTGAAATCCTGACCACAAGAAAAATTCCCTTCAAATAGTTGATGCTCTTGTTATAATACTTAGACATGGTAATGTTTGTTGTTTTGATGGTTTTTTCCGCAGCACGCTTTGAAGTTGAGTTTGAAACATTACCCAGTATTTCCTTTTTGCCAGACCATTGCTAGGATAAACATGAATCATTTTACGGATCCTTCCTTCCACAAAATTAAGAAATCTTTCGATCAGAGCTTCTAAAGTGAGTCTTGCTATTTCACTGACTGATCCCTTAAGAGGAATGTTTACCAATGATGGAACTTAGCAGTGTTATTCACGATAGATGCACCATTTGGGTTCGTTTTAACTGAACATGAAGTCAATCATTTCGTCAGGTAATCGATGAAATATGATATACCTATATAAATATTAGTCAAAGTTTCAAAGAGTTAACCCACAGTCTTCCTTTTGCTTACAAGATGAAATATTGATGATGTCTTAATTATTGAACTGTGTCGGAATTCACAAACTGTAAGAAAGGTTTTTATGATTCCCAAGGCAGCACCAATTCAACCAAGACTTTTTATTTTGTAAAGCTTTGCAAAATGGATCTATAAAATGGTAATAAATAATACAAACAGAAGAGAAATATCTGCCCTGGCATTACATAAATTGTACTAAAATCAACTTCCAGCAAAATTAAGACATCATTCAGTCACCCAGAGAACCAGTCTAGCCCCCTGGGTAAATTTCCTGTATCATAATGGATATTTTGGGGAATTATAAATACATTATTCATTGGAAAATGTAGACAATCAGTCCTACCGCCCGAGGTGAGGTTTGAACGGTATAAGACGTCTACGTCTCAACTCCACAAAGCACCTAGACCACGTAATGTGATTTCCCCTCAGGAGACCCGCAGTCAGTCGATAAGGGAACTCTGAGGACAAAGGGGGGCAACCTCCTTCTACTCTTAGTTTTCTTTAATGGATCTGTTGAGGAAACTAAGGCGACCACGCCTTTCAAACATCATACTTAACGTTGTTCATCATGTACGAAAACAACCTGTTTCGGGGCTTTGGGGCGTGGTTTACGTCCCGGTATTTAGCGTGATAGTCTGACGGCCAGGTTTGGCAAATTATGAGTTCATGAAACCTCACGCCTGACCTATGCTATCGAGGTCCAAAGAAAACAAGTAAACCAGTACAAGGTTTCTGCAATGCCAAAGCTTCTTCAACTTTGTTTTCGACATTTCGACCTATTTGCACAAGTATTGAATCTTAGAGTTCCAGACGGATCTACGCAGTCTCAGTTGGGTGCTCGTGTGTTTCCATCTGCCTTTGAAATCTCTCCTAGCACAAACCACCCATTCACTCTTTCTACTTGGTGAACCAAAGTAACCGATCAACATGTACAGTGTTGCATTTGAGCAAATGAACTTCTCTGTTTCCATCATAAAATTCATCCAATCAAATTGCAACATCACCAGCTATTTTGTCTAATTGTCAAAAGTCTTCTTTTTCCAGCTACCCCTACCTCTTCTCTCACACTTAGAGTTTTTTTTAAGGCACTTGAGATAGTCGACCTTCATTACCAATTACACGCTAAGTCAGATTTACAAACTTGCTATTAAAAAAAGTGTAATATTGGCTGAAGGTGCGGGAGAGCTTTTTCTCACGCTGGAAATGTTGATGGTATCAGCCCGAGCCCAAACGGCCCTGGCCTCGCCACTTGCGAGGTAAAGACCAACCTGCGACGAACACCAGAAAAAAACGAGAAAAACAGATCACGAATCGAAAGTAAAAGTTCCAACCATTATTTCGCCCCCCCCCCCTACACACACCAAACCAAACCACACATATATACACGCATAAGAGTGTTTTCACACATTTTTGGATAAAAAAAGATCGGGTACATTTTCACCTGACCACACATTCTCAAACATGCATCCCCTGTGGAGACATCTTTTGTTCTTTCCTTTGTTCTTGTACTTTACATTTCCCCAGTGACTTTGTACTCAAAACGTCTTATAGAGCAACCCAGTCTTAAGAATTCCACTATGGGGACCTTTTGTCTTCCCATTTTTTGTTTTGGTCTTGCTTGGTCTTCGTAAGGTAGTGAATATGAGTTTATTAATTCTACTTCTTTACTTTTCAGAGAAACTAAATCCGTCTTAAAGCGAACCTGAGAAACGTACCTTAAACTGAAACAGGTTATAAGGTACTTAATTGCTTTCAGAGATTCAAGAGAAATTAATTGAATACAATGTTCTTAAAGGTTTGAGTAATTTATGTAAATATTTTTATACAGTTAACACCAAGGGGACGAAGATTGTCAGTTACATCATACAAATCATTCCTCGTTTTCCAGTAGATTGCCTTGAGTAATCTCAAGTTCAAATCTTTGGCTAATTCATCATTTATTAGGTTAATTTCCAACTCTTTAAGCAGGTTCTGTAGGGGTCGTAGAGTACCTTACTTTACAATCTTAATGATTCTAACACACACTCCATCATTCCAAGACGGTACAGTACACAAGTGTTTTTTTTATACCGCCGTTGTAAATCTCCCAGATGAAAGTTTACGCGAATGGAATTTCGCTCTGGAGGTTTAAAGGGAGGGGACAGAGTAAGATATTTCTAAATCAATCACTCAAGACGTCTTCAAGGTACAGAAATAAGCAAATTGTGGAATAATCTTTGGCTGCCATCATTTTCAATAAACAAAAATAAAAAAATATTTTGAGAAAGTTCTTTTGTTGCCATGATACAGCCTTTGTCTAAATATTTGTTCAAATCCATTTAAGGTAGCTTCCAAGAGCCTCTTCAAGCCTTGAAGAAAACGTCTTAAAGTAAGCGAACATTCCAGTATTAACGTCCTTGCATGTAGTAAAACAAAAACAGTCAGAAATGGGAAACCCAGTCCAAGTATTTTGAACGTTAAAAAAAAGTTTATTGGTTGTTTACTAACACGATCAGAGTAAATAACAACGAGTCACTTTGTATATGAATCCAGAAGCTAAAACAGCGCCCTCACTGAGTTCAAATGAAGACCTATCATTGGCTGAGAGTTGTGCGTAGCGCGTACTCCCTTACTCGTATCCATTGTTTCACATCCAATATGGCGGCCAATGCAAGGGTTTTATACTTTATTATACTCAATTATAAGCATGGGAAAATCATCGTTTCCATATTTTTACAAGCTTTATTCTAGAATTTGATATGCTCCTTAGAGGATGCGAGTTCAAGATTGTGTGTCCTCCTGTTCTCCAATATTATTGTAATGTTCATTTGTAGATATTTGCATCGAATTGGTTAAATATATACATGTTCAATGTGAATACTTATTCATAATAAGGGTTGACCTTTGGCCTGTGGTCTCACGATCTACTTCTTGAAAACAAGACCCTGCTTTAATTGAAATCGTTTTCCCATCCCTTCCCGGATTCAACATTTTATCCGCGTGTACAAAGAAGGACCTTGGCCGTGACGTGTCAACTAAAACTCCCCCAGGCCCATGTGCTCCTCAGCTAAACGCCACAAACTGTTTCACTTCAGTCAAACCTAGAAAGGATTGAGAGAAAGACACAAGGCTCAGCCCCAAGAAAAACTAATTGGATTTATTATCGTCTTATTCAACTCGATCATTCGGTGTTATTTACTAATGAATTCAATTATTGGTACCCGGACTCCCCGCTGGCAAACCCGAGCGTTCAACGGCTGCATTTGATGCTCCAAGCATCGTAGAGTATAGACACTGAATGTAAAACTGATTGTTTTTATTATTGACACTTCGCGGCGTTTAAGTCCACTTCTAAGATTGTCAGCTAAGACGCTCAGTGGATGATGCTGAGACATGTTGAGGTCCATTCTGCTTCTGTCTGTTCTTCTGTCTGATTTTAGTTGCATGTGATAACATACATTTCAAGTTCTTAGGCTTTTTATTTTTATGGAACGCTGAGTTGCTGTGACAAATTTTTGAAACGTCTGTGGTTTTTTAGATAATGAATATGATTTAGTTTGGCTTGGTTTCATTGGTGTGATTCCATATTCATCTGACCTAGCGATGCAGCATTCGTCACTTACATCAAACTTGTCATGCTTTTGTCAACAATGAAACGTAAACACACCCTTTCAGTTCGATGCTCTAGCTTTCTCAGAGTTGTATCTTAACGTAAAGCTTTGTCTCTATTCTATCACATTGTGACGCACGGGACAGAATCGATGTGCGCTTCACTGTTGAGAAGCAGACAGAGAAAGTTAAAAGTACACACCCCGGGAAACTGATTGGGGAGACTTAATGACAAAACGATAGGCAGGTGGACAAAATGGAGAGGACAGACTGTCCGGGTCTGACTACACCTAGACAAACAGGTGCACAAACAAACAGACAAATTACATCCAAATGATTTATTCCATGGAAATCAGGTGAAGAAAAGTACAAATGCCTTTTCACACTTCAGAACATTTCGTTAAAGTTTTTAAATAACGTTTCTTTGAAAAAAACAAGTATTGGCCGCCTGTCAAATAAATAATTATTTTTGACTTGCCTTGGGGTTTATACGATGAGAAGCTTCAACTGTAGTGAGACAGAAGTTGAAGCAGAGAAAATCAGAAAAAGAGAGAAGAGTATTGAAACAAATAAATAGAAACTTTTTTCCCTTCTAATAATAGCTCCACTTTTCCGTTCTTTGTTTCACATAGTTAACATGTACGTCATCACCGAATGAACAACATGAACGGAGACCATGCCCCCACGTCCCCAGGGGTATGACCAGTAAAGTGCAACCTCGGTTCAAATTTGCTACTGTTTGTGGTACTTCAAAGGGTCCATCAAGTTAGTTTAGTCTGGCTTAAAAAAATGACTTGGTAGATGTCTTTTATAATGTAATATTTTATTGTGATGTTGCGTCGGGAGACAGACATTGTCTTCCAAGCTCTGTTGTTAATTTGTCATGTACTGCATGGTTGGAAATCGTCAGCTCTATAAGAAAATGATATTAATAGTCGATTTGTTATGATTTTTTTGTCTTGTTACACTCTTTAATAATATTGTGTTCTCCGTGTGCAATGTACACCCATCCACACTACTGTATCGGATAGAAGCCCGAGGCTGAATCATAACAGCAAATCTAATTTAAAGTTCATAGGAATCACCATGGGACATTCTCCAGGGAATGTAAGAAACCAGCAATGGCGGCTACATGAAAGCATAACAACCCACACACGATCCATGGACACACGCCGTTACTGTCGCTCCCTCTCATTGGCCCACTGCCAGTCCACTAAATATGCAAATCGATGCAACTTTCTAGCGCATGCGTGGAGCGCAGACGCCCTGGTAAATCGTGTATAATGACACTATTCCTGTTTGGGGGGTACGTGTGTTGCGTTAACGCTATGGTATAACAAATCCGCATGGGACGTCGCTGTATACAGCAGATCTTGCAAAGTTATCAGTGCTACAAGATTCCCCTATACTCCACCGCCAGGCTTGACAATCTACCTCAGTGTTTTGCGTCAGCCGAGGACTAAACAAGACCCGACAGCGAGCTCCTGACCTGGCCCGCCAGCTGGCCTAGCTTTGGTTTGAACCAGGGTACCATTTTGACAACGCGGTTTACGCAAACGCTACTACGCTCTGAACAGCTCGTGGTAATAATCGTCTGCACTATTTCACAAGTTAAGCTCCGAGTGTAGAAGTAGGACACACGACGGAGTCTGCTCAGCGTGTGATCTCCGAACCTGGATTTTGTTGTTCTGTATGTGATACACCTGTGTGTACCAGAGGATGCTTGCATCGTATCGTATGCTCAACAACTTCTAAGATCACCACCCACTCAATGCTAAGACGTTACCCAAGACATTGTCATCTCAACTCCAGCTTTTCAAGATTTGAATTTGTCTCTGGTGTGTTTTAACTTACTTCCAAGCGCCTGGCAGATTTAAGGTTTTGTTTTTTCCTAACGCGGCTTAAACCCAGTAAAACAATCCGCTCAGTGATGATGATTTTTAACACTTCGGAGGATATGTCGAGTTTGCACAAATCCTCCTTTGCCGGGTTGTCTGATGAGCCGAGTATGCATCACTCGCAGCAGACGACGGGGCTCGCCAACGCGTTGGCCGGCGGGCCTTGCAGGCCTGGCTACGGTATGCCACACTCAATCGACGGGATTCTCGGTAACGGGACAGCCAGAGGCAGGAACGGTAGCGGGGAGTCGCCGTCGCCCGGTAAGACACAAAATCACCTTGTTTTCTTAAAATTTATTTTAAAAAAGACGTACGTAGTAAGTCTGGCCTTCACAGTTAAGTTAAAGTTTTTCAATATTGAAGTAATAATTAATGCAATTGTATAGAATTACACATCCATTTAAGAAACATTATGTTAAACAACATATTGACAAATTGAAATTGTATTTCAACTCAAGTAAGAGTTGAGTCTGCAAGTAATTTACCAAGTTGTTAAAAAAAAATTGAGGTTGGTGTGATTGCTGCTGGCACGTTATCTCGAGCCCTAAAACCTCGCCGCAGAATACTCACAGATATTACAACAAAACAAAATAACTGCTGACAAATAATTGCAATCTTGTAAAATTAATGAATTAATAACACAATTTGTTTACATCGAGACAATGGAACCGCCAGTTACGTGTGGAGTTCTTTGCAACATATGTGTGGTTTCCTTTCTTTTTTTTAAAATTCAGAATGCATTTAACTCTGAAATTTTCAGATCATTTTATTGACTAAGAAAAACAAAAAAATGAAATCAACAATTGACTTATTCTTTTTTTGTTTACAAATAATGATCTCGTCAACTTGTGACATTTTGGTGCCGAAGGAAAAGCACAAAACGACGACGACATGTCATTAAAACGCCCAGTTATCCGCAACAGTTACTTTTATTGACAAAGGAACCAATAGGCATAATAAAAGTAAATAACATCTAATGTCAAATACTGTCACCAGATATTGACGTCAAATTGAAATGATAATTACAAGAATTGTGGCAATGTTCATTACTTAGTGATTTGTTAGTTTGACAAAAACAATCTTTGGACCATTTGATTGTTGATGTACTTTTTAAATCGTGACTAGACAAAGCAAGAACAATAAGTGTTCGTGTGTAAAATACATACTGACACAAATAAATTGAGAACATGAACAATATTGAGAAACACGTGGAGGTGTGTTTATCAACAGACGTCCTGTTATAATTCACCTCAAATCAGAATCAATCAAAAGGTAAACGTCATCCTGATGTAATTGGTATCCACTAAGATGTTTTGATATCAATATGGCGCGTAAGACTACCACCAAACAATGACGTAGTGGGTTTTAATCACTCAACGCGTGCACCAGTTAAACCATTTAATCGCTAATTTAATTTTATTGACAAAACAAGTGGCATCATGTCACATTCAATGTCTTTAAAAATCAATAAAAAATCTTACATGTATAAGGTTAACGAAGTAATGTAATTATATTGTTAGAGAGGTCTGGTAACCCGACGTGTTGCATTTATTGCAACAAACACGTGGATCAATTGAATATAATGCGGACTCATTAGACCACTACTGATGATATCATTCATTTAATCAAGATTCCAATACCAACCCAAGATACCAATTTGTTCCAATCATTATTCACTTTAGACTTTCCACCACAGCTCCCTGTACTCCAATGTTTGCCAAGCCTGTCGCTATACGCCCCCAATAAATGCCACACAAATTAGAGCTGACTGGTTTGAGTAATTGAATTTGTGCTAATTCGATGATTATATAAGCGTCATATACGGCATGACTGATCACATGGCTAAGTGTATTATTGTATACAGATGTGATATGAGAGAACCTTATCGTCCGGTTCACGAGATTGATTGTGATTTGTTTATTTATTTGTTTGCGAGCGGAAAGAGTTTTTTATTTCTTTGTTTGATTGACTTTTTCATTTGATTCTTATGTCTGGATTTTTAATTTAAAACATCGCCTGCAAAAAAAATGAATGAAAAGCAAGTTAGACTTTTATAAATGATTGCAGAATCCGACTTTTACGCTTCCATGTTCCGTATATTTCTTTTCAGTTAGGAATGAAGAAGCTAAAGCTTTTAGTAATATGTGGAAATTGCTTGTTGCCTTAGTTTTATCTCTGTTTTCATGATGAAATAGTGAGAGAAAAAGGGGTATGATTAAATATAATGTGCGGACTTTCTTGCCATTGTCAAAAAAAACAAACGATCGGTGAAGCTTCTGATCTCTTGTCATACCGGAAACCCGGAAGCACTTGGGAAGTATTTGACGCGAGATGAATCTGTGATATAGCAATCCAACTAGGAACTATTTCAGTTAGTATTAAACATTAAGTCTATTGCATTTAAAGGCACTGGACACGTTTGGTAATTGTCGAAGACCAACATATGCATAAAGTAACAAACCTGTGAAAATTTGGGCTCAGTTGGTCATCGAATTTGCAAGAGAATAATGAAAAAAAAACCACCCTTGTTGCATTACTTTGTGTGCTTTCAGATGCATAATAAAAGGCTTCAGTTGAAGTCTTTTATTATTTGAGTGAGAAATTACCTCTTTCTCAAAAACTACGTTACTTCAGAGGGAGCCGTTTCTCACAATGTTTTATACTATCAACAGCTCTCCATTGCTCGTTACCAAGTAAGTTTTTATGCTAACAATTATTTGGAGTAATTTCCAAAAGTGTCCAGTGCCTTTAAGTAATAATTACATGTTAGAACCGTGTCATATAGTAAGCTCTTCTCGGTGGAACCAATGGTTCCAAAAAGAACATGGGATTCAGTTCCTTTATAAAAACGCCGTATAATTTTGCAAATTGTCAAGTTTTTCATTTTGTTCTACAAAAGTGTACTCGCAAGTAGTCAAGCCAAGCTGAATGCTTTGTGAATATTCTAACAATAATGTTACTGCATATAAGTAATGAACATTCAATTAAATTTACATATAATTAGAAGAGATGTTTCATGAATATGCATATGGTCTAAAATCCCATTCTTACTTACTTGAGCTCACCTCTTGTTTTCAGACACATTATTTAAAGTGAGTATCATGGAACAAAGATAATGTGTGTATTACCCTTAAAACTGCCGAGAAGAAATAGAAACGGATCCTGTAATATCCCTTCCATCTCCATCCAATAATGGCAATTACAGATTCAGGAAAGAACTAGGCAAAAGGTTTGCTAAACCATAAGGTGACTGCGCCATCCAAACTTAATTTAGCGCGGCTAACCGGAGGGACTGTTACACGGGGCACGTTGGCTCTTATCACCGCGTCAATTTACGGGGCGGAAGGGCGTGTACTCACCATCAGAACTGGTTGTTAAAATAAATTGTTAGAATTTTAAAGGTAGGGTACAGGTAGCGTAGAGACAGTCTTCATGGCTTGTTTGATCAACCAAATGAAATAACAAACCTGTGAAAATGTGGGCTTAGTCCATTGTGTGAGTCAGGAGAAAATAGTGAAAAACCACGCGCAATATATTCAGCATGTAAACACATTGTCCTTATTTTTGGTCGTAACAATCAGTAGTTGCGTTTTTTGTTTTCCTTCAGGTTTTCAGATACAGTTTTATCGATTATGACTTCATTTCAGAGGGAAATATTTCACAGAAAAAATAGTTCTAGTATGAACTTCATAATCAGAAAGCTGTCAGACTAAAATTAAGCAATGGTGTTTTTCATTCTTAAACCAATCCTGTGCAACACTTTTAGATAGAGGGAGGTAGACTCATAGGCTTTGCTTTTTTGTCATAAATTGGGACAAGGGTCTGTAGAATGGATGTCAGTTTGCCTGGGTGTGGAGGGATGATTTGTAAAAGTTTACTAACCCTTGTAACTTTACTGAGAAAGATACATAGTTTGGACTAAATGTTCTTTCATGTTTCAATGATGATTCATAATCGGAAATTATGATTTTGTGATTCAGTTTTTGTAATTTTTATTTTTGGGTATCATATTATGCTTGCGGTTAATTTTTTTTATATAAATAAGCAGTGACGTTATGTAAGGAAGGAAGTTTTGACATCGTCTGAAGTTGTGCCATCATTCGTCATTATTTTCTTCACGAAGGTCTCAAGTCTAATTTTGTGTACATCTGTTTTTACAGACAGACTCGTTCCAATACCGTAGGTTGATGCTTTTTAACATTTTTTTCCAAGCGTATTTAGTCCCTTTTTAAAGGTGATTCTTGTGCTAATAAATATGTTTCTATTACAGTTAAGCACTATCTGTTAGCGTGGTCTTTTCAGAGTTATCTACAAAATCAAACTACATCTTTAATCAATCATTTTCATTTATCTTTAACTCCGCAATCTGTATCCAGGCAAACCCTGAGGGGCATGTAGCACGGGGTTAGATATACTTGTAACTCATGTCGACTGTTCAAACAGCTCCCATCACATCGGCTATCTAGTGGATAGAAGGCTCCATAAACCCAGGCAATGGGGGTCCCTGATCGGGATTAACTGGCTTCGATCCGGGGAATTGGATTGGCCTAAATGATCTGGCTCTAATCCTTCTCGAAATCTGGAGCTAGTTAGAGAAACAAGAGATGGAGAAATGCAGCCTCTAGATCGCTTGCCCGATGTAATTAGGGTACGATTGAAATGATCATCTTATTATAGGAAGGGGGGTACGTGGGGGGGGGGGTAGGCTTTTCATTTGGTTGGTTCTTGTTTTGAGGTCAGTAATGGTTGAGCCAAAACGTGCACGAGGTATTTGTAATCATTGGGTGTTTATGTTTTAGTGGATAACCATCTCAAATTGTCATTGTTTGTTTCTTACGGGTATGAACTTTGGAAATGTCGTTGTCGTAGTCATTGTCATTGTCATTTTCATTGTCATTGTCAACGCTGTATTCTGGTGTAATAAGGTGTCTCAGCCTAGCTGATGAGGTGCTCATCTTAAGTCTTCCCGCACGACGTATGTTTGGAGTTCCTTAATTCTAACTCTTAATTGTTTAAAATATAATGTCTTTACTATAATAGTTTCCTAAAACTTATTTGTATATTCTTCCTTGGTTTTTATCTCACCCTGAGTGGCCATTATCGACATCCATTAGAGCAGAAATTCTTCAGAGAATACAACAAGTTCAAGACCCCCTCCCCAATACACACTCTGTGTTGCATTCACCCTGTGGACATTCCTTTGTTCTGTGCACAAGGAAATTCCTATTCTTCAACACTGTAGAAAACACTGTGTGGACGTGTGTAAGTGCACATAGTGTTTGAAGTCCTAACACTGTGCGGGCCTCTTTTGTTCTCAGGTTCACACTTCGTATGTAGCGTTTGAACACTGAAAATCCCTCTCCATGAGCATCATCATCATCGTTATCGTTATCGTCTCTTCATGCACCACATCTACTCACCTCCTCTAAGCCACCAAGCCTCTATCCACCACCTTCCCCACCCATCCACTACCTCCCCTATACCTCCACCACCACCACCACCTACTGCTCACCCAACACTCTACCTCTACACCCTCCACTTCCACTCGCCTCTTCCAAGCCACCAAGCCTCTATCCACCACCTCACCCACCCATCCACTATCTCCCCTATACCTCCACCACCTCCTCCGTCCCATCCACCACCTCCTCCTGCTCATCCAATAATTTCGTCCACAACTTCGCTTCCTCCTACGCGTCCACCAACTCCTGTGCATCCACCACCAACCAAAGTGAGAGGTGGTGGGAGAAGAGGCTTAATGGATGCGGAGGAGGAGGCGAGTAGAAGTGGTGGATGAAGAGTGTTGAATCGGCAGGGGGCATCCACAATGTCAACCTGCTCATCCAACCAGCTTCAACAACATCTTTCACTTGCCTCCTCCAACGCATCCACCAGGCATCTTTCGCTATCCACCACCTCCTCCTTCCCATCCACCACCTCCTCCTTCCCATCCACTACCTCCATCCGACCATCTTCATCCACAGCGTCAAAGCCCCTCCTCTTATATACACATCCACCAAACCTCCTCCTTCATCCAGCACCATTCTCTTCCTCCACACCTCATCCTCCATACCTCATCAATCTCCTCATCATTTCCCTCCTCCTTCCCATCCACTACCTCCATCCGACCATCTTCATCCACAACTTCAACGCCCCTCCTCTTACACATCCACCAAACCTCCTCCTTCATCCACCACCCTTATCTTCCTCCACACCTCATCAATCTTCTCATCATTTCCCCTCCTCCTGTTCATCCACCCCATCCCCTTTATAGGTTTTTAATGCCACTCTACCGTTACTCCTAATTCTATTATTATTTTTCATAATTGTAGTGATTCTGTTCCATGGCCTTTCTATGGCATTTGAACGTAACGGAGCGTACCTAACCACTCTACACGCTTCATCTGGTTGGTCTGCCTGTGATTGGAAATGACTCAATGGTTTGCATTAAAGGGACGATGAGTCAACATTGATATAGAAGAGAGTTCTTTCATTCCAATCCAAGAAACCCCTTTTCTCAAAAAACAGTTTTAAATATCTGTACAAATTCTCTGAAACGGTTGCCCCAGTTAACAGGAAAACGAAAGAAACCGTGTAATTAATTATTTTTGTTCTTACGTTCATAAAACATTGATATCATCGTTCGATTAAACGCAAATGTTATTGAAAGTTGTACGATCTAAACCATTAAGTTTCTTACCTGTGATAGAGACTATTAACATTACATGACGTCTTGCCATAATTTAACCACACTGTGAGGTTGAGATAATTTATCTCTGGCGGAGCCGACGTACTGACAGTCGAAATAAGAAACCCTGGAACTTGTCTTATTGATGTAAAATGGAAACACAACTATGGGGAACAAAGTGAGGTTTAAAGACACTGGACACCTTTGGTAATTGTCAAAGACCAGTCTTCTCACTTGGTGTATCTCAACATATGGATAAAATAACAACCCTGTAAAAACTTGAGCTCAATTGGTCGTCGAAGTTGCGAGATAACTATGAAAGAAAAAACACCCTTGTCACACGAAGTTGTGTGCTTTCAGATGGTTGATTTTGAGACCTCAAAATCTAATTCTGAGGGCTCGAAATCAAATTCGTGGAAAATTACTTCTTTCTCGAAAACTATGTCACTTCAGAGGGAGCCGTTTCTCACAATGTTTTATACTGTCAACCTCTCCCCATTACTCGTTACCAAGTAAGGTTTTATGCTAATAATTATTTTGAGTAATTACCAATAGTGTCCACTGCCTTTAAAACTCACAGACATAGTCATTTACAGGTTCATTGTAATGAACTGTTAGCTATCATTAAAACCCCCAAAGTGGAACTACCAACATCACTAATAGACCTTTATCATGGTGCGGCCATCTTGATTTTCTCTCCTCAACTCAATGTAACCAAACTGAGGCTGGGAGGAAAAATAGTCTGGTTTCTTTTTGTACAATGAATATTAGTATCCATTACTATTACTGGATACAGGGAACATGACCAAGATGGTGGCAACATGACAAAGGTCTATTGAGAATCACCTCTCCCAATGATGAATAAATACCTCACTGGATTTTTTTTCATTGCAAATTGTCAGTTCTCTCGTCCACATAACAACTCCTTTCACAAAGAAAGTGTTTCTCTGGATGATTATTCTGTAATGGTATCAATGAAGCTTCGGATTGAAAACTTTTCAATGTTGTTCCCGATGAGTGGAAGTCTTTCTTTTTTGTCATGGCGTTGACAATTTTTACAAATCAATCCTGCGGATTTTCGAAAATACGTAAATTATTATACAATGTCCCCCACAAATCCCCCCCAAAAAAATCCCACAACAACAACAACAAAAACAACAAACAAACAACTACGGACAAACACTCAAACAAACAAACAAACAAACAAACAAACAAACAAACAAACAAACAAACAAACAAATACGCTATCCTACATGAACAAATTTAAGTAAAACTGAATCTACAATCTGCCTGTTTTTAATTGATATAGAATATGAATAAATCAGACCAACCATTGAGCTCTGAAACAAAGACCGGCTGTTAGATCCATGGATATCAAGTCTTTAAGAAAGTTTTTCTGGCTTACCGTTTTGTCGTGACTATCCCCTTCTGAAGTGGTGAAACCTCTCTCTTTAATGACAAGTTTGGCAAAGAGCACAAACTACAGACATTCCCTCCCTCCCCTCTCTCTTTCCATTGACGGTTGGATAGATTGCAAACATTTTTTTCTCTCTCGAGTTGTCGGTTGGAAAACAAAAAATAAAGAGTGTTTTCCTGTAGAGAATGTCGGTATCTGTCCCTGAGGAAGCGTGGGAAATGAAAAACAGACCGCCCGTGTATACCAAACAGCCTCGTCCCCATGGGTTGATGTAAATTGTTTTCCTCGTATATAATTTTAAGACAAATCGCTCTGCATGTCCTAGGGTTATCGATCATTTTTGCAAGTAGGCATACTCGAGTCTTTTCAGTTTTGTTTTGTTAAGCCATGTCGATACCTAAAATGTGGCTAATGATTGTTTGATCACGTGGTGCAATAAAAACCACCCACTATTAGAACACGTAATGTTTACGATTTGGTTTTTCCTTTTCACAGCTCTTGCCCGTTATATTTTTGAAACCATATTTTTTGTTTGGTAAACGAGCTCAAGTAACACATCTCTTTAACACTAACATTGTTAATCTTTCTTCGGGAAGCCTGTCTCATGCGAACAACCCAGACATGTGGATGGATAAAGTAGTTTCCACAGCTTGCAATAGAGGGGCAATTTTCGGGTCCAAAAACGCATGTTCGCACACAGGGTGCCAGACCAGACTGCACATTGGGTTGTGCTGCACTTGGACCGAAAATGTCGTCCAGCGTGAACAAAGAAAACTGGTCCCTCATGTCACAACTCTCTCAATACCAAGTTCTGGAACGCCCACTCTTTAAATAATATGTTGATGACACGATGCTTATAAATTATGCATATCTTTCATGTATACTGTTATCCCTTTCCAAACACACCCCTTTATAAAAGAAACTAGCCTCAAACGAAGTGAAGCTAGTACGATGTCAGCCTGCCTTATCACCAGCACACGACATTGGCAAATCCCCTCAGTAGAAAATGGGGGCAAGTGACACTGCACAAAAAACCCCTCCCGTCATCGCGTGCATGTTATTATCACCTTGCGAACTGCGCTTATTTTTTAAGCCGCAGCGATTCGCTAGGGTACGCTGCAGCCACCTCAGATACCCCAGATAACGCGCTATTTTCTGCAACGTATTTGTTTATCGCGAACAGGGCGAGTCTTATCGCGTTTGAAACGGGATGCAGGTTGCAAGATATGTTTTCTCTTGGACCACGCCCGAACTCACGCAGGTACGCATGGTGTAGAGATACGTATACCCTAGTGACTCGCTACTCGGAGTTGATGTTTATGGGTTGTGAAAGAGAAAGGCTTGTGTGCTTGGAATTCCCTTTAGTATAAAAGATAAAGGAACTAAGGGGTCACTCTTGGGCGAAATTCTAGTCACGCGCATTGTGGAGGCATTGAATAAGCAAGCAGTTCAGCACAGGACACTCATTTATAAAAAGAAAAGAAAAGAAAAGAACAACATTGTTTAAAAAGTAAATTAGTTTATTTTAAAGTTGCGTTATTACCTTTGATCGTGTAGGTCAAAGGTGAAGGTTCGGGAATTAATTGTCCTGCCTCAAAAGTAACGTAACGAAAGGTTCAACAAATTCTATCACAAAATTAGACTTTGCTAAATGAGTTGAGACAACTGTCGTCATAATTAATACAATAAAACAATTAACTACTGATTGTTGATTGTACATTTAGCGTCAACGTTATTGAACTCTTGTACTCTTAGCTACAAACAGAGCCTCTTGGGGTGACCCTTGGTGTTCAGTCAGATTGACAATCGACCCCTGTAAGAAGTTGGACGGTAAACCAATTAAAAACAACCTTTGCAGTTTGGAAATACTATGTGTAGCAAGAGTGCAGAGGAAACTGACGGATTGGGCGTGTTTTGGGCTAGTCAAACCGCCCACTAAAAAGTGCTTTCATATTCCTCACCTCACTTAAAGGAACATTACATAATTGGTTTTTGCTAACAAAACAGTTGCTGGCAGTGTAAGCACTTTATGTAATCCACCATATACATAAACTGACAAACCTGTAGAAGTTTGAGATCGATCGGCCATCTGGGTCACGGGAAAATAGTGAAAAACCGATTACACATTTGCATGAAATCATATAGATTCAACAAATGAATAAAACGCTCACTGAGCGATAAACTCCAATCGGAAAATTAGTTTATTCATTTCTCATCAAATATGGCATTTCATACAGAAATATTTCAAGGGATGTTTTCTACTATCATCATCATTAGACCGTGTAAGTTTTATGTAAATCTGTGATCAAAAAGTATATTTTACAAGTTTTTTTCTGACCAATTCTGTAATGTTCCTTTAAGACCTATCACTTATTTACTCGATTGTTTCACATTCCCAAAATAATAAGGTCCTTAATTTATCATGGTTAGAAATGAGGTGGCAGAGGACAATGCCGTCTCAATGAATGACTCATAACAACTTTGATTGGAACATCTTAGACTGTCTAGATGAAGATTCATCTTTATCAATCAATTCTATAGGAACTATCTTTAGGTTCCTCGTGGCTATACGGAGATACCACAAAACCTATAGCTCATTATGATAGCTTTAGAGGGAAGTTCACTTTGGTGGTTTGGGGAACTAATACAAACTCAGTAAGTTCGCAGGATGAAATATTTCTTGTGTCTGAAATACAAGTAATAGAAAAAGCAACTTAGGAATTGGTCACCATGATACACTCACCACGAAGCCTTAATTAATGTGCTTTGTTCCTAATTGATTATGTAAGTGAGGTTTGCGGTAGAAGTTAAACCACTTCATAATCTACAGCATGGCGTCCATTTTGGCAGCTTGATTTATTTGTTCAACTTTACCGTTTCCCAAGGTGCATTGCGGTATATATTTAAAATGGCGGCAATACATTATGGGCTAATATAAAACCTACTATAATACACATTGCTCGACTTGTTAAACACAATATTATAATGTTGGACTCTATACCGTTGTCGTTCCCAGTAGAATGCACTGTGTATTATAGGACGATATAAACCATGGTGTTTGTGACGTCATATCTTGATGGTTACACCCATGATAGATCGGTGGGTGTACTGCAGCAGGAAGGAAAATAAATCATGCATGCAGTGATCGATGAGTTCTGCCTCCTTCCTTAATTAATTACAAGAAATTAAAGGAGGTGTAACACTATGGGAAACCCTACGTGGACACGTTTATACCTTTAATATGATGACGATATCCTAGTCTAGTTTCCTGTATGCTATGGCATTAATAAGGTCATACTGTGACCAAGGGACCAGACTAAATTCCTTCCTGTTTCAGTTTGAGTACACTGATTTGAATGGGAGAAAGAAAAATGATAAGATATGTTTATAGCAGATTGATTGTTTTGGATGAAGTAAGGTTTGGCTGCTGGTTTGAATGACATGTTTTTAAAACGCCCTGGTATTAATAATGTGGTCATTGCTCCTATGCAAAGTTCATTTTAGGTTTGAGAAACAGAACATTTTGAAGAAGGAATGAAACTGTCTTTTCAGTCGAATTTCTCATGTGTTTTTTTCAAAGGTGTCAGCCTATAACAGGCTGCAGCCAACTTTGTCAAGTTCCCCTGATGCAGTTAGTAATGATGAATACGGTTTCTAATCAAGGGGCCAGACTATTTTGACCGCCAAGCCTCGGTTTGGCCACATAGATTAAAAAATGGAGAAAGGAACAAACCAGATGGCTACAGTCATGATTGTATTTTGCCAGAAGTATTGTGAGGACTTCTTTATTTGAGTTGTTTTGCAAGTTTTTATTCACAGATCGAAGTGAAAAATGATTAAATAGTAGGGTGTGTGTAAATTCTTAATCTTAGGTAAACCTATAATCGTCTTAGTCTCTTTCTAATATTAAGAAGCAGTGTCTGTCTTTGATTATGATGTCAAGATTAAGTTGTAAAATCCGATGACAGATTTGATGCAGGTGCGTGAAACTGACTTCAATTGTTGAGATTGATTGTTGTGGCTGACTGTGGTTGATCGTTCTCACAGATATCTCCATATATCGTCTACAGTCTGTATGCCAATGGGATTTTACATATAGTCATTCGATATTATTGATACAAATCTTATCCAACTAAAAAAAATTTTTATATAAAAACTGAAAGTTACACCAAATTAACTTAGTTGATACGGTTAAATTTTCTTTTAGAAAACGTATAGCGACCGACGTAAATCATTGGCATTAATTTTGTCGAATCATCCTACCTGAACCAGTGAACCGTTCGTGGTATGATTCATTATAAAAAAAACCTGCTGTTCTTTATTTTTTTTTCTCTTATCCCTTTTTCCCTTGGGTGAATTATTTGGCTCCTTCTACGCTTCTTACAAAATCCAACACCATACAAATAAGTATTACTTTGGTTTTACCTTTAAACATAATGTGTGGAACCAAACTAAATGTTTTTGTTTCCTTTACATACATTGTTGGACTCTGATTATGGTGGTATGCTTGATCCCATACAGCATAATCAGTTTACTAGTGCAGTCCTCAGTCCAACACCCAAACAGTTGGACTCTGATTGTGGTGGTAAGTCATCAGTCCAACAGAATCCAACAAAACCCACAGATGGATTCTGATTGGTTGACGATGATAGTGTTAAAGTATTGCGCGTACAGTACTCCATAGTCAGCAATGCATTGCTATAACTGGTCACCCGGTGTTGGATTCTCAACTAGGCTTGACGGAAACTTGCTGATTTCCCAAACTTTATAACTTTGTTAAGCATTCACAGGGAAATATGTGTAACATCGGGTGACACCACTTCCACGTGTGTGTAACATCGTGTGACACCACTTCCACGTGTGTGTAACATCGTGTGACACCACTTCCACGTGTTGACAAAGTTCCCGTTTAATTATCGTCAAAACAAGCGCCAAACGGACCGCGTTGACAAATACAGTACATGTCACTGTGATTGGTTCGATGGAAGGAAGTGTGTCGACAACTCCCCTGTGTGACACACACAGGATCGGGGAATTAGTTGACCAATTTAGGGTCAATTGTTTGCTAATTTGGGTGGGAACCAAACTACGATACACCCATATTAATGACGCCATTGTCTTCCTGGCTACACGCATGGGGGTTGAAGACCGTCCCAAGCGAGGTCATCCCCCGATAGCAATGAAATCTAATCACGGTTGTTAAAGTGGAGATGCAGAGTTATCTGAAATTGCAATCTTCTTATTGAATAAATGCTGCGAAGAATTAGTTCCAGGTAAGACTCTTGAGTGAATCTGAGGTGTTGAGTTAAGCCAAGAGCTACTTTAAAGGAAAGAGCCATGTTTTGCAGTCTCCCATCTAAACAGACACGAGTACTTGAATTGGGTTTGCCCATGTGTGGTTTTCTTCCCATGTCCAAATCTAAACTGTCGTCCTCGTCTTCTTAGCACAGATAACTTAAGACTGTATGTCGTTATAGTCGCTCTGAAGAATCCAACTTCAATATCTGCCAGATAAGAACACCTCAACAAAACAGAAACAATTTACGGACATTGTTTTGATCTTTATTTGCTTAAAAAATGTTTCTTGTGTTAAAAATACACAATAACATGGAACAGTTTGGTTTGTACTTAAAGAATAAAAAAAAAACTAATGATAAATTCGTCATCATTACAAATCATTGAGTGCATCACTGTTATCTATACAAAAACGTGAGACACATAACATGTGTTCAGTTAAAAAAAGAATGATAAGTGATTTAAATGACCTTGTTTGACCTAAGACACCGATACTCTACAAAATAATCATCATCACCAAGTACTGCATTTAAAAAAATAAAACATGACTATTTTATAGTTGTAATTTTGAAAACCCTTCACTCCCAATCCCCCCTTCTTTACTGAGTATGACTGTCAAATAAACGGTTAGCAATAAAAAAGAAGAAGAGTAATTTAGAATGCAAATAAACACGTTTTTAAACGACCCCTAGGTCACTCGACTCTCCATGAACTTTGCCCGAGCCTTAAGACCAAGTCCCCCAAATCGCCAAAGATGTTTTCCCCTAGATACGTGCCGAGGTCTCTCGCCATTGTTACGGCGTTGACAGACTCTTCCTGTACCGTGAAACGGCGCGGATCGCCGGATGGCCTGGTGCGCCGAATCCTGCCAAACGGTTTGTGACCCTCAGTTGCGGCTTCGGAGTTGAGTTTTTATGGTCGCGTGGCAAACTCGTGGCTTCAACCATAAAAATAAATAACACTAAAAAGGAACGTAATAGTCTAAAAATAGCTGTAGTTAATGAATTTCCTCTGTCGTTATGCGGGGTATGGTGGAGATTCCTATGGACCGTTAGTTCACGTTTTCATTCAAACATAAAACAGGGACGTCGTGACGTGGGCTCTGAAATAAGAAAAACGAGAATCAGTCAACGAGTTCTTTATCTTTCAACTAATTCTTTATTTCTAACTTGTACTCTTTGAATCGATTTAGAATTGGTCAATCATTCCGGAAAAACTAAGAAATCGTGATGGATCAGTGTTTTCATATTTCTTGTTGCTATATTAATCGGATTTAAATGTTGTCGCCGCTTTGCACCTTCTGGTGTCATAACTCCCTATTAATGTCAACATTGTTTTGAATGAAACCTGTTTCCGACATTAGCAAAGTTGCTGACGTCAACGAGTATTGTACGATCATAAAGTAATGTCATCTAAGAGGAAAAAAAACAAATTGCCCTAAAAACATCCGAAGTCACATTTGTCACCATCTGTAGTCCATCTATTAAAAATTGCAACAATTAACTTGTTTTTGTCAATTTGAAGATACCCAAATAAACCCTGGTTTTTCCGATAAGAAACCTCGATATCCTCCGAATTTACCGGACTCTGCCAATTAGCGAACAAAGACCATGTGACGTCAGCAAGCAACCTGCCAATCATATCAAACTGTCCATACAGGACTCACCGCACTAGATATTACGGTGAGAGGTAAAGGGGCGTGGCGTGTGTGAAACCGGAAGGCGGTGATCGAGAAACAATACTTAGTGTAATAGGACAGTTAAAAGATCCGATTGGTTTGTTGGTGTCCTTGTGGCTAGCCTGCCCCCCCCCCTACTCTCTCTCTACCTGCACTCCATACACCTCGTGGACCTTGGCGAGACCCTAGACGTTCATACGTGCACACCCTCCCTAGCGCACCGGATATCGTGTAGTATAAAAAGGACGTGACACGCGAGTTAAGTGGTCAATGAGCAAGCTTGCCTGTAAGCAAACAACATCGTCATCATCATCATCATCATCATCATCACCGCATCACTCACTAAGTCCCCCGCCGTAGAATGCTCAATTTGGTCGGCCGGTATTACCTGGAGAAACACGCTTTGATCGGTGCGGCAGCAGTGTTCCGGAATCAAGGTTTTATATTTTGATATCTCTTTTTTGAAACCTCGTCTAACGTTTTATTGCCTATAATATTTTTGCATTGACTTATCATATGTTGGAGTGGAGGCCTGCAATTGATGCATGTATCCATAAAACCAAGGTAAATCCGAGGTTGTGAACACGAGGTTGAATTTCTTAAATTGTGTTTAAATATTTTGAAACCATTATTTCGTTGTATTGTTTGCAGTTTATTTTAAAGGCATCTGCATTTTGGGTTTTTTTCCCCCACACTTTCTGCGATGTCTGCTTTCTGGTGTCATGAGGTGAAGGGCAACTAGCGAAGTGCGTGTTCAATTTGTTAAAAAGAACAGTTGCAATGAAAACAGATTAGTATTACTTGTGATCAACTCTTTAATGAAGATGCACGTCATAGTGACGTAGCCACTGAAAGGTTGTAGGTCAATCTTGATAGTTTTTCATTCTCTGTACAATGAGTGTTTACTTAGGGAAGGTAGTTCGATGCTTCTAGATTCACAATACACGACACGCTGAGTGTTTCTTCGTCAGCCATGAACATTGAGCAAACTCTATAAATGGTGTACCATGACTCGATGAATAACCCTCATGAACTAAAGACTTCCTTAAGTACATTCCCATCCCATTTTCTCTGAAATAGGAGAAGATCCTGGTAGATGTTAACGTTCATATCATGTTTCATTGTATACGTACGGCTAGGGGTTGGCTGTCTGTTCAGTCTGCCTACTCCAGTCGCAATACACAATGTTAAATACATCAATTTTTGGAACCTTGAAACGAGAGCAAAATGCAACCTTAGACCATGGAGGTGAATAAGTAGACACCGAATTGGTCCGTCAGTTTAGACAATATGTTATTGTTATTTTATTAATACTGCTACGACGATGTTATCTCGCTTTGATCGTTTTGAACTCGAGATTGATAACTCTAAGTCTATTTTCTTCAACATTTTGTTTCAGGCCTTCTCGACTCCTCGGTTATTCCTCTTTGTGTTCGTACTTTTTCACATCTCCAAGCAATTGGGCCCAATTCTGCTTAGTATCGAAATATTATGCGGTCTATTATAGTGTATAAAATGCTTAGCAGCATGCGGACAAGTGGCACAATGTCATGTTACTGTGAATAAATAATTGTGGCTCATTCCTGGTAGATATTTCCATGTTTAGTTTACTGCAACTTGTCCTACTTTGTGAAATCGCACGTATTCATTCAATGGTCTTGTAAAATGATTATGCATCTGTGGTCTTAAGAATCTCTCGTTCGTCATTTCTTTTATAAATTCACTTTTACTGATCTGCAACCATTCCTCTCTTGTTTGTTGGGCTTCGAGAATTCCCCAGGCGTATTACAAATTACAATTTTGATTACAAAATGTTAAAATAGCCGTTTACCACCACCACCCGCTGTACTCCCAATTATTGTGGTTTTATCGCCTCAATTGGTTGAGAATAATTCACAGAGCGGCAGACAAAGTCAGGGAGAATAGTTCGTAAAAATAGTTAACTCGAAAACAACAAGTTATTCTAACACTTGGTCCCACGGTGTCTCTTGTCGCATTTTGGAAGACCCATGGGTACCGACCTTGACACCCCTAGGCCAGACCTTGTACCCCCTTGTATCTAAACAGGGGTCAATGAGGTTCCTTCATTGGGTACAACGTATCCTGGCCAACTCGCTGAGCTGTGGGTATAGTACATTTTCCCTGGGGGTACTAGTTGGCGTCCGTGCCTCGGACCGATGGTGGCTGTCGGCTGTACCGGGCGAAAGCACCACTCCCCCGGGGGATGGAAGCTTCGGCACCACGGTCTCTTCAGACGTGAGTCGCGGTGTTTTGATTGTTGTGCGGTACTCTATGGTCTCCGCACGAGATCGCTGTTTTCAAACGCATTACTGGAGGCTAGGAATTGTTACGTTGTTGTCTGGTCTGTTTGTACTGAGGTTATAACATGTTTATATTTATTAGGATGTTGTTTTGTTTTGTTTGAGGGTCGGACTGTACGTGGGGAAAAAGAAACCCCCTAAATTGTTTTACCATCTTGTGCAGGTGACTCTACTTTATCACCTCGCTAACCACCACTTTGTACAACAACACACTAGCAACACAAACATGTACAATCTATACCACTTTACAACACCATAACACCCACACCAATTACTCTACCAAGTTCAACACACATACTAACGATAACACCACACATACTAACGATAACACCACACATACTAACGATAACACCACATATACTAACGATAACACCAATATCTTTATAATGTTACAGTGCATTAGAACTTCCCCAACACCCAACCACCAAACACAAACATAACACCATTACTTTACACCAAATATATATAAAATATATTGCTTTCCCCCACTTAAAGCCACTTAGCACCAAACAACAGCAGCAACCTAACACCAGCACAACACCAGTTATATCATATTGCTTCCCCAACCCAAAGCAACCTAAACACCAACACAACACCAGTATATATGTAATGTCATATTGCTTTCTTAACCCAAAGCAACCTAACACCAACACAACACCAGTATCTATGTAAAATGTCATATTGCTTCCTTAACCCACAGCCACCTAACACCATCCCAACACCAATGCAACATCACATTGCTTCTCCCTAATACGTCCTATAACCAACCCATTCTCACATTCCCCAACCATACCTCTCTTCATGTCACCAATTGGTCATAGCACTTTTAGACGGAGCGTGAAGCGTCATTAATTGTGTGATATCCTGAACACGTCGTTGCGTGATACGCTGCATTACCTTTGATCTGTTTTGTGGATTAGCTAAGTCACAATCAGAGGTAACTGAAGTGCAATTTTGAAGCAATTTGCACCCAGTTGTAGAAGATTCTTCATTCCTGTGGCTTTGCAATCAGTTTTAGAAACTAAATTGTTCATCCAAATAATCTTCTATCAAAATACTTGCTCTTCAAATCAGACGTCTTCGAAAGCTCATCGTATTTGATGTTGCTGTCATACCTATTTAATCTTTCCTACCACCCTTGAGAATAAATATAAATACAACAACTTTTTGAGGTTATAAATGTTCATAGAAATTGGTGCAGTAATTATTAGAGGCGTTCAGATAAGCTCATATTTACTGCAATATATCGCCAACCTTCTCAGATTTGAAATAAAAAATGAAGCTGTCTTATGCATTACTTATTGTTGTAATTTTTTACATTTTCAGATAACAAAGATATGACTCCTCTGACGTCACCAATTGGCGAGTCCGTCAAGGACAATGACAGCGCTAACCCCTCCGGGGTGGGCACGGCAGGCGGCAAGTCTGACCAGCACGATGCCTCGGCCGGTAGTCCACGTGACAAATCCTCCGAGGAGAACAACAACAATAAAGGTGACGATGGCAAGGATGGGGAGGGATCGAAGGGGGATGATGCCTCCAAGAGGAAGAAGAGGAGGAACAGGACCACCTTCACTAGCTTCCAACTGGAGGAGATGGAGAGGGTCTTCCAGAAGACGCATTATCCAGATGTTTATTGTCGGGAACAGCTAGCCCTAAGATGTGATCTAACTGAAGCACGTGTGCAGGTAAGACAAAAGTTTCTCCTTCCCGCCAAAATAAGCCAAATGAGAGAACTTGCAGTGGCACACTAGATTTGATGTGCATGCAAGATTGCTTAAATTCATTCAGCAGAAAACGGGTACCAGCCAAAAATACCAAGTAAGTTGTAATAGTTGTGACTGGTTCCCTGAGAATACTTGTTTTTAATAGCAGTGTGATTATATAAGCAACATTAAACTGCGATGTAAGCAGGACTGAGATTTACTGTGAGAAACTTAAGTCTTCGATTTCTTAGCGTATTTTTTACCATAGAAACTGAACATGGAGAATGCTTATCTCAATATTGTCGTAAATGTCTGCTGTGCACGCCCTTCATGTCAACTGTGGGCATAGAGTATCAATACCATGTGACATGCCTGTATGGTGAAATTAACTAGATCAACCAATGGGAAAGCTGAAAATTGCCTCCCAGCTTAAATACACATACTGTTAACGTTAACACACATTCGGCATCTATATTTATGACACTTTAAAGAGGTTCATTATTACCTCATAATACGAATATATAACTATCTAATGAGTCAGGGATCTAGACTTAGTCAATGTAAATCTCAACTCAAGGTTGCATCACATCTTACTGCAGCTGTTTAGAGCATTCTCAGGAACATCCCGTAAGATACCCATAGACAACTCCCGATAGAATCGGGATGTGGGTAGGTGTTAAGTACAGATTACACTTACAGGATATCGGATATTTCCGATCGAATCCTCAAATTTTACTCTGCTCGGTTGAAAAAAAAAAATTAAGTCAAGATTGTGAGCAGACTCAACTGTCATGTACCACCAGGACAGGTCTCTGTGAAAACGTAACCGTTTTGGTTATTTTAAAATTACCACAATCCCCGGTACAGCCACGCGGGATGGAGAATCCCGTGATTAAATATCTTACACCTTGCTTGATCGGACCCGTGGTGTTTTCACAGCACCCGGACCAGACACACGGGTCCCTGCCGGTTCACTTTGAGCCCGGTATCCCCGGTTGATATCTACCCGTAGCACCTGGCGGTAAGAAATAACAGAATCACCTGTCACTCCTCCCAGTGAAACACGGCACCCTGGTGCTTGCTACACCCGATAGGGGCGGCTCACCTTGCGGCACCCACGGTGGTTTCCCTAGGTGTTCTCGCAAATCATCTTTTTCATAAAGGAAAAAAAATATTTGGAAGTGAAAGTTTGTCTTCGAAGGTGGAGTCAAACGTCTTAAGGTAAATCTGTCGTCCACTCAACCATCTCACCAGAAAAGAAGAAGAGAAAATAAGACATTGAACCCACTTTGCCTTATTTGTGTATTGTTCTCGGCTTAAAGTGACTCCACTGGGCCGCCATGTTGCTGCTCTTAAACTCTGCAATTGACCAATGAAAGATGGCCACGTGGCAATGACGATGGTTGTAGACTCGATTCCTAAATAATGAACTCAAATTTCATAAACAACTGCAAGGTTTTGCATTGTTGCATTTATTTTGAACTTCTCAGACACTAAAATCTTAAGAAAATAACAAATAAATATATATATATTTTTTTATATTTAAAAAAATAATTTAAAAACAAACTTCTTGTTTCATTGTTTTGTAATCATTTCTGGTTCCAGGAAAAACATGTTGGCTCTGAACAGAACCAGTTGGCTAGTCCCCTACGTTTCGACAAAATGCGTTCTATTCGTCATCAGGGACTAGACTATAAAACCTCCCAACTTTACTTTAAAATTTATACCTTTTTAAAGTTGCAATCATAATTGTTTTTGATGAAGTTCCAGGTTTCTGAACCTCTACTTTAAGAAACCACCCCATAAATTTCATTATATTCCGTCACTCCTACCATAGAGCAAGAGCTCTTACTCACCGCATGGAAGTAAAAATAAACCCGTCTCTTGGAAGGCTTCCGGCTCCCAGAAGAAGCTCAAGTTTCGTGCGATGACGAGTAACCAAACGGCTGGGGAAAAAACAATTTCAAGGGTGTGCAAAAAGGTTAAATGAAGGACAATTCGCCTGGGTTCCTTAAGGTTTACCCCCAAACTCTTCAATAAAACAATGGTGAGTTCACGTAGCTCGGTCACTCTGCCTTAAGGCAAGACGAAGCGGCTGCTTTCACTCAATGTTTCACTTCACAAGAAACAGAAAAATATATCTTGGGTTTGGAGGAATCGAGGAATAGAACGGGTATACCATAGGAATCGGCAAATGGCGGTAGTTTTGTTTATACCATCATTGTCTTACGGTTACCTTTCGTTAAGGAGCTATGGATTTGATTGTCTCGTTATTAAATGGTGTTTCTTTTGGAAGGAAGTATAAGTGATTTGTTTCGCACTAACCTAGAAATCTTGGTGGACTGTTGAGGTCAATGCTTTGTTAAGCTGTGCACAATTCAGGTAAAACAGCTCCCACTTCCCTCCTAGATGCATTATCAACAATCCAGTTTGCAAAGATTTGTTGTCTTCTTTTTTAGATGTGGTAGAGATCGATCTAAAATCATTTAAAAGGATTTAGAAACGGGATCAGAAATTAGTTTTTGACCCCTTTCCCTTCAATCCAATACATTGAGCCGCAAATCCTGCCCACCCAATAAAGTGCATAGACCCCATTCGATACAGGGATGTAGGCCAACGTCCAAATAATAATTACAGCGATCCGGTTGGTCCGCCCGTTCAATCCCATCCAGCTGGGTTGGAATTAAACTGGCCAAGTAGTCCTCGGATTTGTAAGAATGTCTCAACGTAATTTGGTAGTTGTTTTCCCCCCGGAGCATAAAAATGGAACAAGATTAAAGTAATTTTGGGTTTAAAACAATTGCCTTTAGCCCATGGAATGTGATCTTTCTCTTGCTGATCAAATACTGTTTTTATGTGAACATGTGATATTTCAAATGATGCATAAACTTCGATCCCTTCGATTTATTGATTGTCCTCTGTGGAAATTGGTTCTCCCTATCATGGTGACGCGGTAAAGCTCTAGGACAACATTGATCATTTTAAAAGACCAGAATCCGCACTATTATGTGACCCAACCTATTATAGGACTACATGAAAAATCAAACCTGTCACAAATCCTCACTGTTTTTTTAATAATCAAATTTTGGACTCGCGAGATCAAAACTAGGTGCTTTACTCATTTCTCAAAAACTGTAGCATTTCAGGCAAAAATGTTTCATGGGAAGTTTTCCCACAATGACCATCTTTATGTAATTTGCAAATCTATGAACATTTCTAGTTTTTAATCTTACATAAGAGCAAGATCTTACCAGTGTTGTACATACCCTCTTGCAAGTCTTACTTCCTAAGGACAGGAATTCCTCCATGTTCTTCTGTATAAATGTTGCTCTTAAAATGTATTGTAAAACGTCGTCAGAATTTACCAACTTGGTATAAAGAAGTTTTTGTCAAGAACTTGAGACAAATAAATCCTGAGTGTGCTTTATGTCTTCTTGATAAATAAAATCAACTGTATTCCAAAAGTGCAAATATCATTTTAATGAACGAATCTAATATATTTTATAATGGACACTTAGTGCTAATACAGGAAATTTGCATAAACTTGATTGCTCTGGTTCATTTTCTAATTCAGTTCGATTCGATCCATCGAAAACAACTGAAAAAAACAAAAAAAACATGAAGCACTTTTAAAACGTTTTCTGTACAATATCTAACAAACAAAAGGTGACCTAACATTGGCTACGGCTGAAAGCCTAGTGTGACTTCGATTGCCAATAGTTTGTACTCTTGATTTCAGGAAGTGGCTTCCACAATGGCTGACGCACAGCCAGAGTCGTAGCCAATATCAAAAGTATTCTTTATTTTGTATGTCTAACACCATACGTGGGTGGTGTATCCTTACAACACGTGTAGTTAATAATGAAGGAAAAACCATCATGAGTGAACTTTCACTTTTTATAGCACAGATAAATTGCAGGGTTGTTGTGACCTTCATGGATGGGCAAAAAGAAAAATCAAAAGCCCAATCGTGGACCTTCTTTGTAGCCAAATATAGTCTTGGACAAGACCACCGGGCTCACATGTCACGTGTTCGTGTAGACTGTACACAGTTCTGATTGAACTTGACTCGTCATCGTACACAACAAAGCATCACGGCATGTTGTCTATGCCGCGTGCTGTGACAAACAGTGTGGGGCAACCCGGGTCTGACCCCTCGGGGTTCTGACACTGTGAGCAGACCCAAAAATTGTCCTCAAAACTCATCTTCTATCTAAACCACCAGGTACAGCATTGCGTTTGTTTAGTGTCTTTGAATCAAGACAAGGTACGGTAGTGCTGCTGACAAAAGTTCGGCTACGTGTACTGTATGCGTTTTTGTAACAAGTTTGAATATGTTTTTTTTGTTTCAAAGTTTTTATCAAAGATCAGTGTCATTTCTGTACAATATCCTGAGATGAATGTTTTGAAGCCTTGTACATTTCTGTTGATAGCCTTTGGGATAAGTCACAGCTGCCGTAGTTTCATCAGTCGTCTTTTCAGTTGCACAGGAAGTTGGCAGATGTATAAAAACAATGTTTACGTAAAGTTAATTTGTTTTTTCCTGCTCGCCATTTTGAACAGAATTCTGCCGCCATTTTGAAATCTCCATGACGAATTAACACGTGATTAATATGCAAATGAGGTATATTGATCTTAAACGGGATTCTGTATGTAGAAGTAACGTCTTTATGTATTTTACAGAATGCTTGTTGTTGATTTTTTAGCTGCATTTGTTTGAATTTAGATCAAACATTTTCGTCAACTGTTTTGTGACGTAATAATCGGGTTGTGAGCACGGTATCGATTACTATTACTCGAATAGAATCGATCATGTATTCGTTTGCGCTCCATAGGCAAACGCAACACTCTCTTTAACCGTCCGCAGGCAAGTATTCGGATTTTCGAAGCTTACCAACACATTTCGAATTAAGTGAGTCGGTAATGCCGCAAGTATTGTGTACAAACATTCCCCCCAATGATTTACAGTTCGACATTTCTATCAGTCACAGAAACACACCGCGACGAAGGAAATGTGCCCGTGGGGCCCCGAGTGCTGTATCCACGGTATGAACAATCGTCGGCTCCTCGCTGAATGGGGAAATAACCAACTAATCCGCCCATAACCCTTGAAGGCCGTGCAGACCGCCGATTATAGTAGACGTGGGTCAGGATCACCTCCAAATAATTCAATTAAAGGATTGTATCCTAGAATCGCGCGTAGTTAATGGGTGAGGATTATAAGACTGAGTAGGCCCTGGCTGTATTAAGATGAGGGGGGGTGGGAGGGGGGAGGCTGACGAGTTAACCCTTTTGTTCATGTACATTTTTTAATTTTTTGTTATTGAGTCTTGTGTTTTGTTTCTGAAACCATGAGCTTGAGTGGTATTTGGTATCCTCCTTGCTCTATGGTTATACAGAGTGCAGCATCAGGCTGTGTAATATTGAGCACTCGTCTAAACTGACATTAGAGTAGATCGTCCCTGACGTCTACAAAAACCCACCAGCAATAAACATTTATTATACCTGCGCACGGCTGCCAACGTATATAACAAATTGCTGCGTATGTACCCACAGCTTGCCGTCTTCCCACGAAATAAAATCACTGTCTGAATGCATTGCGTTTTCTCTTAGTTTTGTTCTGGTTTCTACTCACACCAACAAACCATAGCTGCAAATGGCTGCAGAAATTGCTGCGTACCTTCCTCAGCTTACTACTTCCCAATAAATAATCACTTTGGTTTTGGGTCTTCCCTTTCTCTCTGTCCGTCTGCATGATACTTGGGCACCTAATTGTTAAATGAGATCACCCTATATCCCCCATATAAATCCTTTAACCTTGTCAACCATAACTACGTTATTGTATTGCAGCAAATTGCTTTAAACGTCCCCTTCATTTTTGAGTTTCCTCCCACTGTAAGGCGATAGAGGGATTTTTCTATTTTATTGAACTCTTTTTTTCTCTCATCCCTCTTTGGAAGCGGCTTGTGTCCAATTAAGAAAAGGTGAAAAATTAATTTGGGTGAAAGTCCGGTGGGAGCAGAGAGTCGGAATTAGGTAATTTCATTTCAGATGTCGATGCTTTTCTGCAAATGTCTTGGAGAATACATCAGAAATCGATAAATTGAAATATTTGAATGATTATTGGCTGAGGAGGCAGCCAAGCTGAAGCATTTTTTCTTCCTCTACTCAAGCATCTCTTTTAAGTTGATTCTTTGCAGATTTCTTCTCTCACGGTTAGGTTTAAGAGTTAGGAGATGTTGTTAATAATTATGATATTAGTGAAAATGTGAAATGGTAAATACATTTGCAAACCAAAAATTGTTTGTCCCCCACCTGTGACTCAAAGTATAAAGAAAAATCTTTAAATAATTTAAACATTGAAAGAGAATTGTTACCTTTCAAATGTTTTCTTGCATCTTAATGACAACGAGTAATAAAAGAGAGGTTTTCGCTCCACGGTGTGTCATGGGCTCTTGCTCCACTGTGATATGGGCTCTGAACTAAGGTGATACTCGAACCCACGTCCACTGAATTGAAAATTCATCCAAAAGTTATCAAAATCGCTTTAGGTTTTGTCTGTGGATCGCTCGGATGACATTATTAACCATACCTATAAATTGTGTCCCTTTGGGGAAAATGTCTCTTGATGAATCCATATTAATGATTCTAAAGATCCAGTGCATATGACGTCACAAGCCCAAAACAGTCCCCTCACTGATATCAATGAAGAGCTGTCATTGGCTGAGAGTCGTGCGCAGCGCGTACACGCGTACACGTTTCCATTGTCTGACATCAAACCTGGCGGCCAATGCAAGTGTTCTATTCAACCCGAGGGTGTATCCGTTTCGAGGGATACCTATTGTAACAAAACACTCCAATCGGGATATCGATGATGTTTAAAGCTCCACTATAATCCAACCCATAGATAATTAACAACCTGGTGCTTAAATTGGATTGGGTTGTAATCCAGTTAATGCTGTACCTTTAAATCACTCAGCTGGGAATAGTTAAAGACAGGATACCAGACTTATAGGTTAAATTGCTGCAGCGTGTGTGACGTAGGCAAACTGAATTGTATACACGCGCTTTATTATGTATATTTTTTACGAATCATAGTTAGTTAAAGGTTATGTTTAGTATAACACTAAACATCCTGGGGAAAACAACTTCAAATAGAGCAAGAACGTATTCGGATAAAGGTAAACATGGTTCATCCCTGTGCTCAACAGTCGATACAACATTATGACGTAGAACAATGGATACTGCTAATGCATGCGTTTTAAGATGTTCTTCATTTAAGACAACGTACGATAAAAGTTGATTACGCAAAGTTGCCATAAGTTTTGACTTGTGTTAATAATCGGAATTCCATGGCAATCCCCCGCCGTCCATCTGTACTGATTTCTGACGATTTCTTTATAGTGGTCTGAACAAAAGGAAGAAGAAATCATTGTAATAGATGGACAGAAGCTGGGTTAGAAAGCATAAAATTCAATTTGTTTCCAAATAACGTTGTAATGACCAATAATTTGGCCGATAATTTGGCTCTGCGTCCAACCTGTCTCCCGAAGAATTCCTAACACGAAAACGACCATCCCTGCCACACAACCATGTCTGGTTTACCGTATTAACAACACGTGTACCAGATGAAATAATGGTATAATTTAAATCTAATATGCATCTTGAAGGTATCGCAAATACCCAAGTGATCAACGTAGCTTAAACCAAGTGCGTGCCTTTCCCACTTTAACTCCCAACTCTAGCAAAAGTCGGAACACACCGTGGAAAATACGTTATACAAGACTGGGTTTGCAGCGTTCCGTGTCATCCACCCACGTGCGAATGTAATCAGCGTGTTTTCCCGTGTAACTGCGACCGTCTGTGTGGCGATGGAGACGGCGGGCCAAGAGAGCAGAGCACGCGGACAGAAGCGGCTTGGCCGTAACCTTGAGCAAATCTCTTCGTAAAATGTCACCACAGTACCTCGCGTAATTAAGTGTTCTAAAGTGTTACGCGGTAGGGGACGACCATGAGCTGACGAGGGAGTTTTTTTGGCAACAACTCTGTTATAATGAAGGGTAGGATCTGAGGATTGAATAAGGAGTTCACTCGTTGACTAATCTACGTCTATATTCAAGTGCAAACTGTGGACGAAAAACACAATCTCTAAAACTTACACACAATCTGCCAACCAAATTATCAAACTAATCTGCCAACCAAATTATCAAACTGTCTTTTTAAAAATAATGGATGTCATCTCTTCGGATAGATGAGTATGTTTCAGTTCTCATGAAACTGTTGCATGACATCAAAAAGTGCTATTTAAATTTCCTCGGGATTTGCTCTCGTTTAAGAAAATAAAATTAAATGTGTGGATACCTTTCTGTTCTTGTCACAAAAAGAACCACTTAAAAAGTTGAATGTTTGTCAGAATACTCTTCAAAACCTAAACATTAAGCCATGTTTCATCAATTCTGAAGTGAACCGTCTTTTAAATATGCATAAACCAAGTAACGTCTGTGTTCTGTAAGTTCTTTGGCACGTCTGCCAAGGGTTGAATTTGAATCATGGAAATTTATCACTTCTACTCTTGAAAACTCGTCTGAACTTTTTTTCTTTCTTCCAAAAATGTTTGACCTCGAGGATGTACTTTGAACATACTGGTATCCTTGTACTTGGCTCTCCGAATGTAGCAATTCAAAAACCAGCAGCGTCAAGTGGTGGAACAGATGCTGTACGTTTTAATACCGCCTTGTAGTAAAGGCTATACATGATAACCCTTGTCCTTAACTGCCCAAAAATTCACATGGCGACTCCATGCCAATGAGCCTAACACATTGGACAGAAGGTTTCGTCGACTGAGATTCTCCTTTCCTAAGAGCGAGATTTTTCTCTTTGTTGCTAGATTTTTCAGGAGAAATTTTCTCATCCAAGAATTCTCATCGCTCTTTACCGGAAAGTCACCGACTATAATACTACGTCATAATTGACTTTCTTACTAGTATCAAGACCATAAACCAGAAGGCTACTTAGTCAAACCATTATCAGAGGGCCAGTTAACACTCAACTAGAATTACATGGTATTTTGGTTGGTAACCGTTCCCATTAAACAGACATGCTTTTCATGAAACTTGCCAAATTATTACGCGGTTCATGTAGGCCTATCGAATTCTCAGTGAATATGAATAATTTAGTATGTCAATGGCATTAATTTTTGTAAGTTATTAAATAAAACTTCATTATATTCTTTTGAAACGATTTAGTGTCCCTTTCCGGTCTGAGTTTAGACCCCCCCCCCTCGAAGAAGAAATAATTAATAGCAATAAGATTAAGATAAATAAATACGTAATAAATAAAACCGAATAAAACTGAATAAAATAAGATAAAATAAAATTAAATGAATATAATAAACAACAACAAAACAAATAAATAAATAACAAGCTATCCTATGACTAGTAGCAGGAGTAAGTTAGTTCAAAACTGTTTTCAACTCGTGATAACTGTTCCCTTTCTGCAAGCAAAATACTTTTGAATGTTGGTGTATGTTTGTGATCTTTAAAAAGACAAAAGGGTTTCAGTTGGTCAAATAACTATAACCAGTACCCAGCACGAGCCTTGCCAGCTGCAGGTGTGTAGTCTAAACACAATACTGCAATGTTTTTAACCCAAATTAAACCCAACTCGGTTTCCAATGTGCACTCCATGATGACATTTTCAAAGAAATTCTCCCCTAAATTGCGTATTGTATGAGTTCCTGCCATTCTTTTATACATACCCTTTAAAAGTAAAATCTGAAAATGCTAGTAAACACGACCGACCTTACTACAGAGATCGCGACAACAGATGTCAAAGGTATTTTAGAAGACGGAATATTGATAAGCATATAGTCTAATGAGTTAACCGTAAATATATCGTCAAGGTAGTTTTCTTGCTGTGCCCGCTCTTGGAGTGGACTTGTTCTTGGAGTCAGACGAAGGATTTTTCATTATCGTGCGGCTATTAAAATTCCATTATTTTTTTGTGGTATTTTCTTGTTCTTTTTTGGGGGGCGAGAGATGGTAGCTTTGTTTGGAGGTTTTCTTCGGGTTTCCATCTGTATTAACTCTTCGTTTCCGTCAGTGTTTGACTAAAGATAATGCTGGATTTTACTGTTGATTTGCTGATAATTTAGATGAAAGAAATCTATAAATATCTTGCATAATTCTGTTAACTCAGTCACCATTGATTCCCATGGTTACGTGGATTGCTCACTGGGTAAATCAGTGGACTGTGAGGAATGTGTATTCCAGAATCATTTCCGCATCAATCCTGTACTGTAAGCGATTATTCTGTGAAACGTTTCAAAGTGAAATTACCCATCATAACACAACACGCATATCAGTACCTCCACTGATTAAACTACAATATTCTTAGTCGGGCGTAAGATCTGTAATCGGGCAGTTTTTGAGTAGGCCCGTAGAGTTATCTTGACTTCTCTGCGTGGCTACAAACCTTGATATATTAAGCCCAATCAAATATTCTCACCAATTGCATTTATTGGGACTGTGGGTTATACTAGGGCTCTCTTCAGTTGTAAAACCAGGGGAGACACAACTTGTTTTATCCCAGCGATCTTAAACCCTGCCCTGCCATATCCCAAAGGCGCAGGGCAATTTCCGCGATGTCATTAGGGTGAGCTCCCCCGGGGAAAGTTGTTTCCTTACTATGAGAACCTAAATCTTAAAGGTGCATTCTATAGAATACTTTAAAGGGGTTCGATTGATATTGTAATCTGAAGTTTATTGACACACAATTTTTGAAATTTCCACCAATTCTGAAGTGCTGTAAAACCAAACATGGCGACTGATTAGCTGTAAAGTCCGGTGATTGGTGAGGTTCATATCACGTGATTCCATATTGGAATAGATAAACGTACTGCAATTCTCATTGTCATCATGTGGCTTGGATTTTCATGTTGGATTTTCATGTCACGTGGTTGTATTGTGGAGGTAACAAATACAAACTTACAAACCTGTTTGGTATTATTATGAGGTCTAACGAAGTTAGTGTTAACCAGTTCGTCCATCTCGATAAGCATTAGCTGAGGACGATCACTTACAAAACTTCAGTGAAGATCCCAAACTTATTAGTTTACGTCATCGTGATGACGTCATAGTGATGACGTCATAGTCGTTATCTGTGTAACATGTGTGTCTTGGTCATTTTTTCTAATGACTTGAGAGTCAGTTTCATCGGGTCTGTTAATCCTCAAGTATTATCAGCTTAAGACGTATTAACACTTAAATCTTGGGAGTTATTAGAAACTGTACACAGGAACAAACATTGGAAAGTTTCACTCTAGTTTTTTGTTAAGAGAAACTTGTGACTCTGTAAGTTTCCAATTTAATGTTTCTCTTCGGTCCGTTTGAACCAAGTCATGCATTCGTGTAGTCTATTGCTTGCAATATGATAATGTACAAAGTAAAATGACATTTAATACTAGACGAACTGCAGCTAAGATTCGAGAAGGCATTGATCAATGCAGCTGCACACACTACTGGAAACAAACATTTTACTGAAGAGGCCGAATTTCAGAGACGGGTTTGTATTTTGGACAGTTTGTTTTTATGCCGTGTCTGACTTGTGGCTGAGGCTACAGCTACAGCTGTGGCTAAGGGTGTTGCGTAGGCATTAAATGCTTCAACACATAATCACGTGATGATGAAACCTTAGCCGCCAGTTCGGACGCGGGCTTAAATTTGAAGTCAACTTGGTCTAATTTGGTCCCTTTTAAAACTAGTTCCTTGACTTACTAAAGAGGTTCATGTCCTACTTTTGCGCACATATTGTGACTCACCTACTACAGTATACCTGTCTATCTTTCAGCGGCCATTATGCATGGTGCTTTTATCTTAGGTTGCCATAGTAAGGTCTAGTACCCTACCCTCGGAAACAGACTCCTATTATGATAACAGCAACATCACAGTCTGGCTTGTATCAGCCAGGTTGCTAAATGACAAAAGCAACATTGCCAAGTCACGTTGTACCACGCACAAGAAACAAGTTTACACGAAGTTTCCATGTGTCTTTCTTCTTGTGACGGTGATTCGAATATACCCAGCTGTCCACCAACTGTAAACGTTTCATCTCGCCCAAAAGGGGTGTTCATCAAGTGTTTGTTTCAATGTTATCGAGTTGTTTAACAACTATGTGACTCTAGGTAAGATAGCGTCTGGCTGGCATTGTCTAAATGTGACGTCGTTGATTATTGTGACGCATACACTCTTGCTAATATCGGCTCAGTGAATTCAGATTTAAAAGTAAGTTATTGACGTCTTTGGATTTGTGAAGCAAATTTGTTATTTTTAGGGTAAATGGATCATTTTTTAGCCTACTTTCTGCCTCTAATTTATCCAGATTAGCCCTCATCCTTCCCTGATGATTCGTATCAACCCATAACCATGTTTATCTTACCCCAGGCTAAAAAACAGATAAAGTGTATGAACTTTGACACCAATAGCTTTTTTTATATCTAGGTGATGAAAGCTCTTATAACTTACACTGAAAGTCTTAACCACGAGTATGTACCTGTCCCACTCTAGATAACACAAAAATATGGGGAAGATAGTCATCTTGGACTTGACTGAATTCAGTGTGTGTTGAGTACCGTCAGAAGTGTCCACTTTACTTGCTCTGGCCTTCCTGTGCTCTAGGGCGATGACTGTACACTACCTTCAGCGTTTGTGCAAACACGAGATAAAAGAAGTTTTTAATGAACAGGGGGGCCTTAACTCCATGGGCCCTCGAGGGGGTTCAACCCCGTCTGGGGGCCCGGGGCTTTGGGGGGACCTGTACGCTCGCTGATCCCACTCTAGTCAGGTGTCTCCGTGTGGTCTGGGGTTTATACAATAACAGCTTAGTCAGTTTTATTGGCTTGGACAACTGTACTGGAGCTGAGAGGTGTTTGACTGAGACACTGAGGAGGCTCTCTGACTCCATGTTTCTTGTTTCCAGTCCTACTAACTGGATAATATTTGATTATAGACTGTTTGGGATTAACTTTGATTTTTAATTACAGGTGCATTTATGATATAACTGGAGTCTAAAACGGAAGATCTGACATTTGAGAGACCTGACCTCTTTGTGATTGGTGTGTGTGGGGGTACAAGTAGTGTATTATTTTGAATCACAATGCAGTGTGGTAAAGTAATTTTCGAGTATTTCTTGGCGAATCTAATTGCTTGATGAAATAAAGGGTATTGGTACTTTTCAGCACGGTCAGAAGCGATCTGACAAGAGTGTCAAGGGAAGAGGTCAAGTTTGCGAGAAGCTGGCCAAATTTCCCTTTAAATTTTGGGGAATGTCTGAAAAGAATAGCAACGTTAGGAGCATCTTCTTTTAAAAATTGTCTTAGATCTTTGCTTGGACTGATGGATCTGGATCCAGCAGCCAAGCAGCAGATGTTGAACTGTGGCCCCTAACCCTACAGAGAACCCCCCCCCCCCCCCCCACTGGACAATCGGCTGGACAACCCAGGTTATCTTTATAATCTCTATCACATGTCCAACCAAACCTACTTGGTTTAATTAAACTCTACGTGTGCTCAAGACACTGATTTAATGTCACCATCTTAGATACAACAAAAAAATGACATGCCGGCTTCTTCCTTGATGAGCATTGCCTCACCGCCCCGCAAAATGTCCTGAAATCTGTCTTCTTGGGTTGTCCCCCTAGCTGCGCCCTACTGCTTGGTACGGGCTGTGTTTAAGAATACCCCAGCCTGCCGTACCAGTAGAGATAGCGGCTTTTTGCCGATACCCTGTGGTTTAACTATGAAAACAATATGTGGAGGCTTTTTCACGGTCGCTTTAGGCTGGAATTATTGGTGATTCAAACAGAGGGGATGGAATGTAGCTTGGATATGACATGTGGGATGAGGACTTGTATCTTGTAAGGTTAGCGCATCTTCGGGTATGGTTCTTGTCTTGGAGGAATGGCGGGGAGTTGTACACATGTGAAGGTCATACCCGAAAGGTCATAATGTGTAGAGAGTGTCATCATGGCGTCTTGGTAGACCTCGGTTGGTTCTTGGTAGACTTTGGTTGGTTCTTGTTCTGTATATGAAGAGGCCATCGGCAGTCTCTGTCCCATCTTTGTTTCGGCCTCGTGAAATTTTACCTTGCTTTGCAGACATCAGCAAACAAAAATTCCAAGTGAGTTCATAAATTCTGTATCAAAATTGTCTTGAGTTTTGTGAACCTCGGGTAACAAATGATGTGTTGCTTCATTACATGTTACAAACCCATCAATAGAAACAAAACACTCATATCCAGGCATGGAATCATGGATTACTATAAGTTGAGGCCAACGACTTCAAATCTTGATATAGCGATAGCATTCATAGTTCCGTCAGTTCATGCGTTTTGTGATGAATCGCTATAGGAACCCAACGCCACGGAACACATGTTCCACACGTTGAGGAAGCGTTTCATCACAGACCGTGGTATTAGCGGCTGGTAAGAGAGACTAATCTACTGACATGGTTCACCTAACGGAAGCTTAAGGTTTTCCGTTTGAATCGGAACCCAAAAAGCCGCACCGAAGATTGTGAAAGATCCTCTTGTAACTCCCAGAAGTCATTGGGGTTTTTGATTGATGGGGAACTGGCTGGTGTAGCGGCACTGAGGTCGTTTTGGCTTCTTACCAACTTAGATTTGTTTCTCTCTATGGCCGAAATGCTACCTGAATCATGGTGTTGCTATTGGTCGTATTCCTTGTATGCTTCACTGGTAAATGTAGTGGTAATCATCATATCGTAAACAGAGACCAGACTATTATGGCCCTTTCAACCTCGGTTTGGGTACATTTTGTTTGGAATGGAAGATTATTTTATGACTGCTGATGAAGTTTACAGATCAAACTTTACCGCAAGTAGTTCACCCTGTTTTGGAATTGTAGGAAACAAACAGCCGCAGAATTCCAACTAAAGGGATAGGGGCCTACGACTGTTTGAGGCTTATCAGCTGAAAGTGTTCACAAACAATGATGACCTTTTTGACTAGTTGTGTGTTACCGCAAAAACCCGATGTTGGTTATAATTCGTAGAAAGCGTCACATTTGTAGAAAGCGTCACATGATTGTGTGTCATAATGTTGCACTTTTGTGTTTCCGGACTTTTAATTGCTAGCCGTTTAATTTTAGAACCTTTTTCTAAAATCTTGTATTTGAATTTGTCCTCTGCGATGCAAATAACTTGACCTGTTTGAAACAAAGTAGGTTTAAATTTTTCCCATTGTTGTTTGTTTACAGTTCTGAGAAAGTCCCTCTTGATTTTCTGACCTACAAACAATACAGAATCAAAACAGAGTGGTTACTTTGTCTTTAAGTCAATCACATTTAATACACCGAGGAAGGTAAAAACCACCAGATCCTGAGCTATTACTTGGCCGTCTACTCAACCGTCTTAGACCCAACCATTATTCTCCATCCTCTCGCCTGATTACCTCCTCGACACGTAACCTCATTTCACACTCGATTTGCCATCTCAAGGTTCCAATGGGAACCCCACCACAAAAATTCACCTCAGGTGTATTTGGGGGTAGATTAAGAAGTTTGCAAACTTCTCTTAGAACAAATTACAGCTGTGAGTCGTTCAGACAGAGAGATGAAAATAGGAAACAGTCCATGAAACAGGCAAGGTTTGGGGGTCTAGTTGTTTGTATTCTTTGCTACGCTGTTTAATTGGCTTTTTTGTAACCCTTTGGGTTTATTTTTTCAATTCTTTGATTTATTTTTCGTTTACCAGATTAAATCATCATCCATGTTATTAAATGAGTAGACAACAGAAATGTGGAGCATGTACACATTGCGTCTCTGTAAACCAATGTAACAAAATAGATTACACAGAAGTACAAATAAAACTAAATATTGCTGATGTATAAAGTAATGAAACCGTGAAGTAATGAATGGGAAGTTTTACGTCAACTGTTATTCGAACCAAATGTACTGATTTACGCTGAACCTAGCGTTACTTAGTGATCGTCATTCCTAAGTCAATTTGATATTTTGTCCCCTTCAGGTTTTTTCTATCGCAGCGGAGTGACGGTTAAAATCTCGTCTGTTTTTCCTCGCGCCCACTCGAGACCATCCATTACGGGTGGACACGCTCTCGCTCTCTCTGCTTCACGATTCACGGTGCATTTACCGGCTAAACACGCTCTCGAAATGCTTAGGAAGCGACGAACAAAACCCCGAAGCACCAAGACAGCAACAATATGCCTCGAGATTAATGGCCGGTGTGGAGTGGAATTTCCCGTAAGATAGAGATTTTTTCCCCCTCTCTCTTGGATTGGAAAGGATTTTTTGTCAGTCGACAAGTTTACGGAGAGCTTTTTTTGTCAGAGTTTTGGAGGGAAAAGGGAATGAAAAATTGATGGTTGTGAGTCGGACAGCTTCAAGTGGACTTTAAGCTAATGGTCTTTCTACAGTGGGGAGCGTGGATATAACTGGGCAAATGTTTTTGGAAGAGTAAACTTTTTTTTAGGATAAAATTTTGCACTTTAATCCTTCTTAGGACATAGTTGCAAAGATGGAAACCTAATGTTTGTGACGTTTCATGAAAATCAAAATGGCCGTCATTTAAAAAATAGCTTAGCACAACAAAATTATGCTAAGCAGAGTGAGGTTACCAGCCAAGAAACAATGTTTCATGTACCATACATGACTGATATCCTGCTCATTTGCGCTTAGCAGAAAACTTGTTCAGCGATAAATTGGGACCTGATGATGGGGTCGCATTAGTAAAGAATCACTTTCAATGTGACGTCATAATTTTATTAATTGACCTCAAATGTTGACCTCTGTGTCCAACCTCTGTAGCCACTTGGGCTAATCAGACCCTCCCTCAAAATCTGGTTTTCCTTTTTAATTTGTTTTATGGAAAGTTACCAATCACAAGGCCGTAAAAACAGGCGACTCAATCTGTGATGGCTAAAAACTGGGAAAGGGGATACAAAAATAGAGGAAATCAAAAAGTAGAAATATAATTATTGATATTGCGTTTGAAATGGGACAGGTTATTAGAGGCAGGGAAGGAGGACACAGGTAGTGAATTCCAAAGTAAGGCAGTATGAGGGAAGAAGCTTGAATGAGTACCGCTGAGTAGTCCTTGTTCTTTACTGCAAGCAGCAGCATCATGACATGCACTGCGACTTTAAGATGATACTTGTCTTTGACGAGATCCCTGGAGGCAATTTATCGACAGACTATTTTAGAGTTTGTCTTTCCCTCAATAACTACTGGAGTATACCTGCATGACCACTTAAACCCTAAAGAGCCATTCACGGTGCTAGTTGTATGTCAAGTCAAACCTGTCAAGTGTGTTTCCACGAGCACTTAAACTGGCCGTGATACTACCACTTTATCCTACCGTGTTTCCTCTGTATTGTACGGCCTCTTCATCCGGTCGCCGCCCGCTCGCGAAGGAGCTTAGTTCTTAAAATAAAACCCACTTAAAATAGCTATTTATTTCCGAAGCTGGCTTTTGTGCGACGTTTATTCTAAATTTTCTGTTTGATGTGCGGCAAATTTGTAGACAGGTTCAATTCCAGTTATCGAAAAAGCCTACATCACTAGCTACAAATCATTTTGTCAAAATAAAACTAAATATGTTTGTCTTATAAAAACTGTACTTGGTCGACATTGAACTTATTTCGCTATTGCAAATTTCTAAACTCAAAAGGGAATAATTTTGACAATCTATGATAAAGAGACACTCCTACTCTATAATCTGCAAGCCCCGCCTCCCCCTTCTCGTTCAAATCTAGATTCCAATCCATCATGGCTTTTAGCCAAATTCGAATTAGACATAAAATACACTTAAATATGGTCCGGTTGTAATACAGTTAAGAGCTTAGTCAATAACAATCAATTAGGAAACAAGGAGAATGCACGGAGAAAGTGACGACAAAATGTCCCCCGCTGTAACCACACGTGGATTTCTATTTAAAGTAGGTTTGTGGGGCGCCGCAGTGCGAGGTTCGCATCGTCTTGAGACGTCTGCTTGACAAAAAAGGGCGTCTATCTTCCTTCTTCCCTCCAGAGAAAACCCATTGTTCCTCTACGTTGAAATATTTTATTATCTGTTCATTCTTGAGGTCTACATTTAAAAGTGGCTCCTTCACCTCGACATTTAGAAATCGTCCGCTCGTCGACAGAACCGAAATATTCTCTTTGCAATTCCGTGCGTTGACGACGGAATGGTGTTTTTTAATTTGCGATGTCTGTTGCAACACCTAGTTCTTCGGGGAGTTTGGGATGGGGGTGGGTGGGGATTGGAAGATCCACTGGCCTTTAATAAACTCGCGTGAAATCGGCGTTTTCTCGTGGGCATTGCTAATCGAAGTACCCTGGATGACTTAACCAACTAGATATGAGTTTTAATTGCAATGTCCAACCTATAAGGAACAGCTGTGTATTTTCGCTGACGCAGGGCGCTGCATCTGAGATGTGAGCAAAATTCACTACAGATGTTACTATCAATCTGTGCTATCAATCCTCTATGATGTAAAAAGAGGGTCATGATTATATGGGTGTGAGGTTTTGGGTGTAAGGACTGTCATATTTATCCCACAATCAACCGATGACATATGCCATGAATTGTCGACCAACCTGCCCCGCCTTCTCCCAGATCTGTTGAGGCTGGCCTGAGGGCATAAGGGTTCATGTCTTTGTAGTTCAAACGTTCGGGAGTTACTCGAGGATATCGTCTTGGCTTATTGTGAAGAGGAAAATTATCTCAGAAACTCACTAAGCAAAGTCAACATAGTAAGAGTGGCCATGTTTTCCTGGATGGAAATCCTTTGTGACAGTCCACCGAGGTTCAAGTGGGTTGGGAGGGGGAAGAGTTGGTATGTGGATGTGGCAATTGGTGCTCTATAATGTGGCATGGTAACCCCCCCCCTCCTGTTGTGTCTTCAAGGTGTTCTGGGAATCACATAATTTTAGGGGGGGGGGTTACTTCAGTACAAGAGGAAAAGAGTGTTATGGGAACATTTTGGGAGGGGACACACCCTCTGAAACATAGCAGGCATGGTAAGGAGCTGGAGTCAGGTAGCTTGGTTCGCGCTTTCCAATTCGTCACTTAATTTGTATCAAGCCATCACTGCGACCAGCAGACTTTACACGTACGTATAGCCAAGACTTGGCATCACTACACAACCGCAGACTGTAATAAAATTATGTCATACTTCCATTCACTGGCGAGACTCCCTTCTAAGCACTATTAACGCATCCCATGGCGAGGGTGTAGAGAGAAATTAAGAGAGGATTTAATGCGGCCAGTCACGATTTACATTGATGTTTGAACCTTGAGTTTTTTTCCTCCAATAAGAAGATTCAGTACGACTCGTTAATTGCAGCTGACTCGAAATGAGGGTTCGTAGCGGGGGGTGGGGCGAATTGGGACCGCAAGACCTACTTTAATCACACACCACATCAGACGAACCAATCTAAATTAAGATTGAGCAGTGATGTTGTCTTGTTGTGTTATTTTAAGGCTTGGTTGGTGTGTAGACGTGTGTGGTTTGGTGTGGTTGGAAATGTGTATATAGACCAGGCTAGATTTCAGATAGTTGTAGGTTAAGATGTCATGAGTGTTGAGTTTTTTTTAAATCAAGTTGTCGAGTTGTTAATTTGCGAGGTCGACCTGATGTACCATTGAATTAAACGATGGTTGATGGTCCAAGCATGGTTATAAAGTAGCACCCATGACCTTAATTTTGTTAACATGGAGATTTAAAGGCGGTTAATGTTTGGTGGAATTTGGACCGTGGAGGAGAGTGTTTCCTTTATGGTTGGATAGAGCAAGAGAGACGGCGTTTAAGGTTAGACCCTTTGTCTGACCACAAAAAACACACTTATTCGTCATCTGCTTCTGACCTTGTTGTTTCCCTTCTTGGGTTTCCCATCTTGGGTTTCCCATCTTGGATGTCTAGAGGTGCATCCTCCACGGTTGCAAGACAGCGACAATTACCCCCCCCCCCTCAACAAGTAGTAAAAACATAAATTTACTGGAGAGAATAGTATAACCCAAAATGATCTTATCGTTTTGTTCATCTTGACGTCTTTTAGAACTTATTATAATATTTGATGGGGTTGTAGATTACTTCAGTCTGTCCATGCGAATAGGGGAAAGACCTATACAAAGTAACTATGTACAAAGATCTAAAGTACTGATTGTCACAAAGTGTGGAGGTAGAGCTAGAGTCAACCACCGGGCCTGGCTTGATTATGATCGGGGGAGAGGGGGGGGGGGGGGCAAACCCCGTTGTGGTCCCCCACCCGCCACTTCAAATTTCCCGCTCTCGTCTCGATATCTCATGACCCATTGCAAAGGAGGTCAAATTCAGCATTTACTCTTAAAGGGACAATACAGATTGGTTCCTGAAAAAACAGGCCATTCCCAAGATGTATAAATATGGCATTATACATAAGGCAAACTTGAGAAAGTTTGGTCAACAACGAAGTAAGCACCCATACAATGTGTTTCTTAAATTAATTCATTCGCGTGTTCGTTTATTAACTGCTTTCTTTTGTTTTGTTTTGTTTTTATTTTAGTTGAGCAGCGTATTTTCCTACAAACTGCAAACAAATGAGAGGGTCTCCTCAGAATGTGTTATTTGGAAATGTTCTTTGTTTCTACTCTCTAACCGGTACTGCCCCTTTAACTTCTTGTAGTCTGAGTTCACTGGGAGGGGTACATAATCTAGACAGGTCGGGCAAGGGGGCAAGGGGAAGTATTGGAATTTTCCACTTGATAGACGCTGTACAGAACCTTATGTATGACGTCGTCACCCCCCCCCCCTCACCCAAGAGCCAAACTATGATGGGGGACCCAAATCAAATTATCACAGTATAACCAGTGTTAATGTAGATTACTAATGCGTACTGACTGTGAGCTGACTAAGATAAGTCTACGCTACTTAAAGACTACAGGTTGAGTTTGTCACAGTTTGGGGGTAAAGGATAAATCTTTAGCCTGAGTCATGTAACTATGGTAACGAGTAGATACAAGAAACAATACTTCAGGACTGTCAAGTTAATTCTTCTTTTAGAGCGAGAGCTAAGTTGAATTTCTTTTTCCGAAACTGGCTGTCGAGTATTTGGTGTAAGTTTGCTGAATAAGGCATTTTGTGCCGGTTTTCAAAGTTCTGCCAAGAATACTTGATAGACATAATAGTTTCTTACATTGTTGAAGTAGTCTGCATTTTGATTGAGTGTACCATGATGGATGGGCAGACATTCACATTAATGTAATCAAACCAAGGGTTGACGGAATAGTCTGGCTCCTTTTCCATACGTTTAGAATTAATATTCACACTTGCTATGTGCATACGCAGAACCAGACAAGATGTTAACCGAGTCGTAAAAATCTAGGTGAACAGTCATTTCTAATTCCACTTTCAATTTCTCAAGACTCGGGTTCCATGATTGATGATAGATGCAGGTGAAACCAATGTTCTCTGGATTTATATTTTTATTCTGGGTTGACCTTCGACCCACGGACACTTTGCCGCGACTGGGAAGTCTCACATGCCCAACAAATCGTGCTCAATCAGGGCGACTCCGTATATCGTTTGTCTTCACCTGTCTATCTTTTGCTGTCCATTTTTTTTTCTACATCTAACTCAGAGTGAGGAGGAAGGAGTAAACACGATCTGTTGCTGCTAAGCTTGTTTTCTTTGTAAAGCAATTTCTGGTTTGTGGGCTTTGTCTGTCTGTCAACGATGTCTTGTTATTGTTAGTACTTTTTGAAATACAAATATTTAGTGACGACAAAACGTTAGACGATAGTGACGGTTGTCAAACGTCACACATTTTGTTTGCTTTTAAACAAAATGAAAATTGTGATATAGTTTTGAATAAGTCATCGAGAATCCCAACCATTATTTGTCGGTTTGTGCTTCTTTTTCCCTCTGGTTTCTGATTTTTTTTTCTTCTTCAAAGAGTCCATTAAATCGCGTCCAATCTGACCGCGAATCAGTAAACACTCCATCGTTACAGGGCCAGCTGCCGGGGCGAGTTGCGGCACCGTAGATCGCCTTGACTGCCTACCGGTCTATCGTCCCTTGCGGCCCGCCACATCACGGCATCGCAGTACCAATGGCTCCCGTGCGACTAATAAGTCGATTCTAGCTCGATTAACTTGAGCAACTCTCGCTACAACATAAAGAACACTTAAAGGAACGGTATACGAAAATAAACCGTCCGTAAGAAAATGCACCTCTCTCCTTTAGCAGAGTAAAGGACGATCCTTAGAAAATTTCTGCCAATTTTATTCTATCATTGTCGAGAAAAAACTGCAACAAAATCATCGAGATCACTTTCTTTGTCTTCACGCTCATTTTAAAATGGAATGATAATCCTAACTGATTGTTCAATATATTATTTAGAATTTGTATTGTCAGAAAAAGGGTATTTTGTGGTGAATTTTGGGTTTATTCGTGACAGAATATTGAGTGAATTGTTTGTCATTTATGTCATGTTTTACGGAGATCTAAATATCTCGGCTATTTAACTAGTGATTAGTTCCTTTAAGCTTACCATTCACAAGCCTTATTTTGTCGGTAGGGGATAAGGTTTGAGATTTATACGGTTTCACAAAGCAATTCTTGTGATTTTGATGTGGTCGTAAATTGTTGATATATGTTTAAAGTTCTGCCGTGCGACATGGAGATTGTGCACAGTTTAATGCAAGGTTGTATTAACTCTTGTGGAATTCTGTTTTCGGATTGAGTTTACGACTGTGTTTTCATTAAGGTAATTGATTATTGAGGTTGTTTCTTATTAATGAACGCATTTTTCTCGTCACGTGATCGTTGACAAAGCAGTTCGAATAACTAAAAATCACATTATACGTCTGAGTAACTTGCTGCCTTTTGTATGAGTAAATGAATAGCGATCAAACTACATTGGCGATTATACAATTCATTTAGAATATATATAGGCTTATTCTTAAATCTTGTTTTTTGGGTTGACAAATTTGACGATTCCAACTTGGGCGAAAATGACTGGTTAGGTAGAGTGAACGTGTATCACTTTGAAGCCAAAATAGACAACAAAATCACAATAAAGAAGGCATGTATTTCAAATCACTGTTTTAAACTGTGTATGAACTTTGCAAAATAGAGCAGATTAGACACCATGCACTTACTGATATACACACCACGTATTCCCACGAGGTACTTGTACTTTTCCATTTTTTTTTGAAATACTTTGGAAAATGATTTCCATGTTTTAAATAGATTATCCCACCCGAAGAAAATACATCAAACTCTTTAACATTTACCTAAGCTATACTTTGATAAGGAATGCCATGTGTGCATGGACAAACTTTTACGTTTACTTTATGAACTAAAGACATCTGAAGAATGAATTTACTTCAGTGGGTGAAGTTATTTTATTTCTTGCTAATTTTAAAGGCACCGCCGTGGTAAGACTTCAATCTTGTCTTCCATTCACTCGTCTGCTACATATCTACTGCACCTTTAAGAGTAGGGTTTTGAAATATGTTAAATACAAATATTTCAAGAAAAAAAATCTTAAACTTTGTCAAATTATGACTTAGAAATCCAATATTTTAGTTTTCAATCTTAGAATTGTTTCTCAGAAAAATTTGGCTACATGGAACTTCAAAAATATATCAGCTCTGTTTACTTGTAACGCAGCGTGAGTCATGGTTCTGAGTGGGTGAAAATGTGTTGTTTTTCCTTGTGAGGGGAAAGGGCTATGGGGGCACACAACCAACCTTGCTCATCAATGACGTCATAACAGTGTCTTCTTCGTGACCGGGTCACCGGAAGTGGATGGATATAAGAGGCGTCGAACGTCTTGGTGGAAGCACACGTACACGGTAGTGATAAAAACGGACATGTCGGTCGTGTGGTGCTCTGTCGCAGTGGATGCGAATAGCTATACAAAACGCCCTTCAAACCTAATGGGGAAATAGTGTCAGGCAGTCTGTATTTTTAAATGAGCGTTGTGGTGTGTTGTTTAGGTTTAATCATGTTAAGATGATGTAGCTAGAATTATGCGGTAAACCATACGCAATGTGACTATTACTGATTCTATGTTGGATCCAAGAAGTTTAAAGGAACATTACAGAATCGGTTTTTGCTAACAAAACAGTTTGCTGGCAGTGTAAGCACTTTATGTAATCCACCTTATACATAAACTGACAAACCTGTAGAAGTTTGAGATTGATTCGGCCATCTGGGTCACGAGAAAACTGAAAAACCTATTACACATTTGCATGAAATCATATAGATTCAACAAATGAATAAAACACTCACTGAGCGATAAACTCCAATCGGAAAATTAGTTTATTCATTTCTCATCAAATATGGCATTTCAGACAGAAATATTTCAAGGGATGTTTTCTACTATCATCATCATTAGACCGTGTAAGTTTTATGTAAATCTGTGATCAAAAGGTATATTTTACAAGTTTTTTTCTCACCAATTCTGTAATGTTCTTTTAAGTATGGAAGAGTTTCTCCTAGTGATTAAGCCAAGATGGTTTTACTGCTATTTTATGATGGAATATATCGCACATTGAAACAGCAACCTTTGCATTTTGGCTGAGCAAATCAATGTCACCACAGCAAAATATTATAAGAATCTAAAACCATCGAAATAAGATTCTAGAAATATTCCCACGGTGGAAGTATGCAGGGAACATTAGCACAGTCACAAATCACGTGCACATGTAATGTTAGAACCCAATCATAGTATTTTGTTTGATATTATTTTTCAAGAGCACAAATTTCAACTTTGTGTAAATCAGTTTCTGCCAAGTTTGGTACAGACTTGTATGCTGCCCTTAAATTCCATCAATGATACCTTTCTCTATGTGATGATACACATGGCACTATATAGGGTTAATACCCAATGTTTGTTGACAATCATGTTTTGAAGAGTTTTCGGTGTTTTTTTACACAATGTTGGGTTTAATTCTGGTTATAAGAAAGGTGATCTATTTTTCTAAGTTTTAATAACAACTTGGGCTTCAGAGAATACTCTGCTAAAGTCGAAACGTCAAGCCATGACCACATTTTGCAAAATGAGACTTATGAAATGATTATAGATATGATTATTAGTATTTTATTGATTATATACCTTGGTGTTTTAAGAGCTGGGCTTGATATCATCATGTAGTGACTACATTCAGCTAAGGTTTGATTATAGAAAGTAGCATGTTGATCTTCAGGATGTCCTTATTGGCTGCCTCCAGGAAATGCCTGTCTTCTGCATTCATACTGATCTCTGATTTTAAAAAAACTGCACAATCGACGTAATGTCTTCGTCTTACTGGAACATCAGACTCTCTTTGAGAATCTAAGTATCATGGTTTTGTAGCGAGAACCTGAAGACGACCCAGAGCATACTGAATGAAACGTCGAGTTGTTAGACCGTGTAAACTTTGTTTACAAAAGAGTGACTTTATACATTCCAGGGCATTTTCTGGCAGGCAAGATACTACACTGGTCATGAGAAATTTTACATTTTGAGTCATAATTTCCACATAAATTCAAGAATTATAAAAATAACGGATGAACAAATTTTGAGATGTGCCCTCATTCTTCATATCAAAAGTTAATAAAAATCAGACAGTGCAATCTCCATAAAATATAAGATTTTATTGTTTCTATCCATTCAGCAGTTTACAAAATGTGCCTGCATGAAGTCCAGGCTCTGTGGCTCTTTTTTGTAAAACATGTGATGTCACAGGTCACATGATCTATACCCCGGTCCTTTTCGGAATACCCACAGCTCATTAGAGATATTTCATGTATCTACTCAGTGTTAACATAAACCTTATACCAGATCTTCACTAGGCCTAATGTTTTTTTTTATCAATGATTAATACCGCTGTTGTTAATACAATATCAAACCACCTTTCCACTCCCTGGTGATCTAAATAATTGAGCAGCCATGTTTGTTTTTTTCTTCCACGGCAACTCTTTAACCAAACTGAGGCTGAAAGGAGGAATGATTCTGGCTCCCGTCTATAGAATTGCAATTAGCGCTTAATTGTGATTTTGTCTTCAGTAAACTTGACCAAAAATTGAACACGGCTTGACTTAATTTTTGTAGGGCTTGCAAGTTTTGTAATTCATTCTGTCTGCATTGTTATCTTTACTCGGTGGAAAGTAAATCACGTACTTTCTCGCATTTAACTCTCAAGCACTAAGAAAAATTTCAAATCCTTTCTCCACCAATGTTAGATGTCTACCCTGAGTCAACAATGAAAGAATAAGAAAAAATAAGAAAATCGTACATCACTTAAAGAAAACAGGAATATTTTGCATTTTCAAAGTCTTGGATAACTTCAGTCCGTTCACATTTATGGACCGCAGCTGCGAGATTACAATCGATAAATATAGAATCTTGTTCCACTTTTTTCTCTGTTTCATGGTGGCGGGGAGCTGCCCATGTTCTCAAACGTGCAGATTCCAACGCCGCGGTCGGCACACCGGGGGAGGGAGTAGCGAGCGTAAACTGACCTCCTCTACAGCCCGTATCAAACGTCAGCGGCCCCGTGGGCCGGGATGGTTGGGGCTGGTGGTTTACATGGAGGTTACGCTAGGCTCTCTGTGAAACTGGAGATACCAGGTTTTGTCTGTGTGTGTGATTGGTTTAGGCAGGTGGACCCTAGGTGGGGGTATGTGCCGGTAAACAAAATCCATGATCTGCTGAAGTGGAACTTTTTCTTCTCTCTCAAATAGATTTATTTATGTTAAACCGTACAACGGCATTATTAAAGGCTGGAGCTAGCTTTCAGTAAGCATTTTATTTCCACATAGCCTGTCACTCATACGATTCTAATTAATGTTGTATCCAACCTTTCAATTAGTTCCCAGTGACAACTTTCCAGCCGAACTTTACCGTGATTTTTCCCCCTCATAATCAGCAGGAATATGTATGTGACATCACCCCCACCGATAAGCATGTAGCTGTACCTAGTGAGCTTTTTTTCCCCCATTGACCTGTCATCATAGCTTGTCATCCAGACTACATGTCATCATAGCTTGTCATCCAGACTACATGTCACTTTCATGGCTGTTTGTCGACTTTCACCCAACAGCTGGTTTCAGCTGCTTACTTTGTATTTTTCATTTTTTCCCTTTCTACTGAGAAGGCAGCGACCGTGACGGCGAAAAGACCTTACTGTTAGATATCTGCCTTTCTTGTCTGTGCAAAGGTTGGTTATTATCATATTGGCAGATTCTTTGCAAACTTTGTCTCTGAAGATGATTGGTTAACTCACATGCTCCCCGAAGATGATTGGTTAACTCTCGTTCTCTTTGAAGATGATTGGTTAAACTGTGTCTTAAAACTTTTGCAATTATTAATGAAATCTGACTCAGTATTGAATTCAAATATTGTCCGAATCTCTCTCAGAATCTCTCTCAGAATTGACGTAAAGACCAAGGTTTGGATATCTGCGACTCAAAAATGATTTTTCAATACCTAAGTTATTAACATTTTTAATGAATTAGTTGACAGTTTATGGATCAGGAAACTGATGCCGTCTACTACCACAATCCATGTCATAATACGTCTGTTGTCTATTTTATGAAATATAAGAGTAATGTTTTTTCAAACAGAAAATGAAACACATGAACTGGTTACTTAGTCTTTGTAATCAATTATAAGATTTGCAATCGGGGTAAATTGTTACTCAGTATAATGTCAACAAGGATTCTTGTGATAACAAAATTCTTTTTGAAATTAAACAACATGCCAGCTATGACAATTATTTCATGAAACTCTGGTTGTATTAGGACAACAGATGGCGCTATGTCTGTCGTAAAGAGACACTTTTGCTACGAGCTTGACACTGTTGCCTGGTAGATGGCGCTGTTGCTAAAGAACGGTGTATGAAGATTTTCTTCGATGAGTTTATTTTTGACATCAGTTCTCGTAGGTTCCGATCAGCATAACATTGGTGATGTGTTGGGATTGAACGCTGGTGTACGTTTGTAGATGAGTGTTGTCTTTGTTACTGGTGTTGCAAACTGCTGCTGCTGGTGTTGCAAACTGCTGCTGCTAGTGTTGCAAACTGCTGCTGCTGGTGTTGCAAACTGCTGCTGCTGGTGTTGCAAACTGCTGCTGTTGATGTTACAAACTGCTGCTGCTGATGTTGTAAACTGCTGCTGGTGGTGTTACAAATGCTGTTGCTGATGTTACAATCTGCTGCTGTTGATGTTGCAAACTGCTGCTGTTGACGTTGCAATCTGCTGATGTTGATGTTGCAATCTGCTGCTGTTGATGTTGCTGTTGATGTTGCAAACTGATGGTGTACATTCAATATAATTGTAACATAAGTAAAACATTATATACAGGGAAGATTCTTCTTGCAGTTCACCATGACTCTCTCTCCCTCTCTCTATCTCTGTCTCTTTCAAGAAATAATTCACTGATGATTCCATGTTCTTAATCTTTCTCCCAGGTATGGTTCCAGAATCGACGTGCAAAATGGCGGAAAAGGGAGCGCTTCCAGCAGCTCCAGGGCATGCGTGGCATCGGGCCCGGCGGAGGCTACGAAATGCCCATAGCCCCACGACCCGACGCATACTCACAGGTGAGTCCCCCCGGGTTCCACGTGGGCGACATCACTCAGCCACCGGCGCCCGTTGAGGGCGCCATGCTCCGCATTTGCAGGAACCTGCAAAATCTGCGGCGGGAATTTGACACGCGCAAGCTGGCTTCCGGGCAGGCGGCAGAGGGCGCTGTTGATAGCCAGTCGCCAATGGTAACTAGTTAGTTTCGACTTTTTTCTTCTTCAAACAGCATCGTCGGACTTTTGAGCCCGCCATTGCCTGCCCAGCCTCTTTTGATTCAAACTTTGAGTTTATTTTTATTTCAACATGTAGACGGTGATTTTTATTTTTAAACTTTAGTTGTATTGATTTTACAGTTCGTCTAAACACATATTAATTCTTTCTTTTTAAAAACACAAGTTTTAAGCAGAATTAACAAGTGTTTTTATAATTCGTTAAATCCTACGCATGCTCTGAAAATGAGTTTGCTTCCACCAATAGTAAAACAAACAAAAAATCAATCCAGCCCAAAAAGAAACATTTATTAGAAGTCGATTAAAGAGAAGATCATAAAGTATTACAAAAATAGATTTATCGCAAAAAAAAAATCTAAGGTTGACAAAATGACTCTGTGGGTAACAATGTAGTCAATTAAAGAAACAGAACAAAAGTTTTATAAAATATTCACACCCTGCTTTTTGTTTCCCCTGTTTCTCGTTTAAAGCATACAGATTATGGACTAATGGGGCAGTGGGTTCGGAATTTTCATTGTGAAAAGGTACGAGAACCATACTTTTTTTTCGTTTGATACCCACCAGATTGTTGATATTTTTCTGTCACAAACTCAAAATTTGTCCCTTTTTGTTTCTGTTTTTTAAAGACAAAGATTAAACATTCAATTCCAAAACATTTTGTGTGAACTTGGTTTTTTTTGGAAAGTACAAGTTATTTAATTTTGTTTATTTGTGCACGTTTCTAACAATATTTATGTTTTTATTTTTGATAACCGTCTCGGTTCTTGCTCAGTTATTTCCATGATTTATTTTGTTAAGACTTAGTTAAGACTCCTCATATGACATGCATGGTTTTATGTTTTGCATGCGATTTATTTATTTATTCAGTTATTAATTTTTCTTTTTTTGACTTACTTTTTAAACCGGAATGAACTTCTGGTGTTATGACGCATGTAAGCACGTGGCATGACGTCATGATAAACACCAGCCGAGCATTATAGTCTGGTACCTTTATGAAAATGTTTGATATTAACATAATAACTAAATTGTTACTGTGAACTTCAAATTTCAAACTGACATCCAATAAAACCCAGACGACCATGATGCTCTGCGGTGTTTTGTTTAGTTTAATGTTTTTGTAAAGATGCAATGAGATTTTTCAAACTCCATTCTGTGTTTACAAACACACTTTGCTCATTTGCCACACTTAGAAGTGAATACTTTGACAATAATTTCATCAAATATTAACCAGTTTTAAAATGACAATCCATTAATTTATGATAATCACTTAAGTTAGGATGAACGACTGCCAAAACAGAGCAGTTGTTTTGTGTTAAAGTTGCATACAACGTCGCCACCTTTTTGGGATGAACAAATATGTTCATACCGAATTGTACACGCCGTATAAATGTATTACTTGTCACCTGTTCCAAGGTTCATATATTCCTGTACCATCAGTAAAAAATAACGATGCTTTGGGTGTGCTGCCTTTATGCCAATGGGCGCTGTTGTTTGCTTGCATGTCGGACTAGCACAGCAGATAAAAAAACAAAAAACTCGAGCAAAATAATATTTCTTAAAGTTTTGATGAGTTTAGTTTTCCTGATGAATAATGAGTTTGTTCTTTTGTTTCATGATTTGTTCAGATGCAAGCCTCGCCATGGGGTCACAACATGTCTTCACCTCTGACATCAACAATGAACCCCGCTCCTATGCAGATGCAACAGGCTCCTCACAACTCATGTATGGCTCCTCAGTCCAACCTTCCCAGTTTTATGGGCGTTACTAACCAGAACCAACTCAACCAGTTGAACCAACTCAGCCAAGCTAATAACCCCATCAACGCCATGGCGCAGGCCGTCACCGCTGGTAACCCCGCGGCTGCGCAGTTCATGTCACACGCTGCAGCTGCGCAGAATGTGAATTCATATAACGGACAGTATGGGGACAGTGGAGTGATGCATTGTGGGGAGGGTGGAGATCGAAGGACGAACAGTATAGCTGCACTGAGGTTGCGAGCGAAGGAACACAGCACTGTCGTAGGTATGATGAACGGCTACTCCTAGAACTCGATTGAACAGCATCATCAATATTTATATGAACCCATTTTTGTATAGAGTTACGACTGTAGAGGGCGTGAATCTCAGTTTATTCGCCAAGAGTTTCTGATTCGAGTGGAGGACACAGTGACCTTTAGTGTCAGAAGTGGGATCGCTGACCGCGGATTGTAAAGTGATCTGTTTGTGAGTACAATTACCACCGCATACAGGACTATGTCAATGGATAGAAAGTAGCCAATGTTTGTTAGTGAGTATTGTGTGCCGTCGGTCTAATATCTTCCCGAAATAACATCGTTGAAGTGGAGAAATATGAATATTCATGAGTTAAATACCCACATGACGAGAGATATTCGCACAGCAATCTCGCCTCCTTGGATCTATGAAGCAACCTTGAGACTTACAGTCGAAACCAAGCAAACTTTTACAGGAGCTCCCCTTAAAAGACTTTTTGAGACCATTTTTAGAACTATTATTATAAAAAAAAGGTGCAAAATATTTGTCAAAATAATGCTTAAATGTTTATTAATAAAGCAGAGTTTTCTCTTCCTTCCTGGTTGTTTAATACTCCAAATAAGTTACATATTGCGGGAGTGGTTTTTTTTTTTGAAAGACAGCCATTCATTTGTTTCTATATCTAAATCTCATCTAAAAGGTAACCTTGGCGACATTTTGGATTGTGCATATTTCTATAATGTGGTAATAGACAAAAAATTACGCTGCATCTTATGGGGCTGTCTTCAACCAATTGGAAAGTCATCCTCTGTAAGTGTAAGGATTAATTATGTTTTGTGTCAATAATGTTTATCAGTTTTTGAGATCATAGTTTTGCTGTCAGTTGGTAAACAAGTCTTAATATCATTTTTAAAGAGAATTTTAAACTATTTGATAAAGTTATGTTTATTGTTGAAATTGTTATGGTTGTGTTTATGTATCTGCAAATTTAAAAAGTGTTCTTTCGGATGAGCAATTCGTCAAAGGACACTTGAAATCTGGGGTTAAAATGCAAGCCAGTTAAATGTATGTTTTTAAATGTTCTTGATTGTTTTCCGCCTATTTGAGCACATGTTTAAATACCGAGTAGATCATACTTCTTACGGTGGTATTTTAAACTTGTAGATGGCGAAAACGTATTCAGTCAACCAGCTATTGTGCTTGCCAATGCTAAGTTAAGCAACTTAGATGTTTGACTTTATGTAGAAGTAGACTAGCTTGGATTTAACCAGGTTCCTGTCATTAATTGGCCTTACATTACGGAATTGTCCTGAAATGTTAAGTTGAAAAACGTGTGTGGAAACATTTTTAATAGATAAATGCATCCGAGGCCTTTCTTATCGAGTATAAATGTCTCTGTTTGACACGATAGCCCAGTTGAATTATTAAAACAAATTGTAACTTGGGGATACCTACGTCGTTCATCAGAAGATAGCATTTACCACGTGAACTGCTGTATGGTGCATTTAGCTATTACTAAGTCAGAATGACGCTACATTACTGTGTTAGTGTTTCAAAGTCAAAACAGGGTTACCAGCTAAGTGACGGGTACGCGTGTTTCACGCCTCGTCTGTGTCCGTTAACTGTTTCATGTAGATTAAATTTGTGTAGGCATACAGTCTTAGGTAGAATTGTTTAGATAGAATTATTTTTAAAATTCCCATGACCAAGGACAGGGGGTTTATGGAACAGCGTAACGTATTTCAGGGAAACAGACAGTTTTTTTAGACTGCATTTTGTAAATAATAGCTTATTACGTAACTATAAATATCACGAGACTGCATAAACTACCACAAGCATCGTGCATGTACATTAGATTTGGAATTCATCGCTCAATAATTTGTGTTCACTCGGCAATCAAGTCATCGGGTAATTATCTTCCAGTCATAAGTTTCGGCTCGGAACGAAAACAAACGTCAAAACTTAAGAACTGAAGATGTTTTCAAAATAAAAACTTACTCGAATTATTTTGTCCAACCATCAACTTAAAAAGGAAAATAGCATTATACATATTTTATGTAGTGATTAAAATATGCAAATGGCCAAACAACTTTTTAAAGAGCGTTCCCCGACTGATATTGTTTCATTTCAGAATCATTTTAAACGTAGGACAGAGCAGGTGTACAATTAAACATGATGGCAACAAATAAACGATTCACGGGAGCTTTAAAAGAAAATAATTTGAGCCAACATTGTTTTTTTGTTTTTTTATTAGCCGAATTCGCCTTGGAATAAAAAGTATGAATAAACACTTAGTAGAAGCAACTATTATCTGGGCGAGAGTGTATACCAATTTAAAATGTATGTAAATAAGTACCAAAATGTGGAGACATGGTAATAAAACAGTACTCCTCAAACTGGGCAAGCCTTTGCCATGTCATCCTTTGTTCTTCTAACTTCTCTTCATACTTCTTTGCATGAGTTAAAGACACCGGACACCTTTGATAATTGTCAAAGACCAGTCTTCTCACTTGGCGTATCTCAACATATGCACAAAATAACAAACCTGTGAAAATTTGAACTCAATTGGTCGTCGAAGTTGCGAGATAATAATGGAAGAAAAAACACCCTTGTCACACGAAGTTGTGTGCTTTCAGATGCTTGATTTTGAGACCTCACGCGTGAGGTCTCAAAACCAATTCAAATAAATTACTTCCGTCTCAAAAACTACGTTATTTCAGAGGGAGCCGTTTCCCACAATGTTTTATATTATCAACAGCTCTCCATTGCTCGTAAGTAAGTTTTTATGCTAACAATTATTTTGAGTAATTACCAATAGTGTCCAGTGCCTTTAATTACAAGCAACGACGTGTACAATACACCAATGAAGAAAATCAGAGTGGCCTAATTAAAACGTATAAATCACACTTTCATTGTCTAAAAGGAACACAATTATTAACACATTTATAAGGGCAAGTGATTTGACTTGTTTTATGGACATTGTCTTACTCCCTGTATAAAGAAAGGGCCTGACTAATCCTGCCAGCCTCGGCTTGGTTTACATTGATGTCTACACGATATTAAAGTCTACAATCTTGTTTGTTAAAAATACACGTCTCTAAGCAGAGACTCTTAGTCAATTAGGTGTTTACATGCTGAAACATTTATCGTTTGATTTCATAATGAGGCCAGTGGCCAATTTCATAAAGCCTGCAAGCAGATATTGTTGTTCTTACAGAGCAACCCTTAGCACAGTTTGTTATTACATGACCACTGCTTGACGTAAGCAAAGTAAAATACACGATTACTTGTCAGTGGTACTGAGAAGCTGGTTAGAGATGTCAATTTACTGTGAATGACAGACTCGCTGCCAAATCCTCTTGATCATTTATGAACTTCACTTTTGCTTACTAATGTTTTATTCTGCTATAGTAAGCACACATATTTGCTTACAGTACAGGTAAACAGATTTATGAAAATTAACTGGGTCAAAGGTGCTTCACGACACCATTTTGTAAAAACTATTGTAGAAAGTGCACCACCAAAAGTTTAAAACGATCAAAACTGTCAAAACCATACTCCAATGTCCATGTAGATTGCGATAAATAAATCTCCAAGCACAGCTTTTTCCTTAATATTTACAGCCCTTGCCATGCTAGTTGATCTTGAACATTGACTAAGTCATCATCATAAATTCTTGTTTACTTTGTAAATGCACAATATTTCAAATTGGACAAAATCTGTGACTGCTTAGTCAACGTGTGGGATCATCAAATTATTTAACATGTTTGGTATAATGCTACAAACACACATAGAGGAATAATGCTTTAATCACAGTATTCACAATATATGTTATAGGTCTACAATGCACGCTAATTTAATTACAGCGAAATGCCTGACACTTTTTCGTGTGTGCATATAAAAACAACCTTTAAACTTTAGTGAGAATCATTTCGGATTGCGAGTCCAAATCTTACACAATTAATTAAAAAATCTGAAGTTTCGGAATCTCAATACATAAAACTGCCATCACCTGATTACGCACGGTGAAAACAGGGCGTCCTCTCGTGATCCCAGCAGGATAGTTTAAACAACTGCCACAATCAGATGCAATGGTCACAGTGTAAACAAACACTCCGGGGAACCAGACTTTTATTTGAAAATGACCCAGACTCCTATCTACCGTTGATTCACAATGTCGAGGACTGGGATCTGACTAGTCTGGTATCGCCGTACACCTCTTCATGAACGAGCAGTTCCTTTGCGTCACCGGTCAGGCCATTAAGGTACAAAACTCGAGATTCAAGATCAAGAACGCACTGCAAGCAAATAGGTAAGTGCTATTTATAAAATTGTAGGAGATTAGCATCCGCTGGGAGGGCTGTTTGGTATTCGTAGGACTGTTCCTACATGTAAATGAACTTGGATTAGAATATAACCATGTCAACCGATTTCAAATCTTATCATTATTATCTTTGGGCAACCTGAACGTTTTCATACAATATACAATGTGGATGTCAAGACCAGTGTCCTTATATTGACGTATTCACCTACATCCATGTTCCCACAATCCGTAAGTAGAGGTACAGTCGGATCATAACATTTCAACAGCGCCCTCTTGTGTCATACTTCATTGCCCCTAAAAATGCAACGTTGCAAAGGAAACCACTAACATCAACAGAACCATTGAACCATCATCTCTCGTAATTGCGAACAATTTAGTATGAGATACATTTATTCCTGATATTGCATTGGGCAAGGGAAGGTTTTTTTCCCTAGGATTTGAAGGAAAATAATTAATGATACAGAGTAATATCCAATTTATATTGTGCATTGATTGAGGTTAATGAGAATTAAGTAATCCCCACACACACACCGACCCCGCCCCCCGCACTGACCCAACCCGCTGGGAGATAATTAATCGCTCCATTAAGAAACTGATTGCAGCGAGTAATGAGATTGTGATTGAGCTAGGAAATACTGCCTCTCATTCTATCAATGTTTGATGTGGTTTAGAAACTTCACTAATGAATACCTTTTGAATTAGGAAATGTTGTCTCCAGCCTCCCCCTTCCGTATAATGAGTTAATATTCTAATTAATTGGTATAACACCTGTATAGAAAGACTCGGAGCATTGCCTCACAGATTGTTGTTTATAATGTCCAGTCAGTTTCCCCAGGTTGGAAGGTTATTATAAGATACAAATAGAACAGGTTTTTTTGGCTGAATCTATAGTCTGTATTTGTGTTGATTGCTTCGTTTGTTCTGTAGACTACTTACCTTATTCCGATGTAAGACGTCCATTCCGATTGTTAAAACCAAAGAAGAAGTATCTAAGAGAAAACAAATTATGAAAATAATGAAGATGTAAATATGACTTAAAATACTAAAATCTTTTCACATTTTGTTCAAGCTAAAATGATAGAAACCAACTGTTGTAGAATATAAATCACTGCATTTTCAGCAACTTGTGACCAAGTGCCGCATGATATTCACTGCATTTTCAACAACTTGTGAATTATTTTATTGGAGACTTTGGCATTTTCATTTGTCACTGCTTTCTGTCTGCGGAACTCTAAATATGCTACAACTTTAACAAAACGTGAACGATTTGTTGACAGTGTTTCATGAGAGGCAAACAAACTAAACGTTTTGTGTAAAACTGAACAATAAAAAAACTGAGATGTTACCAGGCACAACGATCAGTGAGCAGTCAGCAGAGGGCGTCCTTCCCAAACGAAGTTCAGTAACTATCCGATATTCATCTGTTTCAATCTCAGGACATTTGTGTTCAGTTCTGTTGCCGTGGGAATTAATCTCCTTGCCGCCTGAACCTTTTAATCTGGTGAAAATAAAGACAAACAAATCATTATTGTGAAAGTGAAAAGATTTGTCTTTCTTTTTTTCTTTCAAATTTCCAGTGAAGTCGTTTTTCACGTACATTTTAACCAAATGCAGCAAAACAGACAAAAGTCATTAGTTATTTGTAGACCATCTTCGTCTTTATTTTAGTCTTTCGCCATCGTCGAAATGTATTTCAACAAAGTAACTTGCTGTATAAATCAACATTGGTCACAAATGATCAACACCATCGCGAAACATCAACTTGCTGTAGCGAAGCCAAAATATGTTGTCATTATAGCGAAACATTTAGGTCGACCGTGTTTGCAATCGATTCGTTACAGCAGAACTGTACCGTTAAATTGATGCATAGACACGGCATGGTTTACCCGTAGACTCCGCTAACTGAATTATAAAGCAAAGGACAAAATCAATAGCCAAATATAAATTTACCCATAGGCCTCAGCGATACCACGTGGTAAGGTAGATTGTAGCCTGCCTGTGTCTATCAACGCAATTGCTTGCTCGCCATTCAGCTGCAATTATAGAAACATTTGGGTTAAAACAATTGTGAGAAGAATGTACCGTTAAAGAGTAGGTTGTAAAAATGAACTAAGTCTGAGCTTAATTTCACATTTTACAATTGTTGCATAGCAATGTGTGACGTCAAAATGCAAATCACTCATACTTATAAATAATACATTGATATTAATATATATTTTAATAATTCCTGGGCCGAATTGACTCCGGCTCCAAGGGGCTTAACCCATTTCCGGGTTAATTGAGCTGACTCGGGAAGTGGTTAAGAAATGGGATTTTAACTCGGATTCTGCGTAATCTTGCCCCGTTTTTTGTTGTTGTGATACATAATTCCGGGTCATACTGATACAGTAATGGGTCAGAAGTTTTGAAGTTTTGAGAATAGCTCTGTTATCAAAGGACATCTCAACTTGAGATGATTGTGAAGGCTTTGTGTAGTCAAGCCCTGTTTCCCTACCAGCCTCGCTTTCATCACGTGCATTAAGTATGGAAGAAAAACTTGCCTCAGGATCAGATTGCATTGATTCCCTGCACCCATTTCCATTTACTCACCAGACACTGTACGTACAATAGACTCTCTGTAGTCTGACTCGTTTGGTCTGGTACCAAGACTCTCTTCTGTTCATCAATATCAGCTGACGATTTTCGTCTTGTTTGTGCGGGAATATCAAGCTTCTGAACTTGCTTCTGTTTCAAGATGGCTGCCGGTTGCTATGGTTTGATAACATTAAATAGTAACGAACCAAAAAGAATATCGTTTAAAAATAAAAACAAAATAAAAGTACGTATTTGCGTAATTTTTTAGAGGGTATAGCCCTTCAGTAATTTGATAAAACTCATAACCCTCTGTTCTTCAGTTCAATTAAAGTGCATACATTCTTTAGACGAAAACAAACTGAAAATCATTACAAAATTTGCATCAAAACTGTTTGCAAAATTTTTGAGCAAGGTAGTTTTCAGGAAATGTAGCATCGAACATTATTAGGCAGCAGAATACATATTCAATTTTGACTAATGCAGTTGTTGAGGTCAGTTCGGTGGTCACGGGTTCACGTCCCATTACTGCTATTCTATTTCTTCTTCTTTTCTTCTTTATGTTTTGATACGCAGCTCATAGTAACAATAAAACATTTACAAAGCAGATAATTTTTTTTTTCAAATAATTGCAATGTGCTGAAATCAATACTTCCAGAGTAACACTTCAGATGAAAATATATACTCGCAGGGATCGATTTCGTTAAGTTATTTTTGCAAACATTCAGATTTAACATGTTTTGTGCAAACTGAATGTTAATATTGAGTAACAAATGATACATTTTTTGTACCATTTTGTTTTATGCTATACAAGAGAAATAAATCACTGAGTCTGGAGATTACGTTTGAACTGATGACTAGAGACGACAGTACAATTGGTTGAGAGGTAGCGAGTCAAGCTATTTATAGATAGCGATGTCAGGTTTGCGTTTTTGAATCAGCGATGTCTGATCAACATTTAAGTTCTGCTCCGTGTCACTGTATAGAGGTCACTTCGATTTGGCATGCCGATATCTATTGTGAGTCTATTATGTATTGAGGGTGTGTGTAACCCATTGTCTTTGTAATTTACGTTTTTAAAACCTCAACCCAATTTACTTCCCTTTTGCTGAGAATATCATTATCGCAAAACAGAATATTTCCCATTTTCCTTGTTTTACGAAAGGCACAGCCAAGGGTGTCAAATCTGACAGTCACTTATTATGATGACATTCCAACTTGTCACAGCTGCCCGTAACCATCGCAACTCTTACTTGATGGACTGAATTTCCCCCCGGGCGCAGCCATTTTGTTCCAAACGAGAAACGGTGTGAAACGACGAGAAAGTCACGTTCATGGGCAATTACGTAAAATCAACAGGCCTGCACATTGGCCCTGGTGGGCAATAAGTCTCCGTGACCATGTTTTACTCGTAGGTATAATTGTAGATGGCTTTCCAGGGTATGGGATCGTATTGCATTATGGGTCTCCAGTCTTGAATACGTAGTCTTACACACGATACGGACGCCGTGCGCCAAAATACCAATAACATCAATGAACATAACATATAGATCTATGATGAAGTATACACACAGTTTGATGCGGTAGCTTCCTTTTTTGTACCTCGGAAATTCGACCGTTACCTTTTTTCCCATGCTTGGAAAGCACCACTGACTGTCGAAGGGGGGGGGGGGGCCTTTCTGTTCAGTCTAAAGGAATCACTTCAAACAACTTGAGCCTCGTCAATTTGCCATGGCACTTACTGGTTTGCTTCCTACGATATAGTACATTGTATTCTTCGTCAGCGCAGAGTGCAAGTGAAAAACACTAATAGTACCCCAAGGTCCTTTCCACTAAAGTATCGCAAAACGGAAAATGAAAAATATTAAATTGAGGAAGGAATTGTGACGAGGATAAAGAGGGACAGGTGCTCTAGAGAATTGGCCGACTGTCACACTAATAACGCTTATTAATATAATGTGTTTTTTTCACATTATATCTCGCTTTATCAACTACTTTGATCCCGCGTACAATGGTTTAACGCGTGAAGGAAGCAAACTCGCGCACTAAAATTAGTCCCAATGGTCGGATACTCGCGAGAGTTGCACAGTGAACATTGAACACCATTTTGTATGGAAGGCCTTGATTAGCTAAAAATGTATAACACTGGCTTGGCAAAGATTTTCAATTTTTAGCAAAACATTACAACTTTTTTGTAAAGTGTAAGTTTACCTTTTATTTTGGATAGTCAAATTTATTTATCAGTAACATGGGTATTAAATTAATAGCGTCCTTAGTCAAATAAGAAACTGTTGTATTTTGTTGCCAACCAGACGCGCATTAACGGAAGTGCGTTCCGCGTTGTGCAAGGGTCCCATAATATGTAAGGAATGAAAACACCATAATGCAACGCTCTGCGCCGGTCCAAGCCGGAATTCGAACCGAGTTCACACTGACCTTAAAGTACCGTAGTTTTCGTGATAAAAGTTCGCCCAACATCTTATCATAAAGCATTTATTACTCACTGACCTGACCGTCTCAATCTCGGTCTCAATCCATGAGGAAGGACGATACCCAAATGAAACAGGTGTGCGTGTGTGTGTGTGTGTGTGTGTGTGTGTGTCTAGGGGGTGGGGGGTAGTCATTAGGAAACGTCTCCTGAGCTGCGACCATCTGCCGAGATATTGAAATTACATTTTCATGGACAGGTTGGATGAACTTAAACCCAAATTGTCATCTAATAACGTCCTAGAAAATGTCATTTTATTTTTGAACAGCCGTACGTCGTCTTTCATCAACGGCTGTTTGATGTATATTGTATGGAAGATGGTGCAGCTTCCAGTTACATTGGTACCCGTAATAACAATTTCATAAAACAACCGTAGGACATGTCAGCCCTGGGGACGATCATAAAAATAACGCTTATTAAGATCTAATTTCTTGATGCCAGAACTGAGAAAATTTCTGTTTTTTTATTCAAAATCTGTGTACATTGGAATTATAGCACATTTACTGCATTTGAATAATGCAAATACAGAGCATTTGAATAATGCAAATACAAAGCATTTGAATAATGCAAATACAATGCATTTGAGTAATGCAAAAACGGTGTGTTTGAATAATTCAAATATGGTGTGTTTAAATAATGCAAAAACAGCGTATTTGAATAATGCAAATACAGGGCATTTGAATATTACAAGTACAGTGCATTTGAATAAAGCAAGTACAGTGCATTTGAATAATGCAAATACAGGGCATTTGAATAATGCAAGTACAGTGCATTTGAATAATGCAAATACAGGGCATTTGAATATGACAAGTACAGTGCATTTGAATAATAGTGCATTTGAATAATGCAAGTACAGTGCACTATGTCGACAGTGTGAACAGTTTTTTCATGGCTCGCTGTTTGATTTCCCACGCTGAACTCTCGCACAATTTCCTACCGCACTGGCAGACGAACGTGATGTCAGCCCTGCTAGATAATAAGAATATCTTAGCGGTTGGGAACTCAATTAAACTCTCGACGGCACGGTCAGTTTGTGGATTATATTTCACCTTGTTTCTTTGCAATAGTGCATCGGGTATCAATTTGTAATCTGGATGGGTTAGCTGTTTGTTGAGAGATTACCCTTTGTTCGTCACCATGTGTGGTGCATTTTTTTTCATTATTTCAACTTGAATAGACACAATATCTTTGTGCATCGCTATGACAAGTAATCACCTCCCCCTCCCCCTGCCCTCCCCCTCCCCTTCCTCTCACCTCACCGTAGTCATTATCATCAATAGACCTTTGCATTGGCTGCTATCGTTGATGAAACGTGCACGCGTAAAAGGCTACCATTGGCTAAGAGTCGTGCGCAGCGCGTACACGTGTGCACGTTTCCATTATTTGTTTATCAAAGATGGCGTTCAATGACGTCATGTGCAATCCATCTTTATTATGAATTATTATCTCATTATTAGACAATGTTGTATCATTTTTACATCAAACCAAAGCAATTGAAGCATTGATGAATATTTGATGACCTTACCGCATCCTTGCTGGTCCCAAGTCTCATCTCCAATGGTAATAAATCGGTTGAGCTTTTAGTGGTCAGCCTAGGCGGTATGACCCTCGCCCTCGGACATTTCATTAGAATCGGTCTAGCCTTGATTTCAGTCGCCATCTTCAGCTTCACACTCCTAACGTCTTGAACACAGTCTAGAAAGCGTCAGTGAGTCTGTCAGTGAAAACGAAAGATGATAGCTAGATACTGTTATAATGGCCACTTAAATATCTTCGGGTACCCGTCAGTCTGTGCATTCAAGATGGCGGAAATCAGCCATAGCCACAGCCACAGCCACAGCCAATACCTTCATTTCGAAACAGCTAAAAATTGATTAGAATATTCCGAAGCAGTTCGACATTTTCTATGCATGGCATCTCATGCACACATCCGCAAACAGTTCAGAGACGATGTGATCGAGCAACTATGGTGCAGCTCAAACAGGCTTGACTAATTTATTCGTACACCATGATGAGACTAAACATTTATTAAAAAGTGTTAATAATAAACGCAATGAACAAACAAAAATATACAGATAAATAAAGACATGAATTTACAAATAGATACTCAAATAACTGAATTAATATTTGAGTAAATATGGAACTGAATATCTTACGTCATAATAATTAAATAAATAAATAAGTGGGTAAGTTGATAAGAAAGCAATTTCCTGAGAGTATGAAATGGAAATGGCCCATAAAAAAAGTATTAGATGATCACGGAGTTCAAAACCTAGATTTAAAGGTATTATACAAAATTTGTAAGGATGAACAAAATCATTGTTTTATTTTAGTTTGAAAGCTCACTGATTATGAAGTTCACACTAAAGAAAACATTTCGGTGAAATATTTCTCTCTGAAATCTAGTAATATTCAAGAAAGCTGTATCTGACAATCTTAAACAAAATATTTAAAAAACCCAAAACGCAACAGCTGATTTCGGTTGTTACAACCCAAACTAAGGATAATGTGTTTAGGCCTACAATATGCTGAAAATTGTGCATGGTTTTCACTATTTTCTCCTGACTCACACAACAGACTAACCCAAATGTTTACAGGTTTGTTAATCATGCAAATGGTTGATCACACAAAACATGAACACTGTCTGTGACTATTTTGTCAGCTCTATCAATCCTGCATAATACCTTACAATCCACACCCACGGTTCTACTATGTCCAGGTAATAGGGTAACAGCTCTGAAGTAACGGCCCTGGAGGTGTAGAGGATGTCCGCTAAGAAATCCTAGTGAGACATCACTGTACTGTAGAGTACTTAATGGAAGACACGCGTAAGATGACACAATACTAGACAAAGAAGCAACCAAACGTCTCGCTAGCAACACAGACGATTCCGCCATTAACAAAGGAACCTAAACAACTCATCAACATATCTGTATTCGTCGGTTACCATGGTGATGAGTGTAAAGACAAATTGGTTGTACAAGGATTAAGAATGCTTGTTTGTTTGTGTGTTTATTTCATTACAAAGCTTATAAAAAATGACAGGTTGACTTCAGTAGCGGCTACATCTATACCTAAGACATGGAATAATGGTGCAGGTACTTTGAGTTCACCGGTAGGGCGTAATGGAAACAGATTGGACGGCTCATTTACAATCAGGCCAGCTTTTAACAGACCTCTTTATCTTATTGTCTGAACAGTGCAAGAATATCTGTAATTCAACAACAGCAGCGATAGGGAAAGTGACTGCACTGATGACAACGACAATAATGACAGCAGCAACAACAGCAACAACAGCAACAACAACAACAACAACAACAACAACATCAACAACAACAACATCTACATCAACAACAACAGCATCAACATCATCATCAACAACATCAGCATCAACATCATCAACAACAGCAATAACAAAAACAACAACAACAACAAAAACAAAAACTACATTTAAGCAACATTCAAGATAACAACGTCAAACGATGGAAATGATTAATAACACCAGAAACAACAAACAAAATGCAACCAAGAGACAAGAAAAACTACAGCATAAAAAAAACCGAATGAAAACAAAACAAGGTTAATACAGTTTGTGACAGTTTTAACAACAGAAAACAAAATAACAGCAATACAAAGAGAGGGATGACTAGTTTGGTATCGCGGTACTGCTATAAGAACTTAAATATGGAACGACAAAAGTATCATCTTTAAAGTACATTGCAAAGAATTATTAACAAACACCAATCAAACATCTTGATCAATAAATATTATCTCAAATGATTCTACAATTTCGAGAAAAGAAAATCTTATATTTTTTTAATAAAAAAATCTTTGAACGTTACAATTTACTTTTAAACCACGCTATGAATCCTGTTTCCTTTCATGTTGTTTTTACAGACTATGATGAATTCCCCATCGAAAGGGGAAATGCACATATACAAAATCCTTTCCGAACAACCGAAATGCAAATATGGGAATTATTATAATTTTTTGGTCTCGTAGTATCGTATCTCTGGAATACCCATCAGCTCGATCAGACTGTCAAACTCTTTGTTGTTGATTCAGGTTTGGCAAATCCAAAATGAGATGAACTGTAAGTGCCCTATACAACGCAAGGACGATACATCATTGTTCTTCATTTCGTAATTAAATAGATAGTTCCCAGTTAGACGCCATCTTTACGGGCAAATTGCATTTTGGCTTGCAGATGCGTCAAACGCTCAACTTATTAACGCAGCCGCGTTGTTCACTGACCAATCCTGCAATGAGTTTCGTGAAATGCGCGCGTGTTGCACGCCGTTCTCACACGAAACGCACGACTGTTTGTTCTAAACTGCCGTAAAGATGGCCGATTTACGTCATACTGCAACCTATCTATATAAACAGTGAATACAATTTTTCCTGCTTATGCTCAACTTACTAGGTTGTAAGTTGATGTTTCCCGGTGTAAATAGAGTCAGAAAGCTTCGTGTATTATTTATTGTTCAAACCACAGCAAGAGTGGAAATGACAATAGGTTTTATGGTCAAATCTTAGACATGTTTTGTTGTATTTCCTCGAGCCCATATTTAATAAGTTATATGACGTTGTGTAAGATTTTAATTAAGTTAAAGTTCAGAGTATACTTTGTATACATATAGCTCTGCGGTTGTCGACAAACACCTAATAGCAAATCAATTGTTATGGAGTTATGTTGCTTAGTACCCCAGGGTTTTAACCGAGTATGATCTTGTGGAATTCTTAACATTTTAAAAATGTCATCACAAAATTATTCTTTAAACATCACCGACTATGTATGTTGGTTGATAAACCTTCAAAAATGTGAAGGGGAGAAATATACTGGGCATGTCTCTATTTGGGTCGTATCATCGTCTGGTTCCCTGCGTATACTTGCTACGACGACCCAGACATGAAAAGGAACCAGTATATTCTGGATGCAACATTGATTTCATTTTTACGTAGGAGTGCTTTTTCTTCGTGTACTTCTGTTTTTCTTTTCTCGAAATCTCTGCAATCGTCCAAGCTAAGCCAGTTTAGTAGAAGCCGTTTGAAGATTAATACATATCTAGATTACATGCTATCATCTCAAATCTATGTATTATTGACAAGGATATAGAAGAATAAAACGTTTCTTGGATTTATTTTTCGACGAACACTATTCGGTTGAGAAAAAATTAATTTGGGCTTTGCATGACTGATTTGAAATTACAGAGTGTTGACCTCTGAGCTTGTTTTCGAGGTACGGAAAGAAGTTTTGCGTGAAGCTTTTAAACTTGTTCATTGATCTACACTAGTCAATAATACATAGATTGGAGATGATAGCATTTAAGTTGAGATATTTATTAATCTTCAAACGGCTTCTACTAAACTGGCTTAGCTTGGACAAAGGCAGATATTTCGAGAAAATAAAAAAAGAAGTACACGAAGAAAATTAATAAGCTTAATAGCTTCACGCAAAACTTCTTTCCTTTACCTCAAGAACAAGTTCAGAAGTCAATACTCGGTGTTTCAAATCAGTCATGCACAGCCCCCGAATTCAATTTTCTCAACCGAATAGTGTTCGTCGAAAAAAGAAATCCAAGAAATGTTTTATTCCTCTACCCTTAAAGGAAGTGAGGTGCTAAACAAAAAAGAAAAAGTCGCCAGTATGTTGTTTGTGTGTGTCTGTGCATGTCAAACGAATAAGTGGATTGGAAACAACGCGCTTCACGTGTCGGGGGAGATTGTAATTTACTAGCAGTTGCCATGGAAACTTTCTGTTATATAGAATTTAAGTTGGTCAAGTTATACTCAGAAGAATCGGAAGAGCAAAGTTCTATTTTTAAAGTATTTGTTACGATATTCATACTTTCATAACGTCAGTTAGTCTGCCCATAGAAACATAAATCTTCGGATGTTATATTGTCATGCGAATTATTGTTGAAGACGACGAAATACTTTCCATTTGTTTAAAAAGGAGCCAAATGCCTTCGGATTGGGCGCTTTGTGCTACACACAAGCGTTTGTTATGAAATGAATAGGGTTGGAAAGATATTTTAAAAGTGGAGTATAATTGTTCACGTAAATGTCCTTTGGTTTTTGTGTCATTTCAGTCCAGAAAAGGTCCGCTATTTTGTAGAACCAAATTTTTGACTCCAGAAGATGACAGACCGTTTGTTTCACTGGTTGTATTCCAAGATGCAAATTTATGTTAATTAGTCACTAATCACTAATTACAACACACTGTTTGTGTTTTTGTGCATGAACAACTCTTAAAAAAGGATAAGGAGCATTCCAAACAGCAAAATTTTGAGAGATTTGAAGGCAATGAGCCCCTTTAATCTAAATCCATATTGCCAAATTATGATAACCAGTCACGGTGAGAAACCACAGCTTTATCATTGAGACAATTATATTACTGAAGTGATGAATAGGAGAAGAGCAACACAAAGCAACATGGAAACCTATCTAGACATAATTACATTAACAAGCTGATAATTGTATGCACATGACGTCACCAGTAAATAGACGTCTTGGAGCCACCCTTAAAAAATAAACATCCTCCTTTCACAAGAAACAGAGGCTTATGACGGAAAGCCAATTTAGTTTATGTTCGGATTTATTTACATGTATGTACTTAAAGGCAGTGGATACTTTTGGTAATTACTCAAGAAATACATTACCATCAAAACTTACTTGGAAGGAGCACCTGAGAGCTGCTGATAGTATAAATCATTGTAAGAAACGACTCCCTCTAAAGTAATGATGATTATGAGAAAGAGGTAACTTGTCACTATTAAACATTTGAATCTGAGAAAGGCTTCAGGCATTGAAAACACACAATTCTGAGCTCTGGCTCTGGCTCCGGCTTCGGCTCCGGCTTCGTCATCAATTTTAAAGCAGTGTACATTTTTGCACGGTGTTACCAACATCAAACAGAGCCTGGACCTATAAGGCAAGGTTAGGAAAAAGCCTAAGGGTATGAATGAATTTACTCTTCCAAAAATCACTGATGCCATGTACCTTTAAACACCGCGAGCATAAGGCAGGTGTGCTTAACGTGCATGCACAATTTTCTGCCTGTCTGGAGGTATAGCAGTCCAATGAAGTCTTTACTCGGATCTTAAAGAACACCTGCACTTTGTAAGGATGGCATGATAATGTAGAAATAATTCCTTCCAAATCATCAACCTCAACCTCAACCTGAGAAAGATTGTTTCCACATTAAGTAGAAAATCGAACCAGAGACTGGATGCTCTTAAGCATCCTCCTGAATCCATCTTGGTTTACTCCCATTCGAATCAGTGTAACCAAACCGAGGCTGTGAGTGAAAAGAGTCTGATCCCATTTCGGTATGCCTAGAATCAGTATTCGTTGTTACTATTAAGAGACAAGGAACTAGACAAATATTGCATAATAATTCTATGGTCTTTCTATACCTGAAACCTTTCCCCTACCCACGACTGGGATTCCCAACAGTCCGTGATTAAGTTTCCAGACCTCATAGTGTCAATATTGACTGTATTTGAATAAGTACAGTCGTCTTCATCGCTTGCAGTGACCTCCTCAATGAGGTACCTGACTATATTTATACAAATATCTTTAGAATAAACACCAACTTGGGAACCACATTTCCAGTCAAATATTTGTCTAACCAATAATACCAGCACCAACGCATAGTTATGTTTGCTTTTAATCTTCTTCCGACTGCCCACAAAATGATTAATCGTAATATAAATATGTAAATCAGACTGTGTTGTTTTGTTTCCAATTGAAACCCTTATAAAGACGCCGTTTGCTAAACCTTCAGGAAGCCATTATTAGGTTTCTCGATCCTGAAGGAAGCTTCGGAACAGTATTGACCTTACCTTTCCGGCAGTCTACGGAGCGTATTGTTTATGTCATGAAGTCTCAGTGTGTGTCAAAGGTCAATGTTACTCAGGAAAGCGTCACGTGATAAAGGTCATCGATTTAAACGTTAAAGAACAAACCTGTTTCAACTATGCTCTGTGATTAAGAATAATACTAAATCAATTGGCAAGCAATAAGTAAACAAACACCCAACATCCTTCCAGGACAAATAAATAAATAAGTAAACAAACACCCAACATCCTTCCAGGACAAATAAATAAACAAACTAGTTATTAACTTTTTGTTTCAAAGAATGAACAAATAAATAAATAAAAAATAAATGAATGAATATATATACAAATAAATAAACAAATAAGTACATAAACAAATAAATAAATAAATAAATAAATAACATGAAATAAAATTATAAATCTTTAAGAGATTTTTCCTTTTGTAAAACTTTGTGCATCTGGGTTATCTGCACAGAGAAATAAAACGCAAATGTTTCCCCTCAAACCAAATTACAAATAAGAGTATCATTCATCTGGCAAGCTCTTTTTCATGATTGTAACAAATCAAAGGTATGTTCCTCCAGGTCAGTTAAAATTACATCTTAATCTACCTCCGATTCTAGTCACAAAGAAACTCCCCCCCCCCTTCTGTCTGTTTCATGAGGAAGTTTCATCTTCCCTGATCTCCCTGAGATCGGTATCCCCTACGGAGAGACCTAAGCTCATTATCGGCATCATCACCAGTCCAACCACATGTCTAAGCTCTACGGGATTACTTGGTTTCACCGTGTCGTATATCAAATTGACACCCGACACTCCTTCATCCAGCCCCGGTCGAGTGCTTGTCAGAAACACGGTACTCGATACCCTTGTGGTCAAAACGACCCATTTCAAACAGCCTTGGATTTTTCCTTTGATTGAGTACTCAGATCGACCTTTTTTATTGTGAAGCTAAAATCTGCGTGTTAGAAAGCTTTCGTTTTGTAATTCTGAGAGTATATGATTGATCAAACTTCCCTTTTTCATTTTCTGTGTCTAATTTTTTATTTTGTATAGTTTCGTTTAATACATAATAAACTTATTTTATTGTAAAGACAAACACATCTTACCGAATGGTTCTATTTGCTTATCTATCTCGTTTCATTTTTCTGTATTTTTCTCTTCTGTTGGATCCAAGCCATTTACAGCCAGCTGAGGTTGAAACCAAAACTATTTTCGTGCAATAGTTTCTTTCTCTATTGAAGACAGACAACCCTAAAAAGGGAAATAATATACTGATGCATAATTTCAGTCTATCTGACCATGTCAAACCATACCATCTGTCAACGCACTATCAAATCATGTATGGTACCTCATCTTCATTTTATGTGTAAGGGAGAAACCTTTGAATATTTAAAGAGCTCGTTATAAATTATAGACACCGGACTAAACAGATTTGTTATTTTTATTGGGTTAATGCAGGCGATGCAGGTGTAGAACCGAGCGAGATGCTAGAATAGAACTGCCATTTATAGGTCGAGCTCTTTACAAAATATACCTTTTAAAGATCTAAATATCTTATGATGTTTTTATCGGTTGGTTTCATTTTATAATTTTTGAATTTGCGCTTCTTTTTTCCGAACCGATTTACGCGGACTGCTCAAAATTGCCCTATTACTTTGAAGGTTTTGTCCTCTTTTTATTTAAATTTGTTTTATTTCGTTGTATATTTTTTTGCTAACGTTTATTATTTCGTTTGATTTTTTCCTTCTTCCCGAAAATCGTTTGATACAACTGAATATTAATACGCTTGTCGCTACCTTTTAAACAAAAATTTTGTTAACAAAAGATTGATGTTGACATTGTTAACATCAATGTAGTTGTTTAAAATATCTTAATTTTATTTGACCCTTTTTATCGATGCTAAACACAGTTGAATCAAAAGACTCGAGCTAATTAAACAACTTCCATGGAACCGGAATTGTCTGTTTCTTTAAGTAATGGCGGATTGTTTTTATTTCCGGCAATCACTTAGTATGTTTTAAAAGATTTCCTTGCCTCAAGTTTGAGCGTCTTCTGCCCTTACAGACTTCCTTAGAACTCGACTCGTTCTGGAGGAAGTGCTCGTTTATTCTGGTGTAGTTTTTTTGGACCGTGGTTGCACTGTTCGGGTTCAAGTTGAAACCGTAACCACGTTTGGTCCTCTACAATATTCTTCGGTTACTGTACAGTGAAAATAAACTTGGCGTTGCAGTTATTTGCTGTTGAGTTTGTAGAATGCATGTATAACTCCTACAGCCATCAGGATGTTTAACGCATAAACAATCAAATCCTAGTCATTGATTTTTTTCTAAAATGGCGCCATCCATGATGTTGACATGAGTAGACATCCAAGCTTCGTCTTCTCAGTAATTCGAGAGTTGATAACACCCTCCTCATATTCTGTTATCTCCGCCCCTAAAATCCTGCAGGTTGGGCCGTCGTCAACAATGGTTGACATGGTTGAATATTTCCATTGTCTTAACCACATCGTACACACAAGTCAGCTCAGCGTATGGAATCCGTATTGTTATGGGCGGGACAAAACCATGTCATCATTCTTTGTGTACAAAATCGGTTTATCAATGGTGGATGAAACCAAATTATACAATTTAATTGTTTAAGCAAATAAATCAGCTTAAATTAACCCAGACAATACCTGGACATGTAAACAACCCACTTTAGATAAAGAAAAACGTTGACAAAATTGCAAAACAAACCCTCTTAACCTACGGCAAGGGTTGTCAGCATGTGCTAACAACGAACCAGAGGGACTTGCAACCAAACAGGTCTCTCGTGCTAGGGTTAAATCAACATACCTACCCCCTTAAGTTATCTCCAAATGCAGACTCTATTCCGTAAGTGGCAAAATAGCACCCTGGCTCTTCGAAGTATCAATCATGTATATATGGGAAGACTTTTAAATGATCGATAGATTCACTGTTTTCGAGGTACGAAGTACAAAGTGCTCACCGGTGACAAAGTGTTCGTTGGGTTTAAAACTCACTGCACCACTTTACGCACGTGTCAGGATGCATTCAAGGGTGACATTAATTGATTGGTTGAAATCAAATGGTATATGTTCTTTTGATTTAACAAACTGATTATGATTTTTTTTAAAGACTATTTGAGTATGGGCTGATTTGATGAAAATTATAAAATGATTCTTGCCGTCCTCTCCTTAATGGATTCGGAAAGGATCATTTTTGGTGGGGAAAAGATCTTCAAAACAGCGAACTCTACTGACCGTCTTGCTTTTGCATTAATATTCTCGGGAGCTTTTCTATTTGCCATCTTTTTCCAATCACTCGTCACCATTTTATGTTACCATAGTTACAGCTTGTAAAGGCAAGATTACTATCTTTTGACGATAAAATACTCTGATAAAGATAAAGTAGGTCAAATTGGTTGCCACATATTACCCACTGATCATCTGGCTTGATTTTCAATCACAATCGTAATTGTCAAAGACGGACTATCGACACTGACTGTGTGAGCCAACATACTCATGGCATTAAAAACCTGTCAAAGTTTCTGTGGTCACAAGATATAGTGAAAACTAGCTTTTTGTTTTTACTATAATTATTATATTTTACTGTTCTACAACAAGAACAGTTTCCTACCTTTACCATTTTTATACCATGGAAATTATGCGCACAACCTTTAAACAGGATAATTAAAAACAATTTGATTTTGATGCAAAACCAAGAAGATGAATTTAATTAAAGTTGAATAGAATAAATTATTCCGGTCACTAACAAAATCAATAATAATACGACCCATTAAGTAAAACTCGATGATTTTTTTTTTTTTTAAATGGACATAAACTTACAAATAAATGAAGAAATAACCACAACAAATTAACAAGTTTCATTACAGATGCCAGATTGGAGTAATGAAAAATTGTGAACTGATCAAGTGAAGCCCGTGGTGCAAGATGTTTAAGACGAAGTAAGGAGGCTACGCAAGACGTTACCACCGGAGGGCATTTTGGAATCACAACATCTGAGATAATAGTCATGCACATGGGTAAGGTAAGACGAGGGTTCCGTGGCTCGCTCGGGCTGTCTTGTCTTCACCCGAAAGTATTATTTGAAATAAAAAAAAACAGTTATGACCTTAAATATGTCATAACACTCCCGGAGAAGAATAAATGAAACAATTATTGGAAATGATTCCATCTATAGTGGTGGTATACATTGGGTTTGGATAAATTGTGTTAACTATGATTATGTGTTTATTTTCAAACAGATGGCACCGTAGCTAGACCGAATAGGCGTTGGACTGGGAACCACGAGACCTGGGTTCAATTCCCATTTGTGTTTTTTTTCCTCTTTTGTTTGCACGCAGTGAGTTATTTAAGTAGTGTTGATATTCACCTCAAAACACCAACGGGCACTTCGGTGCACTGGATAGTTCAATTGCGTGCAATCCAGAGCTGGTACACCCGGTTCGAGCCCTCCCCGTACCAAAAGGGACATGACTTTTACTGCTGGCCGCTGTAATGGATTGGGGTCCGTCATGTCTATCCCCAAATTAGGTAGAGGGTGAATATTCCGGGTGGGAAAGGATAAGGAGGGACCAGGACTAGCCAATCCTACAAGGTAACTACGGGGATCACCACTCTGGTTCCGGCCAGACTTTGAGTCCCCCGAACGACCGGTCGTCACTCTGACTAACTTTCTGCACAAATTTCCTTTAATTTAAATTACTTTTATCAATCAATATATCAAAGTAATTCCAGCCCTGCAGTTTTGTAAATTGTTTATCGCTTTTTGAATAAAAATCATAACCCCGGTAATTGTATTCATTTCCAACCGATTTCGAGAAAATATCACAAGGTTTTAAGACTTGCAATTTCTTAAATGTTTGACTGTTATGATTTTAATAAAATCACCAGGGGTAATCCTTGCAGTTTCTTTCACTTTTGACTGTTTTTTAATAAAATAACAAGGGATAAGTATTGCAGTTTCTTTCAGTTTTGACTATTTTTAATAAAATCACAAGGCTTAAGCCTTGCAATTTCTTCCATTTTTGACCGTTTTTTTTATAAAATCACAAGGCTTAAGCCTTGCAATTTCTTCCATTTTGGACCGTTTTTTATATAAAATCACAATTTCTTTTATATAACATCGCAATTTCTTCCATTTTGGACCGTTTTTTATATAAAATCAAAAGGCTTAAGCCTTGCAATTTCTTCCTATTTTGGACCGTTTTTTATATAAAATCACAAGGCTTAAGCCTTGCAATTTCTTCCATTTTGGACCGTTTTTTATATAAAATCACAAGGCTTAAGCCTTGCAATTTCTTCCATTTTGGACCGTTTTTTATATAAAATCACAATTTCTTTTATATAACATCGCAATTTCTTCCATTTTGGACCGTTTTTTATATAAAATCACAAGGCTTAAGCCTTGCAATTTCTTCCTTTTTTGGACCGTTTTTTATATAAAATCACAAGGCTTAAGCCTTGCAATTTCTTCCATTTTGGACCGTTTTTATATAAAATCACAAGGCTTTAGCCTTGCAAATTCTTCCATTTTGGACCGTTTTTTATATAAAATCACAAGGCTTAAGCCTTGCAGATTCTTCCATTTCGGACCGTTTTTTATATAAAATCACAAGGCTTAAGCCTTGCAGATTCTTCCATTTTGGACCTTTTTTTATATAAAATCACAAGGCTTTAGCCTTGCAATTTCTTCCATTTTGGACCGTTTTTTATATAAAATCACAAGGCTTAAGCCTTGCAAATTCTTCCATTTTGGACCGTTTTTCATATAAAATCACAAGGCTTAGGCCTTGCAATTTTCTTCCATTTTGGACCGTTTTTTATATAAATTCACAAGGCTTTAGCCTTGCAATTTCTTCCATTTTTGACCGTTTTTTATATAAAATCACAAGGCTTTAGCCTTGCAGATTCTTCCATTTCGGACCGTTTTTTATATAAAATCACAAGGCTTAAGCCTTGCAGATTCTTCCATTTTGGACCGTTTTTTATATAAAATAACAAGGCTTAAGCCTTGCAATTTCTTCCATTTTGGACCGTTTTTTATATAAAATCACAAGGCTTAAGCCTTGCAGTTTCTTCCATTTTTGACTGTTTTTTAATAAAATAACAAGGGATAAGTATTGCAGATTCTTTCAGTTTTGACTATTTTTAATAAAATAACAAGGCTTAAGCCTTGCAATTTCTTCCGTTTTGGACCGTTTTTTATATAAAATCACAAGGCTTAAGCCTTGCAGATTCTTCAATTTTGGACCGTTTTTTATATAAAATCACAAGGCTTAAGCCTTGCAATTTCTTCCATTTTGGACCGTTTTTTATATAAAATCACAAGGCTTAAGCCTTGCAATTTCTTCCATTTTGGACCGTTTTTTATATAAAATCACAAGGCTTTAGCCTTGCAAATTCTTCCATTTTGGACCGTTTTTTATATAAAATAACAAGGCTTAAGCCTTGCAATTTCTTCCGTTTTGGACCGTTTTTTATATAAAATCACAAGGCTTAAGCCTTGCAATTTCTTCCATTTTGGACCGTTTTTTATATAAAATCACAAGGCTTAAGCCTTGCAATTTCTTCCATTTTGGACCGTTTTTTATATAAAATCACAAGGCTTAAGCCTTGCAATTTCTTCCATTTTGGACCGTTTTTTATATAAAATCACAAGGCTTTAGCCTTGCAAATTCTTCCATTTTGGACCGTTTTTTATATAAAATCACAAGGCTTAAGCCTTGCAGATTCTTCCATTTCGGACCGTTTTTTATATAAAATCACAAGGCTTAAGCCTTGCAGATTCTTCCATTTTGGACCTTTTTTTTATATAAAATCACAAGGCTTAAGCCTTGCAATTTCTTCCATTTTGGACCGTTTTTTATATAAAATCACAAGGCTTTAGCCTTGCAATTTCTTCCATTTTGGACCGTTTTTTATATAAAATCACAAGGCTTTAGCCTTGCAATTTCTTCCATTTTGGACCGTTTTTTATATAAAATCACAAGGCTTCTCAATTTCTTCCATTTTGGACCGTTTTTTATATAAAATCACAAGGCTTAAGCCTTGCAATTTCTTCCATTTTGGACCGTTTTTTATATAAAATCACAAGGCTTAAGCCTTGCAATTTCTTCCTTTTGGACCGTTTTTTATATAAAATCACAAGGCTTAAGCCTTGCAATTTCTTCCATTTTGGACCGTTTTTTATATAAAATCACAAGGCTTAGCCTTGCAATTTCTTCCATTTTTGACCGTTTTTTATATAAAATCACAAGGCTTAAGCCTTGCAATTTCTTCCATTTTGGACCGTTTTTTATATAAAATCACAAGGCCTTGCAATTTCTTCCATTTTGGACCGTTTTTTATATAAAATCACAAGGCTTAAGCCTTGCAATTTCTTCCATTTTGGACCGTTTTTTATATAAAATCACAAGGCTTAAGCCTTGCAATTTCTTCCTATTTTGGACCGTTTTTTATATAAAATCACAAGGCTTAAGCCTTGCAATTTCTTCCATTTTGGACCGTTTTTTATATAAAATCACAAGGCTTAGGCCTTGCAATTTCTTCCATTTTGACCGTTTTTTATATAAAATCACAAGGCTTAGCCTTGCAATTTCTTCCATTTTGGACCGTTTTTTATATAAAATCACAAGGCTGCCTTGCAATTTCTTCCATTTTGGACCGTTTTTTATATAAAATCACAAGGCTTAAGCCTTGCAATTTCTTCCATTTTGGACCGTTTTTTATATAAAATCACAAGGCTTAAGCCTTGCAATTTCTTCCATTTTGGACCGTTTTTTATATAAAATCACAAGGCCTTGCAATTTCTTCCATTTTGGACCGTTTTTTATATAAAATCACAAGGCTTAAGCCTTGCAATTTCTTCCATTTTGGACCGTTTTTTTATAAAATCACAAGGCTTAAGCCTTGCAATTCTTCCATTTTGGACCGTTTTTTATATAAAATCACAAGGCTTAAGCCTTGCAATTTCTTCCAATTTTGGACCGTTTTTTATATAAACTCACAAGGCTTAAGCCTTGCAATTTCTTCCATTTTTGACCGTTTTTTATATAAATTCACAAGGCTTAAGCCTTACAATTTCTTCCATTTTGGACCGTTTTTTATATAAAATCACAAGGCTTAAGCCTTGCAATTTCTTCCATTTTGGACCGTTTTTTACATAAAATCACAAGGCTTAAGCCTTGCAATTTCTTCCATTTTGGACCGTTTTTTAATAAAATCACAAGGCCTTGCAATTTCTTTAATTTTGGACCGTTTTTTATATAAAATCACAAGCTTAAGCCTTGCAATTTCTTCCATTTTGGACCGTTTTTTTATATAAAATCACAAGGCTTAAGCCTTGCAATTTCTTCCATTTTTTTTATTCAAAAAGCGATAAACAATTTACACAATTGCAGGGCTGGAATTACTTTGATATATTGATTGATAAAAGTAATTTAAATTAAAGGAAATTTGTGCAGAAAGTTAGTCAGAGTGACGACCGGTCGTTCGGGGGACTCAAAGTCTGGTCGGAACCAGAGTGGTGATCCCCGTAGTTACCTTGTAGGATTGGCTAGTCCTGGTCCCTCCTTATCCTTTCCCACCCGGAATATTCACCCTCTACCTAATTTGGGGATAGACATGACGGACCCCAATCCATTACAGCGGCCAGCAGTAAATGTCATGTCCCTTTTGGTACGGGGAGGGCTCGAACCGGGTGTACCAGCTCTGGATTGCACGCAATTGAACTATCCAGTGCACCGAAGTGCCCGTTGGTGTTTGGAGGTGATCTTAAACACTACTTAAATAACTCACTACGTGCAAACAAAAGGGAAAAAGACATAAGTGGGAATTGAACCCAGGTCTCGTGGTTCCCAGTCCAACGCCTATTCGATCTAGCTACGGCGCCATCTGTTTGAAAATAAACACATAATCATAGTTAACACAATTTATCCTAACCCAATGTATACCCCCACTATAGATGGAATCATTTCCAATAATTGTTTCATTCATTTTTCTCCGGGAGTATTATGACATATTTAAGGTCACAACTGTTTTTTTTATTTCAAATAATACTTTCGGGTGAAGACAAGACAGCCCGAGCGAGCCACGGAACCCTCGTCTTACCTTACCCATGTGCATACTATTATCTCAGATGTTGTGATTCCAAAGTGCCCTCCGGTGGTAACGTCTTGCGTAGCCTCTTCACTTCGTTTTGATAAAAAACACAAGGTGTAAGCCTTTGCAGTTTCTTCAATATTTGACTGTTTTAAAAAATAAAAGCAAAAGGTGTAAGCACTTAAATTTTGCTTTTTCTAAATAATAATCACAAGAGGTAAGTAAGCTTGCAATTTAATAAAAAAAATTACTGTTTCTTGAAAAAATCACCAGGGTCTAAGCTTTGCATTTTCCCCAATATTTGACTGTTTTTCTTTAAAGTGTAAAATCGCCGGGGTTTCTTCCATTTTTGACTTGCAGTTTTTTCCATGTTTTACTGGTTTAAAATCACAAGGGGAAGTAAGCATTGCAGTTTCCCCTTCTGTTATCGTTTTAGATAGAATCACAAGGGAAAAGGGTTAGGGTTGTGGTTAGGGTCAGTGCTAGGTGTTTTGTTATCTTTTTAACAATAAAATCACACAAGGGGTACGCCTTGCAATTTCTTCAATATTTAACCGTTTTTTGATAAAGTCACAAGGGGTAAGCCTTAATTTTTTTACTGTTTTTTTTTCTTCAAATCACCAGGGGTTAGCCTTGCAAGAATCAGAGCAGTGATTGTCGGTCCTGATCTAGACAACATCAACATAACTTAGTCTCAACATGTTACGCATCTTATACATGGGTCAAGACGTTAACAGAATTTGCCCATGCATGCATCTGGAGTATTTCCATCTTACTTTAGTTAGAAGACATACTAACCTACAAATTCAGTCTACCGTTATTATAAGATACAAGAATTGGAACACGAGGCCGTGTCTGACATAGCACTCAATGGCTACATCTCCCTCGCTGTAGACGCACAGATCTCACAATGCAGAGAAATATTTTGAGTGTTTGTCGAAATGCCACATCTGACAAACATGTTGAAAATGCCAATTGATGAAAGCTGATGTTGACAACCAATCGATTATACATCACTGCGAGAATCTCTTCAAGACAACGGTTTCACTTGAGAAATTAACATTTATGATTTCTTCCATATAAATCTGGATGTTTTGGTAAATAGTTTGAAATTTGTCCATTTGGCATTTAAGGTTTACTCGTCTAGATCCCCCTTCGAGAAAACAAAATAAAGAATTTTGCTTTACTAAACTAATTTGAAGATGCTAAGGTTTAAAGTATCCGTCTTATAGATTCAATAAGGAGATCAGAGCGTCTCAAGTTCTATTGTCCCGGTTTCTAAGGAGGAATACCTGGGGAGGTTTGTAGTCCTAACGTCTAATGGTCAATTTACTCGTAGCATTCAGACTGTATACATTAGTAAAATCATCATAGAATAGTTCTCTACACCAGACATTACGAGTATTTCAAATCTTAAGTTCAATGCTCTCTTCACGGAGCCAGTTTCTGACACGAAACACCTGTGTCTTGAGCTTCATCAAAACTGAACAAAACCTTGATCGATCGAAAATGTTCAGCCATGGTAAAATATTTTGCAGAAACATTGAGATTCAAGAAAGACGTAAAAGACCTCTATGATGCTGACATCACCTGTCTTGGTCCCTTTGTTCAAAAGCAGTCATGGATACCGACTTGTATCAAGGGACCAGTCTTATTATCATTCTAGCCTCGCAATGGTTAATTTATAGTACAAAATGGAAAATAATACATTGGATTCAACAGACCCTTGCATTAGACGTCACATGCCCAAAACAGTCCCTTCACTGAGGTCAATGAAGAGCTCTCATTGGCTGAGAGTCATGCACAGCGCGTACACGTGTGCAAATTTCCATTGTTTGACATCAAAGATGGCGGCCAATACAAGGGGTCTATTACTTTCAAACCACCTGCAATTGAATTTCTGCTTGGCATACTTCCAATCTTTTACTTTGTTGCTAAATGTAAGATTTCGTTTTAGGACGAGCTGCGTAATGGAGCTAGAAAGCTTTTGCCTCTAAGAGTTTACAGGAACTCATCTAAAAGCCATTAGGCCTACCTTAAAATCCATTAGGCCTACCTTAAAAGCCATTAGGCCTACCTTAAAAAGCTATTAGTTCTACCTCAAGTTTCAAATTGAGAATCACTTTAGGTCAAAAGGCACCTGTGGTTACAACGGTAGACAATACTCACCGCTTTGACATGTAATACTCTTAAAGGTCTTATACAGGATTGGTAGAGCCGACAAAATAGTTGCAGACTGTTTTCATGTTGTGTGTGATCAACCAGACATGAAATAACAAAACTGTGAAAAATTTGGGATTAATCCGTTATGCGAGTCAAAAGAAAATAGTAAAAAAATTAGTCCCTAATTTTGGTTGAAACAGCTGTTGCGTTGTACTTGTTTTGTTTTTGTTTTTCAGATACACTTTTCTCCAATATGACTTCATTTCAGAGGGAAATATCTCACAGAAAAAAATGTTTATGTTATGAACTTTATAATCAGTAAGCTTTCAGACTAAAATTAAACAATGATATTTTTATCCTTACCAATTCTGTACAACACCTTTAAAGTGTTTGATAACAGAGTGAATTCGTTTGGTGAATTGCCCATAATCGGTTGAAGCTTTAAACATATATATATTAAAAGTTTTTTTTAGTTATTCTGTTAAAACTAATTCTTTTTATGTCTTATTTTGGGGTACTCAACAGGTGTGATACTTAATGGATAATAAATCAACGGTCGTCGATAGACCCTTTGCATTGGCCGCCATCTTTGATGAAATGTGCACGCGTGAAAGGCTATCATTGGCTTAGAGTTGAGTGCAGTGCGGTTATGCATGCACGTTTCAATTGTTTTTCATCAAAGATGTGGTCACGTGCAATCCATCTGTCCCTCAAGATGCTAAAACGCCTTCAACATAATATTGAAAAAGTTGTTAAGTCAGTTAACTAAAGCCGCCATCTTGGTTATTATAAAATATGCATCAGCTTTGATTCTATTGTGACTTTGTTATTGCATAGTCATACTGATTTCATTATTTTTTCATTATTAATATGATAAAACAAAACCCCAAAACATACCTCATCAAGACACTTTAGTAATATGAATGGTCTACCCTTTTTAAAATGACAGACAATATTGTTCGTTTCACAGCTTAGCTCTCCAGACCTTTTCCACTTTTTTTTGGGGGGGGGGAAATAACTTCATTACTTTCCCCGACACTACGAGGTTTGAGATGATTAATGTCAGAAGAAAACGAATCTCGACATTTTGAAGATATGACAAATAATCACTTCAGAGGTAATTGTTGGCAAACAATCCGCTGTATTACCTTTTAAAAAATAAATCACTTCAACGAATACGACATTTGTCAGAGTTTTATCAAACCATATTTCAACCAGTCTAAACCAGCGCAGTTACTTAACGGTTCTATTACGTCAACACAAGGTCCAATACGTATTGTTCACATTCACGAGTCCATTCCGCCTCTGAACCAAAACAGCGGGAACAAATACCACAATATTATGATCCAGACTTATAAATAGACTCGGAGCTTGTTGGTGACATCCTTGGGCGACTGGCGAAAAACACCAGTGTTATAATTAGACCAGATGGTATTGGATCAAAACGTTCACTGCCGGTAGATATTATTTTTAAACAGTATGGCAGCATGGCGGCATAGCTCCCGCCGGATAGGAACGAGCATGCTAGAGATAGTCATTTCACTATAGGGTATTAGTTACTTTGCTTTAGACATGTTGAAGTATCAATAGTTGTTGGACTTAAATCTTGGTACATTTATGTATCATATTGGAATTAATCTGAGTCATAGTTACTACATGTTCCTGCCTTAGTTGTAATCGTGCATCTTCGATATATATTGAAATTGAGGCCATCATCATTAATGATTATTAGAAATAAATGTTTAAACTTGCACAAAAGAGTGGTGCTCATATTTATTATACACAAAAAGTACCTGCTTCAATCTGAATCTTTTTACTTGTTTTTTTTTTTCAAGCTTAGGCGATTCAGACGACACCACTCACTGTTAGCAATTCCAATAAAATATTTCATAGAAAGAGTCATCCTTTCATCTAATGAAAAAAATATGGATCCGGGTCGATGAATTAAATTATTTCAATGTCTAAATTTAACAAAACATGAAATGATGTGAAATTCGAACTGCAGACTAACTTCACCTTTAAAGATATTGTATGTATATTAAGTTCATTCCAATATCACATTTGCATATGTGACAATGATTTGTACTGGTAATGTATGCATCCATATGGTTAAACACACGTGTGAGTCAACCAGAAACAATAAAGCCCCGCCCCCTCCCTCCCCCTTCCCCAACCTCCCAACTCTTTCAGTCTCAATGGGAGCCACGCTCGAGTGCTGTCGTAGTATTATTTCTAATGTGTATTCCACAATTCGTTTTATTATTCACGGTTGAATGACCCTTCGTAAGGAGATTTAACACGGATCATTGCACTCGATAATTTCGTTTTGCATAATATTTTACAATTAGGAAGAATAACGTTTACTTAAAGGGGATTACGGATTGAATTCTTCCAATACTCCCTGATCTACTTTTCCATAAAGCCTCGGTGTGGTGAATGTCATTAGGATGAGAGAAAATAAAATGGCGGACAGGATATTGGTTGGACATGGAATTTAGCAGATATTGTTGTCATATTTGTTTGTCATAGTTTTATCATGAAGCAATTGCGTAAAGAGAAGTATTCATCTTGAGGCTTTGGATAAAGTGAAAGGAACATTACAGAATTGGTTTTTGCTAACAAACAGTTGCTGGCAGTGTAAGCACTTTATGCAGTCCACCATATACATAAACTGACAAACCTGTAGAAGTTTGAGATCGATCGGCCATCTGGGTCACGAGAAAATAGTGAAAAACCGATTACACATTTGCACGAAATCATATAGATTCAACAAATGAATAAAACGCTCACTGAGCGATAAACTCCAATCGGAAAATTAGTTTATTCATTTCTCATCAAATATGGCGTTTCAGACAAAAATATTTCAAGGGATGTTTTCTACTATCATCATCATTAGACCGTGTAAGTTTTATGTAAATCTGTGATCAAAAAGTATAAATTAAAAGTTTTTTTCTACAAATTCTGGGTAATTAAGTTGGTACAACTCCTAATAATATATAACACAATCAATTGTAAAGAGAATAGATCACTTACCACGTTAGCATCCATTGACATCAAAGGAGGGAAGAATCTGTCAAAATGTGTTCCGGTAAATAGCTGCACTCCGCCCCTTGCGATCCGGTGAACTGTGTGTAAAGACGCACTTCCGCAATCCGTAGTCACTCCGGAACCGTGTTTGATTATTCCGTAGGAGTAAATAGCTCCGGGTGTAGCAAGCACAACTTCTTTACACAGCAATCACTCAGCCTCAAATTCAAGCAGTATAAACAACTGACATGACTTAACACCGAATTTCCAGCGTCCAGATTGTTCATCAAACAACATAAGTGAGCAGACGATCAGTAATCCCGCCAAATCCAGGCCACTATTTTATAAATAGAGGGGTTCTGCCACTGTTGTTGCTGGGCATAGAAGCGTCTGGAGGAAGACCTATTGAGACAGCTCGCCCGTCTGCTCTAGTGACATGAACACACAAGTGCGGGTATCAAACCAGCCACTGCAACCGTGTCCAACCTATCGCGTTAATGACGCGCTCCAGACTAGAAAGCGTCCGACCGGCTGGATAGTTTAATCTACGACTGCAGTCCGAGGGATAATAAATCGTTTTATTTCCCTCCGTTGGCATGGTAACGTAAAAGGCGCTTGCATCAGCCGTCAATGCGGGGATATTACGGAGTTTTTGTTCGTCGTTTATCCTTCCAGGAAACAAATTGCATTATTCGAAAGGTTGCATCACAGACGATGTTTTTGTTTTTAGTCTGAAAATAATCGTGAAAATTTTGCAAACCTAAAAAAAAACCGAGGCTCCAGGAGTTTGATTCGAAACTTGGCAGCCATTGTTGTATAGATTTGAGTAGATAAGAAAGAGGAACCCGATATGGGAAAATATAAATAAAATAAATACAAATTAAGCAGTCATTGTTATGTAATCAAGACGGTATTTTGTTGAGGTGTTTGTTTGTTGGTTGTTCGTTTGTTTGTCTGTCTGTTGCTTGGTTGGTTTGTTATTAAATTGTTTACAATTATTATAGAGTGGTAAGTATTCTCCACTGCGCAACCATCTTGGATTTGGTTGTCCTTTTTATTCAAAAGTTGCGGCTACAGCTAAGACTGTTGCTAAGGGTGTTGGTAAGTGTGTCCTATACCTCAACGCATGATGACATGACGCGGCAATCCAGCCTAAGCCGTAGCCATAGCCGCCATTTTGGACACATGATCTAAGCTTTGCCACAATTAATGCTTTCTCAATTTCGCCAAATGTGTAAGGGAATAACAAGTATCCGGTTGATAGTAACAAATTGTACAATCTTTTCAACTCAATCAAGTGTTTATTGACTTCTTCAAAGGCACATATTATTTAAGTATAGAAATGTGGAAAATTATAAATAACAGGTGGAAGATAATTTTGTTCAATTAAACTGTGAGTATAAAAAAAAACATTGTACAAGGTGTGTGATGTGCTAGCGGCTGTTTACTGCCAGAAAGTTGACATTTTCATATTCTTGATAAAATCTGAAAGACTGTCATAAAATACTCGTGACAATTTGCAAAACTAAAGAAAGATCCAGATTGAAGTTTAGCTGTGTTTGGATATGTACGATACGAGGACTCATTCGTGAATTAGAGGCTAAAGTGTACATGTACATTACGTAAACGAAGCGCCCTCTCGTGGTGACCATATCTTACAATAAATTAAATGTTTTAGACTACATTGAAATATTCTGAATATTAATGGAAGCCATCTTGTAATCTCAGACAGTGAAGGAATGTGTGGAAGCTGGACTTCATTTTGCATCGATGATATACAAAATAAAATGCAAATAAATATTGTATTGTTGGTGTGTTGTTTCGAATTTGTCTGTCTGTTTGTGTTTGTTTGTTTGTTTGTTTGTTTTAATTTAAGCTGTATCCTAAAATGTCTTTAGACTTCTCTAGGACGATTCAAGTTTCTCAAAGTTGCTTTCTCAGACTACATTAAAGGACTCGTAATTTGTATCAAAACAGGATGCATATCCATCAACAACAAAAAAGATTTTGAAAAACAAACGACAAACAGGAGCTCCTTCCCACCATTCTCTGCCTGCTTGCAAGTTTAAAACCCTGATTGGTTGCAACGCCCCTGTGGTACGTTGTCACCACATTCTGACAAGGATTTGTTTTGCATAAGTGTACAACTTCGTGTCATCTACCATTGACAATTGACATAGAGATTTTGTACACAAAGGATGCTGGCCGAGATTTGTTATGCCCCTCTTTCTAACCAAATCATTGACCTGTTGATTGGCACCCCCTCTCTTACATATGGCATGGTCCAGCTTAGAATAGCAGCATGGCTGGCATATGAGCTGATCAGTGTGTACGATTATGGAGGAATAATGAACGATGTGGTTAAAACAATGGAAATATTAAAATATGTCAGCATGTGCTGACAACTGCCCTCAATAAAGGGTTTTAGAATATCTTCACCGAATAGTCCATCGGGAAAGGTGTCAAGTTATATGTTATTAGAGTTGCATTCACCTCCTTAATATTATCTTCGACCAGTTTCCGGACATCGCTTGGGAATGGATCCTGTGTTAGATACACACGGGTCTTTCGTCCATGGTTACCAAGAGCAATACCAGTCGCTTTAGAAGACGGGTGCTCTTGTACGGCGCATAACACGCGTTGCTTATCACAGGGACGTTCAGGAACTGTACAATTTTGTGAGTTCTTCGTTGGTGTTCTCTTGTAGATTCTCGTAATGTGCCACGTGGATGCGCTTGGAGTATGTGATCCACTGTAATGCCATCGACTTCCATCCTTTAGCCTGCTCTAAGACAAATTTCTTCCATTCTGAAATAACAAGACAAGACAAGAATGAGTGAGAGAGGTGAATTGGTTTTTGCTAACAAAACAGTTGCTGGCATAATACAAAAAAACTGACAAACCTGTAGAAGTTTGAGATCGTTCGGCCTTCTGGGTCACGAGAATATTGTGAAAAACTGATTACACATTTGCATGAAATCATTATAGATTCAACAAATGAATAAAACGCTCACTGAGCGATAAACTCCAATCGGAAAATGAGTGTATTCATTTCTCATCAAATATGGCATGTCAGACAGAAATTTTTCAAGGGATGTTTTTTACTATCATCATCATCATTAGACCGTGTAAGTTTTCTGTAAATCTATGATCAAAAAGTATATTTTACAAGTTTTCTTCTTACCAATTCTGTAATGTTCATTTAAATTAATGCCATAAATAAAATGAAATGGTGAGTTGTTGATGAGATTTACCTGGAGACTGGAATTGTCTAATCGTTTCATCCAGAGACATCTCTTTCTCAATCATGAGACGTCTGAAAATCTCCGCAACGATGGCACTAAATGGATTCCTCATCAGCAGAACAGCGCCCTCAAACTCTTTAATATGGCTAGTGTCACTCAGGTGAGATTTGACGCATATTGTCCGCTTAGTGTAGTAATCAATGTTACCACCCCTGAACACTGTACAAGTGTATAATGGTAAAGATAGGTACATGATTGGTAACCAGAATCTAACAAAAAAAATGATCAAATTCAATCTTAAAGGCAGGGTGTACTTTGGTAATATTATTGTCGAAGACCAGTATCCTCACCTGGTATATTCCAACATAAAACAACAAACCTGCGAAAATTTAGACTCCATTGGTCATCGAAGTTGCAAGAAAGTATTTGAAAGAAAATAATAACCCTTGTTGCATAGAATTGTGTGCTTTCAGATGCCTGAGAAAGACTTCAAAAGTTTTGGATGAAAATGACCTCTTTCTCTAAAAACTTACTTAAAGGGGGTTGTTTCTAACAATGTTTTATAATATCAACCTCTCCAGCGCTCTTTACCAAGTAAGTTTTTTATGTTCATTTACCAAAGTATGCCGTCCTGCCTTTAAGACTCAATGGAGCTAATACCTGTCTCAGGCCAGTCTTCTCATCTCGAAACGAAGTCGAGAAAAAGCATCAGAAAATCATTAAAAAAACACCGTTAGTAATTTTGAATGCCGTAATTGGATTGAGCCTGAAACGAACATGCATCATGATAATATATTAAGCCAACTGGGATGTGTATTTGTATTTTGGGGGTTTCTTTATGTTTATATGTGTTTATTTATTTGCTAACACTGAAACGTGACTACCTATTTAACAGTTACATATCTTGTTAGTTAATTATTTACAATAATTAGGTATTCCACTCCTGTATTAAGCAACTTATGAGAGTTTTAAAAATGAAAGTAAAAATGTTAAAAAGATGATGCATGCGAACCTTTCTTCGAGATCTGCATTTTCATTTCGTTCTTCCAGTAGACACTACCGGTCGAGATTCCAGTCCCTCTCTCAATAAGCTGACGGGTCCAAGTGTTCCCCGAGCGAGGGTAGCTCGCCAAGGCGATCAACGGTAGACTGTTCTCATCATTCAGTTCAACCTTAGAACATCGAAGATCTGTATCATCAACAAATCGGAAAATTTAACCAAAATGTTGATGATTGTTAATAAACAAACAAAAGCCAGTACGTCGTCTGGAAGTTGACTCCAGTCGGACTTTGACAGTTTAAGGATCGTCTGAATTGCTATCATCTTCCAGCCATTAATGTGTTTGTTTTTTACTCATAGCTCCAGACCTAATATTTATTCATATTGCAATCTAAGGCATGACAAAGTACATTAACTTCTATACGCAGTTTCTGTTACTTTTAAACCACTTTGTTTTGTGAAACGTCACCAAGAATGTAATAGTAGTTCGAAACACTGATTTTCTTAAGCTCAGGTTGTTCTCATTGTCTCTTTATAAAAGCCGGTGTGGGTGGGGGTGGGTATGGGGTGCAGGTGTAGGAGTGGGGGTGGGTATGGGGTGCAGGTGTAGGAGTGGGGGTGGGTATGGGGTGCAGGTGTAGGAGTGGGGGTGGGTATGGGGTGCAGGTGTAGGAGTGGGGGTGGGTATGGGGTGCAGGTGTAGGAGTGGGGGTGGGTATGGGGTGCAGGTGTGGGAGTGGGGGTGGGTATGGGGTGCAGGTGTGGGAGTGGGGGTGGGTATGGGGTGCAGGTGTGGGAGTGGGGGTGGGTATGGGGTGCAGGTGTAGGAGTGGGGGTGGGTATGGGGTGCAGGTGTAGGAGTGGGGGTGGGTATGGGGTGCAGGTGTAGGAGTGGGGGTGGGTATGGGGTGCAGGGTGTAGGGGAGTGGGGGTGGGTATGGGGTGAGAGGTGTGGGAGTGGGGGTGGGTATGGGGTGCAGGTGTGGGAGTGGGGGTGGGTATGGGGTGCAGGTGTGGGAGTGGGGGTGGGTATGGGGTGCAGGTGTGGGAGTGGGGGTGGGTATGGGGTGCGGTGTGGGAGTGGGGGTGGGTATGGGTGTGCAGGTGTGGTATGGGGGTGGGTTGGGTGTAGTGGTGATGTGGGTATGGGGTGCAGGTGTGGGAGTGGGGGTGGGTATGGGGTGCAGGTGTGGGAGTGGGGGTGGGTATGGGGTGCGGTGTGGAGTGGGGTGGGTATGGGTGCAGGTGTGGGAGTGGGGGTGGGTATGGGGTGCAGGGTGGGAGTGGGGTGGGTATGGGGTGCGGGGTGGAGTTGGGGGGGGTATGGGTGCGGGTGTGGGAGTGGGGGTGGGTATGGGGTGCAGGTGTGGGAGTGGGGGTGGGTATGGGGTGCAGGTGTGGGAGTGGGGTGGGTATGGGGTGCAGGTGTGGAGTGGGGGTGGGTATGGGGTGCAGGTGTGGGAGTGGGGGTGGGTATGGGTGCAGGTGTGGGAGTGGGGTGGGTATGGGGTGCAGGTGTGGGAGTGGGGGTGGGTATGGGGTGCGGGTGTGGAGTGGGGGTGGGTATGGGGTGCAGGTGTGGGAGTGGGGTGGGTATGGGGTGCAGGTGTGGGAGTGGGGTGGGTATGGGGTGCAGGTGTGGGAGTGGGGGTGGGTATGGGGTGCAGGTGTGGGAGTGGGGTGGTGGGTATGGGTGCAGGGTGTGTGGGAGTGGGGTGGGTATGGGGTGCGGTGTGTGGGAGTGGGGTGGGTATGGGGTGCGGTGGGGAGTGGGGGTGGTATGGGTGCGGTGTGGCGAGTGGGGTGGGTATGGGGTGCAGGTGTGGGAGTGGGGGTGGTATGGGTGCGTGTGGGAGTGGGTGGGTATGGGGTGCAGGTGTGGGAGTGGGTGGGTATGGGTGCAGGTGTGGGAGTGGGGTGGGTATGGGGTGCGGGTGTGGGGGATGGGGGTGGGTATGGGTGCGGTGTGGGAGTGGGGTGGGTATGGGTGCGGTGTGGGAGTGGGGTGGGTATGGGTGCAGGTGTGGAGTGGGGGTGGGTATGGGGTGCAGGTGTGGAGTGGGGTGGGTATGGGGTGCAGGTGTGGAGTGGGGGTGGGTATGGGGTGCGGGTGTGGGAGTGGGGTGGGTATGGGGTGCGGGTGTGGGAGTGGGGGTGGGTATGGGGTGTGCGTGTGGAGTGGGGTGGGTATGGGGTGCGGTGTGGGAGTGGGGTGGGTATGGGTGCAGGTGTGGAGTGGGGTGGTATGGGGTGCGGTGTGGGAGTGGGGTGGGTATGGGGTGCGGTGTGGGAGTGGGGGTGGGTATGGGTGCGGGTGTGGGAGTGGGGTGGGTATGGGGTGCAGGTGTGGGAGTGGGGTGGGTATGGGTGCAGTGTGGGAGTGGGGTGGGTATGGGGTGCAGGTGTGGGAGTGGGGTGGGTATGGGGTGCAGGTGTGGAGTGGGGGTGGGTATGGGGTGCAGTGTGGAGTGGGGGTGGGTATGGGGCGGTGGGGTATGGGGAGTGTGGGAGTGGGGGTGGGTATGGGTGAGGTGTGGGAGTGGGGGTGGGTATGGGTGCGGTGTGGAGTGGGGTGGTTGGGGTGCAGGTGTGGAGTGGGGGTGGGTATGGGGTGCAGGTGTGGGAGTGGGGGTGGGTATGGGGTGCAGGTGTGGGAGTGGGGGTGGGTATGGGGTGCAGGTGTGGGAGTGGGGTGGGTATGGGGGCGGGTGTGGGAGTGGGGTGGGTATGGGGTGCGGTGTGGGAGTGGGGTGGGTATGGGGTGCAGGTGTGGGGGGGGTGGGTATGGGGTGCAGGTGGGAGTGGGGTGGGTATGGGTGCGGGTGGGAGTGGGGTGGGTATGGGGTGCGGGTGTGGGAGTGGGGGTGGGTATGGGTGCAGGTGTGGGAGTGGGGGTGGGTATGGGGTGCGGGTGTGGGGTGGGGGTGGGTATGGGGTGCAGGTGTGGGAGTGGGGGGTATGGGGTCGGTGTGGGTGGGTGGTATGGGGTGCGGTGTGGGAGTGGGGTGGTATGGGGTGCAGGTGTGGGAGTGGGGGTGGGTATGGGGTGCAGGTGTGGGAGTGGGGGTGGGTATGGGGTGCGGGTGTGGGAGTGGGGGTGGGTATGGGGTGCGGTGTGGAGTGGGTGGGTGGGGTGCGGTGTGATGGGGGTTGGGGTGCGTGTGGGAGTGGGGGGTGGTGGGTGGGAGTGGGGTGGTATGGGTGCAGGTGTGGGAGGTGGGGTGGGTATGGGGTGCGGTGTGGGGTGGGGTGGTGGGTGGGTGAGGGGGGAGGTGGGTATGGGGTGTGGGGTTGGAGTGGTGGTATGGGTGCGGTGTGGGAGTGGGGTGGGTATGGGGTGCAGGGTGTGGGAGTGGGGGTGGGTATGGGGTGCGGGTGTGGGAGTGGGGTGGGTATGGGGTGCGGGTGTTGGGAGTGGGGGTGGGTATGGGGTGCAGGTGTGGGAGTGGGGTGGGTATGGGGTGCGGTGTGGAGTGGGGTGGGTATGGGGTGGGTGTGGGAGTGGGGTGGGTATGGGGTGCAGGGTGTGGGAGTGGGGTGGGTATGGGGTGCGGTGTGGGAGTGGGGTGGGTATGGGGTGCGGGTGTGGGAGTGGGGTGGGTATGGGGTGCAGGTGTGGGAGTGGGGGTGGGTATGGGGTGCAGGTGTGGGAGTGGGGGTGGGTATGGGGTGCGGGTGTGGGAGTGGGGTGGGTATGGGGTGCAGGTGTGGGAGTGGGGGTGGGTATGGGGTGCAGGTGTAGGAGTGGGGGTGGGTATGGGGTGCGGGTGTGGGAGTGGGGTGGGTATGGGGTGCGGGTGTGGGAGTGGGGTGGGTATGGGGTGCGGGTGTAGGGCCGGGGAGTGGGGGTGGGTATGGGGTGCGGGTGTGGGAGTGGGGTGGGTATGGGGTGCAGGTGTGGGAGTGGGGGTGGGTATGGGGTGCAGGTGTAGGAGTGGGGGTGGGTATGGGGTGCGGGTGTGGGAGTGGGGTGGGTATGGGGTGCGGGTGTGGGAGTGGGGTGGGTATGGGGTGCGGGTGTTGTGGGCGGGAGTGGGGGTGGTGGGTATGGGGTGCGGGGGTGTGTGGGAGTGGGGTGGGTATGGGGGGCGGGTGGGAGTGGGGGTGGGTATGGGGTGCAGGTGTGGGAGTGGGTGGGTATGGGGTGCGGGTGTGGGAGTGGGGTGGGTATTGGGGTGCGGGGTGTTGGGGGTGGGGTGGGTATGGGGTGCGGGTGTGGGCGGGAGTGGGGTGGGGTATGGGGTGCGGGTGTGGGAGTGGGGTGGGTATGGGGTGCGGGTGTGGGAGTGGGGTGGGTATGGGGTGCGGGGTGGTGGTGTATGGGTGCGGTGGGAGTGGGGGTGGGTATGGTGGGGTGGCGGGGGGGTTGTGGGAGTGGGGTGGGGTTATGGGGTGCGGGTGTGGGAGTGGGGTGGGTATGGGGTGCGGGTGTGGGGTGGGTATGGGGTGCGGGTGTGGGCCGGGAGTGGGGTGCGGGTGTGGGAGTGGGGGTGGGTATGGGGTGCGGGTGTGGGAGTGGGGGGTGGGTATGGGGTGCGGGTGTGGGTGGGGGTGGGTATGGGGTGCAGGTGTGGGAGTGGGGGTGGGTATGGGGCGCAGGTGTGGGAGTGGGGGAAGTGGAAGGAAATGGGGTGTGGGGAGGGGGTGGGAAAGGGAAAAACAAGAAACCAAACCCACCTGGTACCGATGTCCGATATAAAGACATAAACTCCGTACCACCACAGTGGTACTTTGGGTCACCTGGGCATGGTTTATCGCAGAGGGCGCTCTCCATGTAGTTAAGCAGAACCGATTCGGCTTTGACGTCACTACAGAAACACTGACTTCCCCGACTGAGGACGGCATAGGTGAGACGCTGCATTAGATACAATCGATAGTTACAATAAATGACTGTTTGAATCCCAACAAAACATAATGAGGGGCCATACTATATAATTATTTCTTTCAGACTCACTTTCGTAAAAATTTACAAATATGGATGGGAAAAGGTTACCAGCCAAACTACCATAGTGTGTGGTGTAAAACAGGTACCAGCCAAACTTCCATATAGTCATGTGTAAAACAGGTACCAGCTAAACTACCATAATGTGTGGTGTAAACAGCTACCAGCCAAACTACCATTATGCCATGTGTAAAGTAGGTACTTGGTCCCTAACTTGAAAATCAATCAAGGGGTGTATTTTACAACAACAAAAACTTGACAACTTACAAGAGAAATGCATTTTTCTAGGCACAGTCCAATAGTCATATCCGGCGACTCTTTCACCAATCCTCCAGTCACAATATCATGTACTGTGAGGACATCTTTAGGTCTTGGAACGCATGCGCGGTAGATTCCTGGGCTATCGATGGCAGTCCATGTCATCCATGTTTGATTAAGAGCTGATAAAGAACATGGATATCATAATGAAAGAAAATTTGTATAGATGTGTGTATTCAGGAAACTGCAAAAGAGAACGAAACTGGAATTCTAAATATTTGTATTTATGTAATTATAGATGGTGTCCCACAGCTGAGTGAGTTTTAAGCTTTGCGAGCAGTGAAGTGTAGGGTTTTAGAAGCGTCTTGTATATCTTGCGTTGAAGTATTCGCTCTTTAGATGTATTTTATTCATAATAAATTGCAAGAGGGGTGGTACAAATAAAAGATTTAGCCCTATTTTTTAATGAAACTTTCAATACGAGTGAAAACTCTAGTAATTATTTGATAAATTCATAGATTAGTACAACTAAATAAAGACAAATCTGTGTTCATAAGCGTAACCAGCGTAGACTGGAGGCATGGGGTGGGGATATAGTGGCATAGAAGGGTTGGGGAGGCATGGGGCGGGAGGTCTCTCAGCCCCCCCCCCCCCAGCCTCAAAACCGTTTGCCTTTCCTCCTCTTCCCTTCCCTGGCCACCAAATGAGATCAGAAAATGCACACATGAGTGTTTCCCAATGAAAATGTCTAGTTATGCCGCTGCTTGTATTCTTAGGGAGGGATCTGTGTGTATGGGAGGGTTGCCTTACCAGAGATAAACTTCTCCTCAGTCTCGGGATGAGGTAATGGATGTTCAGGAGTCTGGTTACCAGATGATCCATGGTTTAGTACCTGACTATGTCGTCCATATTGCTTTACTTCTCGTCCATATGCTAGGGACGGACCGGTATTATCTACAGTTCGATTCCAACTTTGCCCGACGTGATAGCCTGTTAAGAGTAATACAACTAATATAAATACTCTGGCTGTCCAGTATAGCATCATCCATGGTGTTCTAAACGTACGACCCATGGTTGGTAGCAACCCCGAGTGTAGCCTACACCTGTTTGTTTACCAATCAATTACTGCTTACCTAAAGAACAGTTCGACATGGACATTTTATCCTTAGCAGTTTTATACACATGGGTTTATTCCTGCTGGCTTAACAAACAAAAAACTAACACTCCGGCCTACGTCCGGGGGACCCTCTCAGGGGTCCTTGAAACGTACCCACAATTCTATTGTGTTGGAATCCTTCGGGTGAAAGGGTTTCTTTTTGTGTTGCGAGCATCGAAGCGTGACAAAGGTAACAATACACGGAGCTGACAAACACGCTGGGGTGAAACGTGGCAGGAGGATACAAACGGGGGATGATTTTGGCCATCAACAATAAGAAATATGTTATCGAATTTATTTCTAGAAGAATGTTAGAATCTGCAGGAACTTCTGCTAAGAAAAATATTTAATTTAAATTTGTTCATTGGGTTCAGTATAAAGTGGAGCTTATTAATAGTCTTGCAACATGAAATGTTGATTTGCAAAAATACTTCGATTTCCCAAAGAACACACTTTATTGTTGCAGACGCAATACGTCAAAGAATTGGGTGAACGAATCTCTCTTTTGTAAAGTTAAATTCAACTCATGAATAATAGTATGTGAAAGAAACAACAACAACACAACAACAAACACTGTTAATGGCACAGGTTTTTTGTTCAAAGCCATGAGAGAGGAGACTCTCTGCTTGGATCGAAACGTAATGCCATTAGCCATAATATTGTTGCGTGGTTACAAACAACAGGTCATTTTGGTTGGCAAACAGTTTTCAAAACCTACTAAGTAATGTTGTCAAATCCAACTATCCTGAGAGAGTAGTTACTGATTACATTAGCTCTTTAAAGTGTTGACTCCAACAGCATGCAATGGAAGATAATACGCTTTTACCTTGATGCGTTTTTGTGAAAGATCAAAAATGTAATCAATTATTGTTATTACAAGTTTTTTCAGAGATATTTGTCTTTAATTATCTGATTCGATTGAGAACTAATGAAGATTATTCCATTTCCTGAAACAATGGTCAACCTGTTACTCTCAATGTAAAAAATGTAATATAAAATAATAAATTAAAACGACAAAATCAATATTCTTGATAAACTCAATTATTGTTTCAACTTCAACTGATTTATTCCTCAGTTGTCAGTTATACAAAACATTGCTTCATTTAAATCGTACTATAGAACAGAAATCACTGTTTACATCAGAAACGAATATCGAAGGAAATCGGACAAGAAAAGACTGAAAAAGCTGATCAATGTAGAAAACTTAACAAAAAATATAGGCAGTTGGCTTATGACGTCACAAGCTCAAATGGCGCCCTCCTTGAGGTTGCTTTTACAAAGTTTATAAAGCTACGACTAAAACAGCACCCTAAATTTAAATAATACTTTCACGCCTGGTTAGGCAGGGTAACTTTTAAAAATTAATAATAACAGAAAAACAAATATCTTCTTGTAAACATTTTTCTCTCAATCTTCTCTTTTGGTTAAATTAAAAAGCCGTTTACAACAGAAAAAAACTTAAGTTATATCTAGTGAAAATGCCAAAAAGTTTGTTTAACAATGTTTGTTTTGTTTTTTGTTCTGGATTAAAACATTAAGCAATGAAAACAAAATAATACAAATAAATAAAGTTTATGATAACATAACCTGCGTCGCATAACTCCTACGAATCATAAACTCTCTCTTGTGACGGTCGTTTGACGTTCAATGACCTAAGTCTGCGACAACAAAGTCTCAAAGTCGCAGTCAAAGACAGACATTAAAACAGATATCTACAAGTAAATGGTTATAAGCTGAAACCTAAAACACTATTCGACTGAAAATGCTGTCCATGTTTGACAAATAAATTATACTAATTTGTCTTGGAGGTAGTGTAATTTTAACAGCATTTCTTGAACAACCATAGAGTTATATATAAGAACTAGAGGGCGCACTGGCAATACTGCGTGCACAAACGCGCCGGGACCGCAAGGAGACACTAGCGCCATTTTTTAGAGGGCAAAATTGAGTACGAAGTACACAATGTGCGCGTATGGTAAATGCACGCATCACGCGCTCGGTGTTCATGTTGTTGTTTTGCGTACAGTAAAGTAGTGGTAGTACACTTGAAACATGGCCGCACCACCCGCGCGACGAGTCACGTAACTTGGCTAGTGCGCCCTCTAGTTCTTATATATAACTCTATGTGAATAACCAATAAGCATGTCTCACTGCGCATGATCGGTGCGTAAAGCGTCCAAGCTACACCTGCAACCATTACCACACGCTGATTTTGAAGCAGTGCGGTACACAACTATCAAACTTGGGCTGGCATAGTTTATTACATGTGAACTACAACATGGCGTCCATCTTGGCAGCTCGGGTTTGTTTTACTGTATTTGGTTTCCCAAGATGCACTGCGGTATATTTTTAAGATGGAGCTCGTGCATAATGGGCTAGTGGGGGAAAATCAAAAGTCAGTAATTTGGTTTGACTTGATAACGTCCTGTAGGCTTATGACAAAACCAACATGCTTCAAGGTCAAAGCTGGTGAGGCAGGAGATTCTATCCCTCCCCTGGACCGAATTGCCTGGGTTGTCTTGGAAACTGGTCCCCTATTCTGACACCGGCTGTGTACAACGTTCGAGGCTCCTGGATAGAGGTGTGACTTCTTGCTTCTTAATAGAGGTGTGGCTGTGGCTTCTTAAACAAGCCATAGGCTTTGCGATTTACAAACTTCTTCCTTGCAAAGCCTTTTGGGGGACTTTGAGATGCATGTAGAAATGATTCTAGTACTAAGAATATATACATGTAGTCCCCCTGAACTGTGTTATAATTGGTCAATAGCTAGCAACACTATGAATGATGTATCAGTTACAGCGCCCTCTATTAGACATAACACCTAAAGCGCCCTCAGTTGACTCAAACTTGAAGAGTTTAATATACTGCTACAGAATAATCTCTTGGTAATGGCGTAAGGTTATGTGCTATCAGAGTTGCATTCACCTCCTTAATGTTATCATCGACCAGTTTCCGGACATCGTTTGGGAATGGATCTTTTGTTAGATACACACGGGTCTTTCGTCCATGGTTACCAAGAGCAATACCAGTCGCTTTAGAAGATGGGTGCTCTTGTACGGCGCATAACACGCGTTGCTTATCCACAGGGACGTTCAGGAACTTTACAATATTTGTGAGTTCTTCGTTGGTGTTTTCTTGAAGGTTCTCATAATGTGCTACGTAGATCTTGTGGGAATGTGTGATCCACTGAACCGCCATTTTCTTCCAGTTCTTGGATTGGTCCTCGGCAAAGTTTCTCCACTCTGTCATGACAAAACGAAACAGACACAAAAACCACGTTTTTAGTTAACCGCTTCAGAATTGGTCAAACTGTATTAATGATACCATAACTCAAAGCCTCGACACATTCATCTTGAGAAATATCAGTTCTAATCACCATCATGATTTGTATTGTGACATCACATTTTGCTCATCTAATATTGATTTATTTGCTACCTCATGAATCTGAGTACTTTGTGAAACCGGGTCCAGGAAAAAATACAAGCTTTATTCCAAGTGAAGAAAATAGGCAAAGAGGAGAGACGAAATGTTTTAATGTCAACTGAATCCGGCAAGTTTATCCTCATTCTGGGATGTGGCTTTTTTTTAAACTGTACATCCATTCGATGTTTTGAAGATACGAAAAGAAGAAGAAGGATTGTCTTTACCAGGAGAATTAAAATACTGAAGGGTCTCCTCGGCCGTCTTCTCTTGATCTAACATCTGACGTCGGAATATCTCGGCCACCAGAGCGCTGTAAGGGTTCCTGATGAGGAGAACAGCGCCCTCAAATGTCTGGATATGCTTAGCCTCGTTGAGATGGGACTTGACGCAGATTGTCTGACGAGAATGGTAGTCGATGTTTCCACCGGGGAAGACTTCAGTGAGGAAATGGAGATATCATGTCACTCATTGGGATGGAATTGAGGGAACCTCAAACATAATGGAGATATCATGTCACTCCTTAAAACTCTCGAGTGATCGCTGGTAACCCTATATAAAGTCATGACACATTTTATTTATTCGACTATTTTCTCCAAAGTGCAATGGCACGAGTCAAACTCCTTGGTAACCTAGACTGGACCATTCCACCTGTCTAAGAGGGGGATCAAGTCCCAGAGCTGTGTAGGTTTTTTCTTTCTTTTGAGGGGGTGATAAAATATTTTCACTCATATACTTTGTGCACTAAAATTGTACGGACATACAGACCTACCCAGCTCCAACCCTCTGATAAAGTGGAGCAATCTGTTCAATGTAGCAGGCTTCCAGATGTCTCGTTGACAGCCTGTGCTAGGTTCTGAAGTTTCCAACATCCCCCGCCCCGCAAATTAAACTTTGTGGCTTACTGTGGAGCCAGTAACTTGTGGAAATTTCATGCATTTTAAGGGGGGTACTTCTCTCCAAGGGTAAAATAGTGTTGAAGTATGGAAACATTGAGGGGAACCCTCTGCCACATATCGGTCATGGTATAAAATCAAGATTCAGAAGAGGACTTACTTTTCTTGGAGATTGTCATATCTTTTTCATTTACCCAGTGCACGCTGCCCGTCAGGAGACCAGTCCCTCTCTCGATGAGCTGCCGTGTCCAGGTGTTTCCAGACCGCGGGTAGCTGGCCAAGGCAACCAGAGGCAAGCTACCCACTGGCTTCAGTTCAACCTTAGAACAACGGCCATCTGTAAAATCAATCAGGAAACTGTGTCACAATCGTTGATGACGCGATCAGAACTTTGTTTAGACTTGCAGCCATGACAACACAACCCATGTATTTTCGCATTCGAAATCTATCTTAGAAATTTGTATGGTTGAACGCAAAAAATATTGACTGGAGTGGGATTTGAACCTACGACATCCGGATTAACTGAACAATCTAACGGTCTCCTTTTTTGGTCAATATTATCATTGTTCGGGTGTAAAATCTATATCTTCTTCAACAATAATTATAAAAGTAGATCTTCACTCCTTGTTTTATACGAAAGATACGTTTTGACACACTCTTGGAATTCATTCTGTGCTCCCTGGACGACCCCTGCTTGTTATATTGTGTTGTCCAAAGAATTAAAATAAATCAAATAAAACTATTAGTTTTGTATACTGCACATTCGGCAAATGGTTGTACGAGAGAGTCTCACCCCCACTACACCCCACTCCACCCCACTCCACCCCACCTCACCTCCACTCCACTCCACCCAATCCCAACCCATCCCACCCAACCCCACTCCACCCCACCCCACCCCCACTACACCCCACTCCACCCCACCCCACCCCACCCCCACTCCACCCCACCCAATCCCAACTCAAACCCATCCCACCAAACCCCATCTCCACCCCACCCCACCTCCACCCCACCCCACCCCACCTCCACTCCACCCGACCCCCACTCCACCCCACTCCACCCCAACCCCACTCCACCCCACCCCTTCACTTCTCTGGAGTTAATGAACAACATAAAATTATATTCTCCATGTTACCGAGTCCTTGTCAAAGTTAAAACAGATCTGGGTGTGAAAGGACAATTTGTTTACCTGGCACAGCCGTTCTGTACAGTGACATGTGCTCGGTACCACCACAATGATATCTCTTTCCACCTGAGCATGGTATATCGCAGAGGGCGCTCTCCATGTAGTTCAGCAGAGGCGATTCACCTTTGACGTCACTGCAGAAACATTCAGTACCACGACTGAGGGCAGCATAGGTGAAGCCCTAATTCGCAAGAAGAATGTAAACATTGTTTCAAACCCTGGAACCATATTATCACTTGTCATAAGGCATCATTACGATGTACGGGCAGGGCACTGAGCTACAGCCGTGAAAAAAAACACAAGTTTATAACATACTTCTGGTTCTAACTACGTCACAAATTACGTCACAATCGAATCTCACTATGCTTTATACTATGCTCCTGGCTTACAATAAATTTGACTTTTTGTCTTCGTCATATACTTTGAAGCACGAGTGCTTTCGGAATGGGGGCTTCAAAGCCCGGGTCGTTCCAATCACGTGATTTCGGTTGATGAATATTAAAGAGATACATTGATTGGACTTACGAGGGCGATGCAACTATGCAGACAGTGTGTTATGGTCATCCTGGTGGAATGTTCAACCAACCCACCGGTTACTACGTCAGTCATTTGGATGCCATCCTTGGGTCTTGGTACGCATGCGCGGTATACTCCAGGACTGTCAATGTCTGTCCACGTCATCCATGTTTTATTTAGAGCTGTTGGAAGAAACAAATAAAGAGTAAAGAGAAGGTTAATTTGAAAACTAATCAAATCGAAATGTCTGAGGAAAAGGCAAGTGCTTCTGATCGTCCTGGGGTCAAACTTTTGAGGTCATCTTGTACACCTCTAGATTTGATGTTTTGCATGGCATTAAAACAGTGATTGTGATATATATTTGCGGTTCTGGAAAGAACCGAGTGGTTTAACAACTCGACGTTTCAATCATATGCTCTGATTATCTTCAGGATAACAGCTTTTCTTGACAAACTTTAAATGTTGTAACATAAGGGTTGATTAAGTGACAGAAGAGTCAGGAGACTAGACCTACATGACCACATATCGGAGCTTGATCAATAATAGGCAGATGACCCAGCGAAATGCATGGACTGTGGCCTTGTCAAGTTTCCTGTATCCAATAACGAATTCCAATCAGCATTACAAAATGGAACCATACCAGAATGTTTTCTTCACAAACTCGTTTTGATTCTATTGGCTATAGTGGAAGGAACTCGGGATGGTAAAATCAGAAGGGGAACAAATACAAATGGCTACAGGAAGTTTACAAAATAAAGATATATACCTGACTTGAATTGACTGTTCGCTGGTTTTAAGATCAGAGGTTTGAGTGTCAGAGGTTTGGGTCTTTTCCTTGTAACAATTTGGTTTAATAATGCTTGCACTGGTTGGACCTGGACAGCGACCGGACCACCAGGATCCGCAGCACGGGGCTGCGCAGCACGGGGCTCGGCAGCACGAGGCTCAGCAGCACGGCGGGGCTCAGCGGCCCGTTTATCGGTAGGGTTGGCCTTGGATGAGTTCGCTCCTAAGTAGAGTCCTACGTAGAAACTTGCTGCACATAACGCGAGTATTATTAATAATGTCCCCTTGTATCGGTTCAGTCTGCTGATAACATGCCTGATTGAAAACATCACTGTTAATTGTGAAATCTAATCCTTTTTACTCAAAAAAATTCACTTAAAATTCATTTAGTTGAACTTATCTGGTGCAGAGTTGTCCTTCGATGGCTCTTTGTGAAAAATCGTTCTAAAACGAAGTTTTTTAAATATTAGATTAATTTTCACAATTTACTCTAAGAATTTGGAGAAGAAGCAAAAGTCGACATCAGATCTCCATAAAGCACGGGCGGTTTACTGTTATCTTGAATGAATCGAAAACTCAGCGGCACGAACAGAGACTATCAATTGTTGGCATCCTCAGACATAACGGGAGAAAGGGTCATGAACATCACTAGAATGTAGTCTTCTTGCAGTCGTATAATACTTCTGATGCTTGTCGTTTTTAGACGGTAATACCCGGTGAATGACGGATAATTCCGGTGTAGAGCGGTGATTTCTTGTCTATCATGAGGCTAGTCGTCTTGATATCAATGTGGATTTTTCTTGAAGAGCCGTGAGACACTGATGAGACTAATGAGTAAAACCGTTATGCAACACTACCGTAGCAACTACGGTCTAGTCGTCACAGCAGTCAGACACGTAGTTGCAGATCTCCTGTGATGAACTTTCACATGAACATTTCTTCTAAAATGTCGAAGTTTTTTCCCAAAAACTCAATCTTCCACAGTAAAACGAACAATGGAATAACAGAACTAGAATTCGAACAAAATGCAGACCGAATCTGTGCATTAAATCTCAAACTTGCGCAAACTGTACGCGTACGTGGCATGTGTGATCTTAGAACAGCTAATAAAAGCCTACAGTTTGTTTGTAATAATGGCGTTCCCCAAATTCAACATCTTTACTCAACCCATTTTGTTCAAACAAGTGTTCCATTCAAGATTGGTTTGCGGTGCTGGAATCCCTTGAGTAAACATTGCAGGTATGGACTTTACTCCAAAGTGCAAACCGTTTATAAATGACGTAGACAACGCCAAGGGTGTGACGTATGCATGGTTCAGTTTAAAGGCAGTGGATACTTTGGGTAATTATTCATAAAAACCTACTTGGTAAAGAGCACCTGAGAGCTGATGCCAGTAAAATATTGTGAGAAACGATTCCCTCTGAAGTAAAATGTAGTTTGAGAAAGAGTCTCACTAAAATATTGGAATTTTAGAAAGGGTTCAGGTATGAAGCCTTTCTCAGGCATCTGAAAGCACATCATTTTATGCACCAATTGGGTGTTTTTCCTTGCAACCAACTGAGCCCAAATTTTCACAGGTTTGTTATTTTATGCACATGTTGGGATACACCAAGTGAGGATATACTGGTCTTTCACAATTACCAAAAGTATACCCTGCCTTTTAAGTTATTGCAAGAATGGAGTTTATTTTCTACCTCCATGCTGAAACCATAGAGCAAGGACACCAACACGATTATGTATCACATTTTTCATGTTCTTGCCAGTGAAAGGTATATTGAAAATTTAAATTTTTATTTCCCTACAAGAAAAAACCAGGTATATAAAAAGAAAAACGATGCTGAATAAATGGTAAATTTGCATCGTAAAGTACCACAAATTGTTTATGTGCTCAGGGGGCAGTATAGCATGGAGCATGGAGGTAGAATTAGACGTGGAGGTAGAAATTCCACCTCAATTAGTATAGCCTAGGGAAAGAGTTGAAAATAATTATCAAGATGTTGTTTTAACTGCAGACCTTTTGTTAGAAACAAAAGGAGGAATATAGTATGCTGTTGTTTCTTGAATTCAAAATATAAATATTAGTTCTTCTTTGTTTTGAAATCTAATAATTTCACCAAGTAGGCCTATTGTCGAAGAGCGGTCGAGTTGTCTTGACATTCGATAAATAAAAGATGAAATTGAGTATACATGTCGAGTTGTCACCGAGTGTTTGTTGTAATAACCCATTCTTGCATACATATTACCTGAACAGGTGCATGGGGAATAGAAGTTAGCAGAGAGGGGAATTAGGAATGGGTGAGGGGGAGGTGGGTAGGGTAGGAGAATCGGGGGTAGTGATGGTGAACGAAGAAGCAGGATTCGGTAACCCTTTCCTGTAGCCCTTTGGAAATCATTCCACCCAAAGCGAGGCTGTAGAGCAAAATAGCCTGCCTCCCTTTTTATGCAACGAGAATGTGTCATTTATGTATACAGGAACTTCACAAGATGGTACCATTGAGGTTTCTACCTCTGTGATTGTACCTACCTGATATATATTCTGCAGGTTCCTTCACAGTTTCTTTGACAGTAGGAGCAGCTGCCATCCTATCCAAGCCTAAATCTGCCGGTCGCTTGCCGATCTCTACCGGGGGCTCCGGCGCTCTCCCTCCCCCACCAATCCATTCTGCTCGCCCCCGAAGAGGTCTCCACCGTTCGGGTTCTGTTGGTCTGCATAGTAGCGTACATAGAAGTAACCAGCACCAAGGAGTATAGCTAGAAGTAGGAAGGCGTTCTTGGATCGGGATTGCCTCCCAGCTCTGCAGATTCGAGTGGACATGAGTGCTGTTTGTTGTTGGTTCGTTTGGGTTAGATCTTCCGTGGACTATGAAACTTACAAAGTCAATGTTTCATCTGTTCCTAGGTTTTGTTGAGCCTTACCACCTTCCTTGTGAGTTGAACCTCAACCAAGACGAGCACACATGAGCCAAGAAACCGGTTTGCAGTTCTTCAGTTCCAAAGATGGTGTAACAATTATCACATTACAGATTGTTTTTATATTATAAGCAACATGTGAAAGCCTCAGTAGGGCAAGCGGGATGTTGTTTATTTCAAGATTCTGGAGTTGATGGCTTGCAGTTTTTATTCTAACACGAAGAAAACGTAAATTCTTGAGAAGAAAAAAACGGCCTACGATCTGCTTTCCATTATGTCGTTTTATACGTTACGGTTCAATGCATCTCTCTGCACATCCGCTATTGTCAATGCAATCTCACTTTATCCGCTGACAATTCAACCAAAATGTTGAGGCCTGCTTACTGAAAGCCACAAAGGGAAGGTAAATTCACCTGGTCATAATTTTCATTTTCACCCTCTGTCAAGTTGTCCTTTGTAGGCTGAAAGGTGTATCATTGGTAAATTGATATTTGTAATGGAGGGAGGTGAGTCGTTGCTGCTGTATGGCTAGAGATTAGTCTGGTGCAACCATGGAGCTATGGTACAACCGTAGAAGAAGAGTGTAAACAAACACAAAAGGTTACGTAACACTACAACAGGAAGACACGTCTATGCACTGGTACCCTGTTCTGTTAAGGCATGTTGTTTGCCAATAGATAAAGCCAGGTAACCAATGTCCCGAATGTTATTTATAGAACTTCATTCAGTATATCGCTTCACCTGAAATTTTAGCTTGGTCTCCTTTTACAGTTTGGCAAAATGGTCAGAAAGTAAGAATGCAGATAATTATTGATAGACTATTGATCGGAAACGATATCATCAATCAATACTTCATGTTTGTGTTGAGGGCCACTAATTTCAAACAATGTTGTGCCGAAGAAATTCCAGACCAACATTTGCTATAAATTCATGTTTTTTTCTGTACATGTACGTTGCCATGGTCAAACGAAATTTCAAGAAGGTATTTTTTCAAGTAAGCTCTTTTTTCAAAGATAGCTCTAGGGCTAGATAGCTCTAGGGCTAGATAGCTCAGTTGGTTAATCCGGAGGTCGTTGTTCAAATCCCGCTCTAGTCAATTTTTCTTTGTTCAACCCCACCCCCCCCCCCGCAAAAAAAGAGAGATAACTTTTTCACAAAAGACAAATATTACAAAGTTTCCTTAGCGAATTCAACATGGCCGTTTTTATTTAATCTAAAATAAAGCAGACATAACTCAAGAGACAATTCTACCCATTAATTGAAATATTAGATCCCATGTTTAGATGATTAAATCCTAACAATAACAAACAACTCAGTTCCAAAGTGCCTGTAAGCATCAAAATCATGCATGGCGTAATCGGGTTTCCATTTTAAACACACTTTGACCTTTTTTTAACGACTGGTTCCCCGTAAAGTTTCAATTTGCAGTAATTCTTACAGAGCAGTCCCATTGGTTAAGTTAAAAATTGGCAAAGTTAATAACAGAGTTGCGAAAACAATTTTCGGTATTAAAAAGCAGATCGATTTATACTTTCTATGATTTTTTTAATGAGTTGTTTCACTCTTAGAGTCAAGATAAGAAGAATCCCTACCTTTATTTTTTTTTAAATTACGATAATCAATCATTTCAATTTCAAGTTCATGACAGTTCCACAAATCATAGTCCTGATGACGTAATCACATTGATAATCAAAATGGCGCTCTATAACAAAAAATGACTGGTTGCCAGTACCGCACTAATAACTTTAGTTCAATGTGTCGTCGGGGAACAATACTAAGACATTCGCAATACAGAAAGTTTGGGGGCACAACCACCAGGATAAAGTAAGACATGGCTGGATCATATCAACATACGTATAACCAAACCTTTCAATATGCATGCCTAGATACATTGTTTAAAAATCTCATTTTAAAATGCCGTTAAAAAGCAACTACTCGATTAAAAATCTTCCACTTTATCAAAATTACAGACTAAGCAATGTTGTGGCCCTTCATCATGCAGCCGCCATTGTCTAGTTCCCTTGACAACTTTGTAGTTTCCCTGATCTTACGTTGGGCAACATGCGACGCAATCAAGGGAACAGACTATAATATTTCCTATGGCTATGGCTAGCTCATTCTGGATTAGCCGTAGCCAGAACGGATCAACTAAAACACTAAATGAGGAGTTGGCTGTTGCTAAGGGCAACCAATGTTTCAACGCAAGTTAACATGGCGATCAGCCGAAGCCGCAGTCGTTATTTTGGAAACGGTCTAGGTGGTTTGCCTGCTTGCGTAGACGAAAAACAAAATGGCTGCCCTATGATGAAATGTCACGACTATGACATGTATGCAAAGTACAGTTTAAAAATGCATGTAACCAATTCATTTGAAACAATCATTACCCTTGCCTACATGACGTGGCCCATGACACAAATATCTGATTAACGTATCAATTAAATTCTTTACAGCATCAACAATTGCCATGACAACATAAACTCAACCAACTTGAAACTCTCAGTTTGTAAAACACAGTTTAAAAGACTTACAGGAGAACGCCACAGGTGTTTGTAACAAAAAGATTGTGCTGATTAATTACAATTCATATATGGGGGAAAAAAAACTGAGCAGAGATACTGGAAACAGCTGTCGCCACATACATGTGCATTAATTATTTTTTTTAATTACATTGCAGAAATTGGAGTAAAATAATTTTCAATCACTACTATTAAAGAGTTGATTATCACAACAAAAACGCACAGAAATTTAAAGATATATTACCAGAAGAAAAACAAATTAAAATATGCAATCTGAACCCTTGCAACCATCTTTGTCTGATAACCTATACGCAACTATGATCATTGCACTCATTCTCACGAAGACGCCAGACTATCTTCTTACACGTCTCGATTATAACGTACTACTATAACGTCTTTGCGTCTTAAAATGAAATCACAAAATACCACATTTCCTTTACAGAAAAAAACATTTAAAAAAAATATAATTTAAAAATATGAGGAGTTGCAACTTCGGGTTTTTTCCACTATATAATAAAGAATGCTACTTATCGGTTAAAATAAAAACTTAACTTCAACCAAATAGTTTAAATCATAACTGGTTTTGTTGCAGTTCTTTTTTCATTTCTTTTCTTTTTAGGCATGTTATGATTTTAAACAAACACAAGGGACATTTTGAATCAGTAGAAATTTCAATCAAACAGATTTACAAACCAACAGGAATCCCGACAAGAATCTGATGAATATTACGTTTGTAAAGGAAAGGATAACTTTTCAAAGAAAATTATGACATTTTTACCAACACTTTTTGACACCATACAAAACTATATGCTTACTTTAACAGTATCACCATACTTCATCTGGCTTCAATTGTAACTTGTTTTTCGATTTAAAAATTACAAAATAATCTTGACTTATATTTCGATCAAGCTCGGCTTTTTACTTCTACATTTGGTAAAAAAATTCTGAAAGTGATAAAAGGGAAACCGTTTGAGATAAAAGACTTGATTTCAGATATAAAGTGAAAAGGGCACATTGTGTGTGAAAGGAAAATAACCAAGTAAATATGATTTTCCCTCAGGTATACAATAAAGCCAAGGTTAATCTACAAGTGATGCCTTTATTTTTTGGAAAATTACATTTTGAGTGAAAAATATTCTCATTTTATTTTTGTAGAAATATAGTTACTGGTAAGAACGTGGAAATTTAATTGTCCCCTTTTTGAGAATTAGTTTTAAAGAGTTTTGTGACTGGATTTGATAAATTGTGGATTAAATTTAAAGACACAATTTGTCAGTGGTTAAAGTTTGATGCAAACTGCCCAAGTTGAAGGACATTGCTGATGTACAAAGAAGCCATTTACGAGTTCGGTTTGACTAGTGTCTGGTACTATGACTTCCTTAGTCACAAGTTACCGCTTAAATTTGAATTCCTCCGACTACAGGGACAATTGCCATGTCAAATGGTTCGAGCAAGCTTTTGTATAGCAACCTAATCATGTGACATAGCAACTGTCTCTATAGTCTGAGGAATTCCAATTTAAGTGGTATATTGTGACTAAGGAAGTCATTGTACCAGACATTATTGAAATCGAACTCGCAAATGGCTTATTGAGAGGGTATGGGTTCGAATCCTGATAATGCTCAGTAATCCAAATGTCTTGATAGACAAGGTAGTCTTGATAGACAATTTTGCCGCTCATAGCATCCAAGGTCTAACACTTAACCATAATTTGCTCCTCTTTACCCGGGTGTACAAATTATAACCCTTTTAAACTTGAGAAGTTTGACTTAGCCCTAAATGCTCAGTAGTTAATAACCAGGTCTACGCTTTCTAGAGAATCGAAACTGTTTTTCGAAATCTTTAGAACTAGATTTGTATTAATGATTAAGATAAATGGACATGACTGGTTCTTACACCTGTAAGATAAACTGACGTTCTTATAAAGGCATGAAATGTACGCAGAAATCAAAACACAATCTGTTACATCACATAAATTACTACAAAAAGTCCAAACTGAATGCTATTCACAATTTTGCATGCTTTTCAAGCCTGGGTACCAGACTTTAACATCCTACAGCACAAAACTGCCATCTTGGCTCTCCTACATACAAATTCTATGAGAGCCAATTTGAGGCTATGTACAGAATAGGCTGGTACCTTTGTTATCAAGACCTACTTTTATCTGATCTTACACAAGGCCATTGGGAACTAGACAAGAAATGGCCAACACACAGAATCATAGCAAAAGATGAATGCTAGCTACAGTTGCATGCTTACATATTGTTTTTTTACGTGACTACTTTTTTAGGAATAATAATCCTCCCACATGCCTACAGTTTCTATAAAAATGTTTACAGTAGACTTATGCCTTAATCCGTCTCTTTATGTACAAATGAGATACTCTAAACAAGCCTAGGTTAAATGGATTAATATACCATCATCAAGCAGCTGCCATTTTGTATGGTTCCTTGACTACATTCACTAATTACAATGAACATGTCGGAAAGCACCAGTCTTGTTAGTGACCAGGGCCTCACTATGATGTGATGGAAATGAAGAAGCAATATGGCAACTACGTGATTTCAGTTAAATGACTCAAATTTTACAAATTGTCAGTTTAGATCGGACGTCAACATAGAAAAACGACCTCGCTAGAAAGAATGCATCATTTTTTAAATGTATTTTGTTTAGACGGACACATTACCCATTGCCTGTGATACTATGTTTTTACTTTACCAAGTGTAAATGGTGAAGATACAACCATGTAGCCTAAAGTCAGGTTCACGCTTCATGCAAACTGCAAAGGCAAAGCGAATTTTCTTGCGTCAGTTGGAAAACAGCGCAGACTTGAAAATTTGCTTGGCATTCACTTCTGCGTTAAGTATGAACCGAGCTTTAAAAGAATGACCCATTGAGCTCCGCCCATAGCAACTGCCTATCAGTGCGTTGTGTGTACGATACATGCGTCTCAAATAGACACAGTAACCTCACTGACTAGAAGTAGCCGATACAAGCTGTGCAATTCATCAATCCAATTAAATGCAGCTTGTTTAAATGTTTGTACCATTTTGTTAATAGGATTTTTGGGTACACATACATGTTTGTGATTGGTCAGGGCTTTGAGGGGTGGAGCTTATTGATTCGTAGTGACCAATGACCTGCAGCTATGGTCAGGATTACAAATAAATGGGTCTATAAAATAACTTTTCTTCAAAGTTCCTTCTTTTTGTTGCCTTGTAGTTGTTCTTACTCATGAATTTAAACAACTTTCCATAAATCTGTTTGGAGAGTGACAATCCAAGAAGACTACAATCACCACATCTACAACCTTCCAATCCAAACAAGAAACTACAAAGTACACATTGAGGATCCCTCACAAAACATTAAAAACGATCCCACACAAAACTCAAGCACCGGGTCTAAAAACATGTAATCCAGTACAAATATTGTCCTTAAAGACTACTGACCTTCAACACCATGTCCAATAACAGCTACTTCTACAAAAATATACCTACATATTCTGAAGACTGTATGCCCATCATATCCCACTTATAGCAAGAAGAGTGCAAGGGGGTGTATGAAGATGACATCTGTTGAATTTGGGTGCCTTAATTCAATCATCGAGCCATAAAACAATGTTTTTAAAAATCTTGCTAAAATTCATATAAATGTTAAAGTGGTTTGGCTTGAGAAATGTTGAAATTCTTCGGGCTGGTTGTCATGCAAAATTGTGTTGATTTTTGAACATACAGTACTCCCTCAGTAAAACAGAACGAACAACATTGGTGCTATTAATCAGAAAATAAATTGTTTTTAAAATCTTTTGGGAATATATCTTCAAATTACCCTGCATTTATTAGTATCCTAAGAAGGTACTACTGAAGAACTTAATAATTAAAACACATCTAGTTTTCAAAACATCCTTTTTTTTAAACGACATGGTCTCCAGATGGCTTGAAGCCTATTTTTATTAATTCATTTCTCATTTAAAAACTAAATCACTATTCTGTTATAATTCCTTCGTTTGCACAACATGAATATTGGAGGGCTACATACCATCGGGTATCGTTACTTTACAAATGACAAACTGATCTATACAGCAACTGCTGCAGCTACACTCTCGCCGTTGTTCATCCCGTCGTGTTGAACAGCGTCTTTCTTTAGAGCATCAATTGTCTCTGCCGGGATGTTGTTATTCGGCACCTCCTGGTAACATCAAAGTAAAGTGATTGACATTAATGCTTTGATTACAACTATAAAGCTAAACTCAAGTATTTTTCTTTTTGTTCCTTCTGTTTTGTGACCTATAGTACAATCCAACCCGTACTCCCAAACCCTGCGCCTTGGAGTAAAAAGAACACAAGTGCAAAGAAACTCTTGGCTCTCCCCTTAGTCTAGAGGATGAAGCCCCCTGAACCTCCTGGCTCCCCCTCCTAGGCTAGAGGATGAAGCCCCTGAACCTCTTGGGTCTTTCCCTGGTCTAGAGGAAGCCCTAAACCTCCTAGCTCTCCCTTAGTCTAGAGGATGAAGCCCCTAAACCTCCAGCTCTCTCCTTAGTCTAGAGGATGAAGCCCCTGAACCTCTTGGGTCTCCCCTAGTCTAGAGGATGCCCCTGAACCTCCTAGCTCTCCCCTTAGTCTAGAGGATGAAGCCCACTGAACCTCCTAGCTCTCCCCTTAGTCTAGAGGATGAAGCCCCCTAAACCTCCCAGCTCTCCCCTTAGTCTAGAGGATGAAGCCCCCTGAACCTCTTGGGTCTCCCCTAGTCTAGAGGATGAAGCCCCCTAAAACCTCTTGGGTCTCCCCTAGTCTAGAGGATGCCCCTGAACCTCTTGGGTCTCCCCTAGTCTAGAGGATGAAGCCCCCTGAACCTCTTGGGTCTCTCCCCTAGTCTAGAGGATGCCCCTGAACCTCTTGGGTCTCCCCCTAGTCTAGAGGAGGAAGCCCCCTGAACCTCTTGGGTCTCCCCCTAGTCTAGAGGATGAAGCCCCCTGAACCTCTTGGGTCTCCCCCTAGTCTAGAGGAGGAAGCCCCCTGAACCTCTTGGGTCTCCCCCTAGTCTAGAGGATGAAGCCCCCTGAACCTCTTGGGTCTCCCCCTAGTCTAGAGGATGCCCCTGAACCTCTTGGGTCTCCCCCTAGTCTAGAGGAGGATGCCCCTGAACCTCTTGGGTCTCCCCCTAGTCTAGAGGAGGAAGCCCCCTGAACCTCCTGGCTCCCCCCTCCTAGTCTAGAGGAGGAAGCCCCTGAACCTCTTGGGTCTCCCCCTCGTCTAGAGGAGGATGCCCCTGAACCTCTTGGGTCTCCCCCTAGTCTAGAGGAGGATGCCTCTGAACCTCTTGGGTCTCCCCCTAGTCTAGAGGAGGAAGCCCCCTGAACCTCCTGGCTCCCCCCTCCTAGTCTAGAGGATGAAGCCCCCCTAAACCTCCTAGCTCTCCCCCTGGTCCAGAGGATGAAGCCCCAGAACCTGAACTATTTTGTCAGCTTTACCAATCCTGTGTAAAACCTTTATAAGAGAAGATAGTTTTGATTTGTTTAAATACTCACTTGTTCTTTGGTTGAATCGTCAGCTGGTTTTTCAGCCACTGAAAACAAACAACACAACAGAAATATTACAAATTAAACAACAATACAAGATCCGTTGTTTTTCTTCTTTCAAACTCGTTGGGAAACTTTGCAAATTTCCTTGGAATGAACTCAGCTAAGAAGCTAAGCAACTATGACAGTAATGCTTAGAGAGGAGTACAAATGGAAGCATAGGAAAGCATTCAACGTCTTAGGTTTGCTTGAAAGCAAAAAGCAGAGAAGAAGTTAAAATAATGCTGCAAACATTTAAAAGCGATAGAGAATGAGCAATAAAAAAGAAAATTAAAATCAAAGTTACAAAAATCAAGAGAAATCCTCAAATGTGGAAAGAAAGCAGAGTCATGGATTAATTTAAACATATTGATATTCACCCCAAAAATAAAATACACTTTTTGCCTGAAATATATTTGGATGAAAAAATGTTTTAGTTTGCAGAATTTTTTTTTAATTGACTGGATATGAGGTCTCAGAGTCTAACACCCTGATCTGACTGTATTCAATGAGACATGATCACGGAAAGGGGACTGACCATTTATTTGTTAGTTTAATAATCTGTTGAGTTCTTGTACAACATTTACAAACAATCCCTTCAGACTCCCTCACAGATATTTCATTTTGTTCCAGTAAACAAACCCACTTCAATCTGCCTGTTTAGTGAGTATTCTGTTCACAAGAGAGTAGCAGTTGTATCTTAGAATAGACAATTTAATATTGTTCACAATGTAGTTATTCACAGAACGTAATATTCAGAGTATCAGGAAACTATGGTTTGCAGTGACACCGTGTTCAATTTTGTTAAGCTGGGATGAGCCGTAATAGAAGAGGTAGCGTAACAATAGACACAATCGGCAACCGTAGTCACATGACTCAAAGTGGGTATAAAATGTAAACAAACCAAGCAAGCGACGAACAGTGTGCATAGAAAAGCATGGCTGCACCCGAGTGCTTCTGCCGTTAGATAGGAAGCAGGCATGCTTTTCCATGCACACTGTTCGTCGCTTGCTTGGTTTGTTTACATTTTATACCCACTATGAGTCACTATGAGTCTACGGTCACCGATTGTGTCTAGTCAAAGTTCTAATCAGTACGCTTTGATCTTCTTTAATAGTATCCTCTTGAAGAGGATCAGAACATACTGATCTGAAAGCTGAGTCGTTTTACAACCGGTTTGGTTGCTCATTACAAAAAGCATCTCAGTTCATGAGAGATTTAGTTCCATGGTGTCTCTGCAAACTTTTATTTCCGCAAACTTCGATTTCTAGATTGCAGAGATGCGAGTCATTGCTGATGAAAAAAAGTCTCAAACCAGGATCAAAATGTGAACAGATATCTTGAAATGATGGCATTACCACCTTTTGGTAACCCCTAGAGTTATAGATTTTCATAAGCTTTTGGGAACAGTGTCCCTCAGCGCTAGAGAAGTAGATCAAAGATAAAGATTTCTTTATAGCTGAAGAAAACAACAGCTGCTTTTTATCAACAGGCAGATATTTAAAAAGGTCTGACTTCCGATAAAAGTCTGAAATTTCTCATACCCAATATTTTGTTTCCCACCATGCAGAGTTTGAAATCCAACTCGAAGGACATATCTTGGAAATATTGCTTCAAAATGACCTGGTCTCGATTTCACAAAGAAGCTGTGTAGCCATCTTAGTTGCTAAGCAAAGTGTGATGTCACAATACAAATCACTATGGCAATATTGATAACTCATCTCAAGATGAATCTGAAGCCCTTTTCACATTTACAGAGCTAATAGTGGACTTTTGGGATGCTAGGTGGCAGCAGACTTACCAGGTAAATCCATTGTTCTCGGCAATGTGCGCATGCTTAGAACAACGTAAACAATGGAGTTTAACCCGGCATGTCTGCTGCCATCTAGTGTTCAAAAGTCTCCCCTTCCCAGGATATAAAACCTCCAGGAAATTCTAGTGATGTTTTCACTTCACTGCCACCCAATTTTCGTTTCTCTCTGAATGCAATTTGCTGAGGAGAATGCACTCTCAGCCCTGGGGATGTCTCATTCAACCTTACTCCCAAGCACAGGTAGATTATCCCCAGGGAATTAACTGGTACCCAGGATTTTGCCAGGGTTAGCAATTAAAGTCTGACAACCAACTGATGCTGGGAAATTCGTTCAGTGTGAAAGGGGCTTCAGTGATTTGTGAAAACGAGCCCAGGGTCCGATTTCATAGAGCTGCTTAACGGCCAGTTGTGCTTACTGTGCGAGTTTCCGTTTCATAGCGCTGCTAACCTTCCAGTGCTTACTGTATGAAAATGAATGATGCAACAATGCAAATCCATGGTGAACGCGCAGGCTGGTCACCCAATTATCTTGCTAGCCTGTGAAATACGCTTACGCTTAAGCAAATTGTTCTGCTACAGTTAGCACGAAAATTTGCTTACCGCTAAGCAGCTCTATGAAATTAGGCCCAGTACAGCTACAAGAAACAAAGTAGCGTCTTGCTTTAGGAGGGTGAGTTCAGTAGCCTGAATCAGGAAAGCAGAGCGAACTATTAATATCAGACAAAATGCGCATCCACGACAACATTGCAAATAATATCAACCATTACTACATTGTAACCATGGCCCAATTTCATAGAGCTGCTAAGCACAACAATTTGCTTAGCATGAAATTTCTTCCTTGATAAAAACAGGGTTACCAACCAAATTTCCATGTGTTGCATATTGCTTGTTACTGGTATTCAGCTGTTGTCTGCTTATCCTGAAAATCACGTGGAAATTTGGTTGGTAATCTTGTTTTTATCAATGAAGAAATTTCATGCTAAGCAAATTGTTGTGCTTAGCAGCTCTATGAAATTGGGCCCATGTGGGTCTGGTGACCCATTTCTCAAATGTGTTTCCTATATTGCCTCCTGCTGGTACTCAGGCATTCATTTTATAGAGTTGATTATAGTGTGAAAAGGGATCCAGACTAGTGTTTGTCTGCCCTTATTGTGACGTACATTTTCTTTCCTTTTTTTCCAGCAATTTTGTCCATCTTTTTTTGCATTTCAATTCATTTCAGTATTTTTCACCACACACACAAAGTTCAAAGAGTATAAACTTTATGGTTTACAACACAAAAGTTACACTAAAACATTACAAAGATGGTTACAATGTAGCATGTCATAGGTCAACATATGTGGAACAAGTGGTGGGAAATTTGCAGTAACAGCCCAAACAACTACTGTCATGCACAACACTTGATGCTGATCCACTGATCTCACCCTCCTCCTCCTCAAAGTCTGACTCCGCCCCTCCGGGGGTGCCCGGAGTTGGGCTAGGCTCAGCGTCCGATGCGGGCGTGATCGTGATTTCAGGCTTTGTGAGGTATTGCAGAGGTGGTGGCCCCTTACGGTGAAGGGACAGTGTGGTATCTGTTTTGACAATGTGAAATAAGTGTGACTACTTAAGTTATAAACACAAACAAACAGGTGCCTGAATAATGTACACCTGTTCAGATGAGTAGCCAATTAACCAGCAGTTCAGAATACCTGCAATCCACTTTAACTACACAAATTCAATCAAATGCAATTGACTGAAAACCCTTGTACTTAGCATTTGCCATAGTGAGCTGGTGAAGCCTTCTCAACCATTCCACTGCACAGGTTGTGTGTAGTGGCACAACCATCCACAGAAACACCAGCTAGTAAGCACTCACCATGACATCATAAATGCAGGCTAGCAAAGTTTATCTACCAATCATAAATACGAACGACAATGCGATACACAAGGAGGAAACTGAGTCAAAAAAAGACGCTATCAGATGATTGCGACGATTTGGCTCAGGCAAAGCTTGCAAGTTCAAATTTTGTGCCAAGACCTACTTAGGGCTCAACATGGATAGAAATTCAAAGCAGAGTTGAGGCAAGCTGAGGCTAAACTGTCAGATTTCATTTCAACTTTTAAAGGTCTTTTGATGTTTTTAACCGAAAGGTATTTATGAACGGGCATAAGAGAGTGGTGACTTAGTCTTAAATGGCCCTTTCAATCCTTGCAGGGTCATTGCAGTGTGATAAGGACCTCACCTTAAGCTCGGTCCATTATTGTTGCATGGCAACGATCTTGCCGGTTTTAAACGACCTACTCTTTTAATCCCGTATTTAAAACCACAGTTTTGAGCCACCATTAGATTTTGTGTAATTTGCATTGTTCCATGTGAACTGATAAAAAAAAACCTGTTTTCTTATTTCCTCCAGCTCATCTGAAATGCGGTGTTCGTTTCCTTCACATAGAGTAGCAGTGTTCATGGTGAGATCGGCAAAGTCTGTGACAATTAAAGAAAATCTGTGGCTAGGCTACAGCCGCCATTTTAAAGCCAGTTAGCTTAAAATTACAGCAGTGGATTTTAACAATGCCCAGTGATTCAGCAAGCAAAACCAATCTGAATGGAGCAAAACAAAAACTTGAACTGAAACTCAATGACAATATGCATGATGCACAATTCTACTGCATTGCAAAAGCATCTGAGAAAACATGAATGAAATTACAGCATTTATAACTTCAGATTATGGTTGGTATTAATCAACAACCGCCTATCAGCCCTGGGGGTCGATTTCACAAAGAGATAAGACTAGTCTTATCTGAAGTTAGGACCAGTAACTGGTCTTAACTTAAGACTAGTCCTATCTCTTAGCATTGCCTAGGAGCTGCAAGAGGCTCAAACATTTTGGAATATTTTGCTCTTTCATTTAAAAGAAATGTTTCAATGACCTTGTTTTCAAACTCTGTCTTCAAAGTGTCTTTTTTCCCTCCCCCTCCCTCCCATCAGTGATTACCTGTGGTCTAGAAACACTCTCAAATGAACTGTTAAAGTCACAAATGCTGTATTTTCAGTTGCAAGCAAACAAAGTATGTAAAAGCACTATTTGCCAACCCCTAATGCCAATGACAAATTATCGGAAGCATTCTTTGCAAGAGCAACACAAAAAGCAAACGGCTGCATGCTCCACAAGAATCACATTTCCTCACCGACTTGTTGCTCTTGAACATTGCTCTGGTCGGCTTGATCTTGCTCTCTTATCTCCGGGGTAACGGATCGTGGTTCAGCAGAGCACTGGGCAAGTTCAACAGGTGGCGTATCATGTACGCTTGCGGGGACAACAACATTCTCAGCAGCTTGTTGTCGAGGCTGAGGTGCTGCCGATGCCACCTGAGTGACTGGAATAACAGCTTCAGCTACAGATTTAGACGCTTGGCCTTGAGTTTCTATTCTAGGCATTTGGGGCGTCGGCTGGGGCGTCGGCTGGGGCGTCGGCTGGGGCGTCGGCTGAGAAGCTGGTTTAATTTCAGGGGGTGCGGTCACAATCTCTTGATGAATTGTTTTCTGAGGTGATGGCTGTGCAACCGTTGGGGTTGGTTTGAAGACCTCTACAGGTGCAGCTGCTGACTTGACAGTAGGAGTAGGTTGAGCGATCTTCTGAGGTGATGTCTGAGGAGCCGTCTTAGCGACTGGGTCCACAACTTTTTGGCTGGTGGAGGACTGTTCGATAACCGGAGCCATTTTGACCGAAGCGGCTTGAGGCTTAGATTCTTGAGTGGAAGAAGACTTGCTCTGAGCTGCACCAGGCATTTCAAAATTATATTTGGATATTTGTTTTAGTTATTAATGGGATGAGTATGGGCAATTTGAAGCATTAGAGTTGGTCATTTTGAAAATGTGGAAAGGAAAACAACAAGTGGAAAGAAAAAGTATAAACTCAAGTAGAGAAGGGTAATAAGTTTTAAAAAGTTACAAACATTTCAGAATAATAACTTCTTAAAGTCATAAATGGTCATTCAGAGCAACAACTGATTTTCTAAGATTTGAACCACTTTGTCTAATAAAGCAGAACAAAATTAAAAAAATCTTTCCACAACTTAATAAGCTTCAAGCTTTATTCTTACACTTAATGTTCCACATCTCTCACATAAATTTATTTCCCCCACATAGTAAGACTTTTAGTGTCCTGCCTTCTTGAATCTGTGCAATTTCTACAAAAACAATATTTGGTTCCTGCGATAAAATAACTACAATTAATGTGCCTAGAATTGTTGGTCACTCCTTTTCTGTACATTTGTTATTTGTATTAGTTGTGTTTGGTCTTAGTTTTTGTAAAATTGTATCTCTGTGAAGCGCCGTGAGCGTCTTTTTAGGCGGACTTTGTTGCTATATAAGTTTACGTTACTATTATTATTATTATCATTGTTAATGTACAGCTTGGCCGTAGATGCATTTTAGTCCACTGCTAGGATTATAGAAATATGTCTAGGAACCCCAAAATGATTTCCAATGTTTGAGATTTACACAGTCTATAACAGAATAAGTTAATGGTTACCCTTGTAAAGCACAGCAAAATGCTACACAAAATGTATCGATTACTACTCTTCATTTGTAACTCAATAATTTAATTTCCTTTTTTCATTTCATTTATTCTGGTTGTGAAGCCAAGGACTCTCAGAAAGAGAACTTAATCACTATACTAGCCAAGAACCCCATGGAGAGAAGACAATGAAGGAAGTTTTAGTTTTAGGTGTGGGAGGGAAACCCCAGAGAAATATTCCAGGGAAAACCCACGCAATCAGGCAGGGACTGAAAAACCCAATCCGCGTAGTGCCCCGGTGTGATTCGAACCGGGGTCCCCAGAGGTGGAAGGCAAGGCAAGATACTACTACGCCAACCTGACTGCCCAAATAATAGCATTCGGTGTACACAAAACATGTTCAGTCTAAATAGTTTCTTGCACAAAAGTGCGGGCCGGATTCATTCCCTGAATAAAGTTTCCTGAATTGGATAGTTTTACAGAAACACAAAAGAGATGTGTTGCTAGATTGAGTGATGTTAAAGGAACATTACAGAATTGGTTTTTGCTAACAAAACAGTTGCTGGCAGTGTAAGCACTTTATGTAATCCACCATATACATAAACTGACAAACCTGTAAAAGGTTGAGATCGATCGGCCATCTGGGTCACGAGAAAATAGTGAAAACCTGATTACACATTTGCATGAAATCATATAGATTCAACAATGAATAAAACGCTCACTGAGCGATAAACTCCAATCGGAAAATTAGTTTATTTATTTCTCATCAAATATGGCATTTCAGACAGATATATTTCAAGGGATGTTTTCTACTATCATCATCATTAGACCGTGTAAGTTTTATGTAAATCTGTGACCAAAAAGTATATTTTACAAGTTTATTTCTTACCAATTCTGTAATGTTCCTTTAACAAACGGTTAACAAAAGGCAAGGACTAGGTGTGGGTTAAATAAACTAAAGTCTCAAACCTTGGTTGGTTTCCATCTTCTCAGTTGAGGGCTCAGTTTCTTCTGCTTTTCCATTCTCCTCTTCCTTAGCAGAATCTACAGAATCCTTCTCAGCTTCATCTTAGGAAAACCAAACAGATCACGATCGAGTTCAACATCGATAAAAATAACTTTTTTATTTATGTATCATTGTTTTGGAAATCCTTGACTTTCAATAAACACATTATACAACATACCAAGGTGCAAATTTCATCAATGCAAATGATCTCATTTTAATGAAAAAATAAGAGAAAAGATTAACTCTAATCCCTCAAAATCTCATTTTAATGAGAAAGTAAGAAAAGATTAACTCTAATCCCCTTAATCCTCTTCAGGAAGTTGTCTGATTGTGGAGGATTGAGGACTGAAGGCCCAAATAAGAATCACTTATCACTGGTCCGGCAGGAACTATAAATACTTCTTTCTTGACAACAACAATATTTTTGACAGAGCTATTTTCCAGGAGGAGTTGTACCGATATAAACTTAATCATCAGTATGCCTTCAAATTCAACTCATCATTTTATTATTTGGTTTTACCCTTACATTGATGTGTGCAAAGCACTGTATACTCGGTTCTCTGAAAAAAATCTTCAAGGATATTACTCAGATGAGATTGGAACCCACGACCTTTGCCATTCTAGAGTAGATCGTCTTACTAACTAGACCACCAAGATTGCCCGGTAGCTAGAGGCACTTCAAATCCTATACTCAGCATATTTTTGTTTTGCTAAATACAAATTTTCAAAAGATGACACAAAAAGAGTGAAATGACTTGATTTGACCTGACGTCTTGACCTACCCTCTTTGCACCATCACCATCAGCTCCTACTACCTCCTGTTCTTGCTTAGTGTCTTCCTGAGCCTCCACAGTCTCTTCAGTCTCATCTTTGGATGTCTTGGCCTCAGGTTCTTCTTCTTCAGCTGCAGCTTCAGGTTCTGGTTTTCTCTTCCGTCCACGTTTATTCGCATCCTTAAGCATCAGAGGAAAGTTCATTATTTTCAAGAAACATGGTCCATAATCTTTAAGCATCCAGAACAAACCAACCACACCTTTTCAGAGCAAAAAGTTCTATCTCCAAAGGTTCAGAGCTCGTAATTTACACTGGAACACAGGCCGGAAGTCAGTGATTTTAGTGTCGGGCCAGTAAACTCATGACCAAACACGGCCGGTTGTCTTGTGTTTTTCAATTGAATAATAAATTAATTTGCCAAGAGATGCAACCTTTTGTTATTTTAACTTGCTGTCATTCACAGTAAAACTCATGTACTTGAACCCATATGACACACAACATAAATATTCCTTTAGTAAGTGATTCAAATCAAAACAGTTAAACATCAAACAATGCAGCAAATTTATCTCATTGTGATTCTGGGGCTGATTTCACAAAGAGTTTAACTTAAACTTAACTGTGTATCAATCATGACCTCACAATAAAAATCACTATGGAAATACTAACAACTCATCTTAACATGCATCTTAGCGCTTTGTGAAGTCGAGCCCTGGTCCAGTAAACATTTTGAGCTACAAACCTAAATTCAAACCCTGAAGATTGATTTAAGTAACCTGTAAAATTAGGAGACTTTTAGAATAGTAATTACTTCTTCCTAAGAAGATTGTATAGGGAGACTTTTAATCTCAAGGTGACAGGTAAAATCAAGTCAATTAAAATAAGTGCATCATTAGAAATACATAGTCAACTTAATCTTACCTTACCTAACATGTGTTCTGCTATTGACTGTCTCGCAGTCACCTATAACAAACAATACTCACAAATATTGTATATACCTTTCCTGGGTTTACTGTCGAGTACCACCAATAAATAATTGAGTAACAGAGCTGAGAAAACCAAAAAATGTTCTGTACCTTCTTAGGTGAGGGAGAATTCTTAGTTGATCCAAGCGGGCGCCCACGGCGTTCAGGTTTGTCTGCAGAGGTTGGTGTCTTAGCCTTTGGTGCTGGCTTGGGGTCAGGGAGGCCTGGGGCAGGGCAGCTATGCGTGAACTGCGACGCCTCGGCTCTGTAGCTGGGCTCTTTGATACTGAGCGTGATTTGCGTTGCATCCTGATTTTAACCTCTCCTCACAGGGACTTTTCATATAAAGATCAATAAAATAAACAATCACAACGGAAAACTTTGGATTCTTTTGTGAAATCAAAATCATATTTCATTCAAATAATTATGTGGAAAATACTGTGACGCTTTCAAGTTTTCCCATTTAAGTAATTTGAAGAGAACCCATATTATTCCCTTTACATCATTTAAAATAACTTTGTGCAGTTTGGAACACTAAAGTATAAAGCAAAAATTAAGAATGCGCGGTGTGCACAGAGCTTCAAGACAGCGCGTTGTGCGCCAGGCGCAAGGCTGCGCAGTTTGTGAGCGCCGCGTGAGTGGCGCGATGAAGAGCAAAACAACTGCGAGTATTGCGTGGTAAATTTCATTTTTTTAAGAAGTTTTTGCATGTAACTCGACAAAAAGGCCTCACAAGCATCGTGAATGTATATTCAGTGTGATGGGAAAGTTTTAGTTGTGTAGTACAAATGAAACTGAAGTTATTGCTGGCTAACGACCATAAAATGTTCACCTATCAACGACCATTTTGAAAACGTATAGCGTTACGGAGGCCCAAAATGTTACACCCCTTAAGGCTCACAGAGCCTTATAGTTTCTAGAAGTATACCAAGCCTACCAGTAGTACCAGTACCAAGTTAATAAAATTAACAAAGCAAAAAAATGGTGCATAGCCACAACTATGATTATGAATATTAGAATAGTCTCAATCTCTCACTCTCAGCATATGTGGGAGGGGGAGGGGGGTCATTGAGGTAGAAAATAAACCTCAAAATGGAATGGTCTCTCTCTCGCCATGCTCGCTCAGCATGGACAGGATGAAGGAAGAATTATTCAATTAATGAATTAGATTTTACCTCCATGCTCTCAGGAAGCCATTCAATTTATCAAAAGACAACCGTTTACAGCCGAGAAATTTCCCATAAACATTTTGCAATCTTACTTAATTTGAATGATCAGCCAGGGTGAGCCAGCACAAAGTCAATCACACACAAAGTCAAAGTGGAGACATAACAACGCAAATAAACCAAGTAACCACATTGATCGCCTGTTTATATAAAAAAGGCAATGGATGAACTGTGACCTTCGACCCAAACGTGTCACGGCATGTTGCGCAGTGAGTGCGCTAGTAGACGAGCATGATTAATCAACTCCATTTTTCCGAACAATGACGATCCTTTTCACCTCAATTGTAACACAATTTCCCAAACTACGTCTCCACCCAAATTAATCAAAACTATTCTAAGACAAATAAGGATACCTACCAACTTTACAGAATGGGAAATTTATCCGATTTGAGGGGAATTTTCGGGATGATCGCGGCAGGTAGGTTTGTTGCCAAACAAACAAGTGCCTCACTAAACGGCCTCGGTTTCAGTTGAACTCTAACCTCCAAAGATTAAGCGAGCGCCACCGCTTGTTCAAAAAGAGAAAGGCCATAATTATGCAGAATCGTCCAGCGTTCAGAGTCATTTTTTTGTTCATCATTGTAACTATGCAAAAAAGCAAATTTTACAGAATTTGATTGCATCTTAAATTAATCCCTGTATTGATTTCTCCTTATCAATGTCTTACAAGCTATTTGAAAGTTTGAGTTGAATGTAATTTCTCACCGAATCCCTTTTAAAATTTGGAGAAAAATATTTATCTGTTTTTGGTTTTTGAAGTATCGACAGACGTTTTTTTATTTTTGTAAGAAACAAGGAACTTTTTGTTCTTACCTTCTCCTTTCCCCATTATAAGCCCTTTTCACACTATAGGTATTTCCCGGGAAATTCCCGGGAACTTTTGGTCGATCTGTTCACACTACAAAAAAACTCCCGGGGATTTCCCGGGAAATAGCTTATTCCCTGGAAATAATTAACCCTGCTCAGGGGTAGGGTTAAGGGAGTTAACCCCGGGGTAAAACGTTTTTTCCCGGGTAATGGCAGCTAGTGAGAACAGAAGCGGGTTTAACTTACCCAACAAACATTGGCAACTTCCGCATGGGCTGACTTGTTTACCACATTTCCCGGGGTTTGATTGTACGTGTGAAACGACCGTGCATATTCCTGGGAAATAGTACTCCCGGGAAAGTTACCAAATTGGGATAGTGAGAACGGTTCCTGGGGTGGCGGTGGGGTTATCCCGGGAGTTTATTTCCCGGGAAATGTTTATGTAGTGTGAACAGGGCTTAAGTCTGTCTCATTCAATAATGATTTACTTTCCCCTCCTATTTTTCTCCTACCTTTGATTTTGTCTTTTGTGTTTCAAACCTCTTATGGTTGATTAAACTAAACCCTTTGATCCCTTCACCCCCCTCCCTTTGCTTTGTTCATCCTTTGCTCGTTCTTACTGCATTTTGCCTCTGTCTTTTCACTTCTTCTACTTGTCTGACTGCTTGTTTGTGTGTGCTGTGTTGTCATTTAGCCCCTGAGAAAGACTCATCTTGGGTCGAAACGTGAAGGCCATAATTTGTTTTTTAATTTTTTGGCAAACAAATCTTTTTGTTTATTCAATCTGTCTGTCGGGTCTCCATTTAAGAAAAAACAAATGACTGTCCACCTCACATCGTGAGCTTTAATTTGACTGTAAATAGTCTAATATATAGAAGAAACAAACATTTCCAAAAAGGCCGCTATTTAGGAATCAACAATTCAATTTATTAACGAATTTCTTAAAAGTTATTGCATTTTTCTACATAAAAAGTTGTCACACACAAATAAAAATGACCTGCAATGACTTATTTTAAAAACTTCAATTGACGACGATCAGAGCACACTAATCGGAACGTCGAGTAGTTAAACCGCAGCTCATAGTCCAAGAAAGATGTCGCTTACGCCGTGTCTCCACAAACCTCATTAGATTGCATTTCCAGAATGCAACGTTTCAAATCACATTTACAATAAAATTTAGGATCATAAAAAAACATTGTTGACAATAATATTTTTCTTTACTTCATACCATCAGTGTTGATAACAAAAAATAGTGTTTACTTTTTAATAATATCGGAGAAGAAGAGAGTTAAAATTGATAAGATTGATAATATAAATGTTCACAGATTTGCACATACCTTACATGGTAGAAAGATGGTCATGGTGGTAAACTTCCCTTGAAATAATTTTGCTTGAAATGCTATAGTTTTAAGGAAATGAGTAAAACTAGTAGTCTTTATCACTGGTGATAAAATCCGATGTTTGAAAACAGTGAAAACATAAAATGTTTTTTTTTTTTTTTACTGTTTTCTCATGACTCCGAAGACCGATTGAGCTTAACTTTTCACAGGTTTGTTATATCATGCATATTATATTGGGTCACATAAAGTGTGGATACTAGTCTTTGAAAACTTACCAATGTTGTACATGTGCTTTAAGCACCAAAACTGCATCAACCACTTTGTAGAAATCTCAACCACAACCCCCCCCCCCCCCCAGTCCCAAAACTCACCAGTTCCCCAGCTGTCATTCACATATGAACTATAGTAGATAACTTTATTATCCAGTGCAGACAACATTATAAAGCAGAACTATGGTTCGTCTTAAAACGCCGTGATATGATCAGACAGAAATCCCCCGAGTTACATCTCTGGAAGATGTCCAGCTTAAAGGAACATTACAGAATTGGTAAGAAAAAAACTTGTAAAATATACTTTTTGATCACAGATTTACATAAAACTTATACGGTCTAATGATGATGATAGCAGAAAACATCCCTTGAAATATTTCTGTCTGAAATGCCATATTTGATGAGAAATGAATAAACTAATTTTCCGATTGGAGTTTATCGCTCAGTGAGCGTTTTATTCTTTTGTTGAATCTATATGATTTCATGCAAATGTGAAATCGGTTTTTCACTATTTTCTCGTGACCCAGATGGCCGATCGATCTCAAACTTCTACAAGTTTGTCAGTTTGTGTATATGGTGGATTACATAAAGTGTTTACACTGCCAGCAACTGTTTTGTTAGCAAAAACCAATTCTGTAATGTTCCTTTAAAGGAGCTCAAACTTTCACAGGTTTGTCTGTTCATGCATATGTTGAATCACACAAAATGTGGACACTGATTTTGAGCTGTTACCAAAAGTGTACAATACCTTTAAGTAACATATTGAAATAAGTGTGAACAATGGTCAATCGCAAACAAATATAGTAAGTAGCCCCCCTATATTCCGGCAATTTAATTAAATTATTATTATATTTATAGACATGAATATTGGAATACCCCCACAATGACATTTTTAAAGCAAGCCTATTAAAATAATGTAAATTTCACAAATTGTTGAATTAGTTAAATTTAAACAGTCACTCTTACTGCAGATACAGTAAACCATTTCCTCACAAGGATTCTGATTGAACCTTTCCCCGGAGAGTCAGTCATCGTGGATTTTGTCTTTACCTGGAAGTCAGCGCAATATAATGCCTGAAATAGCGCCCTCTTGTGGATTATCCCCGACATTAATGTTCAAATGCGAGTTAGAGCGTGTGAATAGCCATGTCCCGCTCTGTGAAAATGAGTCAGATGTCGCCCAATGCATTGATGTTTAATGGACGTTTCAATGTGGAAAGTGTCAAAAAAAAAAAAAAAATTAAGAACACTCAATTTTAGTCAATAAAGCTATGAAAACAACAATTTTGTGATCATACTTCAGTCTAATTTGTATCCTTTTGCTTATTTGTAGAGCGAAATGGTAATTTTAAACATCAATTTACTTGTAATTCGTTTTCAACAAAAATTATATATTGGCTAATTTCAAACGGGAGTAACTCAGCAACGCGATACATCTCAGAGCTTAGACATATACACAATTATTGCTGTTGTTATGTTCTTTCCAGCCATGTATATAATCCAATTCTTTAAATTGTCAATATCTGACTCATTTTCACAGAGCGGGTTAAACAAGTGTGACACACTTGTTTAATAAACACAGGGAATGCTGAGCTCGATTTTTGTCTGTGTCTGCTGTGCACGCTCTCTATTTCAACTGCGGACATACAATATCAATACCATGTGACATGTCTGTATGGCAAAATTAACCAGATCAACCAATGGGAAAGCTGGAATTTGCAATACAACTAAAATTGCAGCGCGTATGACTTGCCTCAAAGCAGATATGCATTGCTATCTACACATAGCATTCTCGAGTTTTATTTCTATGGTGATAGCCAATCTGCAGGGGGGGGGGGGGTTGCGTGGCTGATGCAGAGAAATAACTGCGATCTCAGCATTGAAATCAAGTCTAGACGCTTCGCGGTTAGACAGCTTTGTATAAGTTAAGAAGGCCTTGACAAAAGACTATAACCTAACTTTTTAAAAAACCTTCATGAGCTTTGGTAGCAACAATTACTAATGTATCAATTGCCATTGCCTTTGGAAATTCATGTTGGAAAATTGATACCACCCTAAACGTATTTTGTGTACATTTCTCATAGATGACGACTAGATAGTATATCCTCGAATGGCAACTGGTACCCGTGTCACAAACCAGGGGAACCAATGATGTCAATAGGTTAGTATATTATCCATACTTCATAGACTCCATCTTTATTGGCAACTTGGGTTTTGGCTTTGAGCTGGTCAAGCGTTCTAATTGGTCTATACGCTGCCAATTGGTTTTCCGTCCGAACAACCATGTCAGGCTTTTGATAGCAAAGATGGCCGACTTTACACAGTGGTGACGTCATGTGGGGAACGAGGTCAGTGTTAATAACACAAAGATAATTTTTCTGGACGCATGTTTTATTTTCTTTACACAATATAATCATATTTATGTCAACTTTGTGTCGTTACAATATTTCATTTTTCAAGTCAAACAATTAATCAAACCAAAATCTTTCTGTACACTGTCTTACAGGTTACCGGACAAACGTATGAGTAATTGATTGCGTAATATTAACATTTATTTATGACAAACTTCGAATAATTATGAATTGTATATACGGCTCCTATTCACTGACATGCACAACAAAATGAACATAATTTGCTACTGACAAGATTCAGTCGTGCACTGGAAGTATATTATATCACGTGGACAATATTGGTAATTGTTAAAGGAACATTACAGATTTGGTTTTTGCTAACCAAACCGTTGCTGGCAGTGTAAGCACTTTATTTAATCCACCATATACACAAACTGACAAACTTGTAGAAGTTTGAGATCGATCGGCCATCTGGGTCACGAGAAAATAGTGAAAAAACCGATTTCACATTTGCATGAAATCATATAGATTCAACAAAATGAATAAAATGCTCACTGAGCGATAAACTCCAATCGGAAAATTAGTTTGTTCATTTCCCATCAAATATGGCATTTCAGACAGAAATATTTCAGGGGATGTTTTCTACTATCATCATCATTAGACAGTGTAAGTTTTATGTAAATCTGTGATCAAAAGTATATTTTACAAGTTTTTTTCTTACCAATTCTGTAATGTTCCTTTAACACGTACATGTACACATATTACATAGTGAATAAAACAACAACATGATGTACAAACATTGCATGCAGACGATCGAAAGTGCAAAATGGCAATTACATCACCTCAGACCAACCATGACACTGAATGAAAGCTTACGTCACTGCACGTTTATCCAATGAAATCATTGTATCTAATGAAATTATTGAGCCTGTAAGACCAATGCCTGTATTTATACTTGCGGACAATGAGCTGCCCCCTTTTGCCTATGTGAGGGCGCTGTTTGAGAGTTTGGGGTCATCTGTTGTTTGACCTCAGGGATGGCGGTTTATATGCAAGTGTTCTATTGTCACACTATTGTTCCTCCCAGCCTCGATTTGGTTACATTCACTCAAATATGAGTTAATTCGATGACTAATTAAAGCCTGTAAACCATCATTTAAGAAGATCTTAATTTTACAAATCACAAAGTTTCAAAATCAGCTTTTCCACACCATTTAACTTTCGAGATTTATATTTACTATGGAGCTTTTTTATGTTGTATTTATAAAGATGAATAAAAAGTCATAATTTGTATGAACAATAATTTTACACAAGAGTTTCTGCTACAACTGGTAGGTTTTCCATGTCGTCCTGACTGTGTAAGGAACTGAGACCAGTATCAGAACTTGAATCAGTATCGATTCCAAATCGAGACTGATGTTTCGACGTGGTATCGTCAGGACTTAGGCTTATTCCACTATCATGTCCATCGTCGATTTTCGATTCCTCCTCGTGCTCGATATTATCACATTCTTTGGATAGAAGTACGTTGCTATGAGGTCCAAAATCTGTTTCACCGATAGAGGACGTTTCCATTAACGAGCTGATTTCAAGACGTTCGAGTTCCTTTATCAATATGTCCAGCCAATGGCATTTGTCGTTATAGAGTGTTTCGGTTGTTGCCAGCTGGTTGTGCATGGTTGTTATTTCCGATCTCTGCGCAATGCACACGTCGGTGTACCATTCCAATTGCGCACGCACCAGACCAATTTCTCGCTTGTGATCTGCCAGGTGTTTTTCATCATCAGTTACTAATGGAATGTTCTCAGTGGTTACCGGCTCAGCAGCCGACCCTGCATCGTTCCAGACACGCCTCTGGTTTTTACACATAAGTGCTCCACAGTGTCTAGATTCATACGGCGTTTTTCAATGGTTCCAGAAAGTTCTGAAATCTCACCCCTTTTATTGGTGAGCTTTGACTCAACGTCCAATAACCGTTCGTATAATGAGATGTACGACTCTAAATCTGAACACCCATTGGTCACCAGTTCGCATAAATTATCTTCAGCGTCATCTGATTGGCTACTCTCCCCCAATCGCGAGTTAAGATACGCCTCCTGGACGTAGTTCTTCCCGTTTTCTTCGATTCTGAGAATGTGAGCTTTGGTCTCGTAGAATTCGATTTCGGAATCGATTTCACTAACCTTCTCAAGAAGTTCCTGCAAGCGTTTACTTTGTTTGACAACTGTTTGGACTAGAGTTTCTAGATCCTCCTTAGGCACGACATTATTTCGATTATTCGGTTTCGATTTTCGGGTTTTCTCCTTTCTCCGAACACTTAGAGACGAGTCATTTTTTCGGTTAGATTTATCAGCAACCCGCAAAGGTCTCACAGTACTGTGCCGAACTTTCTTTTTACTCTCACCAACCGAAATTGGCACTTTCCCGATTATTCGATTAACTGGTATCGATTTTTGGTCACCGTGGCCAATCAGCTCGTCCCCGATTCTTTCAAGGTGTGGCTCCCCCGTTGTAGATTTCTTCAGTGTGAAACATACATTCTTCTGTTCATGTCCCCATGCCTTCCATAGTTTGTACAGCCTGGTTCTTGGACTCAATAATCTCTCGCACCCCCTCCAGCGTTCAAAAAGGGAGAAGGATTTGCAATAACTTGGTAGTATATCGTCTGCTCGTAAGTGATCTCGAAGTAGAAGTGCAACTACGTCATGGCACGTGGTCGAACGCGCAACTCCTGATACGCGCTTCTCGCGTCCGTTGACCCACACGATAAGTTCAGTCATGTTTAGTGATCACTTTGTTTCCCATCTGCAGCAGACGACTATTTCATGAACTCTAAAATCTGAAGAGAAAAAAAGAAAAAAAAGTTTTGTTTATCGGTGGAAGATTCGAAATGCAAAAAACTCAATCCTTCCTGGGGAAAAACAGGTGGCAGGTTCAGGATTACAATCAATCCAGCTCAATAGTATTAGTAAATTGATTATTTAACCGATTTTGAATTTTGTCAACCAGTATGGGTTGATCACCTGAATCGATTGATGACATTTTTATAATTACCATGAAGGATAAATCATGGAGTACTTGGCGGCATTTATGTGTATGGTGTGTGTATGTAGTCAATAAACAAATCGACTAATATCGGGAAAAACATCAATCGATATCTCAAACAATTAAATTTTTCAAAGATTCCTTCCACTAAACAACTTGATACCGATAAGTCTTTCAATGTGGATAAACGGTTAATAAATCAACTTATCGATATATCTTTGCAACTGACACAAATGAATCGATTACTTTCACAATGCAAGACATGACGCAAGACATGACGCAAGACATACACTCATGAAGGCAGTTGTGTATCTTTAAGAAGGGTTCATGGTGTTCTTCAGCCTTAAGCAAACATCTCCACACCCTTAGGAAATGTGACAGTGTTTATACATCGAATTAAAAAGCAATATATAACTCACAAAGCCAGTGGGTTGTCAGATAAAGAGAATATTGTCAAGTAATAAACCACAAGGGAAACTGACTGGGTAAATTTCAAATAGTATGGGGTTGAACAAAGAAAAATGTTCAACCCCATACTAAAGAGAATATTATAGACTTCAGGCATTGACGTCATCCAGTTGTCATCTTAGATGTCAAACGACAATGACGACGCACAGCTGTAGACCTTTCTTTTGTTGATCAACAAACCGCGCTGGTTGGCATGGAGGGCCGAATGTTAGCAACACATTCAATCGCGGGTACAGATATTGTGACCAAGTTCAAAGTTTTTGCAAACTTTCAATAAACAAAATATACATCTTATGATTGGTTGCTTTGTTTCCAACAAATTCAACAGTATTTTTGAAAATTTGTGTAACAATGTTACAAACTGTGGCTATCCGCTTGTGTTTTGCATTTATGGCTTTCCATAGTTTTCCAACCTTGGTTGGCAAAAACTTGGGCTGTGACGTTGCAAATAAAGGAAAGGTCTAGACGCCCGACCGTCGGACGAGACGGACTGATAGAAAACATTATTTTGGACTTAATGTGAGAGCGCCCTATAGTCTGTTGTCATAAGAAGTCAATCATGGGGTGTAGGTGAACTCAAATTCAATCTTAAAGGCCCTGTACATTATTGGTAAGATCGAATGTTCACAGATTCACACATAACTTACATGATTTAAAGTAAGTAATGGTAGAAAGGGTTCCTTAAAATATTTCTGCCTAAAATGCTATCGTTTCTGAGAAACGAGTAAAACAATAGTAATTATCGCGCGCGATAATTTGAAAAAACAGAAAACACATAAGATCTCTTTTCACTATTTTCTCGTGACCTGGATGACCAATTGAGCTCAAACTTTCACAGGCTTGTTTGTTCATGCATATGTTTAATCACAAAATGTGGACGCTGATTTTGAGTTGTTACCAAAAGTGTACAATACCTTTAAGTCGACCCAATGGATTCTTAAAAAACGAGACCCAGAAGTTGGAATTTGTTCTATGTTCTTATTATAATGATTAGCACAACAGTGTGGCTTGAAAAAGTATGGGGAGGTATTCAATCGGTTGTTCAAATCAGACACGTCATTACTTTGTGATTAATTCGTTAAATCGTTCTGTCCAATGTAAGACTGGGCACATTATTGTTTCTTTTTCAACTGTTTTGGTGTGTTAAAAAACATGATGTTAACATGTCCAATTCAGTGTTGATCTGTGTTTCATTTTTTTTTTCTATTTTTTTTTTAATTGAAGGAGTTGGGGGGGGGGGTTGTAGATCACCTTGAAAGCTTACCCATAGTGTAAGTATGCACTGTCACTGCGTGGGTGTATAGCACAGTATACAATTCACTTATCAACGCATGGGAGATTAAATATACATTGTGTGTAACTCTTACACAGACTTATCGTCCATTCACTTTTGCAGCAATAATCCTTTCATCTTGCCGACTTCCATCAAAGCCAAATATATGTTTTCCTCTTACAAATTAAAATCTCTTGTGAGAAATTATTGACAAAACCACAACAAGGTTCCCTCTCTGACATTATCATCGCTGCCCTATAAACGTGTTTAAAAGTGACCTAATTACAGCTGGTTACGTTAATTTAGCTTACACCCCACTTGTTACGTTTGTGTACCATTTTTCGAGCCGTCTGATTACAAATGAGGCACGTGACGTCTGATGAGTAATACACTGTACATGTAAACCGACACATAACAGAATACCCGATCTGAACACCCACCTGTGATGCGATCAAACTCAATTAAATTCGATATCGTTATTATTATATAAATCACCTGAAGAATCCAAGTGGATATGAGGCGGGACAAAATTCCGAAGCCCCTCTCTGTCACCCCATGCTGTTAAATTTAACGAGGTTTTTTGCTTGGAGTTTTGTGTTATCTCCACAGGGTGTTTTGTTAGTTGAGTTTAAGATACACACTGATGGAGGTGGTTTAGTTTATATCTGTATATCCCGTGGTGATTTCAGGGTTTCATATATATATATATATATATTTAGATTTTAAAGATTGATTTGCCACTGTTTGGCACAGTGAGTAGTAAAATGTATCATACAAAGCCGATTGCTCATTTATAGCATTTATAGCATTTTTAGCATGCCTTTATCACATTCCTTTTGACACAGTTGTGATACTTGCACTTTTATTAAAGATACCTTTTTTTCTTTACAATACGGAAGGAATAACAATGGATTGTTCAATTCGCCTTCTGCTGGTAAACACGAACTTCTGTCGGTCGTAACAAGCAGAATAATGAAACAGGTAGAATTTTTATATTCATGGCATGCCATGTTGAAAGAAAATGAAAAAATGCTAATATTTTCACATATTCATGTTGTTGTCTATTGTTGCAGTGAAATGATTTTTGATTGGTTATAATGTGCGTCAAAGTCTTGATTCCAGACGAGAATCCTGCATAGAAGTACTGTTTTCTTAACTGACTAAGCCCTGGACCCAAGCACAAAAAGTAGCTAAGCACAACAAAATATTACTTCCAGAATAAGGTTACCAGCCAAAATACCATGTCACATGTGCTATATGTAGCTGGTATCCTGCTTATTTTTGCTTAGCAGAAAAATCGATAAGCAATATTTTTCTGCTTAAGAAGCTCTATGATTGAAATTGTGCCCTGTACAAGAGTCCAATACAGGTGAAGCCTCTGAAGACTATGGTCACTGAAACCAAATGTTGAAATAAATTATGCTTTATAGAAAATATTCATGAACAAATCATGCCACATACACAAAAACACCACGGCATTTATACTTTTAAAAACCACCATGTGGCCACTGATATATTTTGCACATGCCAGGACTACATCCTCGCTCTAAGATCCTGCATAGATGAACTCTTATGAACCGTGGAGCAAGAATGAACGAACTGTACAATATTATTCCACATAGCTGATCTTCCTCCTGAAAATATCAAATATATAAACGGCAAGAAAACATAGCCGCTTAAAAATAAGCATATTATAGATATCAGCCTACCTTCTCGACATTGTAGAACAACAAATCACCAAATTGTCGGCCTAATATCAGGCTAGCAACATTGAATATAATGTCATAGGTATAGTCCATTGACTTAACCCATCATCGACCTACGGAATTCTGGTGAACAATACTGCCAGGCTTTCCCTTATAGTATTCTTTCCTTCTGATCCACCTTTAAATCGATCTAACACGAACTGTACACAATAAAAACACAACCACACCGTGCCAGTCAATCAAGCCGCGCAAGTCACTGTAACGTCACGCTAGCCACGTGATCCGTATCTACGACTACTATTGGTCGATCTCCACACGTGGTATCGATCAATACAATTCGATTGGTTGACAAGGGACATGTCAAGAGATGTCATATAGTTTGTATGCAGTACGTGCTTGAATGTGCCATACCGTCCCAAAACAATTTTAATCCAATTGTCAGCGGTATTTACGTTTAAGTACCGTAAATAAAGAAAGAAAATACTTCATGATTCCCAATAACGTTAAATGAACAACGATCTTCTTAATATAGAACTGTCTCCTTCTTGACAAGAACCTAAGTGGGATTTGCTTCCGCGCAAATAAAGAGCGCAAAACGCTTGGTAGAGCTTAGAAACTACTTGCGTAGTTGTGTTAAAATACAGGTGTATACAGTAAACTGTAAACAAGCCGGCGGGTTATGTGCCAAGAATGAGCCGCCACACTGCACGCAAACAACAACATATGCCAGGTTGGCAAAAAGGTAAAGGGTATTGTCGTGTCCGAAATCAACATTTTTGATTATCTGCAGATAAATACTATTATATCTTTCCCGGTGATGAAACCCAGACCAAGGGACCCTCAAAAGCGACTAGTACTTTGATCTGTGAGAATCCAGCTACCTGGGAAGTCTCAAAACATTTTACACTGATATCCATTGACTCCTAAACTTTCAGCTAATCTTCAATTTGACATGAGTTGTCCTAAGGCTTGTGGAGTAATTCTCTGTCTGTCCGAATGAAAAAAACTACACTTGTGGAAATTCCACGCAATCAGGGCCCAATTTCATGGCTCGGCTTACCGCAGATTTCTGCGCTTATGTATCATAGAATTATGTGCTACAAGGGCTCCGTAAGCGCAGAATTCCGCAGTAAGCAGAGCCATGAAATTGAGCCTAGGTAGGGACTGAAAACACAATCCGACATGCAAGGCTCCAGTCCGGGATTCGAACCAGTGACACAGAGGTGAAATGGAAGTGAAGATTTAACCATGGTGCCAACCTAAATGCTCGAAGTTCTTTACTGTTAGCACAAGCCCCCAGAGCAGCAACCTTTACCAATACTTAGTCGAAATGTCGAATTATTTTGCTTTAGCCTTTTGAGGGGGGCACGCTAAAATCAAAGCTGATGTGCCTGACAAATCCTCCAAACTGCTTTATTGGTCTGACAATAATTGATGATTAATAATCAAACAGACAAACGAATACCAACAAGCCAAGTGTCAATAAAAATATCGACAATTTAAAGGAACATTACAAAATTGGTATAAAAAAAAACTTGTAAAATATACTTTTGATCACAGATTTACACAAAACTTACACTATCTAATGATGATGAAAGTAGAAAACATCCCCTGAAATATTTCTGTCTGAAATGCCATATTTGATGAGAAATGAATAAACTATTTTTCCGATTGGAGTTTATCGCTCAGTGAGCGTTTTATTCATTTTGTTGAATCTATATGTTTTCATGCAAATGTGTAATCGGTTTTTCATTATTTTCTCGTGACCCAGATGGCCGATCGATCTCAAACTTCTACAGGTTTGTCAGTTTATGTATATGGTGGATTACACAAAGTGATTACACTGCCAGCAACTGTTTTGTTAGCAAAAACCAATTCTGTAATGTTCCTTTAAAGTAGGCCTATAATTAGCTAATCACCATGTGCCAGGAAAAGGGTGGTAAGCAATTTCTGTGCAAAATTGTTTTCAAGAAAACTAAGTGTGAAATTTGATAGTCATCTTGGTTGCCTTTCGATAGTCCAACAGAAGGACAATGAGCCTGTCGTCTTTCTGCGAACACCTCACGAGTGTGATTGAATTCAGGCTCCCTTGTAATATGATAAATAATCGATACCTCACTTCTTATAATCGAGCAAGGAATTCTGGGGGAGGGAATGGCGCGGCGAGATCGTACACCACTGGGAACGAGGTTGGTATAACTGTTGTCAAAAGGAATGATTGATGATATTTTGTTTTGAGATGAATGCATCCTTCTCACTGCAATCCCAAACAATTCATTCTCATTCACACACAATAAGAAAGCCCACATCACAAATCCACTTGTGATGTTGAAGTTATTGAGACCAGTTGAACTGTTGACGGAACCTTTAACCAGCATGTTTACCCAATCACAAACCTACAATGGTTGAAATCCGTTATAACTGGCATGTCATTGTAGGTCCATTATTCCAACAATGGCCCGTTATAATGACCGCTAGCAAATATTAACCTTGTGTAGGTGGTCAAACAAGTTATTATAACTATCAAGCATACAAAAGCACAAGGACATGGTTTGCTTTTTGTATTAACTAGACGTTAAGCATACATGTTAATAATGTTTGAGTATTGTAAGGTTGGTAAGGCCATGAAGGTTCATTGAGAAGGATGGACAATGGAGTTTGGAGTGGACAACTTTACCCCCATGCCCCCCCCCCCTTCTAACCCGTAGTTACCATAATAAAGCTTGAAATAATAAACATGAAAATGTTGTTTTTATTTTGTTGCCAGTGTGTTTGAAGGATATTGCTATAACAGACAACTCGGGGGTGACCAACTGCACTGAATGGAACACTTCTTGAATTAAATACTATCCCCAAGAAAATTGTTAATGTTATTTTCTTCTTGAAGATTGCTCGATGAAACTAGGCTTGATTTAAGAGAACACTTCGATTCATGAGTTGTTAATATTGTCATTTTGATCTGTATTGTGACATCACACTTCGCTTAGCAATAGGTTGATACACATCTTTTGATCAATTGCAGCTCTTTGCGAAAGTGAGTGACGGTAGGCCTACTGGTTGCCTGTAAGTTGCCTGAATCTTGGCATGGTCCCATGGTCTATATAGATAGTTTCCAGTAGACGCCATCTTTACGGGCAAATTGCATTTTGGCTTGCAGGTGCGTCAAACGCTCAACTTATTAACGCAGCCGCGTTGTTCATTGACCAATCCTGCAATGAGTTTCGTGAAATGCGCGTGTGTTGCACGCCGTTCTCACACGAAACGCACGACTGTTTGTTCTAAACTGCCCGTAAAGATGGCCGATTTACGTCATACTGCAACCTATCTATAAGACATTGCCATGCACATAGGGCAAAGTTGTTCAGGCATCTTGGAGGCAACCACTTACACAAGAGACGTTATTTGAGCTGGAACTCGCTCCCTCCGGGAAAATATTAAGAACATTGAAATATGGATGAGTTTTTTTTATCAGAGATTGCTGGTTGCCATTAAGTTGCCTTGTGTGGCAAATAATTACATGGGAGAGCGCTCAGCACTAATGCCTAAAACAACCGGATTTCAGACAAAACGTGTAAAATTTCACTAACATACGCGCGCGTACATTTCAAACGGTAGACGCGCATTGTTCGGAGATGCGTTGCGCATTAACGGGTCTATACTTCTAGTTGGCGCGTCGACGATGCAGTGCGATGCGGTAAGTTGTGCAGCGTTTGTCTGTCTGTCTGACAGCCGGGTATTTTTAGTGCGGAGTGCTGTTCTTTCACGTCACACCAAACGCCCATCAATCTCCCTGTTAATGTTTGTAAGCAATGTGTCTTTTCTCAACAGTGTTCTAAGCCTAAGCTTCATTACTATTTGAACATACACCCCATTACTGCTTAGCAGTTTGACAAGCAATTATAAGTGACACGTTTTATAATAATATGTGAGCAGTCTTTACTCAGCAGTGTTCCAAGATCGATTACTTAATTGAATCTACCTCACTACAACCTTGAATAGGTGTTAAATCTTGAAGAATTAATGGGATTTATTCCTCGATCCCTGTTGTAAAGATCCAGTATAAAAGGGCGATCGATTTTGACAAAAAGGCAAAGCCAGCTTCTGTGAAACTTACGACATAATGACTTTGAGCAGCCCCCCCCCCCCACCACGCACACGCACACTTTTTGTTCCACGTTGCAACGAGAGCGTTCGAACAGAGGACGCGCTCTAATAACGTGACATGATCTTCTCCTAATGTCCTTTCTAAGTATTCTAAATTCAATCTAGAAGTTCAACGAACTTTACTGAAGGCCTTTTTAAATCAATGTTTATATTGTTGTTTCTTAAATCAAGGTTCTTAAAAGATTGTTTATCAGATAAGACAACAAGTAAACAAACGGTAAGCTTCTAAGTTCTACTTACAGCGAATTCACTCAATTACTTTGACTTCTTCGAAAAGGAGACAGAAAAACTCTTTAATGATAGAATTTGAAAACATCAACACCAATAGGTATTGTGACCTGTAATCATCTGAAAAGTGCACAATGGTGTTTGGAGAAATGCACACTGTGGTGGTCTGTGGATCCACCATAGAACCAACTGAGTCCAAACAGGGCTTTTGTTACTTTTCCCCGAAACCAACAACTTTCTATCCAAGGCTCGAGTCTTGACCAAAGTAGAGATGTAGTAAAAGACCGAACGTTGTTTGTGGAGAGGAATATTCTGAATTAAGTCTGAAAGATATAAGCCTTGAGTTCATTTCATTTATTCATTCTGGTTGTGAAGACAAGGATTCTCAGAAAAGCAAACTTAATCACTATACTAGCCAAGAACCCCATGGAGAGAAGACAAAGAAGGAAGTTTCAGTTTTAGATGCAGCAGGACAACCCCAGAGAATTATTCCAGGGAAACCTACGCAATCAGTTAGGGACTGAAAACCCAATCCACATAGTGCTCCCCGTTGTGATTCAAACCAGGGTCCTAGAGGTGGAAGGCGAGGAAAGAAACCAAAACTATAAATTTAGATTGTTTCGTTTCATTAAACACTTTTGAAGCTGTTTCAAGCAAGAATGACATTTATTCTAGAAAAAGCATTACATATGAAAATGTTTCTTACGAAGACTTGGGATATTTCAAATTGTGTACTAAGAAGCTTTGCTTTTTTTAAAGTGAAAAAAAAAATTGTATTTTGCAGTTTTAATGCAAAACACAAGCTCATGTCAATTGGAGAAAATTGGCAAATTTGAAGTAAAAAACAAGTTCCTGTAAATTTGAGAAATGACAAGAAGAGTTGTGCCTACGTTTCTTGCAACTCCCGAATTGTTCTAAGTGTATACATATTGATTTAAAAGTTAAATCGTTATCTGAATGTAGTCCGGGACTCAGCTATAAACTTACATTTCAGACGCCGAGAGAAAACAACTGTCAGTAATAATTGCTGAAAAATACAAGTGAGTGTTTGCTGGCACCCGTCGTGACATTATCTCAAATTACCTACAGCCATTTTATCTGTCTCCGGCCTTCTGAAAGTAGTTCGTGCATTGGCGTGGCATGCACACACAATTAATAGTTGAAACAGCATCATCTGTCAATATTCAAAAGTCTATCTGTTTATTTTATATTTTTCCCCGTCTTTAGGCAAAAATCGGGAGATTTTAAACGAAAGTATTCTTTTGTCCAAAGACAGCTTTATTTCTTAAATGCTGAATTAGAGAAGAAGGAAAAGCTCACCTTACATCACATGGACTTCTTCATCCTGAGAAGAGACTTCTGTCATCTGAAGAAGCTTGGAGGTTGGGTCTCTCTACAACCGATCTGAAAATGGAAAACTATAGAGTGTAAATCCACGTATAGCTATGAGCGGCTGTCTAGTAAAGAGATCACGGGGTGGCCGTTGCATGGGTGTGACGTATCCGTCAGTGGGCCCTGACGACACATTGTAAACCCCAATGGGATTAAATGACCTTCTACGTTAACAATACAGGGTACCGCACAAAATGCGCAACTGAAATTCATCGCAGGATTTCTCTGTCACTCTTTCCAGTAAATTTGACGTAGAATTTGGCCTTTATGCGACTTGCTTAGCTGAAAGTGCTCAGGCCTTAAATCGACTAAAATACCATAATATGATGACCCTCGACGGTTCATTGCTTGAGCTGACTTGAACGGAACGGACACCGCGTGTGTGTACAGTGGACACAAAACAGATCCCTGCGGGAACTGGGTGTAACAGAATGACGATGTCATCTTGGTTGAACTCCACGCTGTATCTAAATACAGCATTAAGCAATCGATGATCAGCCAAATAGAAGTCAGTTGGCTGTTGACACCGAGCCTCAGTTTCGATACTAGTTTGCCTCAGTTCGAATTATGTCTTGACCCAGTAAATGTTTCTATTCACAAGTACTCACACAGAAGTCGAAAAAACATTATATCGGTGGTTTCGTGTCCCGGTTATTTGTAATTTTTATTATTGTATCAATGTATTCAGAAATCAACATTCCATAATTTCCCTGATATTCATTAAAAAATATAATACTTATTACATTTTTTTTTAGATGAATGCCATCAAAATCATCTTACAAATCTTATCGTTAAGAGAAGGGGTCTGCCCCGGTGTTCCTGGCAGTGGCTGCTGAGTGCACCGCAGCACCATGTAAACCCTTATAAGGTGCTACATGCACTTTAAAACATGTCTTAAAAAGAGTTTATCTTTGTTCCAGCGCCTTGAGCACCTTACTAAAGAGTATACTGGGGAAAAAACAGAAGAATTAATAATTACCGAAGTTCGCGATAAATGCCTGTGGTTACTCTTTTCCCTCAGGGAGGCCAGAGGGGGTAGGTCTTGGTGAGGAATTTATGGGTCAAGGGAGTGTGGGATAACAGATCGGTCGGTCACTGCTGAGAGTCATAAGGTTCGTATTTGGCTGACAAGAAGGTCAGATGAATGCAACATTCTAAAAGAGTTTGGACATCAATCAAAAATTGCTGAGACTGTTTATTACTAACACTTTGTTGCAGCGTCTGGCATCATTTTTTGCAACACACACACACACACACACACACACACACACACACACACAATTATTCGTTTAATGATAAGCAAGTCTCCAACGCCCAAATTCATAGAGCTGCTTATATTGCTTAACAGTTTTCTGCTAAGCAGAAATGAGCAGGACACCAGTCACAAATTGTACACGCGACATGACAGTTTGGCCGGTAACCTTACTCAGGCTACATTTTGTGCTTAAGCAGCTCTATGAAATTGGGCCCAGCTTATAGACAGTTCACTGACCAATCAGGCACTGACCAATTACGCACTGACCAATCAAACTCCAGCGTGCTCCACGCGGTGTTTACGTACGCATAACGCGATAGGGCTGTTGTGCGTGTGCATGATTTATCTTGCTCGTAAAGATGGCCGACTGTACTTTGTGACGTTAAATGGGAACTATCTATTCCAACACTAAAGCAACATGGGGGCTAGACAGGTCCTAATGTTCGGATGAACGCAAGACTTAAAGGTCTCTTTCAGATAAATTTCAGAATACGAGAGTTTTAAAGGAAAGAGTCAAAATAGGTCGAGTACTAAAACAGGAAACACTCTAATCGGAAATCTCAAAAGATGGTTAAAATCAGGGTGTGGAGCCTAAAGGCCCAAGGGTAGGACCAACATCAGAAGATTTTCTTTAGCAGCTGAGGTCGGCACTTGAGAGAAACATCCAAGGGCTGCGGTTAACTTGAATCAGAGTGGGATGACTTGAATTTTGTTTTATATGATACAATAACCATCACGGCTAGTGGGACACGGAAGATGTGTGTACAGGCTCTTTCAGTTATAGAGCATGGATGGGTATACTTAGTTTAGGGATACCCAAGGGCTATTGGTAGTAATTAGGTCGTATTAAAGATTGAACCCTCAGGAGTAAACCAGGTTCAAAGCTCAGGAAACTACAATTGGGCGTGAAGCAAGGATTGGGCAAGGCTCGAGAAATCTCCTGTTGGCCCAGCTGTTAAAATGGGCTAAGATCAAACAGAGTGCGGTGTGAAGGTAATCTTTCTTATTAAAGCTTCTGCATAATTAATATTGTGGCTATGGCTTCTGCGTCATTCTACCTCATATCGTTCCAACGAAAAGCCAATAGCCTCATCAGCCGTTTAGACGCCCATTTCGGACAGTCCAATTTTTTAATTCTTTATAGTCTTCAGATTAAGTTCAGATTTAGAAATATCTTCTAATTTGACTGAAGTTCAAACTGCTTTGTCCATGGTCTCGCGAGTGAATTTCAATCTTACATGAGTAATTTCCATGTTTTATGCCTTTTCTATGAAATCAGAGTAGCCAAGCTAAATTAACATAAAGTAAACGTCAATCATGAAATGACCTCGCATATCCCACCGAAAAAGAAATGCAAACTTCCAGGTAGTCTCCGGACAATAAGACGGTCAAACCTGAACACTTGCCAATTTGTTACCCACTGGTTGCTACTTTATAATGTCCTCTCAGGGCCCTCTACGTTAACAATAGGTCCATCATTCCGCTTGGATAGCGGGAATCAAATTGTTGTACACAACCGTTTGTGAAAAAAAAACTAGTTTCTGCTTAGCTGGGCCCAATTGCATAAAGCCTGTAAGCACAAAAACTCATGGCCAGCAGAAACAGGGTAACAGGCAAAACGCAACAATATTGTTTACATTGTTGCGACTGGTTCGCCGCAAAGAAATTTGCCAAGGAATTCTGCTGAGCAGCCTCACAAAATTAGGTTATGTTCAAGATGCTAACTGTTACTGAATGGTGAGCAAGACAACTGAACAGTCCCAAGGCATAATATTACTATTTCAAGTTACAACGATTGGAGGAAATTAAAACACAGCGCTAATTACGGCACATGCATCCCCTCTTACCCCCTCCCCAACCCACACACACCAACTCCAACCACAGCTCTTTATTAAACCACCTGTTGTGGGGGCCCAAGCTCCGCTGGCCCTCATGGTTTCATCGAAATAATACGCAACTTTCTCCCTCCATTATTTTGTTAATAATAAATAGCCTTCGAGAAAGACTATATGCGGGTCGAAACGTCAGGCCATCACTAAATAAATGTTGCATTTATACCATAGGTCCTTTTGGTTGGTCAGCAGTTTGCAAAATGTAATTCTAGTTTCTCAATAATACACAAAAACGAATACTCACAATTAAGACTGACTCTAAGTATTTCCAAAGTTCTTCTCAGCTCCAAAAATGTTTTCCATCAACTAAGAAAAACCTTATTTACAATGATAAACAAACTGAACATTTCCGGCCCGAGCTACAAATTCAAAGAATTCTCAACAAGACTGCACAACGTCAGAGTGTATTGAAACCGTATCAGAGCACAGTGTATCTGCCAACCTAGCTTACAAACGATCCCTTCGGCTCAAGCTACTTGATTACAACTCACTCTATCCCAAGATTTCTCTTTTGGGTTTACAGACCACCTACTGCCTCTTTGTCCAACATAAGGATTAATACCTGGAAGGTATTATACTCTAAACAGTCCAGGCCTTGTGTCCAGCCATGGTCCAGCCATCCAGCCATCCCATTTACCAGTGCAAGACACAGGTATCTGGGGACTGAACCGGACCCTGTGGTAATTGGTTTTCAGGTTGAGATTTTAGATTGATTCTTATTTGTAACTTCAGCAGCATGATCGAGGAGATCATTTTCTTCAAAGTATCGCATACATATAATTATTCTGAATAACCTGCAGCAAGGGACCTGTTTGGTTGCGACGTCCCTGTGGTACGTTGTCAACACATGTTAACATGTTTTTTTTATATAGGTTAAGAGAATTTGTTTTGCATTTTCAATATATTTTTAATCTAAGTGTGTTGTTAACACGTCCAGGTATTATCGGTCTTAATTTAAGCTCATTTGTTTGCTTAACTAATTTAGTTTCATAATTTGGTTTCATTTTTCATTGACATGCCAATTTTGTACAAAAAGGATGCTGACAGAAGTTTGTCCAGCCCCCTTCTTACAAAAACACTGTCCCATGTTGATTGACACCCCCTCTAGGACGTGTGGCATGGTCCAGCTTAGGATATCATGGCATGTGAGCTGACCAGTGTGTAGGATGTGGTGAAGACAATGGACATACTAAAATAAGGCAGGTTTTTTTTTAAGTCGATGTAGTGTCAGCTAAACTAAGAAACTACATGCGTTCTACCAATGATGCCTTAATTCCATTTTTAGCAACATGCAACACAAACCTTGGATATGGTGGCCTCAATCAAAAGGTCTTAACGGTATTCATTGTTTACAAGAAGACTGCGAGCATTAGAAATGAGGCAGGTCCCACTCACAGAGAACTTCAAACACTCTCAGAGAACTTCAAACTACTCAAGTATATCAACTTGAAGTCAATTTCCCCCCAGATCTGAAAAGGGCTTATTCGCTTAAAGTCATCTGTAATGACTTCCCCAAAGTCACTAGTTTAAGCTCCTTTAAAGATCCAACATGCCCCTCCTCCTGTGCACTTGAGACCTTTTCTTGAGACTTACAGAGGATTAGCTCCGCAGCAGATCAAAAAAATATCCACAGACAAAGTCATCATCAATGACTGCTTATAAGACGTAACATCAAACCAACTACTTGAGAAGCACCTTCAATGCTTCAACCATGTGGTGCTCCATAATTACTAGCAATGAGGTACCCTTTACCACGTGGTGTAAGATGTGAAGCTCATTAATCTATTCTTTCACCTGACTGATCGGATTTATAAGGGATTAAGGAGTACGATTTTAGGATGATGAGACCCCCTGCTTGTTATCCTAATCACGTGACACTTGGCTGGTAGATATGTTAAGCGCAACATGATGCGTCAATAATGTCATGTCGATCACGGTTTCTGGTTTCATGAGCCGCTTGGAGTTTAACTTGCTCTTGAGGTCGTCAAAGTGGCTGATGTAAGCTGTGGATACGACTGTTGCTGAGGGTGTTGCTGAGGACGTCTTATACTTCAACGCATGATGACGCTGACATCTAGCCGTAGCCGTAGCCGCTAAGCTAGATACGGCTTTAGCCTGTGCATATAGCCAGAATGGAAGCCATTGTTTCGAGTAGCCTATATTCACATTGGGATGTAGACGTTGCTTCCTCATTAAGCCTACGTAATACCTTAACCAAATACATGGACAATCTTCAAAACTAAGACAAAGTTTGAGGAAAAAACAACAACTTATGTTTATTTCCTTTAAAACGTTATACGGGTAGGCCGCCCACATCTTTTCACTAGAACTGCAGACACCACGCCCTCCCCCTCGATCCTCCCGCCAACACGAAAGTATGCCTCGATGCAAACCCGCAGTCACCTGTTGGTAAGTTTCATTGAAACAGAAAGTATAGAAAACTGAAATTGTCATCACATACCGGCATAGTCAGACCTGTGTACATGCTGGCTATAGCTGACCGTGCGTTGGCGCCAACACGTGCGTGCAAACAAACCCAGTTGCCATGACGACGTTCATACTAGGAGGGCGGGGTCAAGTCTAGGAGCATGATCTTAGGGGAAGGATTTCAAAATTAATTCCTTTATCGGTTTCAAGTTCTCGTTTTTTCCGTTAACGACATAGTCCCGTGAGATTATTGGAGACGTTGCATACCAAAGAAAACGCAATGTGATGACAGCAAGACCAATTCAAAATATTTTCCTTCAAACTTAGAGCTGTTTGTACAGATATTGAGTTTCAAATTTTGAAGTTGGAAAGATGTTTTTCACACGTCATTTCGCAGAGTACCGTAATCTTTACAGAAACTTCCTTGAAAAAGTTCATTCAAGGTGATTTTTTTTCAAGCAGCCCTGGGCAGATAAGAGGGTATTTTTGGCACCCATCACTGTCCCTTTACAAACGAAATAATTCTCTACAATAAAATTGAAATATTACTCCCCAAAATCCGGAACAGGACAAACCCAGACCAGTTCAGCCCCTTACTGCGTATTACTGAAAGGTTTGAGAAACCTTAAATGTGCAGGGGGCACGCAAAACGTTTGAGTTGCCTTCATTCAAAGCGGTTCGTTTGTTACCGCCTACTCTAATTTCTGGGGCCAAAAAGTGATCCCTGAGGCACCCCATTGTACGACGAGGGATGGAGAATCTAATTAGGTGAATAACGGCAAACATGTGCACATTATCAAAACAATGCTCGTCTGTACAGAATATTTTACAATTGCAAAACAAAGTCAAATCACAAACAGTTTGAAGAGAATGATCGTTATTTTTACCGATGCCTGTATTTTCATTTTTTGTAATAGTTTACCTCAGAGTTATATCTAAACAAACACTACCAGCGTAATGTTCCAGCAACCGTGGATTCTCTCAAGTTGTGTCTAGGATCCGCGCTGTACTGTAATCGTTTGGAAACTCGATTAATAATCTACTTTTTTAGTATTACAGATGGCAAGAAACAACCTCCTGACGTAAATTTATTGTTTTTGGAAGAAAGGAGAAACACGGTGTATAGTTATACCATGGAGGTAGCCATCTTGCAGTTGCACAACTTGTTGAAATAAATCTTTTTTAGCGTTAGCTTTCCTTTTTCTTTTTACAGTCAGTGGATCTTACTAGAGCATATAAAGTACATACAAATAATATCAAGTGATTATGTTTGGTTGGAGATGTATGGCTGCTTAAAAAACCACGAAGGAAAGAAAAAAACCATTGAGATATGCTTAGCCATTCCGCGAAATAGCTCGCGCGTAATGAATAATAGGGATTCTGAAACACAAAGGAAATACGAGGTCAAGAAAACTGCGTAATTTCGACTTGAAAATACTTGAAACTTCATCTTTTCTTTAATTTCAATAAATAAATTGGTAATGTTAATTGTAAATGAGGTTTAGTAGGTCATGTGACAAGAAAATTCTTTGATCATTTGAAGCTTGACAATTTTGGTTAACGACAATGCCAATTTTGTTTTAATGACAGAATTACTTTGTTTAATCGACAATGACGATTTTTATGACAATGACAGTGATGACAATTTTGTTTTTATGACAATAAATAGACAATCTTTTATGCAAAAATATGTTCATATAAATCACGTTTTGTGGCAAACTCTCGCGTGGTTTAGTTTTGTTGAGAGTTGGAGGCTGTGATTTGTAAGTTACCTGCTCACATTGGCAGCCATCCAACGAGAGGGTTGCATTGATTGTGCTAATCATTGAATTTACATTGACGCTTCGAAGAGCCTACCAGCCAAGGAGTCAAATAACATGGCCAATCAACACAAAATAGACAAATCCCTGGATGTAATGAAGTGAACAATAATCCCCTAAAGAATGTGCATTTGTCAGTTTGAGTCGAATCAACCGAATTGATGTGCCAAGACATGACAGAAGATCTAAGCTTTGTGTCATTTATACAAGCCAGCAAATCTGTCTTACTCGAACAAAATGAGAAAGGAAATGTCAAAATGACAAAGCAAATGTCAAAAAATAAGAAAGAAAGTCAACAAAATAAAAAATAAAAACAACAAAAGGGGGAAAAATGTCACTTTCGTAACTGAAATCATTCGACGAACTATTTCATGCTGTCTTACACTGCAAAAGTGTCACATTCTTAACATGTTAGCGGAGTGCCTATAGTTTCAATGCGGTTTAGTTACGATACGTCAGATTCTGATAATCAAATTTGTACGTAGTAATACAAACAGGTAGTCCATTTGCGCGCAATGTCACCATGGCAACACCCCTATTGGAGGTCAATGGGGTCAGGATATTCATTGAATGAGTAAGTCAGGTAACTCTTTCAATTCCTACTACTCCTTCACTCCCCTCCTTGTACCATTGCCCAATTGTCATTTCACTCACTAGCTCTGGACACAATGACGAATTGACAGGTGCACTTCCAAGCAAAGTTCCGAGCTCACTCCATTTTGTGTGTTTTTTTTTTGTTTTTTTTTTTTTTTAAAGAATTGTTAAAGTTTACTGAGATTATAAACTAAATCTGTTTGGATATACCAAGACCCTCATAATAAAGGCAATTAAATTCAATTTTAATTAGAGAAGAGAGGGAAATGCCGAATTCAGTCGCACTTGTATGACTATTAGAATAGACTTTAATACGCAAGACAGTCTAGTTATCATATTTTGATTACAGCAAGTGAAAACAGTGAAGGTTGGACGCGACGCACCAGAGAATGTGATATTTTATGTTTAGTACGAAAAAAAAGTGAGCACAATGCCATAATAATAATCCCATAATCATAATCATTCAACCATTTACTGGGATATCTGGATAATTGATTGCAAATGACAGATAACTGTTTCACATGATGTCTAGTAATAGTCTGGATTGCAACAACTTTGTAGTCACAATGATCATCTATGTGCAACTCTTCAATTAACTTTTTATGAGCACAATTTTAAGTAATGATAAATTGTGAGACACAACTTTACCTCTTGCCTGTTTCTGACAGCATCAATGTAACAGGAATGGCTGGCACACGTGTTGTACACTGAATGGCTTGAAACCTTCTCACCAGGTCTTTAGACGCAAATCTCTACCGATCGAAGAAGCAGCAACACGGCTGGATCTCCTTGCTCTGCCACGGTACTCACTGACTGTTCACGGCACAAGATGACCCTTTAATGAGTCCTGGATGTATCATCACCCAATCTGTCCCGCGCTTCGAAACGCAGTTATTTTTACACAGAACCCAGCTATACTCAATGTATACAGGTTGTTGTAACTCAACGACGAAAATAATGTCGAAAAAAAATGTTGTATGGTTCGTTGCTCTGGTGTTCTGTTATGGCGCTCCACGCTCGGCTTCCGTACTCGATTTTTTTAAGAAAGATATTATATGGTTCGTTGCCCTAGCTTTGGTGGACGCATTAGTTCACTCTACATAACAGTCAACCTGTACGAAAGTGCAGTGCTGTGATGCATTGCTCCAGGATAAATTGTCGCTCCACGCGGTTGAAGGTAGTGACACCACAATGTGTAAAAAAAATTACCAAAAGCCTTGGTCTTTCCAAAAAAAAAACCGACGGCAAATTAGCCGTTTCAAAGCAGACCGACAACCTCAACACTCTGTTTATTGGCACAACTTTGTGACTGGTTACCCCGAAGGCCGGCAGATTTTGCCTTGCAATCTTTCACGGCGAGGTAAGCTCGAATGACAGACGCAGACTAACACATTGGACCTCTTATCGATTCGGAAGTTTCGGGTACGCGACCCAAGCGATCACGTGATGCTTCGCTGGTAATCGTTACTGAATTTCAATTATTCTTTTCGATGTATTGAAATGGTTCAGCTCGTAACGCGATAAGCCTGGTTTCAGGCACTTTGCCAATAATTGGACGATTCGAAAATCAAATTCATATAATTAGCCGCATGATCTTTTGAAGCAGCAAAAACTTTACAAAGAGTATGACAACAATCCAAAACCAGTTCACGTCCCGAGTCTGTCTAACCAGTTTATTTAAGCATAAAAATTCCAAAAACAGAGAAGAAGAAAAACATTTTCAAAAGTTAAAAATAGGCCTAGACTAAGCCGCTTATTCACTGTTGTGTAAATAAAAATAATGTGCAGTATTTGAAAATGATTACTAACTAGGCCTAAATCTGTGTAATAAATTAAGAAACTAAACCTAGAATTGTATAGCACAATTAATTCAATAGTACCGTGAACTTTTTTCATCACAATTTTTGTGCCTTTTCAACGTGCTTTTTCCAAAAGTTCAAAATTCAAACAGTAGTTGTCACAATCACTAGGCAATAAGCACAGAAAGGCTATAGAAATTCTCTGTGAAAATCAACAACTATGGTTGGAGGCGATCGCAGGGCTGGAAATTATTCTTTTCATGTATATATTATGATTATAAATATTGTTCAATGGATTATTCAACTAAAAGACCGAACTCCTTTTCTCAAACTACCTCCTGGATCGTCCACAAACTGAAATCTTTGTGAGTGTTTTGTTGATGTATGTTTATCGAAGCAACAGTATCTATTTAATCGAGCTAACAAAAAGTTGTGTGGGAAATTGCTGTTTGTGTGTTGACCTTGGATGTAGTGACCTTGAATTTGAAAGCAGCCACGGAAGATCTTTAGAATTACCACACCTGGGGAGTTATACACACAAAAGAGTACAATGCTAAGCAGAAATAGCTTTTCGCTTAGTAGAAACAGGTTACCACCTTATTTTTCGTGAAATAAGCCATGTGACTGGTCCCCTACATTTTGTTTAGTGCTTATGATTCTACTTAGCAATTTCTTTGGAGTTAGCGCTTGGCTGAACCCGTTGGGAAACCATTTTTTGATACGAATTTTGCAAAGGCTTTTAAAGTTGAATATTTTTTCAAACTAAAGGAATAAATTCTTCACCGGTGGTTGAGAGGCTGTTCTTTGTTTGAAACCTAAAGGATCTACTGCAATTCAAGAAGAACTCTGGCCGGATACCAAGAGTAACTGGTAACTGTCGTTGTTCGGCACATGAGGTTTGAAATGATGGGATGTAACTATACCACCTACCGTGATGTATAACACTTTTACCCGTTGGCTCTTTTCCCACTCCCATTTCACTCTTAATGACCGCATTTATTTTCTATTCATTCCAAGAATCACATTTTCAGGACAAGCCAAGTACAAACATATCTCTCCTAAAAAGAACAAAGTGGTTCTTAGAGTTCATGATGAGTGACGTGATGGTAATGGATCGAGGGATTGGCCGGGGCCAGCACAGTCAGTCAACGGGGTAATCTAGCACCGATGAACCCATGAAGTCTCTCTGTATCACACGCTGACTAGTACGGACCCTCCCGTAAGATCCGTTCACACCTCATCTGTCCAGTTGTGATATCGGACCAATTGATGACAAATGGTCAAGTGAGAGATTTCAAAATGGAATGTTGTGCCCTACCCGTAAGCGATGTCTATTTCTTGCAATAAATTTGGATAATTAAAGTTTGGCACCCGAACAAAGACATTGACATAGGAAGACGGCCACTGTTAGGGCTAGATACCTCAGTTGACCCCCGCAATCCTGAGGTCGCAGGTTCAGATCCTGCTCTAGTGATTTTTACTTTGTTAAGCCCAAAATTGGTATAAAGAATACATTAATATGACTATACCACTCTGTATACGGTGACCAAAATAATTTTGTTTTCTACCAACAAGACCAACTGTGACTCTTTAAAAAAGCCCCAGAATCGTGGATCCTACTTTCAACTTTTATTGATCTCTTACAGAACATGATAAATAGGTTCTCCTTTCCGGTTCCGTCTTAAACTCTTCACCACTTCCCATGCGTCATGCAAAACTTTGCCAGCAAAGTTGAAAGAAAAAGAAAAGTTGAAGAAACAAGACACGTCTGAAAGCGCACGCGCTGTTTAGATGATTGAAGACTGATCATTTTTCATTCACTTAAATTCCACGACATGTAAATACACACCCATCTTATAAACACGTTTATTTACAGAGCTTGAGTTACTGTGAGGCGTCTGTGGCACCATCTGGTCCAAATAACATAACAAATCTGACGGGTACGAGGTTACAAGGTCAACTGGGGTCACGGGGGTCTGTCAACGTCACGAGCGGAGTCTATAACCGCCACAGCAACAAGTGGGACGTAAAAAGGTGCGGTGGTAGAAGAATCTAACAGTTCAACAATGAAATACAAATGAAGCTCTGAACCGGAAGAAGACCAAAAAGGTTTACGCGAAAGGGTCACTACATTAATGTTAAGACTAGTGCATGCTTACTGCTTGAAAATATCTATTCACACATTCTTGTTCTATAAATAACCATAAAACGGTTTTTAGATGAAATTCCACATCTTGCCCTTGACCCCTATATACAGCGTCTGTTTCTTCAAAATTTGTGACTTTCTTGTACAATCTCAAGCATAATTTATGCGCTTAATGTCGTAAGATCAGACCCCATGAAACCAACGTAAATATTTCTCGCAACACTTTTCACCTTGGGTTGTAAATACTGGCACTTTATCTTGGATGAAACAAGACTGTACACTAAAAAGGCAACCAATTACACCAACTTACAACTTGACAGTGAAATAGTAATCCTTGTATTTCTGTACAGACATGTCTGTGTTATTTTTGCCGCCGAACAGATTTTGTTGATAAACATACAAGAGGCGCCGAAACTGCAACTATTAATTTCAAATAATAAATCTATCAATCTAAAAGTCCATAAAAATTCCTCCAGAAAGTTAAATAAACGCAAGGGCTTCTGTTTTCTCCTTATTTTCCACTCCACACAAATCGACACTGAATCTCGCGATAAATAATCAAAGTAACGCGTTAGTTGAGGAAGTTACCAACCAAATATACTAGAGGTACAGTCAAGCATAATTTCTTATGGGTTGTGGACACAAAATAATGTGTCATAGAACTCTTATTTTTGGAAGGCTTCATACCAATTATGCCAATCTGAAGAATGGACACCACATTGATATAATATGACTCTCGGTTGACCCATCCAGTCATGCAACAATAAAACCAACACAATTTATCTCCAGGTACTTTGATCTTTCACCATAAAAATTAATTTATCATACAAACAATCCACTCTTCCTGGTCACCTTTGGCATTTCAATTGTCAAATAAAAGGGTTACATGCTGAGTGGTATTGAAGTTATCTACAAATAAATACCATTTGCGTCAAGTCCCGCCTCCGGAATTGCGCAATCGGATTTTACAGTATACAGAGCGCTACTCGGCCCTGTTTTGGTAAAAATTCTCAAAAACGCCCATTTCGAGAAAAATAGGTTTCAAGTTGGAATAACTGCCTTTTGTTTCAGATTATCATGGGTCGTGAGTTTATTTGCTTTTTTCACTTATCTGAATTTTGAAATAGAGTTTCCATTATTTTTTATTAAAGTTTTGGAACATTATTGAAGAAACTGTGACAATTTATCCAAAGATACATCATTTTACCGAGATAATGCATTAACAGAAAAACGCATCTTGTCAAACTGATGCATAACAATAGTATACTCCAAAACGTTTTTGATGCTGACTATTTTGCTAAAATGGTGTATGTCAGAGAGATACACCACTTTACCTTATCCTTAGCTTTCAAAATAAATGTAAGTGTGACATACAGCATTTTTGTAGATTAAGTCACCAGTTTGGTAATTTTGAGGCTGACATACAGAGTGTATCTTTGAAACGATGCATTGCCTGATGTTGAGGGTTTCAAAATCGAAAATAGCGCCCTCGCTTTACCGGGAAATGGCTTTATCTGACAATCTTGAAAAACTGACATACAGTGTTTTACCAAAATAGGGCCGTACTGTTGTCAATAATCATCATTCTGAACTTTAAATCTAGATTTTAAAACCGAGACAAGAAACAAAGTGTAGAAAACTCGCGGGATATTAATCCTGAACAGGTGGAAGCTCCTCACCCCGCCCGCCCGCCCATACCGATTCCCTCACCCTTGGCCTTCTTCTACTCTTGGGTTGTGTCTGGATTTACCGAAAAATACAAATTTCTGATAGCAGAAAATTAAACTTTTAAAAAGGGACTTTGTTTGAATTCTGTTTTTATTCTACCAGATTTGGGGGAAAATGGGTTGTCCACTTTTGGTCCTCCATACACGGCTAATGATCGCTGCGTCATCATGCGTTGCAGTATATGACGTCCTTAGCAACACCCTTAGCAACAGTCATAGCTGTAACCGAAGCCGCTATTTTGGATACGACCTTGTAAACCCGAGGGAATATTTGTTAAGGTAATTGAATATTAAAAATGGCTTAAATCATATGCTCAACCGACTATAATAATAATGGTCATTTGTAACGCGCCATGTCTGCCCAACTTGACACTCCTGGGCTCGATTTCACAAAGAGTTCAGACTGATCGTAACTGCAAATCCATCGCAGTTGCTTAGCAAAGAGTGATGTCACAATACAAATCACTATGGTAATACTGATAACTCATCTTAAGATGAATCTTAGTGCTTTGTGAAATTGACTCCTGGCGCAGTGTATGAGAAAATGATGTTCACTCTACCCGCATACCTAGAAAAATTAAAACATTGTTTGAAAAAAGCATTAAAAAAACACGACACAAACAAAATGTTATCCCCAAAAGGTCAAATTATGGCTTAACACACTTGCTAAAAATGTTATGAGAGGTCGTTGAGATTAGGGGTAATCAATTTCTTGTTTGTTGAAATTAAAAGCACCTACCGCCACTGACTTTGATTTAGGGTTGTAATTCTTATCCGAAGTGCAAACTCCAAACTCCATCAACTAGAACGACAAATAATTATCTAAATACCACGACGAAGTGACTTTGCTTAAATTGTGTAACCTCAAATGACATATTAACTATATTTGTACGTGTGTGACGTTAAAGGAACATTACAGAATTGGTTTTTTCTAACAAAACAGTTGCTGGCAGTGTAAGCACTTTATATAATCCACCATATACATAAACTGACAAACCTGTAGAAATTTTGAGATCGATCGGCCATCTGGGTCACGAGAAACTAGTGAAAAACCGATTACACATTTGCATGAAATCATATAGACCCAACAAATGAATAAAACGCTCACTGAGCGATAAACTCCAGTCGGAAAATTAGTTTATTCATTTCTCATCAAATATGGCATTTCAGACAGAAATATTTCAAGGGTGTTTTCTACTATCATCATCATTAGACCGTGTAAGTTTTATGTAAATCTGTGATCAAAAAGTATATATTACAAGTTTTTTTGTTACCAATTCTGTAATGTTCCTTTAAATTGTGTAACCTCAAATGACATAATAACTATATTTGTACGTGTGTGACGTTAATAGGCTTCAAAATTTGAATTTGTTTAGTGTGGCGGTGCCACAATGCGAGTTTGTCAACAGAGGGCAGGCTTCTTCCATGCCAAATCAAAGATAATGCAATAATTCTACTCTATTTATAGCTCACATAAAATGTTCACAAAAATCTTATCTAAAGGAAGGAGGTCAGACGATAATTCTTTGTCTCTTTGTTTGAATTCGTCTGAAACAAGAAAGTCATTTATTGCTTATTTTTACAAACCGGTTTTTGCAAATAATAATAAGTTCTTCGTACGGCGATGGGTTAGTCATAATGAGAAATCAAACAATTCAAGGTATTTTCAACTTCGAATTCTACTACAATTTGTTTTAAACAGTTTAGGCCTAGTGCATTAATAATTGAAATGCAATGTATTTTAGCAATTTTATATTTATTTCTAGATTAATGAAAAAATCAATCAAGAAAGTTGTAACACTTAGGCCTATCAGTTTTAATTCTGTTCACACCACATTCAAGATCACCTAACAGAGGGCGGATGACATAGAAGAGGGCGCCCTTGTATGTTGATTTTCGTTGCCAGGCTTTGCTTAGCGATAACACGAGTACTGTGTGTTGTTTCATGGGCAGCCCCCTTCGGTCGTCAACACACGTACAAACACACGACACGAAGCGTCTTGTAATAATTGACAAGACACACAGAGACATTTCCAAGTACGATTCGAGTGTAACTCCATCAACTTCTTGATTTTAAATTAAGCCAAATTGAAGTTCCATCAACATGCCTGTCGATAGACGATTCGATCTGTACAAGACGAGTTCAGGACGGGGCCTGAACTACAAGCCAGAATACTATTTTCCTGCTTCAGATTTCAAGGTAAATTTTGGGGCCTAATTTAATTGATTTGTCGAATTGACAAGTTAGTAATATTTGTCTTAGTTTGTGAGTAGGCTGACCATATTTAGAACCAATCATTCAGTTTTAATGTTTCAACTTTTAGTTTTAGATTCAATTGAAATAAACAATACTTGTTCTGTATATTGTTTACCTTTCTCATCTGTGACATGTGTGTCTTGAAATTGTGATTTTGTGTATTTCTTTGGTGCTGTTGCTTTGGTTTTATTTACTGACTAATGATACATAGTCCACAAGGACAAGAGCACCATAGCACTTAATACTAGTGGAGTATTAAGCATGGTATCAATTTATATTATTACTTTAATAATAATATTTATTTTAATTACAGACAACGGTCAACAATCCATTACCCCCAGAGCTAGCCAAGCAAGATGAAATCATCAAACCTTACACAACGACGACAGGTGAAACCCACGATTATAAACACCATGATGCAATCCTAGGTAACCCTGAGCACCATAAAGCACCTGGCCACTGGAACGCCCACTACAACAAAGATCTCAAAGAAAAGGTAGGTAGTGAAAAGAGAAATGGTTATAAAATTCATCTTAATCTATGTGAGATGTTTGTAAGAATAAACTTGTTTACAGAGAAATCCATGTGATATTAATCTCCACTTACAAGAATGGGTGAGACGTTTGTTTCATGTCTTAAGTTTGATACCTGCATCAACAATGGACTTAATTTTTGACCTTGATCTGAATGTGTCAAATTTCATCCCAAGTCAGAGGTCAACAACTCTCGCCAACTCTTTGCCCATTTTCCAACGATTGAAAGTTGAGAGTTTTTAAGGGTTCCACTTGTGCTGATCGTGATGCAGGCCTGGAATTGCATAAAGTCAAAGACACTGGGCCATGGCCACTGTTGCCCCTGGTCTTGGGCTTGGTTTCCAATAGACTTTAAGATTTCCCAACGGAGGTGCCCTTTGCAAAATGAAACAGGCCTTGCCCTCTTAGATGAAATTCCACACCTGATTATGACATCATCATATATCTGTTGAGAAGTGTAACAATTAATTAAAATTTGTATTCTCTCTTTTGATTTGAACACAGCTTCAGAATCGTCCATGGAGAAAGCCTTTGAGTATGGGTAACCAGGAGACTGAGGTACAAGCCAACTACAAAGGAGCTCAGACCCAACCTGGTGTTGATTTCTCTACCATCATGAAACCACAGACTACCGATCTTATTGACCATCATAAAAACATGCCAGCACCTCTCAAGGTAAACATTGGTTCAAATATGCTCCAATTTAAACTCCATTCTGTAACTTCAATCTGCAAACTCATCCACCAATGGAAATAAGATAAAACTCCTCGTCCCATCCACCCATACAAACTTACTGGAAGGCTCCTTCTTTCCAGACCCCTGTGGAATTCAATTCCCAGGCAAGTTAATGAGTCAACAACCCTGGAAGTCTTCAAGAATAAACTAAATGGTGTCACCTTCTGCTAATCACCCTTTCGCAAACAAAATGCAAGTAACAGCTTTTACTTGCACATAGGCCTACATATCTGTTTTTTCTGTCTTGAGCTTTGTTTGCGCCTCAACCAATGTGCCAGTACACTCCGGAGGAAGTTTCTTCACAGTACAGGAAGATGATTTAAGTCAAATGTTGAGACTCACCAATTGATTTTTCTTATCCTAAACAGGACAATTTGCCCAAATACAAGCCGTCTTTAGTCCGTGATGACGGAGCTCTTCAGCTGCTTGATCCTTACGTCCCAACATCACACCAAGTTCATAAGAGGTTTAGTCGTCATGAGTTGGGAGGTTATCCCAAGAAAGATGCAGCGACTTACTGGAGATGTGAGGACTATCCACAAGCTTGGGGTCATGGTACTAAACATAAGTAAGTCATCAGTTTTCTCATTAATGCCTTGATGACAATATTTCTTAAAGGAACATTACAGAATTGGTTTTTGCTAACAAAACAGTTGCTTGCAGTGTAAGCACTTTATGTAATCCACCATATACATAAACTGACAAACCTGTAGAAGTTTGAGATCGATCGGCCATCTGGGTCACGAGAAAATAGTGAAAAACCGATTACACATTTGCATGAAATCATATAGATTCAACAAATGAATAAAACGCTCACTGAGTGATAAACTCCAATCAGAATATTAGTTTATTCATTTCTCATCAAATATGGCGTTTCAGACAGAAATATTTCAAGGGGTGTTTTCTACTATCATCATCATTAGACCGTGTAAGTTTTATGTAACTCTGTGATCAAAAGTATATTTTTCCTTACCAATTCTGTAATGTTCCTTTAAGCTAACCCTGACAGTAAAACTCTTTGAGGGTATTTTTAACCCAATCACAAACACCTTGTTACTCAAACTAAAATATGTAATAATAATAATACATAGTGCACATATGATCCTAGTAGCTAGATCAAGGCGCTTTACAACATTATTATCCCTGTTTATCAGGCATACTTTAACCATTCCCTAAACTTTCTCAACTCCCTGGGGAGCATTCAACCCCAAGCTGCTTAAATTAGCGCTAATGGCCTAATCCAGTGCAACACTGTCTCAGCCCTCTCAGGTTCCCATTTATACACCTGGGTTAGGAGAAGCGGTTATGGTTAATTGCCTTGCTCAAAGGCAAAATTGTCATGATGGGGAATCGAACCCACACTCCTATGATTCAGCCATCAGAACTTAAGTCCGATACAGTAGTCCCTGTAAACCATTCCTTCCATTTGTAAATGTCATCAAATGTAAATGATTAATTTGTTTTTCCTTTATTTACACAGTCCTCTACCAATGAACTCAGTACCCAGAGAACGTCCACCAATGCGTGACGAGATGGTATTTAAAACACCAGTTGTTGAGCCCGTCCGTTGGCCAGAAAGGTTTCCTCGTGTACCTCACAATGGCATCAAATCTATCATGACGACATCTTATGGCCCACCATCCGACCCTAAGAATCGTGAGCTGTTTTCTTGCCCCGTTGATACCCCATGGGTTATTCCGAAGTCTGGTCCTCAACAGACCTTCTCAGTCCCTTCAATGTACAGCACGGAGTACCAAACTTATGCAAGTGGTAAACCAATTACAACATAAAGTGGTTTTTTTTTATATATATATAAATGTAAATACAAATTTTCTTAAAAATGTTTACGATGTTCCGTCCAGAAATTCCTTCCAGAAAGATTTTAGGTACATGTACCTTGGCAATTCCTACGATGCATTGCTTCAAGGTTTTATGGATCCGTAAGGCACTGGGTCAGTTTTAAAGTATGACCTAAATTTCTTTTCTGAAGAACCGTTGAACTTGCCTTAAATAATTCCTCAAGGACCATGAGTGGTTTTTCCAGCGAAAGTTTCTTATCACCAGTTGACAGACCGTCACGTTAGTGCAAAAAGGCTCCCTGCAAAAAAGTTGTATCTTGGCGCGTATTTGTGTTGTGTGTACATCCCTACAGTTATAAGCGAGATACAATGTTTTGCCAATTTCAATCTCAAGCTCAACATTTGTGCAATCGTAGGAGATCAGTTTTTGCACTGAAGCAGTGATAAAAAGTAAAACTTGCACCTCAAAATAACCCATGTTCCACTGGGAAATAAGGGGTTATTAAGAGTTTTCAGAAACAAAGTGCCTTCGCCAAATAAAACCGGTTGAATTATAAACGTATTGAATATTTAAAGGCATTTTACAGAATTGGTAATTGTAAAATATACTTTTGATCACAGATTTACATAAAACTTACACGGTCTAATGATGATGATAGTAGAAAACATCCCTAGAAATATTTCTGGCTGAAATGCCATATTTGATGAGAAATAAATCAAACTAATTTCCGATTGGAGTTTATCGCTCATGAGCGTTTTATTCATGCATTGTATAACACATGCAAATTTGTAATCGGTTTTTCACTATTTTCTCGTGACCCAGATGGCCCTCGATCTCAAACTTCTACAGGTTTGTCAGTTTATGTATATGGTGGATTATATAAAGTGCTTACACTGCAAGCAACTGTTTTGTTAGAAAAAAACAATTCTGTAATGTTCCTTTAAATGACCAAATATAAATGTTCTTATATTAATTCTTAATGTTAAACCTTAAAGGTATTATACAGGATTGGTAGAGCTGACAAAATAATCACAGACAGTGTTCATGTTTTGTGTAATCAACCACATACATGAAATAACAAACCTGTGAAAATTTGAGCTCAATTGGTCATCGAGGTCACGAGAAAATAGTGAAAAGAGACCTTATGTGTTTTCTGTTTTTCAAGCTTCGAGTTTATTATCGCGCGTGATAAAAACTATTGTTTTACTCATTTCTCAGAAACGATAGCATTTTAGGCAAAAATATTTTAAGGAACCCTTTCTACCATTACTTACTTTAAATCATGTAAGTTATGTGTGAATCTGTGAACATTTGTGTTTTCGATCTTACCAATAGTGTACAGGGCCTTTAAATTCCAGGTTTTTCTGCTCTTCCATTATTCAAACGTTTTGCTTTTACACAATAGCATTTGATGATTAACTTTTCGGTGCTCTTAATACATGTATGTTATGCTTCAGATGTAAGAATTGTGTATATATCAAACTGTAAATAAAAGAGTTTAAAAGATTCTAAAAACAAATAGGAAGTTGACTTTTGTTGTTTTTAATTGTCTTAGGGTAGACCAAATTAAAGATAGTGTCACGATAGTTTATAAGTCATCAAAATATCTAAATGTAAATAAACCAAAATGTTTACGTCACTTTTCACTACCAAACTGTACTGCCATCCCGATTGATACTCGCCCCAAAATTAAATCTCCCCTGATCGGGGTAGGTTGTAACCTCTCTCAGCTAAGCCTTCGCTACAGCCTTGCCAATGTTCTTACCACTGAACAATCCCAAATGAAATCTCTCCTGATCGGGGTAGGTTATAACCTCTCTCAGCTAAGCCTTCACTACAGCCTTGCCAATGTTCTTACCACTGAACAATCCCAAATTGAATCTCTCCCGATCGGGGTAGGTTATAACCTCTCTAAGCTAAGCCTTCACTACAGCCTTGCCAATGTTCTTACCACTGAACAATCCCAAATTGAATCTCTCCCGATCGGGGTAGGTTATAGCCGCTCTCAGCTAAGCCTACACTTACAGCCTTGCTAATGTTCTTACCACTAAACAATCCTAAATTGAATCTCTCCCGATCGGGGTAGGTTATAACCTCTCTCAGCTAAGCCTTCACTACAGCCTTGCCAATGTTCTTACCACTGAACAATCCCAAATTGAATCTCTACCGATCGGGCCTTGCCAATGTCCTTACCACTGAACAATCCCAAATTGAATCTCTACCGATCGGGCTTTGCCAATGTTCTTACCACTGAACAATCCCAAATTGAATCTCTACCGATCGGGCTTTGCCAATGTTCTTACCACTGAACAATCCCCAAATTGAATCTCTACTGATCGGGGTAGGTTGTAACCTCTCTCAGCTAAGCCTTCACTACAGCCTTGCAATGTTCTTACCCCTGCACAGTCCCATGAAAGCATCTTACATGTTATCAAATCCAACAGCTACATCTTCAAAGATCTTCAATTTTCCCTGATGAAATAATGCAAAGAAACCTGTTATAGTTTGTAAACAATAAAGCTAGTGATGATTCAAATTGATTCATGTGGTTTTACCCAAAACCCCACCCCTCCTACTCCTAGAACTACAGGTTCGATCCGCTATCATCCCTCCCTCCCTCCCACTCACACATCATTCAGTTTTCTTCTGAGGCAAACAAACCTCTGCCCTCTTGTCATTTTCCAAAAATAAAGTTTCTTTTCCACTAAGTTGTTTAAATGTTTCCAGAAGCTGATTAGTGTGTACTGGTCGAAACGTCGAGTAACCAGCTCTTCTAAGAGCCACCACACTCAAATACATTTATTTACATGGACAATGGTGTCACCGCATACCTTCATTACTGTTTGTAATGATTGGAGCCATTTTATACTAAAGTTATTGACCCCCCCCCCACCCACCTACCCCCTTCCTTTCCCTTCGTTTCCTCATTATGTCAAGGGTTTTGGGGGATATCTAGGAGAAATTTTCCTGACCTGTTTGACAAGAGTGTTTTCTCTTCCTCAGCTCTGGAAAATAGACCGATGGTCAGACCATTCCTTCCTCCATGGTCAGACAAGTCGATACTTTCCATTCTTAGAATTCGAAGTGAGCCTGCAAGCTGGACACTAGAGGGCAGTAGATTGTTGTGAGTTATTGTTATAAAGTAATTTTGAGTTGACTGGCACTTGAGCGGAATGTGTAATGTACCTTTTTACCGACTGGGGTGGAAATTCAAAAAGACACGTTGTGTACACATTAAGGGGTCATATTGTTTGTGTAGCATCGTCATTAGATGGGATGCGTATTGTACAGGACACTCCTCGATACCAATTTTACGAATTCTTATTTCGTCAACGAAGTTACTTGCTATAATGAGTACCATCATTGCCCGTCCCACTACCCGTCCATAGTCCTCCCTTCGATGGGGGTTCAGTCACTCTTTCCAGTGGGTTCAGTACCATCACTGCCCCTCGCCTACTCACCCGGTCAATGCCCGTCCCTTTATGGGTTCAGTCACCCCGTCCCAGTGGGTTCACCATCCTTGCCCCTCCCCCCCTTGTCCCTCACCCGGCCGGTCCCCCTGTCCTTTCGATGGGTTCAGTCACCCTTTCCTAGTGGGTTCAGTACCATCTCTTCCCCTCCCACACTGCCCCCACTGCCCCCCGGCCGGTCACCTGTCCCTTCGATTGGTTCAGTCACCCGTCCCAGTGGGTTTAGTACCATCACTGCCCCTCCCACTACCCGTGCCCAGGTTGCTCGTCCCTCGTTGGTAAACAACGTCAACAAACGTACAAGTTTAGTTCAAAGCTTCCCACCATGCAAAACATGTGCAGGTTCCCCACGAATTACGTACGTGTAAGAATGATTGATAGACTCGCCGTTTTGCTTGGTTGGCTCTTGGCATTCCAACGGGGTTGAATACGTTCCTGTATTAACAATGCATCTAAATGAGATCCTAACAATAACTGCTGAAAACGGCAGCACGTGAAGCCTTGCGGATCGGACTACTACGTGAATTTTTGAACATGGGGCGTTGTCATTGAGGTTGCCGTCATGGATGCTATTGTTATGGTAATAATTATGATCAATAATTGTTATTGCGGTGTACATGAATTGTGCATACTTTCAATTGGCGAACGCCATAGATTTGTGCACAACGCATATCAGCCCAATATATTTTTTGCATTTTATCTCTATGCATTGAGGAAGGAAATACATGTATAATTATCTTTCTTCCTCCTTGCTCTATGGTTCTAAAACAGGACGATATCCCCTCGTAATGCTAGCCAGTAGTATTAGTGCACACGCACAATGTGCAATTTATATAATTTCATTGGAAGGGTCTATTTTCGTTACGTCCATTACTTTAAACTATTATTTAGAAGGTAGTCTTGGTTCTAAGACGTTCTTTTTGTTAATTAGTTGGTGACGGATATTATTTTTCTGCAATACCGATCGCGATTAAGTAACAAACGAGAACGAGCCTCTTGACACCAGAATATTTAGAACACAGTTTGACAACGCCGATTGATTGATTGTGTTTTGTACTGGGTGTGGGTAAAGATCAAAACACAGCCTGACTGACTATTTATAATAACATTATTATAATCATCACCACGAATTATGCATTTTGCTAGTCTTGCTTCAGCCTCTCGTGCACATCACTCCACGTCGCATGGAAAACACCTATAAAAATAAAAAATTTGCTTGCACTAATTTTTTCACCCGCTCTGTTTTCGCCCTTGTTTTTGGCTTGCAGGGTGTACGATTTGGCCACGGCTACACACAGGGTTAGGGGCGCGGTTATATGTAAATCGATGTAACCATTACGAGGCTGAGTGGTTATGTCTGGTTCCATTTTTATTTGACTTCGATTCATGAACGCTGCTCACTGAGCGGAGAACAAAGATTTTTGTTTTGTTTCAGATGTGGCACTACAATCTGACTAAATTCTAACGTTTCCCCGTGTGAAAAAAACCTTGAAATTTAGTGTCGAGTTTGTCTTAGCATCAAGGAGGCAATCAGAGCTCGAGCAAAAGCAACTGTTAAAACCTTGTTTGTCTGAAATGGCGTCGAATGTTGCACCAAGTGGAACTAAAGTGAAATGGTCGACTAGTCACTGACAAAAAACAGGCTGCAAACGCTCAAGGCGATAGATGTGGATCTTTTGTACTGAAAATCATTCAAATTTATAATGCATAGCGGTGTACACTCGAAGAACATGTACATGTACACGTAGCCATGTAGCTTTGCGTCTCATGCACTAATTCTTCTATATCTAGTCTGCTACTTGTAAATATCAAAGAATGTACAGCATCTATTGGTTCTACAAACTAAATTGCAGGTAACACCAACAACCACTGACGGGAACATTTATTTTGAAGAAGAGGTAAGGCCTGCGCTAAACGTCGCACTTTTGCCGAGCCGAACTCAAATGTTTTCAGTTCGATTCGACACGGCAAGAGCGCGACGTTTGTCACCGTGTCGTGCCGCTACCGTGTAGCACGGCAGTGCCGAACTTAAATAAAACGGTTTGCGCTAAACGTCGCTCTTTTGTCGAATTTAATTCCTAATTTTACAACTGTTTAAGTTCGACACGACAAACGTGCGACGTTTAGCGCAGGCCTAAGGTAGAAGCTTATTAATTCTCATGTTTGGAAACTTTACAGAGTATACCCAGTGAGTTCATCAAGTACCAGTAGCGCGTCGTGGCCGAGCGGACTAGCGCACCAAATTCATGTTGGCTATGGTCCTTGCATTTATGGTCCTTGAGCTAGACAAAAAGAAGTACGGTAACTGTGATTGGTAAACTTGCGGGTACAACATGGCCATCATTTTACTTGCGCCGTGATTTTAGGGGCCATTCATAATAGTCAATGTTAAAAAATTTCGATTTTTTTTCGAAATTGTTTTGACCCACCCACCCACCCCAAATTTCGATTTTTAAATATTGATTTACTTAACAATATAATCTATACACTAAAGAACAAAGTTAATACCTCAAATGATGCAGATATTTTAGGTTAAAGGTCTCCAACATCAGTAGTTTTCAATGGCTGTTCATGGCTTAAACAAACAACTTCGTAATCGTAGTTTAATCAGAAATTAAATTGGCAAGCACATAAAACTTTATACAACAGTTTTTAGTTTGATATGACCCTACCATTTAAAAAGACAATAAAACAAGTAAAAGAAGGAATCATGTTCTTTCTTATTTGTCATTTGTTAATTTATTCCAATTATTTATGAATACAAGCTGAATTTCGATTTTCAGTTATTTCTTTTGACCCACCCACCCACAATTTCGAAAAAAAAAAGAATTTTGTAAACATTGACTATTATGAATGGCCCCTTAGTTTGCAGCACATTTCGTTTGATATTTGTTTCTGTGACCAAGCTCATTTGCACCCAAGTAGGCCGGACTCAACTGGAGGGATGATGCACCATGGCTACATCCATGGATGTACTGAATGGAAGATAGATAGGTAGATAAAGCAAGTAAAACCATGTGTACAATCTCTTTTGGAGGGGCGTTGGCTAAGAGCCAGTGTGGTCTCGACGTTTCGAACAGTATACTCTGCTCGTCTGCTCCTGAAGACGAGCAGTGCATACTGTTCGAAAAGTCGAGACCTCACCGGCTCTTTTCAGAGCCAACATCCCACTACTTCTTATTTTTCCACACCATGCAAAGCTTCAAACACCGTGTGGAGCATGGGGAGAGAAGGGTTCAACGATATGTGACTTAAATTCACAAAATTTGAAGCTTTGAGGCAGAATTAGAAGAGTCTTTTCAGTTAAAGCACATGTACAACATTGGTAGGTTTCAAAAGACTAGTATTCGCACTTTATGTGACCCAACATATACATGAAATAACAAGCCTATGAAAAGTTAAGCTCAATCGGTCTTCGGAGTCATGAGAAAACAGTGAAAAACCCCATTATATGTTTTCACTGTTTCCAAACATCAGGTTGTGGACATGCACGATATACTAAAGACTAATTGTTTTACTCGCTTCCTAAAAACTGTAGCATTTCAAGCAAAACTATCTCAAGGGAAGTTTACCACCATGGCCATACATGTACCATGTAAGCTACGTGCAAATCTGTGGACATTTATATTTTCAATCTTACCTATGTTGTACACCCTTTGCACTGCTTTTTTGTTTTGCCTTTTTTTTTAATGGCTATTACTATTTTTCTCATCTTTCAGATTCGGTGATTCATTTTTCTATTGCGGCGACTGACAACCTAGCCGAAAACAATGACGATAAGGTAAGATTGATTTCCATACAAAGCAATTTGATGAAGTTTATTAGGTGACTAATCAGTTATAATGTTTATAATGCAATAATTGGTGTTTCCTTATGATTGAGGGCGCTGTCATTGTACTCTTCTAACGTCCTTGACATCAACAATAGCCATATTTTAAAATAAAATCTTGTTTCCTGTTTACAGGATGTTCAAACCGAGGCTGACGTGCTTCATGGTCTCAGTGGCTTGTTTGGCACTGTACCTCATTGGCACATGCAAATGTAAGTATCAACAGACCCCCCCCCCGCCTTGCATATGACGTCACAAGCCCAAAACGGCGCCCTCACTGAAATCAATGAAGACCTTTCATTGGCTGAGAGTTGCACGTTTCCATGTTTGGTCTCAACGATGGTGGCCAATGCAAGAGGTCTATTAAGGACATGTGACACTGTCTAGTTGTAATTGCCAAGACTGACTAGACAATTTCGATAGCCTTCGAAATGTGAATATTTGTTTCAATAAAGACAAGTAGAAAATATTCAATGAGATTAATAATTAAATTTGTCTCAGTAGACCTAGGCCTAAATTAATTTTATTCTTCTACAAACCGATGTGGTGCACCACTCGTTTAATGGTATTTATTGTCTATTTTTAGATTGCTTTATAGAACTTATAGGCAGTGTATACTTTTGGAAACTGTCAAAGAACAGTATCCTCACTTGGTGTATCCCAACACATGCATAAAATAACAAACCTGTGTAAATGTTGGCTCAATTGATCATCGAAAAAAAACGCCCTTGTTGCATGGAATTGTGAGCTTTCAGATGCCGGCCTGAGAAAGGCTTAATGCTTGAAGCCTCTTTCAGATTCAGATTTTTGGGTGAACAATTATTTCTTTCTCCTTTAAAGGAACATTACAGAATTGGTAAGAAAAAACTTGTAATATATACTTTTGATCACAGATTTACATAAAACTTACACGGTCTAATGATGATGATAGTAGAAAACATTTCTGTCTGAAATGCCATATTCGATGAGAAATGAATAAACTCATTTTCCGATTGGAGTTTATCGCTCACTGAGCGTTTTATTCATTTGTTGAATCTATGTGATTTTATGCAAATGTGTAATCGGTTTTTCACTATTTTCTCGTGACCCAGATGGCCGATCGATCTCAAACTTCTACAGGTTTGTCAGTTTATGTATATGGTGGATTAACATAAAGTGCTTACACTGCCAGCAACTGTTTTGTTAGCAAAAACCAATTCTGTAATGTTCCTTTAAAGGGGGAGTCGTTTCTAATAATGTTTGATAGTATTAACAGCTCTCAAGTGCTGTTTACCAAGTAAGTTTTTGTGGTCATTAATTTTTAGAGTAGTTACCAAAGGCAACTCTCTTTAAAGGAAAAAGTAAATAGTAGATAATTAGTGTAATACGATACGACAGGTTTACAAATTCTTATGTTTATTCAAATACATTGTAGCATTTATTTGACCATATTTCCATGTGAAATTTCTCTCTTTCAGTTACTCATTTTTCTTTCTGTGAGTCTTCTCCGAATCAAGATGTCCCCAAGCTTCCACAAGAAATCAAGAAGAGTGCCCAAGATGTTGCAAGTAAAAACATTAAGAAGATTACGGAGAATCACTCAGTTGATGAGAAACAAAATAAACATTCCGTTTCTCAAAAGGTTGCTCAAAAGGTTGCTAAGTTAAAGGAGAAGAACATTACAAGAGTAAAGATTGCGGATAATCACTCAGTTGGTTCAAATGGTAAGGCTTTTCATGAGAAACAAAATAAACATTCCGTTACTCAAAAAGTTGCTCAAAAGGTTGCTAAAGTTCAACATGGAGAGTCCAATAATTCCACATTGTACGTTGAGTGATGTTCAAAAAAGGAAGAAAACAGTTGTCTTGACGACAACAAACGCGGCTTTTATTGACTTCACTGATAATTGGTTGGAGAGCGTAAGGCGGACAAAGACCTGTCCAAACATCACCATAATTGCAGAAGACGATTTAACGGCTCAACACTATGAGAAGAGAAAAGAAGCAGGATTTCACGTCTTGAAGACAAACTCCGGAAAGACTTCCTCAGACAGCCTAAAGTTCGACTCCAAGGACTATAGGAAATTTGTGAACAAACGCCAATCCTACATCTTGTCTTTCTTGGAGAAAGGTTACGACGTCTTATTCACTGATGTTGATATGTTCTGGTTAAAAAATCCTTTCCCATTTTTCGATGATAATTTTGATATGGCTTTGGCAAAGGATTCCTCCAGGTTTTTTTGTGCCGGTTTCGTGTATTACAAACCAACTAAAATCACAATCAAATTCTTAAAGCTTTGGATCAGTTTTATGAAGTCAGACCCGAAACTCACTCCCGACCAGGAAGTCTTGAGTAAATTCCTAAACGAGAAAAAAGTACCGGAGATCAAACTGAAATCTTAAGTTCAAACAACTTTCCAAATGGTAAACTGTTTTTTGATGAGAAATGGAGGAAGGAAAAGAAAGATGTGGTGGTTGTGCATAATAATTTTGTTGTCGGACATGACGTTAAGATTGAGAGGTTTAAGAAGGTGAACATGTGGCTAGTAGGTGGAGGATAGGTTCATAGTGAAGACGTCTTGACCTTAGAGGGGCAGGCTTTCTTTTTTTCTCTCTTGTCTACGTAGTTCTGATCATGCGTACATTTCTAAGAACATTATTAAATTTTTTATATCACTCTTAGCGTCAGCGAATGTGTTTTATAAGCCAAATAAGGTACACTATGTAAATCATTAATTTGTATATAATCGGCATCTTAGCGTGTTGTGGCCGAGCAGGTTAGAACATTGGACACAAGTTCTGGTGGCTTTTATAAGTCATAAGGGTGTGGGTTCGAATCCCCGTCATGACACTTGTGTCCTTGAGCAAGACACTTTACTATAATTGCTTCTCTTCACCCAGGGGTAAATGGGTACCTGTGAGGGCAGAGATGGTTCTTGTGATTGATTTAACTTGACTGAGATGGTTTAATAAGGAAATAAATTAATGGCCCAGTGACCAGGGGTAATAATGTATGTAAAGCGCATTTATAGTTCTCCCAGAACTGAAATGCGCTCTATAAGAACGTCATGTTATTATCATCTTTCTTTATTATTGTCAATGTTGTGGAAATGTTCAACCGGTTTCTTTCTTGTTGCCAACTCTCCTATAATTTAAAATCCAAAACATTTTGTAAAATTCTTTACAAGATTGTATAGCACGTAGACAACATTTTTGTATTTGTTAAAGACCAGCATATAGTATAAAATAACAAACATGTGGAAGTTAACTCTCAATCGGTCATCGGAGCCACGATTTTTTAAACCATGTTTTCATTCTTTCAGTCATCGAGTGTTGCACTCGCGAGATCGAAACAAATTTGTTATTCATTTCTCAAAAACTACAGTACAGGTGTATTTAATTTAAGCAATATGATATTTAAAGGGAATTTTTCCACTGTGACCGTTATAGAGGTGTTCTGTGGGGTGGTTTTTTTAGTCAACTTTTTTTCCTTTACAAAAATAAGATAATAAGTGAAGGAGACGATGCTGCTTGTTCAGCTTCTAATCGCCCGTTGCGAGGTCAGCCATTTGCGTGTAGAGCCTCGAACTGGGGACAGCAGTGAACATAAGCATTATATAACTCTGTACTGTCACAGTAATGTCATGACACTTGCAATACAAATGAAGCATGAAGTCGAGGCTATACACGCACATGGTGGATCCGTACGTGCTAGTAGCGAACAGACAGCAGTCACAAAACGATGAAATTTGGTTTCGTTTTCAGAGCTATGAGCCTAGCAGTCAAGGACAACCTTAATATTACATTTTTGTATCCTGAGTAAATATCTTTGAATAAAAAAACAGATTTTCAAAACATGCCAGTACTTGTTATTCTTCTTCAATTATGTTGGTTACAAAAAATTGCAGTGCAACAACCATGGATATAAATGGCCAACTACCGAAGATATTTAATAGAGGGCGCTATTAGTACTTTGTGGTCTTTGTTTCCAGCCCCCCCCCCCCCCCCCTCGGTCTGACTTCGCAGTTAATAAGGGAGACGAACAAGAGCAAACTTGAATATCGCCCTCTACATCATTGGCAATTTCAGCTGTATACGCAAACTTTATTTATTTTTGTAACCAACTCTCGTGCGTTGGAACATCACACCCCGGTAGTCTACAAGATCATCTTGGAGATACTATACGATGAGATGGTAAAATGGTTTGGTTTGACTTCCAACCAGCCTTTAGACTGGTCCGCTGTCCTTATCCGCACGGATAAGGACAGGCACCGGTCTATTAGTCAAAGAGATGGTCACTGCTACTGGTCCCCTGTCCAACTGGTCCCCCTATCTACAAGACCGCAATGGGATGCGAGGTCAAAGGTGCGTTTGTCAGGATTCCTCCAAACGCTCGAAGCCGGTTTCTGACGTTAAACACGAGCCTCGAAGTGTGACGTCAGATGTTCGGGCTAACCAGCCTTGTGCAAAATTCCGAGTTGATTTCGTAAACAAATCAATGGGGGACTTTTGGAACGCTAGGTGGCAGCAGACTTGTCTGTGGGTAAATCCCATTGATCTCCATTCTTCTTTGATGTCAAACATTGTAAACGTGTACGCGCTGCGAACGACTCTCAGCCAATGATAGCTGTTCACGCATGCACGTTTCATCAACGATGTCAGCTAATTAGCATTACCTATTATCCATGGATATATATTATGCCCAACCCATGGTACGTCACAACTTAGTTACGGTTGGGCATTTGAATAAACTATGATACAATGTACGATTGTACATTGTACTCAACCAAAGGCTTTTTCCCCCTTCACAAAATAACTGTGACTTACATGGCACAGCATCGCCTTACTTTATGCACTGGAAGTAACTATGTTACACCGTACATGAATGGATGAACTCTCGCTAATCGATTGTCATGTTGCAGCCTGTCTGACTTTATTTATCTGTAAGAAACCAATCAAGTCTCCAACAATTAAGTGAATCTGTTTTTATTATCCCGCGTTCCAAGTAATCGAACAAGAGAACAGACACCGTTGCTAGGAAACCTGAAGAGCCAACCAGGTCTTCAACAATTAAAGTGAATTGTAACTCTTATTTATCCCGCGTTCTGTGCAGGAGAACAAGACAAAAGACGAAGTTGCTTGGAAACCAAAAGGCCGTTCTGTGTTTTTTCTTCGTGGGTTTATGTGTGTCTGTTTGTTAACGCAGCATCTTATTCGTGGTTGTTGCTGTAGTGTTTGTAACCCAAAAGACGGGATTTCTTAAAGGAACATTACAGAATTGGTTTTTGCTAACAAAACAGTTGCTGGCAAAGTAAGCACTTTATGTAATCCACCTTATACATAAACTGACAAACCTGTAGAAGTTTGAGATTGATCGGCCATCTGGGTCACGAGAAAATAGTGAAAAACCGATTACACATTTAAATGAAACCATATAGATTCAACAGATGAATAAAACGCTCACTGAGCGATAAACTCCAATCTGAAAATAGTTTATTCATTTCTCATCAAATATGGCATTTCAGACAGAAATATTTCAAGGGAAGTTTTCTACTATCATCATCATTAGACTGTGTAAGTTTTATGTAAATCTGTGATCAAAAGGTATATTTTACAAGTTTTTTTCTTACCAATTCTGTAATGTACCTTTAAAGATGATCAATTAGACAAGTCAACAGGTCGTGAAGATGATATTATTTCCCATCAACGTTCCTTATAGTCTATTCGTCATGATATATTCTGGGACACTGTGAGACAATGTTTAAAGGTATTGTACACTTTTGGTAACAGCTCAAAATCAGTGTCCACATTTTGTGTGATTCAACATATGCATGAACAAACAAACCTGTGAAAGTTTGAGCTCAATTGGTCATCGAGGTCACGAGAAAATAGTGAAAAGAGATCTTATGTGTTTTCTGTCTTTTCAAATTATCGCGCGCGATAATTACTATTGTTTTACTCGTTTCTCAGAAACGATAGCATTTTAGGCAGAAATACTTTAAGGAACCCTTTCTACCATTACTTACTTTATATCATGTAAGTTATGTGTGAATCTGTGAACATTGTGTTTTTCGATCTTACCAATAGTGTACAGGGCCTTTTAAGTATAATGTTATTCCGTTATTGCACTGTATTGAAAAGCGACCTGTACACGTTTCCAAACAATAGTATTAAAAATAATAGAAAATAACAATATAATTAATATAGGCCTACTCCGTTATGGAAAAAAGAAAACAAAAGGTAACTCCTCGTTTTTGTAGTATTTACTATTCTTTGACACAGCACTGATTAACTCATTAACATTTTTTGTTAAATATAATACTGTACAATAACTCTTGCATCAGTGGATTCAATGGTTTTCATGTGTTGTTTAAAAAATATAAAAAAACAATGTATATAAATACAAAATGAAGTCACCAAAATGTGACACCTGAGTGTGACAGTGCACTTAATTACAAACACATTTTCTGGGTAATATGACATTCATATAGTGTCATTTCCTGACTGCATGTCCTCAGCTGTTTTTTTGTTTACATCATTAAAGCCTAACCCACGAAGGAAGGACGTTTCGTATGCCTTTCTGCGCCAGAACACCCAAGTCATTGAATTTAAAGTAGATCAAATTTCTGGATACATGAATGATACAAACTCGATTGTACAAACACAATCCCCGACCTAGAATTCCTTTGTAAACATCATCTGTTGATATAAATCACTTGTGTCAATGTTTAGCCAATCTTTTGTCGATCAAGTGATGTTTGTTTTGGACGCGGTTGAATAAAAGTAGAAAAGTGCAGCGGGCTTTATTTCTGTAAGATTTCTTGTTTTATATTGATTTTTTTTGTACTTTTTCTGATCTGCGTTACCTCGTCCATGTTTCCGTAATTTAAAGACTATTATGCATAAACAATCTGCAATTATCGTGAGAGCATGATATCCGTCTGTGTTGTTGTGTCAGCCGCCATTTTAAACAACAAAATGTGCAACATTAAAGTGAAAATGAAAACACATTCCGGAACTGAGCGTGTACTTTTTTTATTCGGTATAGATTGTTTTTTAAGAAACACTTGACGTGGTTTCAAGAGCTGATCTTGATTTTGTTTAAATCGTTATATGCATTTTAAAGGTACTACACAGGATTGGTAAGGATACAAAACATCATTTTTAAACCCGCCGAGGACTGGTTCTTGATAATAATTACCTCGTGAAATATTTCCCTCCCCATGAAGTCATATTCAAGAAATCTGAAATCCTTAAAAAAAAAAAAAAATGCAACATGATTCTGGTTGTTACAACCAAAATTAAGGACATAGTTTACATACTGAAAATTGTGAATGGTTTTCACTATTTTCTCCTGACTCAAGCAACGGATTAAGCCCAAATTTTCACAGGTTTGTTATTATGTATAGCATTATTGGTTGATCACAAAACATGAACACATGTCAGCAACTATTTTGTCAACTCTACCAATCCTGGATAATACCTTCAAGTTTTATTGAAAAATGACAACAAATCTGACGAGGTAGAGGTTTTTTTCCATCACAGACTCACCAAGGTTCCATCAACAGGGCCCAATTTCATAAAGCTGTTTAGCAAAAAAATACTGCTTAACACATTTCTGTGCTAAGCGGAAAAATAGTGGGGCACCAGTCACTGCAATGTAAACGTTATGGAATGTTAGCTGGTAACCTGTTTCTGGTAAGCAATATTTCTGAAATTGGTCACGATGCTGCTAGTCCCAGTTTTTGTCCTTGACCTTGTTTCCTGTGATTACTCACCAAGGTCATTTCAACCTTGAGACCAGCCGTTGTTTGACCATCTTTAGCCTAAATAAAAGAAAAACAGACAAAGTGAAACGTACTTTTGTGGTTAATAAGCGACTGTAACAGCGAGTGTGAATGAAGGCAGATTCATTAGATTGTTACGCTCGACGGTCAGTCAAAACAGAACGACGCTTCAATTATGGAAGTGTGGTTCTGTTTGCCCAATGGGGCCTTTCTCTATGGTTTGGCCACAGACCGTCCAGCGTTATAATACTTTGTGTGCTGTTGGTCTATATTGAGTTCGCATTGTGCGTAATTGGATGGAAATTCGTAATTGGGCTAAGAGAAGACATGGATCATTACTCCATTTTTAACGCTGCTTTCGATCACCACCAAATGTTCTGCCTTTTCCCAATATCTATCGAGGGTCACATTGTAAAAAATTGTTATTATCAGGGTCAGCTGTTGCTATGGCAACCGCTTTTTTACTTATCTACTGTGATTTATTTTGTATTAAAAAAAAAACATTTGTTTTTGCATAAAGTGGTAGTGATGTGTCACGTGATTTGTTCAACGCACGGGAATTCAAAATGAGAGTCGCGTTACGGTTTACCGGAACACAGAAAATACATCTTCCCTACCGACAGAATTTACAGTTCGGCCATAAATATAAAATGCTGCAAGTTTGACCTGTCGTATGCAATATCTCCTATACACCACACTAATTGACATGCACAATTTGGTTTATACGGACGATTCGTCGCTAGTAATTATAAATTCATCTTTGCAGCATGGGGGCTGTGTACGCCTCGTCCAATTTTTTACGGTTAGTTTATCAGCGCGACATACAATACCCGTGAAAATAGGACATCAAGCTGTGAGCCTGGAATCAATGGTTGCTATTGCTACAGTTGCCAATAAAAACGGGGCAAACACCAGTCCGATTTCGCCCATTGATTACAATTAGGTTCAACTTCTCCGCATGGTGGAAGAAAGATACCGTCATTTCAAAGTCTAATGTAAAATTCAAGGTCAGTTCTAATTGGTAAATTTGAAAGGCAGCCATTATCTTTGATATGACAATATCTTTGTGTTAATCATGAAACCGGTTTTGACAAGTAGACGCTGGCCGATCTGATACGGTCGTTGAAAGTATAGACTTTCATTCAAGTCTGAGCCAACAATAATGCTTTGTCTACCTGAGCCTTGGACACGTACACGGATACCACTCATTTGTCTTTGTAAGTTTTGGGGAAGAGTCTACAGCCAATCTGATGAATGATATTTTCCCAAAACCTACAGTGTGTCCATGTTTTTGCTTTATTTTGGAGAAGTATCGTAGATTCAGGTTTAAAGATAGTGTCATAGACTTAGTTTTTTGAAAAGTAATGATTTAGGCAAAATTATTAAAAAAAGATACAATAAAAAACACCTAAAATGTTTCAGCTGAATAGGCATACAGTGTCTATACTTGTTGAGAAAACAGCAACAAATTGTCAAGGTATTTTTCGTCAAATCCATCCACGTTTAGCAAGGTGACAGCGGGTACCAACTGCATCTCTGGCCGCTTTCATCAGTCAACTCTCATAAATCTGAGAAAACGATCCGTGCTCTCAGAATTCTGAGAAACGTGCAACGCATGAATCGTTTCTCAGATTCAAATGTTTTTGGGTGAAAAATTGTATTATCCAAACCATACAATGAAGGGAACCCTTTCTTAAAATATATTATAGGCCTATTCTATCAACAGCTGCAGTGCTTCTTAAGAGAAAGAAAAAGTACTCTATGTTCTTACCATCTAAGTTTTGATGGTCATAAATTTTTTGGAGTATTTACCAAACTATGCCCCTACCTTTAAAGGTATTGTACACTTTTGGTAACAGCTCAAAATCAGTGTCCACATTTTGTGTGATTAAACATATGCATGAACAAACAAACCTATGAAAGTTTGAGCTCAATTGGTCATCGAGGTCACGAGAAAATAGTGAAAAGAGATCTTATGTGTTTTCTGTTTTTTCAAATTATCGCGCGCGATAATGACTATTGTTTTACTCGTTTCTCAGAAACGATAGCATTTTAGGCATAAACATTTTAAGGAACCCTTTCTACCATTACTTACTTTAAATCATGTAAGTTATGTGTGAATCTGTGAACATTGTGTTTTTCGATCTTACCAATGGTGTACAGGGCCTTTAAATCCACGTTCTCATTGCCTAGTCTTGGATCCAAGCGCCCCCTGCCGTTTTCCATTATTCTCTACCCACCTCCCAACAACTAAATTGATTCGAACGTCACCGTCAGTTCGATCACGACTTCTTTGAAAAACACCGAATTTTTTGAAGAGAAATAGGCACAGTTGATGATTAAGCGAATGGCTTGGTCAGGCGTGATGTAATTGTAAGCACGTCCTTGGGGCTGGAGAGGTGGGTGTAGATTAACAAGGCTGATGCATGCAGCAGACGGGATATTGTCTGCTGTTGTGACAGGTTTCTCAGTTTCAGGGGATGGTGATATTAAAGTCAAGATGAATTCTCTCCGATTGACCTGTTGTTAGTTGGCAGATTATTCGGTAAATTTCATGAATTATAATTGAGCTTCAAGTCGGGTCGCTTTGTTCAATAGACCTAAGTACGATGACGCCACAGTGTGTTTACCATGTTGCAGAAGAATTGAATCCATTGTGTCTCTGCTCAACTGTCGGAAATACAGTACCCAGTTACAGCCCTTGAACCCAGGCACCAAACAAATCGTGACGTCATTAGTACATGGTTCTATTGGAAGTAAGAGACTGGCCCCGGTGTTACTGGCCCCGTAGTACTTGAAGACTGTACAAAGCAGGCAAAGCCCTATTAAGTTACACGAATACTGAAGAATCCTAAATATTGATATCCTTTTTCAAGGACGGTTCGCAATCGGGGAACATTTTGGTTCCGTCTTCTGTATTTTTGTGTCTCCAATATCCTTGGTGGAGTGATGAACAACGTAATATATCCCCACTTGAGGATTCTCATACTAGATGTGTATCTCATGAATGTGGGAAGATGTCGACGCTATACGTCTCAGGGTTCTTAAGGCGTAAGCCAAGGCTGTCATAAATCCGTGCACAACAAAGGCCAGAAGGCAATATTGTGAATAACGCGTAACATTCTAATTTGTTAGTGCTTTCTACTGGCGGTTCAAACTGCTCATTCCAATTGTTTCTTCAGCAAGCCGCGCCTTGTTAAAGGCCATGTACACTATTGGTAAGATCGAAAAACACAATGTTCACAGATTCACACATAACTTACATGATTTAAAGTAAGTAATGGTAGAAAGGGTTCCTTAAAATATTTCTGCCTAAAATGCTATCGTTTCTGAGAAACGAGTAAAACAATAGTAATTATCGCGCGCGATAATTTGAAAAAACAGAAAACACATAAGATCTCTTTTCACTATTTTCTCGTGACCTCGATGACCAATTGAGCTCAAACTTTCACAGGTTTGTTTGTTCATGCATATGTTTAATCACACAAAATGTGGACACTGATTTTGAGCTGTTACCAAAAGTGTACAATACCTTTAAGCCAAACATGCGGAAACACATATTATGTTCCACAATACTACTAACTAGCAGTTTGTGCAATTTTTATGGTAATTCTGTCAAGAACGTACCTGTGACGGAACTTAACTATTGTGTTCAACCATTATTCAGGTTGAAACAATGTAGTGACAAATATTAGAAACTCAGAGCCTAAAAGAGTTGAAAATGTAAAGGTAAATTATATCGTACCATCATTCCTCCTTGGTTGTTTTAACCAATTTCTACCGTATCTACCGGTAAACGCATAGGATTGTCTTGGGAAACATTGAACACCACGTGACAATACGTGTCTTTAGCGCCCTCTGTTGGTGTAAAAGTAAAGGTTCCTTCGATGGAAAATTACATGTCGTCAACTTATCCAAATTGAGCCAGCAGGACAGTTTTTTACTTCAGGGGGTTCTATTTATCCATAACAAGAAACACGAATCTTGATCACTTCCCCCACTTTGCCAAGATCTCCCGGTCTGCATTCAGAGAACCAATTTCAGGAATTACTTCCCGAGGCTCCCCGGCCCTGTCCGGGACGAGATGTCTCAAATTCCGTAAATGAGCCAGCCCAAGGCACTGTCACTGCAGCTTTACCGAATTCTGGCTTATTATACGGGTAAGTAGATACATCATTAGCTTCACTGAACCTTTGCGCATTCGCTACAAATCCTCATATTCTGAAAATTTATATTGTCGTGGAAAATGAATATCAAAGTGCATGGTTTCCTAGGTGATTCTTTTAAAACAATACACAAATATGTGTAGAGTTATTGCGAAGGAAAGGGACATTTTTATTCCATTGTTTAAAGGACACGAGGAACAGCGCTGATAAGCTTGGTGGTGTTCTTCAAACAAATTTAAAGTCAGACAGAACATTTTTTTTAAATGTTGTTTGCTTACTTTTTGGCAATCGTCATTCTCATGTATAATGCAATAACTTGTTGTAAGCTTGTAAGCTTATGCTCCACAACACTACACTTAGATAAAAAAGATCCTCAACTTATTGTTGATGTCACTCTTGGTAAACTAAATATTTGTAGTCTCTTGACTTGTTGTTTGGTATTTTTTAATAAAACCGAAATGAAGGAATGAATGAATACAAAATGTGAGATCATCGATGTCAATATTTTACCACGGTACTATATATAATGAGATTGTGAAGTCTAACCCTCGCAGGACTGCAATAAAGGTCATTTTATTTTTCGTAAATGAAAGTACAAACTGCAAACAACCTGCTTGGCAACTGGTAACGAAAGTTGGACTTTAATTATACATACTGCAGGAACTTCGCCTCGGAAAATATTTTTCCCGTCGGAAGTTCTGCGGGCTAGGACTCTCGTAATATCTCGCTAAATCTCCTAAGTTCTTAGCATCTCGTTGTCTACTTATGGATGAAGAGTAAAAGTTGTAGAATGAAGAGAACTAGCCGGGACAGACAGACTGGCAGATTTTGTTTTATCTCCATGGATAAAGAGAACACAAACTAAATCTCTCAACGTCAGTCAAACTTCTCAATACTCTTATAACATTCAGGATAGCTCAGTCTACTTTTTGGCTAATCACTACCCGAGGGGTCGAACATAAATCACCCATTCATTTCCCTCAACTTCTGCTCTACCAACCAAATCGACACGTTAACAACACTCATTTTCATCAGTCACTTTTCGCCCCCGGATAAAATAAACCTCACTATTATTGCATAGAGAAAGCAGTGATCCACTCCACGGCTACATTGCCCCCCTGCATAGCCACATAGCGTATGTCCCAGGAGACTAAAGTACATGGCGATTAGCCGCACCACCAAGTGCGCGGATGTCCCCTTTGGAGTTCCTGTAAACCATTCCACCGTTCGCTCGTAACTCGACAATTCCTTACAACCACTCGTCTCTTGTTTGGCAACTACTCAGTGGTCTTTCCTCAAGTCATTTTTAACCAAATCGTGGCTTGCAGAATCCCATCAAGTAGAATAAAAGGTTGAACTTTGATACTCTAGCAGACGCTTCTATAGAGCCGCGGGCAAGAGACTAAATTCCGTCTACCAGCGGCTGAAATGATCCGTGTACCAACAGTTGTCCTTAGACGTATAAACGGACAGGTGACTGTATTTTGCTGGCGTGGAAAGTACAAGAGACCCGGTCGTCGATTTATAGCTTCAGATTTTGAAAGTTATACATGGTCGCAGATGGGCAACCCTAAGGGCTGGACAGACTTATCCTTATGGGTCTTTTAAAGCGCCATTAACCTTTTCTCTAAGGTCTTAGATCTTCAAAGAGGTGAAGATGCTTTACAAAGATGATGACGCTACATTGGTTTCCGAGACACTCATCCACTCAGTGCTAAGCACAACTCCTCTAGTTTTTAAGACCATAAGCGTTACCTTAAAATACTACACTGCAAAATCGATTGATAATTGATTATACTTGTATCTAGAGTATAATTATGTGACCACGGTGATTAATGAGAGGCTCCAAGGTCAATTCATTAAGTTTTGTGATACACTAATTATTTTGCAACTAGAGTCTTCATGAAACGGGGGGGGGGTGATAGTGTATACTGCTCTGATCTGGCGTGTATTCTATCGTTAGCTGTATTGCTGCATGATGGACAGGTGGATGGTGTTCAATTTTAAATCTCCGTGTCGAAGTTTGGATTCTTTATTCTTATTCCGCCGATGAAGTTAAGTGGGGGTTCAATTAGCTTCATCTAAGATGAGAGATAAGCTGTCTCATTTCCCCCGTTAATGTGATTTCAATATCTTACGGCCTTTCATATAACATGGACAAAAAAAGTTATACATTTTTTCCCCGTCTCTTAGAATCATAGTTGTTGTAAGTCGTTGCAATCTGTCATGAGGAAAAAAAAGAATGTATAAGATAATGCGCTTTTGCCTGGCGGGCTGACACTCCGATATGAGGGAAGAGATTGCTGCTGAGTGTATACCGTGTAAAGGCGCGATTCCCGGGCGATGGGTCCCCGTTATTAGCAACCCCCAAGGGGCCTGTCCGCACGAGAGTCCGGGACGACACAATGGATACGCGTATCGGCTATCCCGTGAGGAGTTGATGTCGAGATATAAGAAAAAAAGCCCCCGGAACTAGATCAAAATCCGAGATTTCTATAGAATCGTTCCATTTGCATCACCGGGACACACCAGGGAGTTGTGAGGAAGAACGCTCTGTTTCACGGGTGAGGCTCGTGGAGTGCCGTTGGTCAGTCTGTCGGTTTATTTGTCTGAATTTTGTTGCCGTGCCGGAGCCTATAGCTTGGAGAAACATACAGTGGCGAAACCAGGGGGTGGCTCAACGGGCCTGCCTCTTCCTCCGAAAAACAAAACCTAACCCAGAACAAACGGGGAGATTGGTTAAAAACAATTACAATTGGGACAATTTACAGCTAGGCTTGTATGCGGCGGCAGGAAAGAGGAATCGCCAAGAACAAGAAAAGTTGGGGGAAATGTTTCTAGAAGTTTATGTCAAAAACAACCCTATATTGCTAAAAAAAAAGACAAAAATGTATAAGTAATGCTCATTAGATCAATTGGGGGTAAAGGTTCGTCTTGGAGTCTTGATATAGGAACGAGGCAAAAACAAGATGGCGACATAAGATGTCATTTTCATTTCATGTCATTTGAATATGGGATGTCGTTGCAGTTTGCAAGTATGCTTCCCTGACGATCTCCGGTGAAGTTAACGCAGTAAGGACGGGTACCGCATCTAATTTGGAAACCAGCCTCGTTGTAAAGTCTCGTTATCAATAAAGCCGTATCCGAATTGGCGGCTACAGCTACGGCTACGACTCACTGTTGCTAAGGGTGTTGCTACGGACCTTCAACGCACGATGACGCGGCGATCCAGCCGTAGCCGTAGCTGTATATAGCCACCAATTCGGACGACACAGCCTAACATACCATGATCGGTAGCTTCCTCACCTGTCTCGTCACTATATTCTGTACAAAATTGTTTACTCCAAACTATTTTTACATAGGGCGTTGAACCCCGGCCCCTTAAACAAAATTTACTTTTAGCATGGCCTCAGATTTGCACGTACGTTGTTGCCCGGTGCGACAAGAGTAGACTGGGATCGATCTTAAATAATTTAACTGACTATTTCCCAATGGGACAACACACGGATTATATTTCCATCGAGTCTGAAACTCGACTTCAAAATTCTCTTTCAGAAATATGAAGACGATGGTATAATGTACTTTTATGTCTGCACAATTTGCACGTCGTGTCACGATCCAGAGGGAGATGGCTTTTGGATAAAAGATCTTTTTATAAATTATATAGCAATTTGTTCATATTTTTTATGAAATAGGTAGGCCTACATCAAATATAGATCTACTTTACCGTGTTACTTTTTATTTCAATTTCAATTTCAAGTCAGGTGCGTTACATTGCCAATGAGTGGTATTTTTTTTGCTTTCTTTGTCAGTATGTCTGTATTCGTTGTTTTTTGTTTAAAGGTATTGTACACTTTTGGTAACAGCTCAAAATTTGTGTGATTAAACATATGCATGAACAAACAGCCCTGTGAAAGTTTGAGCTCAATTGGTCATCGGGGTCACGAGAAAAAAGTGAAAAGAGATCTTATGTGTTTTCTGTTTTTTTCAAATTATCGCGCGCGATAATTACTATTGTTTTACTCGTTTCTCAGAAACGATAGCATTTTAGGCAGAAATATTTTAAGGAACCCTTTCTACGATTACTTACTTTAAATCATGTAAGTTATGTGTGAATCTGTGAACATTTTGTTTTTCGATCTTACCAATAGTGTACAGGGCCTTTAAAGGAACATTACAGAATTGGTAATTGTAAAATATACTTCTGATAACAGATTTACATAAAACTTACACGGTCTAATGATGATGATAGTAGAAAACATCCCTTGAAATATTTCTGTCTGAAATGCCATATTTGATGAGAAATGAATAAACTAATTTTCCGATTGGAGTTTATCGCTCAGTGAGCGTTTTATTCATTTGTTGAATCTATATGATTTCATGCAAATGTGTAATCGGTTTTTCACTATTTTCTTGTGACCCAGATGGCCGATCGATCTTAAACTTCTACAGGTTTGTCCGTTTATGTATATGGTGGATTACATAAAGTGCTTACAATGCCAGCAACTGTTTTGTTAGCAAAAACCAATTCTGTAATGTTCCTTTAACACTCGCGATTTCTTACAGTTGTCATTCAGAATATCAATGTTTTTAAATCTCGATTTTCAGAATCGGGAAATTAAAACTAAGTGACGTTTAAAAAAGTTTATAATGTTTCAAAAACCATTTTGGTTCAAAAACTGTTGTCACTTTTAAGTAAACCGTTGATTACATTATTGACAAACAAGCCATCCATTATTGCTGTCAGAGTATTTCAGTCGGATTGTTGAAATCTGACTCTGAGGAGACTTGTTAAAAGGTTAAATCCATAAATTTCATATCAGAAGATCGCTGTGATTTTATTTTTCATATTCTCAATTTACTTTTATCACTTCTGTTTATTGCATTAGTCATGATGACATATTTTGATCACCTTCTCGGCAAAATATTGCTTTCAAAAATTACCTTTTATTCCGACGTGGCAGAAACTTGACTTTCTAAGGCTCGAACAGACCACTCAAGGGTATTGTCCTGTACGTGGTTTCCATGGTAACGAAAAACGTCGATTCTAATTGTGTGTCAAAAGGGGGATAAGGTAACGGGGCAGAGACCGGGATGAAACTACAGGGACGTCGAGATTGTTGACCTGATAACGTTTTCAAGTTAAAAACCTTATTATGTTTTCTTTTAATTTATTTGTGTCGCCTTACCCAGTCTAAACCCCCAGCGCATACAAAGAAACTGCAGAGTACACATTTTGTGTTTCAGATGAGCTTTTGATGAGCGCGGGGAGAAAAACATGAAGCGCTAGTGTGCCCAGCGAAATGTCGTAAACATCTTTGTTAAAGGAACATTACAGAATTGGTAAGAAAAAAACTTGTAAAAATACTTTTTGATCACAGATTTACATAAAACTTACATGGTCTAATGATGATGATAGTAGAAAACATCCCTTGAAATATTTCTGTCTGAAATGCCATATTTGATGAGAAATGAATAAAGTAATTTTCCGATTGGAGTTTATCGCTCAGTGAGCGTTTTATTCATTTGTTGAACTATATGATTTCATGCAAAATGTGTAATCGGTTTTTCACTATTTTCTCGTGACCCAGATGACCGATCGATCTCAAACTTCTACAGGTTTGTCAGTTTATGTATATGGTGGATTACATAAAGTGCTTACACTGCCAGCAACTGTTTTGTTAGCAAAAACCAATTCTGTAATGTTCCTTTAAAGGCACTGGACACTATTGGTAATTACTCAAAATAATTGTTAGCATAAAAACTTACTTGGTAAAGAGCAATGGAGAGCTGTTGATAGTATAAAACGTTGTGAGAAACGGCTCCCTCTGAAGTAACGTATAGTTTTTGAGAAAGAAGTAATTTCTCAGTAAAATATTTGAATTGATTTTGAGACCTCATGCGTGAGGTCTCGAAATCGAAATCAAGCATCTGAAAGCACACAACTTCGTGTGACAACATGGACAAGGGTGTTTTTTCTTCCATTATTATCTCGCAACTTCGACGACCAATTATTGAGTTCAAATTTTCACAGGTTTGTTATTTTGTGCATAATGTTGAGATACACCAAGTGTCTTTGACAATTACCAAAGGTGTACAGTGTCTTAAATAACTTGTTTTTAGATAAACCGGGTTGGAAAGTTTGCTGTTTCTCGGGCTGAAAATATCACTGAACCATTCATATTAAAAATAGCAATTTATTGTCACTACGGGATTTGAAGACTAATTGTTATCATTGACGTTGATTGGTGGGTGGATTGTTTGTTTGTTGTTTGTGTTTATTTTTTATTTTGAGTGGAAGGAGAAAGTCTTTCAGAAACAATTCAGCCCCGATGAGAAACCACTGATGTCTTCACACCTTGCGAGGAAAATGAAAATAGAGTGTCTTGTAGTGAAACCGTCATCTTGTACATTCAATACCATTGACTTTTAGGATGGGGAATAGAGTTATTGATCTGTTCGGATATGTTTGCAAGTGTTTGCAAACTGTCTGGGGATATCATGTGTCTGGCGAGTGGTGCAGGTGATGATAACGGATGGCGACATCTTGAGACATGGCCGAACCAAGTGGGATGGAACTAGAAGTTAAAGGAACATTACAGAATTGGTTTTTCCTAACAAAACAGTTGCTGGCAGTGTAAGCACTTTATGTAATCCACCATATACATAAACTGACAAACCTGTAGAAGTTTGAGATCGATCGGTCATCTGGGTCACGAGAAAATAGTGAAAAACCGATTACACATTTACATGAAATCATATAGATTCACAAAATTGATAAAACGCTCACTGAGCGATAAACTCCAATCGGAAAAATAGTTTATTCATTTCTCATCAAATATGGCATTTCAGACAGAAATATTTCAAGGGATGTTTTCTACTATCATCATCATTAGACCATGTAAGTTTTATGTAAATCTGTGGTCAAAAAGTATATTTTACAAGTTTTGTTCTTACCAATTCTGTAATGTTCCTTTAAGCATGGAGGAAGGCAATCTTTGACCCTTCCTCCATGCTCTAATGACAAGAGAAAGTGTTGGTGTGATGGATGCGAATCCTATCAGTGAAATGATAGAACTTGTCACGTGATCCTTGGTATCACTGTCTTACCACGGAGTGCTTGTTTGATTTCTTCTTGAGATACTTGTGCTGAGTGGTGATGACTTCCGAAATGACTATTGACTGAAGGGAGGAATTAGATCGAGACCGTTCGCCTTTGTAAGAAGTTAGGACGAGCTAGGGCGCCCTCTACGTAAGCAGAAGGTTGCAGCGAGCAGAAGAATCTCACATCATGACACTGGCTAAGAATTTGATCATGATTTCCTATCTCTCTAGATAGTCTGTGGTCTCGATTCAAGACGTTTCTGTCTTATTCCAGAATTAAAGCTGTTCTGATGTTACACATTTTCAACTAGCATTGGTGAGATTGAAAAATAGTGTGAAATATTTTCATAGGGTCACGTGGAATGAGACAGCCATGGTGAAATCTTCCCATGAAATATTTTTGCCCGAAATGCAATAGTTTTGAGAAAATATGTAAAACGATTAGACCTGGTTTTGGTTTGTCGAGTCCGAATTCCGATGTTTGGAAACAGGTAAGTGATACGGTCGAGTTGGCGTAGTGATATCCTTCCTCGCCTTCTACCTTCCACTGGGGGCACTATGGGTAGGGTTTTCACTCCCTACCTGATTGCTTGGTTTTCCCTGTAACAAGTCTCTCGGTTATCCTCCCACATCTAAAACTGAAACTTCCTTCCTTGTTTTCTCTCCATGGTGTTCTTGGCTTTCACCTGGACCCTGGTTCGAATTCCACCGGGGGGCACGTGGATAGGTTTTTCAGTCCCTACCTGTTTGCGTGGGTTTTCCCTGTAACAAGTCTCTCGAGTTATCCTCCCACATCTTAAAATGAAACTTCCTTCCTTATCGACTCTCCATGGGGTTCTTGTCTAGTATAGTGATTCATTTCGCTTCTCCGAGAGTCCTTGGCTTCACAACGGGAATAAATGTAATGATCCGGATGGTCCTTTGCAGTTCTGATATTGTTATTATGGAGTCATATGAATGTTTTGTTGACTGTCGCCACTCCACTATTCCGCTTGAGTTGTCAATTTCAAAACGCTCAGCCTAATTAAACTACCCTTGCCTCCGCACCACTTTCCTCTACAACTTCTTCCATCTTAGATCTATCGTTACCATGGTTACTCTTGATGCTGGATGGTTATTTCGTCTGAAAGGTTTATAAGATACTATCTCTAATGCCGATGATTTCAGCCGTCTATAAACACAGCATGCCTCGACCCCTTGCTGTGAATGTGTTTTTATAGGGGTGCATCCCTTCTACATCACTGTCTTGAGAGAAAATGGTTGACTGACCGCTGGAGGAGAAATACATTAGCCGGCTGAAGTTTGTTGATGTAGGAGGAGCAGCAGATACCGAGCTATACGGAGAACACGAGGCGTGCATGCTCTGAATGTTCAGCCGTCAAATTGCGTGTCAGTTCCGGTCAAGTGGGTGGGGGCGGCAGGGAGGAGGGTTTTTCTAGTCCAAAGATCGGGCATGGTTTTTAGGAGTAATGCCGCTATAAGGTTTGTAGAATGCCTTGAAATTTGTAAAACATGTTGGTTTATTGATTGTCAATGGCCCTCAAGTTAAATACGAAACGGTATTCCCGCTAGCGATATACGAGTCAGGGCTCGATTTCTCAAAGCGCTAACAGTTGTTTTTATCGCCACAGTGATTTGTATTGTGTCATCACACTTTGCTTAGCAGTTAAAGACACTTGACACCTTTGGTAATTGTCAAAGACCAGTCTTCTCACTTGGTGTATAGGCTATCTCAACATATGCACAAAATAACAAACCTGTGAAAATTTGAACTCAATTGGTCGTCGAAGTTGCGAGATAATTAATGGAAGAAAAAACACCCTTGTCACACGAAGTTGTGTGCTTTCAGATGCTTGATTTCGAGACCTCACGCGTAAGGTCTCAAAATCAATACAAATATTTTACTGAGAAATTACTTCTTTCTCAAAAACTACGTTACTTCAGAGGGAGCCGTTTTTCACAATGTTTTATACTATCAACAGCTCTCCATTGCTCGTTACCAAGTAAGTTTTTATGCTAACAATTATTTTGAGTAATTACCAATAGTGTCCAGTGCCTTTAAAGACTGAGTCGCAGTTCAGATTAATCTTAGCTCTTTGTGGAATCGAGTCCTGGGTAGAGCGAGAAGGGAGGAGAAGCAATGGTTAGGAGGGAGAGGCCGCTCTGGGATAGGATGGGAGAGGGTCTAGACGATATTTTAAAATGAACCATATTTTGATTTAATAACCCACAGTCCTTGAACTAAATATTTGATTTATAGCAACGTCTAATCAGATTCTAGGTTAGGTCTGTGCCCTTGACGGCCTTTCACGGAGCGAAGATCACCAGCTTCTTCGGCCGTCCCTTCCCAAAACGAATAATTAAATTCAGACTAGATTGAGCGTCACTGATCAAGTTAAGTGCAAAGGTTTAAATGGAGAGAGCACAATATGACCGCTCAGTAGATTGCCCGCGTCTCTTAGTGCCCGCGCATTTGGACATAAGATCGAGAGTTGCATGCAGTCAATATTTCACTGTCAAAACTAATCATGAAAACGATTTAGTTATTGAGTAATGTTAGATACTTTTTATCTGGTCAGTAAAATACCCAAACCGGTCTGATAAATTGGTCGACCCCCCCCCCCCACCCCATCCAACATTGGATCCAATACTGAATTGGTGAAGAGTTTTCAAATTAAGACAAAGGCAATCATTTTTTGAAGTTCCGCATCGACAATAGTTTCAGCATGGAAAGCTCCATGGTTTCAGGTAATGTCCTGGCGTTGAATGTTGGCCTTACACTAAACAACCTTTTACTGGAGCATGCGCAGGTGACCACGGGTTAGGGGGGTAGTTGGAGGAGCACCACATCCTCGTTTCCCTGATGCTCGAATGTTATTCACCCCAGCCTGGTTTAATTCATTTGGGTGTCGAATTACTCTTGTCACTGGCAATCCTGAGTACGGTTAGAACAAACACTTCGGATCTCATTTCTACCTTCGCACTATACTTGATGGTAATTCCTTCTTAAGGCAGTTTTTAAGAGACAGAATGAGTCCTCCTAAATCAAAGATGAAAAGTGAATTAAACGAGAGTATTGAGGGCTATGTATAAACAGAACGAACACATTAAGAATCAATGAATAATTTGTTTTCTTCACTACCAATATACTTTTCATCGATGGGTCTCTTATGACAACGTCTTTGCTCGCCTGAGAAAGATTTTGTTGTGTTGGGAGTTGGGATAGTATAAATTTAGGTTTGGTGACTGTTTAACCGATTTGGCAAGCTGGCGATGTGCACCCAGTGTGGAACATACTTAACTTGAAAGTCTGGAAATGTCATAATAATAGATAGGTTGCAGTATGACGTAAATCGGCCATCTTTACGGGCAGTTTAGAACAAACAGTCGTGCGTTTCGTGTGAGAACGGCGTGCAACACGCGCGCATTTCACGAAACTCATTGCAGGATTGGTCAGTGAACAACGCTACTGCGTTAATAAGTTGAGCGTTTGACGCATCTGCAAGCCAAAATGCAATTTGCCCGTAAAGATGGCGTCTACTGGGAACTATCTATACTACGACCTCCCTGGTCAGAATTGACCCGGGTTCCGAGTGCCTTGGCCCGACCCATTTATGGGTCGACCCATTTCTGGGTAACTTTGACACAAATTTCGTGTCGCATTGATCCCATTAGGGTTCAGGCCGCGCCCCCACCTCGACCTGGAACCGAATCAATTCTGAACCGGGAGTTTTGAAGTTTTCTGTATTCATGTAAAATTTGTAATCAAATGCTGTACGACATAAGCCTAAAGACAAACTTATAAACCATTCAACTAAAAAATGAAATCGCTTGTGAGTTCATTTTGGAATCAGGTGACAATTTGGAGTGTACATTTTTGGTTTAGGCCTACATCACACCCTTTTCCAAGTAATTTTGAATCGATACGAATATATTATCTGTGGAAGGATTTTTACCTTATTTAGTTAATGTGGTCACAACAGCGGTATGAATCTCACTAAGATCTCTAACTGATACGACTGCACTTGTGAAAACAAACTCTGTTGTCGGCACGTCAGATAAAACTGTAGAGAAAATCACCCTTACGTAATGTTAGTAATAACTTGTGTTTGGTCATGGGTGTACGCAACAGCTAGGGGACTATCCAATTAGTCATTTCTAATTCTTGATTTACAATCCGTCTTGGGAAAGGGAACCAATTTATTGTGCAACTGATTTTTTTTTTAATTCATTGTTTTGAGATTTCAAACCACAAACCAGGAAGTTTCAGGGAATGGGTGTTCCGAATTACTGGCATACGTTTTGTGCTATTCTTTTAAAGGGTGTGTACAACATTGTAAGGTTGAACATATAAATGTTCACAGATTTGCACATAACTTACATGGTACACAGATGGTCATGGTGGAAAACTTCCCTTGAAATGATATAGTTTTTAGGAAATGAGTAAAACAATATTAGTCTTTATCACGGTGGTAAAATCCGGAGGGTTTGAAAACAGTGAAAATATATAATGGGGTTTTTCACTGCTTTCTCATGACTCCGAAGACCAATTTAGCTTAAACTTTCACAGGTTTGTTATTTCATGTATATGTTGTGTGGATACTGGTCTTTGACAGTTACCAATGCTGTGCATTTGCTTTAAGGCTTGAGTTTATTCCATCATTTCTCATGACGTCATCATAGGAATTGAATCATTGTTTATTGTAACAAAATTTACATCACTTGTAATTCAAGCTGTTCCATTTTTATGATTCACGAAAACCCCTTTAAAGGAACATTACAGAATTGGTTTTGCTAACAAAACAGTTGCTGGCAGTGTAAGCACTTTATGTAATCCAACAAATACATGAACTGACAAACCCGTAGAAGTTTGAGATCGATCGGCCATCTGGGTCACGAGAAAATAGTGAAAAACCGATTACACATTTGCATGAAATCATATAAATTAAACAAATGAATAAAACGCTCACTGAGCGATAAACTCCAATCGGAAATTAGTTTATTAATTTCTCATCAAATATGGCATTTCAGGCAGACATATTTCAAGGGATGTTTTCTACTATCATCATCATTAGACCGTGTAAGTTTTATGTAAATCTGTGATCAAAAAGTATATTTTACAAGTTTTTTTTTCTTACCAATTCTGTAATGTTCCTTTAACCAAAGTAATTTCCTTTATGTTTTTGCGAAAACCTGTTTGTTTATTTATTTTGAAATAAATTAAAATATTCAATTCCTTAAAAATCCAAGTTATTCCATGCACCTTTGACAAATCGGCGCTCTGCTCTGTTGCTTATAATTTTCTGATTGGACAGCACTGCGCGAGTTATATGCAAATAAACAGTTCCTGTGTCTCTATTGGTCCTTTTGTTAATGACATGCAATAATCAGTCGGTGACCACACGATCGTCTGCTGCATGCTAGCTAGCTATGCATGGCCGGATGCGATGCAACACACACGCGTGAACCATACGTACGTATTGTACTCTGTATGCATAACGTGCAGACGACATCCTGAGTGTAGCATTTATTTTGTGTACAAAACGTTACTAGGAAAGTGAGATAGCACCATTTCTTAAGTTTTTTTGCTTGGAAACTATGTCATTTTCAACCAGAATGTTAACCTCCATTTGGGCAGATACTTAGGGTGAGTACATTTGAGTAAATTAAAAGCTTTGTTTACATTGTTTTATGAGATATTTGCCGAGGTAAACAACGAAGATGCACACGTGTATTTGCTTGTTTTCTGTGACTGACCAGGGATTGTCTACGGGCAAAACAAGCCGCACGCCCCGGGTAGCTTGACCATTCATTATCTCGTTCTACCCATGGTCTGGGCAACTGCTGGACAGTCGTTTCATTTACTGCGACAGTCTTTCAATTCTAGCTGTAATTTGACGAGAGTTTTGGGTGGTTGATTATGGAAATCTTGTTGATCGTATGTAGACAAGTATAATAATTATTAGGAAATGTGATATTTTTTCAGTGTTTGCAAATACAGTGTATATTGACTTAGTATTGTGTTACATTGTTTTGTATCATTTTTTTAAACCTTGGGCTAGAGAGTTGGTCCTTCCTAACCTGGGGGCAAGTGTGTGGTTTCTTGTTCAAAATTTAATCAAAAGAGTATTAATATTGGCTCATATGGCAATGTGATAAGTAACCGCAATAACCGTGACGTTACCAGAGCTATGGTTTTATCACATCTGTGTATATATAAGCTGTTTTCCTCAAGTTTTTTTTCTCTATTTAACTCAAGTGTATCTTGACTGACTTGCCCAAAAGATTTTGCACTTTTAATTCATTGAATTCCATTTTCTCTCCCTTTTTTTCCCCCCTTTTTTCTTCTTTTTTGTTGTTGAGAATTTTAGATACTGGAATAATTGTTTGGTTATAATCATATTTTATCTTCTGTTTGATTGAACATTTTAATTGATGTGCAAGCTATCGCTATCCCTTTTTTATTAGAAATTGAAAACAAATTAAAAGTTTGATGCTGTTATGCGGGCTTTTAGTACTTGAATCGGTTTGTGCAAACGACGACAGAAAGCTCAGTAGCCAGAAGTGAACGTTGACAATAAACATTTGTAATGACTAATCCTGAATGGTATTTAACCCTCACACAAACATCAAAAAAACCTTCAAATGGTGCCTTATGGATCCTCAGGGGATTAAACTCACCTAGAGCCCAATCAGTCTATTTTCATTGGACTCTCAACCGCAAGGGTTGAGATTTCTGAAAAAGATTTTGAAAAAAGAATTGAAGTGAGGGACCAGAGGTGTTTTTTGACCCGCACTACGAAAAGAGTCCAGAGTTCTGACAGACGTTTTCTTTATAAAGGACTAGAAGTCGACGCTTTTTCTTTTTTCTTTTTTTTGTTGAAATATTTTGACTTGCCGGATACAAAAAAGAAATTTGCCTGGAGGTAAAGGGTTACCGTGGAATTTGTGTAGCTATTTAGGAAGTGCAGGTAAAGGGCAAGTGCTGATTTGAAGTATTGTCATTGTGTTTGTGGGTGTGGTCGTCAGAATGATTGGTATTGCGGTTTGTCGTCTAAACCTGAGTCTTGGTCCTTGGCTACCTTTTAGCTACATTCCAAAGATTGAAAAACCTTTGTGTGGAACTTTTTGAGGTGCCAAATTTAACTTGAGAAGAAGTTGATTTGCTCAGAATAATGTTTTGGGGGCAACTCTGGACTCGGAGCTGAAAGAAAACTCTCAACTTTGTTGGTGTGAAGGAATTTGATTTAATATTCTTATGAAATCAGTTCTGATTAGACCTTCATTAAGAAATAAGAAGACAATAATCAGATGACAAAAGAAGTCAGTGACCTTTAATAAAGTGGTAATGAATTTGGTTAAAATTTCCAGAAAACAAAAGAGTGACAGAATCATCTCACATCCTGTCCAGGGGCTTGCTCTGTCATCGCTCCTTTGTTTGATGGAAGTTATTGGCAGTCATTTCACTTCCTTGTTACCTCGTGTTCAAGATCATATTATCCAATGAATACCAATACTCCCCAGGGAGCATCCTGTATTAGAGAAATTGAAATGATGTAGTTTAATGCGAAACTGGAAATAAGTGTTGGCCAAATTTCCTGTTATTCTACCGACGACACATCCTGACTGTCTGTGATTTTCGTTCAAAGGCGGATATTGAAAGAAAAAAAGGTTGTAATATCCTGATTTAAAACTCTTCAGAATCTATGAAGATGTTTCTGCTTGTCAGTGACCGATTTTCTTTGTTCTACATTCTTCTTCAAAACAGTGGTCCAACGGCCAAATGCAAATAAAAATACCTGAGTACAAGTCCTGATTCATTCCAAGTGGTTCAGCTTGCTAGGCCAGTGTTGAAAAGTGTCCCATTTAATATAAAACAATGGACTAGTGAAACAGTTGGTGGACTAGTGAAATGACAAGCTAACTGGTTTTGTTGGCCAGTCACTGAAAAAGTTAAGGGCAAACCCTGTACATATTAATGACCCAATGTCATCACCAGAGATAAACTTATTGCACCATTTTGGGAGTCTGTTTCCCTAGCCAGGCCAGAGGGGTGTTTGGATGTCTTTTGGACACCCTGTCTTAAATTTGGACACCCTGTTTTTATCTGCCATTTACTTGTAAATGTATTGTAATTTGTAAGGGAACAATTTGGACACCCAGTTTTTAAAATTTCCAGCAAATTTTGACACCCTTAACTTTAACCAAAACCTTGTGATGTACTGTAGGCAACTCAGGGCAGTTAGATGTGTACCACATCCTTATTTGACTGCCAAAATGGCAGAAAGCAGACTATAGCTGTGTTTGAGTCCATGGCCATAGAGCAAGGCTGTCAGTGCAGTGGGTCAATAGTGCTAGAAGTGGCAGATTTTGTTGTTGAGTTACCAAAATGGTGATGGATTTTGTTTAGATTAAGGAGGAATCCTAGTAAATCACTAAGGGATTTGGGGTTTTAATCTTTGAATAAATTGACATCAAAATTTATCTCTTGTAGCCAGTGGTCTTTCAAAACTAAACAAACAATGAAACTACTGTATGCCATTTACAATGCACATTGTGTAAAGTGCAGTAGCTTTAGGCCAAGTAAAAAAATCGCACCAGTTGTTTGTCCTGAGGTTTTTTTCAAAAAGAGGAGGATATGAGGGCCTTGTTATTTTTTATTTTAGTTATTTTTTCAAGGAGGAAAGAGTCACAGTAAAAATTTGCTAGCTATGGGTAAACTAAATCAATCATTGAAAGGTGCAGAAAAAATGCATGAAAAATTTGTCTTTTTGTGGGCAAAAAGTAAGAGAAAATAAAGAAGAAAGGCTGTTAGCAGGAACGATCAACTGGTGTTTTTTTTTTTTGACTTGGCCTTAAGTTGAATGAAACTCATTGCTAGACACTTGAACATAGAATAAATCCCTGAGTCCAAGGACTGAATTCAGGTAATCATGAATAAAAAAAGGAAATTTCTGTTGTTTCTTACTTTTGAGCTGGGGGCAAGGATCTGTTACCGTTGACAACCGGTATGCAACGCCTTGCGTTCCAGTAACCAATTTATTAAATTTACATCTAATGCATACTGCAGGCTGTTGAATGCCCTTTGCTTTTAAGTAAAATGTTGCCACCTACATACCTTGCTTGTAGGTTTAGTCAACCCAGTTTTGTGCTGCTTAAAAAACAAAACTCTTTTTATAAGCAACAGTGGCTTTTAAGACCTTTTTAAAAATTTTATTGCAGGGCCTGAGTGAGATCAACTAAGGTTCCTTGTAGCTTTCCTTTCTTGCTTTGTGATAACTTGTTGGATAGATTTTAAAAGGAAATGATATTTATTGAATCTTTTGAACTTTTTTCAGAAGGTGATTGTGAGGTATTCCACATGACAAGCACATTAGAGGAAGCCAAAACAAGTGTTTTAAAAGACTTCAATCTTGAGAGATTCTGCCAAGGTGTATAGTATTCCTTTGTTTTTTGAATGGCTGGCTTAGGAAACTTAAGCTCAGCCTTTGAACGAATGCAGATGGATAGCCCAACTTCAAACGAGTCGGCAGGATCGTCCTCAACGAGTATGAGCCACTCTTCAAACTCTCGTTCTAACTCCTCAGCGTCACGTAACTCCTCAGTCTCAAGAAACTCATCAACATCACGCTGCAGCAGAGCCAATCATAGCTCAGTACATGAATGGGATGGGACGAGCGGTAATCACAGAGGAAGTATCGACACTCTCAATACGAGTATCCCAGATGAGTATGAGTGTATTGAGCGACATGACTGCCTGACGGAACTCGATAAAGTCCCATGGGGTGAGAGGCACATTGCGAGGGTCCTACAGGTTGAGCGTACAAGACAAATCATTAAGACTGTACCCTATGATATCATACAGCGAGTGTCGTATCTTGTACAGCGCCCTCTTGTTCGCATTGCTAAAGAAGCGCAACGTCTTAGCGTAATGTATGGCAAGTGCACGAAAAACGAGATCCACACTGCTATCAAGTTGATCCTTTCCCAACCGCTTGCAGAGGTGTGTCTTTCTGCCTCTCTGCGCGCTCTTTCCTTATATCAGATGAGCTCCGAGTGTTACCACAAAAGCAAGAAATCACGTTCGGAACTGATATTTCCCGTTGGACGCTTTTACCGCTGGCTTGTAGACACGAAGGTGTCTCTGCGAGTCCACAGCCACGCAGCTGTCTATCTAGCAGCTTGTATGGAGACATTGGTCCTGGAGATATTCTGTCGTGCCTGCGTAGATTACGAAAGATCTGACGGAGAACTTTCAATGGCGGTGTTAGAGTACGGGATTTCCAATGATATGAATCTGTGGGGAATCATGCAACCGTTTGAGCATTTGATCTGTGGACGAAATTCCTCGGGTGAGTGTTTTTGATATTTGTAGTCAAAAGTTTTTGAGACATAAATGTTTATTTCCAAACTTCCCTATCAATTGGTTTGAAATCTTCTTTAGTCTACTGTATATATTTTGCAAGTCAGAAACTTTTTCAAGTGGAATTTTCAATCCCTTAAGACCTGCTATGTCTTTACCTTGCTAGTAACATATGGGTTAAATTAACCTTGACTTTATAAAGCACTATTCCTAGCTTTATAGCTATCGGGTGAAGTCACATGTAACTTTTCCCTGAGGGATGGCCTTGCTTGTAGAGCCACTTGTTATGGTCTGGTCTGCATGTACTTTATACACCTGTACAGTAAGAGGGTCTGGAAGTGATTTTAATGGCAGCAATATTTTCGGTTTTATTTAAACCCCGTTTTCGCTGCGAATAATTCGCAAGAGTTGACAGCTCAACTGCTGCGAATTATTCATTGCGAAATTGTGACGTCAATATTTGCTTCGCATTCGCTTTCGCAGGAAGTATGAACCGGTTTTAGACTTGTTGCTACTTGTTTGCACTTAATATTTATTTATTTTTTAATTTTTATTTGTTTATATTTTACTTTATTTATTTATTTATTTATTTAGTTAGTTATTTTATATACATGTTTATTTTTTTTATATGTTTTTTTATATGTTTTTTTTGAGGGGTTGTTATGTTGTAGTTCAGACTTCAAGAATTCTTGATGACAAATGTTGCCTGTGCACTTCTCACTTACTGTTATGACTGATTGGAAACCCTTTAATGGGTTGATCTTCATGCTGCAGTATTTAGAAGCATTCCAATCTTCATTGTGTTCTCCTTTAACACTAACAGTGGTCCACAGACCAAATGCCAGTTCACATTTTTGAGAACCAGTTCAAAAGTCTGCCCAAGAGTAAGATTAGAGTGGTCTTGACAGGCATGCACAGACTGACCATGGTTTCAAGTTCTGCACAATGATAATGTTTTGATTTTTGGTTGAACAAATACAAATTTACTAGACTAGGACTTGAACATGAGACCTCTAGATTAAAGTGCTGGCGCTCTACCAACAGAGCTATCTAGCCCTAATGTCATTAGTCTCCCTATTTTGTCAATATCTTTATGTTCAGGGGTTCTAGTCTGAAGCCATTCAACCTGTAACTGCTGTAAAGCCAGGGATCACACCCAAGTTGAATGATTATTGTTGAAAGAAATCTGAAATCTTAAATGGACTGTTCAGTGAAAAAGCTGACCACTGGTGAAATGACAAAGTAACAGGCACCACTGGCTAGTCTTTAAAAAATCCAAGGATGTACCCTGCCACATTTTCGCTGTGGGAGTTGCTGATTTTAGGCCAATATTAAACGAGGACAGTCACCTGTATGAGAACTTAGACCATATAAATGTGTGTGGGTGGAACCTTCCATATTAGTACAATACTTCCACTGTCCCAGCGACTCCCTTCCCCCCAACTGTTTCTCATCTGTTATTCATATTTTGTTGATATTTATTACCCTTGCTCCTTGATCCCAGACCCAGCTGGACTACCTAACATTAATAATCCACTCGTATCACCTCTAAATTGCAGATCCAATTGCTCCTAATGCCTATGATCGCTAACCTCCAGTTGCTGGCAATTATAGAAAAACTGATAAGTGGGTCACAGGCGGATGGGAGGAAAAGATAATAAGCAAACCACCTGATTTAAGAAAACTGAATATTGAAGTGCCATAATAACAGAGAGACTTAGATGCAAATTACAGGCAAAATTACTCAAACATAAATGTGGACGAAGTTGGGTTGTTTGACTCAGTTTGCCCTCGGTTTGGTTACTGATTTAAAGTGGAGTAAAACAAGATGGATGCCCATTGATAAAGGTTTATAAATGACAATGCAAAGTACACAGACCTACAGTAACAGTAGGTGCCCACTTAAAATGACTGATGACTTGGTGGTCATGGTCAGGTTAACCCAGTCTACACAAAGTAACCCACTTAGAAATAGGTGGTTAAATTGGCTTTTCATACTTTCCATTAGGTCCCTATACTAGGCACCAAGTTTAGAGCAGAAAAAGCTTGATTCACACAAATTGTTATTGTTATTATTATTTTGTTGGGGGTGGTTGGGGGGCTTAAAATGAATGATAAAAGCAATGCTTTTAACTTTATATTGTGAACCAACCAATATATCGTTGCTGTTTTCATGAATGGGCAAATCACGATTTTTTACATTCTTGACATACTCATTGCTGTTAACATTTTCAGCAAGTTTCAGGACCTAACACGTTGGTTTCATATTACACTAATAAGCATGACCTTATCACAAGATTTGCCATTTGCATTTTTATAAAGTGGCGTATCAAGATTCGCCACTTTACATCGTGCCAATCATGTGTTTTATGACTCGTGCATTTTGAACCGACGTACAGGTATCTACATGTAGCTGTTGACCTATTTAAGTTTAGCATTTTCACAAACCAGTGAATCTCAATATGCATCGGTTTGTACACACCGCTCTGCTTGCATGTTTCTTTTATTTTTTTTTTTCACAAAGTGATGAATGTGTTTAGGAATTAAAATTTAAAATAAAATAAAATAAAGGAGTCTCCGAAACAACAGTTTGAAAAAATTGTTAAACTTCAAACGCGATTTTCTCCTAACATGGAAATTTGGCTGTGGTGCAGATTCGCCACTGTGTGAGAATGGTGGTGATATATTTGGTCATCAGTAAACATTTCTGGCTGTTAATTAATGAAAAAAACGTTTATTTTCCTGAATTTTGTAAAATTAACTGAGTCAAAATAAACGGGTCATGTCCTGTATTTCCTTTCCACCTGTTGTTTATAACTTGCTTCTAGGCAAACTGGGTTTCTTATAGTTTCCATTTCAAAACACTTTCTCAGGGTAATGTTTTTTTACTAAAATCTAATCATTGATTTTGAAATCTTATTAGATAACACAACTTCCTGTCCTGAAACTCAATAAATTTGATCAAATTATTTCCTGAGCTCCCCTCCTTTACTGTCATTATGACACTTACCTCCGATGCTCCCAAAATCAATAAGAAAAACAGTACAATGGTTTTAGTTTATCCACAATATTGATGCTTTTATCACATTTTATGTATCGCTAAAAAGCAGGTATAGGCCTATACCGAGGGAGTGTAGATCTGCTGAACTCTACATCGCTGGGAAAGACATCAAGTTAAAATTTTGCGGATCAAATTTCAAAGGGCACCTCTGAATGTTCGCCTAAATTATTGAAACGAGAATTCTCATCTTACCCAAGCTTCAAATTTTAATGGATTTTGCATGTTTTAAGGAATCGTATTGCATGGTCCATACAAGCTCCGTTCGAAAATTGCCGCATTCGGTGTTGGTGACTGTAAAAACAACTTGTCTTTATTTATTTATTTTCTCCTGGATCTACGGGAAGTTGCTCTGTGATAAATGTTTTCTTTGAATTTAATACATGAAAAACAACCTACATGTACCTGTGTAAATTGCAACTTGTCTGACAGTTTTTATCTTATTTTGGCACACTCAGTCACCAGTTTCTTTAAAGACGACTAACATGTAGATGATGTTATTGCAAGAAGGAAATGTTTCTCAGGGTAATATGCTACGAGTCTACTTGGAGGCTTTTTGTTTGTCTTTCAAACATATTTTATGACTAGTTGGTCAATAAGAAAAGGGAAAATTATTATTATAATTTTATTTTTTGTGTAATCAATTAACTTAAACTGTACAGGGGATTTGCCAGCATTCATATCAGAGTGGGAATGGTACAAGTCTCATTCGAATAAATTTGTCTTTGTTCAAACAAACTTGAGTAGTTTTCCTTTAAAAAAAACAGGCTTCATCAAAAACACCTCCCCAATCAGCAAAACTTTGAAGTTGTTGAAATGTTTTCAACCTATGCTGTCTCCTTTTTAAGCTTGAACTTTAGATGCCAACACATCTACAAGGTTTTCATTATACAAAAGAAATGTTGGTTTAATGTTTACAACTTATAGTTGTTATTGTATTGCATTTCATCTTGTAATCAATCCTAGTGAAGTTGGTCAAAGTGTTCTGACAAATGAAGCAACTAATCTGTCAATGTCTGCAAAATTTCCTGTCAATTTTGGGCTGGTCGAAAAAACAACAACAACATCCTGAGGGTAGATTGAATGAATCTACTTCCCCAATCTGGTACATAGAAACAACAAGTAAAGGAGTAATACTTACAGTGAAAATCATTAGTTTTTTTTAAATACATTAAATACATTTTTAATTACTAAGAAAATCCATCTATCAAAAAAAAACTTGTTGAAAAGATGTGAACGTTTGAAACTGTGATCAGAGTTTTGCAAAATGTTGGCTTTACTTGTAGTAAAATTGTTGTCATACCTCAAATTAACCCACAGAATCCATAGCAATATGCCCCTTTTCTTTTGTACTAGTTTTACCAAATTGTAAAGTTTCTCAACAAATTTATATTTTCAACAAAGTTTAAGGTGTGGCGTGTGATTTAGTTACTGCCCTGAAGGAAAACTTTATTTCTTTTCACATTAGTCGTCACTTTGTTAGACGATTTATTTCATGTAGAAATATTTCTTAAGTTGATTGATGCTGGATTCAACTGAACATGGCTAACTTTGTGAGACATTTGTTGATGATTGATGCTGTACAGTGTACCTCTCTTCAGGTACTTGTAGAGTTGAAGGAAATTGATGTAATTGTGTAGATACTTTGACAGAGGGAGGGATGGGGGTGGCGAATAGGAAAGTGGGGGTGGGATACTATTTGTAGCTACTCTAGATGTCACCCAGGGGGTCCATTTACCAATCAGAGTCTGTAAGGATGTGTGGGTTGGTCAGCTTTAATAGAGGAAGTCAAAATTTTCTTCTCAAGTCTTTTGACAAGTTTATTTGAATATGTCCAGAATAAGAGTAATGAAATGTGCACTTGTTGAAGTGAAATAAGTGGTACTATTTTATTCCCCATGTGTCCTCAAGCCTTCTTTCACTACTAACATGATTTCTCAAGCATGACGTTGATAAAGAGCTAAGATGAAACCCTAGAGGCGTGTTCCTACGCAAGGAGAAGACGGTCTTGAAGATGGTCTTGAAGATGGTCTTGAAAAATGTGAGGGGTAAAGTGTGGGCCTGGGGGAACAGCACTGAGAGTTCTCTGAAGGTGAGACCTGAGAGTACTAAATGGTGCGTAGGCACAAACACTGGGGTCTTATAACAATCATCCAACTTGGAGATTTGGAATTGAGTGAAATTAAGGGAGATGCAAGCTGTGATTGTGGACTGCTGATGTAACACTAACGTGGTTTACTACAAGAACATTTGTTTGCCCTTACGCCAATGTGTAATAAGCATGCACTTTATACTTAGTACTTTCCCGAGTCCTTTGAAAAGAAAACCAAAGGCGTATCACTTGGGTGGGATTCAAACCCAAGACCTTTGCAATGGTAGAGGTGATGTCTTACCACTAGAACACTGAGCTAGCCTGGTGCCGAGAAACAGTTTGAATCTTACATTAAGGACAAAAAACAAAAAATATTCTTAGATGCAAATTTAACATCTATTACATTACTACATTGTTGCAAACCTTTGATTCAGGAACTTCATAAATATTGACTGATTGATTGATTGATTGGTTGATTGGTTAATTGGACCATAGAACCAGGGTCATATTTCGGTAAGGCTGTAAATAATGGCAATAATTATGAGCTGTTCATCAATTAGTGTTTTTAAATAAACAAAACTCAAAACAATTTTACAAGGTTTGTTGGAAAATGTAGAGATTCTGAGGTAATTGAGGACTGTACTTTCAGATGGTATAGCCGCCTAGCCATCCTAACATGTGAGTTATGGTCGTCCTGTGAATACAAATGATGCTTGTCGTAAAAAAAATAACAGAGGACTTGTTGGACTGTTGAAGCAAAAGTTGTTTTATTGTGTTGCCTTCCAACCAAGCCATTAGCGCGAGCAGAACCAATGGACCATATTTAAAGCTTGATTGTTTCTTTTCATTTGTATGTTTTTCTTTTTCTTTTTGATTTCAACAAAAGTCACCTGCGGCAGATACGCATGGCATGTGGAGGAAGTTGTTAAAGTACAGAAGAACCCCTTTTTTATTCAATGCATACTTCCTAGATAGGGCAGAACTTTGTTGGGGTTACTCTAATGTTATTATAAGTCTTTAGAATTAAAGCATTGCATTAATTATTAGCTTGATTCCTCTGTTTCACTCAAGATACTTAAATGTAGTCTCTGAGTTGTTTGTGTTTAGTTGAAGGGGCAATGCCAATATTCAATTTTACAAAGGGAATACAGTCATGCGTAAGAGGGAATAAAGGTCATGGCCGCAAAAAAGCCTCCATGCCCTCCCTGTCCTGTAATGGACTCCGGTCCACTACTTTGAATGTGAATTGGGAAAGGTCAGGTCAAATGTCACCCTCAAACATTATTTTTTCAAAATCATAGCTCTGTAAAGAAGAGATTTAAGGAGAGGGATGGCAAATCAATTGTTTCTATTTTATCAACTTGGAAATTCCATGTTTTAAACAATTTTAAAGGGATTGTCAAGAATGTTGTATCATAGTTTCCACCTGTCCCAATGGTCCCACAAATCATCAGACCTCCATGTACGAGCATACAGGTAGAATTGAGAGACTTTTGGTCTCCTTTAAGTTTGCTTTCTTTGTGTCTGCATCTTTTCACCATTCCTGAAAAAAATCCATTAGAAATTCACAAATAAGATTTGTCCATGAACTTTTAGATCTTCCCAGGATTTTGTTGCAAACAAGCAGTTTACTCTTATTACCCCCATGGGGAAAATGGTAGAGAACCCAGGGGTGACTCTGCCCAAGGATGGGACCACATCAGACCCCCTCAAGGTGTTCAATTTCAGCTCCAGTTGTCGGTTTAAAGGGAATGTACGTTTTGGAAGGGATTCCTTCAAACAGGGACAACAAGTTTCACAAAACCATGTGGACATTTTTTGTTTTAAAGGTGTTATACAGGATTGGTAAGGATACTAAACATCATTGTCTAATTTTAGTCTTTAAGTTTACTGATTATGAAGTTCATTTTTTTCTAGAACCATTTTTTCTGTGAAATCTCTGAAATGAAGTCATATTCACTATTTTCTCCTGACTCACACAACGGATTAAGCCCAAATTTTCGTTTTTCGTGTACACGGTTGATCACAAAAACATAAAAACTGTGTGCGACTATTTTGTCACCTCTACCAATCCTGCAATACATTTGAAGTGCTGATATTTTGTGTTGTATTATTGTATGAACCAAGGTTGGAGGTCTTTTCATGAAGTTTAATTATTCCTTACTGGATTGAAAAGAGTCCTTGGCATAGGATGCATAAGGATCTGTTTCCACCTTGACTCTTATAGCCCTTTGGATCATGTTCTGATAATGTATTCAAGTCCAACAACATCAGGAGTGGTTTTTATTTATCCATGATGTATAAATGTGAGACACTCTTCACAAACCCAAACCAGGAACTTCCTGCCCAAACTCAAAACTGGGTTTATTTGCCCATCCAACAGATGAGAATAACAGCTTTCAATTTTATAACATCTAATTACTATAAGGTATGTCTAAAAAGACACATAGAATGACCGTAAGACTGTAAGATGTTTCACTTTTAATGCCATTTTACTATTTCTTGGACAAGAAGTGCTTGATTTTGGGGAGGGGCATCACATGTTCCATCTTCGTTTCTAATAAACAATGAAGACCACACCACTCTTTTGGTTTCAGTAAATCTGACCTCAATGGACTTTTTGATATAATTATTATGTCTTTCTGATGATGAAAGCAAGGGACCCTCAAAAGCAACTTACACTGTGACCTGTATACACTGTAGCACCGGTCTCCCTTAACAGTGGTCTGCTGGCCAAGTACCAGTTAAAATACCTGAGGACCAGTTAGAGTTCTCTCCAAGTGGTCTTGCTGGTTAGTTCAGTGTTGACAATCGTCCCTGTTTTTTATTTGAAACTAACTGGTCCCCCTGGCTAGTTTCTGAAAAAGTTAAGGGCAAACCTTGCCTAGCTGTACTGTGTAGAGAAGATGATGAAGAAATGTCAGAGTTAGATAAATGGGGAAAAACCCGGGCAGTCAGGCAGGGAGTGACAACCCAATCCGGTCGCCGGTCTGGGATTTAAATTGGGGTCACCGAGGTGAAAGGCAGGACAGGAACAGACCCAACCTGAATGTCATGTATCGAAGATTCCTCCATGATAGGATTGTATTCAATTTGGGTTTTCAGTTTTTATGTTTGTTTTACTGTATGAGAATACAATACTATTTCTATTAGTACTGTCAGCCTTATGTGAAATCAACCAATGTCTCCATTGGCAGGAACCATTATATATATAAACGGTACATTTTCTGTACATTTGTATTTTGGTAACATGTGTTCGGTCTTAGCTTTTTAAATTGTTATCTTCGTGAATCGCCTTAGCGTCTTTTTAGTAGACTTTGGCACTATGAAAGATTACGTTATTATTATATTCTTAATCGGAGAAGATGATTCCAATGAGGGTGGGAGTGTACCCCAAATAAGGTAGTATTTATTACAGCAATCATTTATACCCTCATTGGGTGAAGATGATTCCAATAAGGGTGAAAGTGTACCCCAATTAGGGTAGTTTTTATTGCAACAACCCTGTCAGTTTTTACAGTCAATCCCATCTGCATTTACCCCTGTAGGCCACCCAGTGATGATGATATGCATGATGAACCAATGATGATCAAAAGTTCATTTAAATCGAAAAATAACCTTCCGGTGACAAAAAAGTAGCTTCAGTAACAGAGAATAGAACAAATTGCTGCCTGAGGCTGGTTGCATCACAAAGAACGGAAATCAAAGCTTTGTAGTCATGCTCTATTGGGTGCGAGGTAGCTTAGCCAATTTAGGAATTAGAAAATGGGTTTGGACAAAGAGGATTTTAGGTAAATCCTTCAGCCAGACATTTTGAGTTGCACTGCAGCTTGTTACACCTGTAGGGTTTTAATTTACAGTTGATATACAACCATAGTTGTGATTGTACAATGTAGGGTTAAGTTTTTAACAAGGCAGTTATTTCTAAGGTGGGTTTATTTTTATATGAATAATTATCCTGAAGAAATTTGCATTTAAGTTACCAATTACTGTAGGCTACTTCTGGGAATTGGGCCCTTGGAAGAGTCTGGCCACTTTCCTTTTTTAATTAACAATCATTATACTTGCACTTTTGCTGCATGCATTAAATCTCATTGAAGCAATGCACGAGGCCTTGTTGACAGCTTGGGAGGTTGGTTTTCAGGTTTAATTAAAGCAGACAAATAAATCCCCTTGTATTGGATGGCAATAAGAACTGCTTGTTTTATTGTCGGCAATTTGCAGCGGCATGCCAGGTTTTGTGGATGAGTTAGTTTCGGTAGACTTCCCTTTATTAACAAACCATTGTTCTTTTAAATGATATTTCTTATAATTCATACAATGCCCTCTCTGGGGTTTGTTTCAGGGGTTTTGTTTTTTAATTCTATGGTTTTAATTAACACTACAGCAGTTTGACTATTCAGGATTCTGTGTTTGTATACATTTTTGTGGCAATACCCTGAATCGTACGGAAGCCTGCAACTCTTCATCATGCAGAGCAAAGTGAACAATTTCTCTTGAATAGATTAGCAAAATGCAACACTGTATGAGTTGCTACTCAATATTTATTCAATATTAGCATTCATTGTGCACAAAACATGTTCAGTCTAAATATTTTGCTAAGCAAAATTGCCGGATGAATTCATTCCCAGTATGTGAAATAGCAAGATATACTCACATCATCATTTAAAAAACATAAATGAACTTTGAATGTATGTCATGTAAAATTGTGACATATGCATTCATCAGGATTGAACTGGTCGTTTAAAAATGCTTCATTTATATCCTTGGGATGTTTGGGTTTTGTGTCCTCCTGGTTTCAGGAGGAATGTAAGTTTCATTTTGATCCCACATCAAGATTGAAGATGTCTTCCCTTTTCCTCATTACCTCATTTCTACAATTGAGATCACCCATGGTGAATCATCAAATCTCTCCCCTTATGCGCAGCCACATCCTCACTTCATTCTTATCTTATTTATTCTTTACTAATCCCTTTTAATCTCTGAATAACCATCTGTTGAATGGCTGCTTGGATACTGTCTTAATCCTGGAACAAATCACTCAGCTTGAACTGAAGAGTTTGACGCTAATCCTTGACAACAAAAGCTTTGATTTATTTGCAATCCTCAACACCTGTTTAAGAAGTCTTTTGATGCCCTTTTTGTTGATATTGATTGACTAGCACCCAGTGCTAGAAGATTGTAAAAAGTGTTTGATTATTATTTTTTTTAAACATAAGATATAGGTTACTTTTTCTTTCTGTTTCTATTCTAAATTGGCCATGGAAGTTTATGTTTGTGAACAGCTTTGGTACAATAGGCCTTTAATTGCACGGAGGCCACAGAGGCCATGGCCCCTGTTTGCCCCTGTTTATTAAACAGTTTGAGAAGCTACTCCAAGTTGTAACATGTTGGTGTTGTTGGCGTGAATATAAAAATCAACGCTATGTGACGCTAATCATTAAGGGTATTTTTTACTCAGTTTATCTTTTAAGAAGAAACCATGAAACTTTAAAAATTCCACCTGTTTCAGCCATTGATATGTACTACATCTGTAAAAATTGTATTCCAAAAATACCCTTAAAAACAGTGTGCTCAGGTGCATCTCGAAATATTCAATCACCTTTTCAATTTGTCAACTTGTTAATGACGTAGATAGGAAGATCATTCTGTCAGTAACAATCAGCCAGACTTGGACTGATACTGAACTAGAATGAATAGTTAAATGCCATCAAATATTAACCATGGAGGAGTAAAAAGCATAGGATAGCTCTAGCAGCATAAGTGGTTCTACTTTTCCCTTCCAGTTTAATACAAGATTAATGAAATTCCATGGCTTGGCCTAGATAGAAGACAGTGTCAGATCGGTATGTCAATGTTCCACTGCAGATGTGAAGGAAACAGAACTTGAAGAAAAACAGTAACATTTAGGCTTTTATCAATCGATTATTATTTATGTAGGTCTATAAATGATTTAAAGTCATTCTGTTAGTTGGTCAGAACTCTGGAGTTTCCCCGAGTTCCGAAAATTCTACTCCGCAGCAATAAAACAAATAGCAAGAGAAGTTCTCTAAAGAACAAGAAATCTACACAGCAAAATAGGTTTGTGTTACCGCAAACCGAATACACATTGATTCCTCATCATGCAATGCCTCAAAAACCATATATTTGTCCTTGATGTGTGGTTTGGAAAAAATACTATTTGGGGGGGGGGGGTAAAATTCACCCAGCAGTTTTGTATTGGTGTTTTTGGTGGTTTGTTTTGTAGTTTTTTAGCATTACCCTCTGCACTCATGTTGGGAATCAGGTTGGCTCAGTGGTTTCTTTCCCACCCTGCCACTTCTGTGAATCCCACTTTGAATCCAGGAACTGCCCCCAATTGCCAGTATAATCAATGAGGAAGAAATTCCTTCCACCATGGTATAATTGAGCCCATAGAATGTGGTCTCAGCCACTGTTCTGCTGTCCAGAACTGCTGCAGTAATAAAGTTTACAATGAATAACCGTAGAATAACAGTGCAATAGAGCAATCTGAGCATTTAAAAGCAGAGCACACTAATAAACTCTGCAGCACTTCCTTACACCCTTCTAAACAATGCAATGGATGTTAATGTATATCAAGCTGTCTAATGTTTCCTCCAAGTCCCAAAAGGGTTACCCCAGGGGGTCAACAAGTTATATTTACACCTCTGCAAGGAATGTTTGGGTCTATTTATACACAAAGGAACCAGGTACAATCTGTAAACAAGACATGAAACAAGAGATCACTTTCTATTATACCTTGATTGGTGTTGTTACTGCTGTGGTTGTTACTGTAAACTAAATACCACCTTATTCTCTGGGTTCTACCACCATTGAGGACAACCACAAAGCAGTAAGGAAATACCTCCTTGTCCATCCAAAGAGAAGGTACCCTGCCTTTAGCCCTTTTCACACGACAGCAATTTAGCAGGGGTCTCTTGCTTAATTTGAGCATGGTTGTGAAATTTTACTAATTGCACTTCGTGTGCAAGGACAATTACTATGATTGGACTGTCCAATGTTCCTAGTGAAATCTTAAATTTGTCGTCCTTTATGGACAGTACAAACCTTGCTGTGCATTTTGTAAAATTTCAAAACCATGTTAAAAATAAGCAGGGGACCCTTGCTAAATCGCTTTCGTGTAAAAAGGGCTTTTGATCACGGAGAGAAGGCTTTGAGTACCAATCAGAGTAGAAGTATATCCCAAATGGGATATTTTAGCAGATATTTTCTTTCAAGGATTTCTCAATTTAAGAATCTTCAATATCAATTGAAGTTCACTCCAAGTGGTCCGGCTGGCTATTTCAGTGTTGAAATGCATCTCTATTTCTTGAATTACGGACTAATGAAAAAGCTGATCAATGGACTAATAAAATAACAAGCTAACTGTTCCTGCTGGCCAGTCACTAAAAAAGTTAAGGGAAAACCCTGAACTGGGGTCTATCCTACGTCTACCATGATTAGAATAATTTTGCCAACAAAAATTACACACAGTTTCGATTGGTCACCAATCAGGAAATTCTCTTCACTTCTTGTTTTTTAATTATTTAATTTTGTTTTTCAGTAAGAATACATTCAGGGAGGTTTACTTCCATCCATCCATATTCAGATGATAACCTGAATTATTTAGGCGACCATTTTTTATTTAAATCTCATTATGAGAGAGGATATCAAACTTATTATAGAAATTCCATTAACAGTTAGCTGTAAAAAGTTACCGTAGATCAAGAACAAAATGTACAAAGCTCTTGAATGCGTTATTTTTGTGTTTAGTACATTACAGCAAGCTTCACACTGCAGATGTTGTTGCCTTCACCTTTCCGCCATATTACCACTCCCGTCAAGCGGAAAACATTTCCCTTTTGACTCTGTTCATCCAGGTGTAATGGTGCGACCTCAAGCACCTTCACTAAATGCACGCCTTTGAAGATATGGGATGCACAATTTATTACAAGTTTTTAGGGGATTTTTTTTGTTCTGTTTCTAGTCCGACCACCCACTGTGTAGAGATGTAAAGTGCAAAGTATGAATGTGGAGTTCAGTCAACAGGATAATAAATTATGATTGGTGCAGGTTTTCTCATAATAATGGTGGCGTGTTTAGTCACTGTTTATTGAGGAACAGGTTTTAGAAAAAGGTCACCATCTTGCTAAGTACACCAGAGTTGAAGGGCGGGGTTAAATTATTAGGTGAAGAAAAAGAAGCTGCCCCCTTTCATTGTCTTCATTTGTTTATCTGAAGGACTTGTTACAAAGGGCAAGGAGGCAATTTGTAATAAGCTACTTGGAGGCAATCAACTTCTCTACACCCAAAATGAAGATTTTGCTAGTGCCTTTTTGCTGTCACCGTCCTCTGTCCCCAAGAAAATTATGTGATAAAAGAAATGTAATGTCGATCCTTATTTAGTTGGAGATTGACTGGAACTGGTCCCTCTTGGTTGTTCACTGTAAGTTTATAAATGTGAATCTTATGATCAGTGTCATTTTATGTTTAAAAATTGATCTAATTGTCGGCTATTTTACTGAATATTTATGAAATACTCTGAAAGGTCTGCATGTGCTTTTGTGGAAATCAAAAGAGCAACTTCCGTAGTTTTCTGGAAAACACAAGAGCTTATCATCGGCTCTGGGTGCTATCTAGAACCCTTGCACACTCATCACGTGTGGCGACTGTGTCATGCTCACCATTTTAGGAGTCAACAGGTGAGCGCATAATCGCTGCGTTACGTAAAATTCGCGCTACACTGAATACACAGGGGGCATTGACTCCTAAAATGGTGCAACCAAGATCATTGTGATGATGACATCAGTTTTGGGTCAATACAACAACTTTTTATATAATAACAATGGCCTGAATAAATCTTAAAGGACTGAAATCAGCCAACTAATCAAACATGACAGATAAATGTTTTCCCGACAAAATTCATATTTATCTTTATGAAACAAATACTTTGGGACAGATTTATCACCAATAAACCCAACTTACCACAAGCTTCAAATTATGGTATATCTAATTTGTATCTCTGTTCATAGGAACTGCAGTATGGATCACAATAAATTACTGAACTAGTATTATTTTTTACTTCAGTGAAGGATTGCACATTTCAATGTGTCTCTTTTAAAAAGACTTTAATCTTAACTTATCGATACTGCACTTGTTCAACTTGACACCGGATCGTGAAGTTTGTACAGGCAGAATTCCTATCCAGCTCAACAAATGTTAGTAGTACAATGCCCTGAAGGAACATAGCGTGTTTCCAATTATCTTAGTGTAGATGTACAGGTGCACATTTACACTTGCTGTTAAATTCAGAAATGATTAATTCATCTATTGGGGTCTTTGAACTTTGGATAACGTTAATAAGTGTGACAATACCTGTCTCACCAAGACTTTGTTTATAACCCTAGCCACTTCAATCATTTCTACCTTCATGCTCCAGTTGATTGTTTCGTTTGATTCTGTTGGACCATGATAGAGGAAAGAAATGGAAAAAGTGAGGACTGCACCAGCAAACTGAGAAAGCTTTACATGATACCACCATAATCAACAGTTAGGGTGTTGAGTTACTGTAAGGTGTTGGACCTAAACTGATTATGCTTTACATGGGATAAGGCATACCACCATAATCAGAGTCCAACAGTTTGGGTGTTGAGTTTAAACTGTAGGTGTTACACCATGGAGGTAGAACTATACTGAGGACTAAACTGATCTTGCTTTACATAGGATCAGGCCTACCACAATAATTTAAGTCCAACAGTTCTGGTTTTGAGTTATCATATTATTATGATATTGGATTTTGTTTGAGGGAGAAAGGATCCCAGTAAAGTGTTAAAGGTCACATAATTTAGCTAAATCTTGAAACACAATAAAAGTAAACCACTCCTGTGTTTATTTTGAATCCCTGTAATATAGAGGAAATGTATTAAACAGACAGGCGTCACCATGGTTAAGAAAACATGGGTTAGTGTCAGAGAGGAAGGAGGAAATCACCAGAGTGTTTTGTTGTGTTGCATAAAGGAACATTACAGAAGTGGTTTTTGCCAACAAAAAAGTTGCTGGCAGTGTAAGCACTTTATGCAATCCGCCATATACATAAACTGACAAACCTGTAGAAGTTTGAGATCGATCAACCATCTGGGTCACGAGGAAATAGTGAAAAGTCGATTACACATTTGCATGAAATCATATAGATTCAAAAAATGAATAAAACGCTCACTGAGCGATAAACTCAGAAAATTAGTTTATTAATTTTTCATCAAATATGGCATTTCAGACAGAAATATTTCAAGGGATGTTTTCTACTATCATCATCATTAGACCGTGTAAGTTTTATGTAAATCTGTGATCAAAAAGTATTTTCTACAAGTTTTTTTCTTACCAATTCTGTAATGTTCCTTTAAAGTTTCTTCAACTCAAAACGAAGTAGGAAATGCTTAGAACATGGGTATACATTCATCAGTGGGTAGATAACTCTTGGGTGTCCATGTATGCAGAGGTAAACTATAGAAAGAGCACGCCTAGCCGAAGGATATTTGCTCGGCTAGTCTCTATACAAGCCTGTCTATCAAATTGTCACACAACGGAATGACAGACAGGTATACTGTTTGGTTATTAGAACCAGATGATAACTGCTGCGTTGAACAAATAAGCTAAAACTGCTTTGTGGGGTGTTTGTTGATCGGAGAAGAGTAGATGAAAAGATGTTTTTACTTGTGGGAATCAAAAGGGAACTTGTTACGAGGCTTCTACATTTTGTATGAAGAGTCTTTTGGCTGAAGGGAGGCCAGGCTGCTGGAAAAGCAAAGACCCAATTCAGACATTTATGAAGAAAAGTCAAATAACAGGCATGAGAATCTTCTGGATTTTTCTGGATTTACGTATTTTTCACTTCATTATAAGGTCTCCGAGTTCAGTGTGAATTCGGTATAAAATTTGGGGGAGTTGGGTGTGGTGGTATACCTGTATATTTCGCTAATCTCTCAGAAATTGTAAGTTTACCTTTGTAATCATATATTATGAAGTTGTAAATGATAAAAGTTGTAGATGATAAAACTTTCGTGGTTATTCAGGGAAAAAATTACCGGTAATTCATTTGTTTATATTTTCTTCATTCTCTTATAAGCCTCGTATAATATCTTACGCTGTAAGATGATCTGTAATTACCTATTTACTGTCCATTTTCATTTACTTCTTGTTTGCAGTGAGTAAAGATTCTGAGCTACAAGCCCTGTGGTCTTGTGGAGTTTTATTCCCCCATATTTGAGCTTTGAAGTTTTGTGAAAACCTGTTTTGGTTTTCAAGTCAAAATGCTCAGACAGGCATTTGAATTCTCTGTGTTGACACTCTGCACCGGCCTCATTATAGTTCCATTGAGTCTTTCATCTTTTACTCAAAAGAATTTCAGTCCGAAAGTCGTTAATTTCGTTATCCTCTAACGAGCCCCTTTTGCTAATGATAATTGGATTCACAAGCTCCTTGCCCATCACTAATTAATAATATGCTGAGTGTAATCTATCCCATGTCAATTATTGATTAGAAGCGTTCATCGTTAATGACATCCATGGTTGGCTCACAGGATCACACATGTTCATGTCTGGTTCTTGATTATGTAAAAACCAGACAACACTCATCAGGAATGCATTCACTGTCTCCTTCTGCATCTGTAGCATTTTTATGAGGTGACCATAAAACCTACAACTGGTTGTCATCTCCATGGAGTATCTATCCACTGTCATTCCTACCATACCAACTATGGTAGAATCATAGAGCTATGGTAGAATCCTCTACTACATTAGCAGGCCTGATACTTCATGGAAGCAACTGAGGCAAGTGCCTCCGTTGCCCCTGGTCATTGCCTTGGTGTCCCGTGCAGGCCTGATACTGGCAAGTGCCTCCGTTGCCCTTGGTCATTGCATTGGTGTCCCGTGCAGGCCTGATACTGGCAAGTGCCTCCGTTGCCCTTGGTCATTGCATTGGTGTCCCGTGCAGGCCTGATACTGGCAAGTGCCTCCGTTGCCCTTGGTCATTGCATTGGTGCCCCTTGCAGGCCCGATACTTCTTTGAGGTAACTGAGGCTAGTGCCTCCATTGCCCCTGGTCATTATCTTGGTGCCCTTTGCAGGCCCGATACTTCATGGAAGCAACTGAGGCAAGTGCCACCGTTGCCCCTGGTCATTACCTTGGTGCCCTTTGCAGGCCCGATACTTCATGGAGGTAACTGAGGCAAGTGCCTTCATTGCCCCTGGTCATTGCCTTGGTGCCCCTTGCAGGCCTGATACTTCAAGGAGGCAACAGAGGCAAGTTGCCTTGGTAGCCCTTGAAATGTTTCAATATAAATTTACAATAGAAATTTAAAAAAAATTCTCCCTTTAGTCAAGTTACCAATGAGGAATATTTGATTGACATAAACCTTTATCACTCTACTGCAATCTTTGTCAGGTTCCCTTAATACCAAATGGGAAATATAGTTCCAAGTCTCATTACTCCAAAGGGTACCAGACTGGTTTTCCCCACAGTCTCAGTTTGCTCATACTGATTGGTAAGGAAGAGAAACAAGATGGTGGCCTCGTTTTAAAGGTCTATTGAATGATGGGTTGCAGAGATATACATCTACTCCAACTTACTTCAGAATTAAGCCAGTAGTCTCCTCTTTAAATACCAATGATTGTTTATGCAATGACACAGTGCTAAAATCGATGCAGTACTTTGTTTGTGTTAGTTATTTTAATGTTTGCTAACTTAACAATTGGATTGGAATAGACACTCCTTCATCAAGGACTGGTGAGTGTCAGGGATGCATGACGTACATGTTTTTCATTTTAAAACAAATATGGCCTTGTCTGTATTACAAATCGCGATGAAATGTAGTGTGTAGTTTGTAGTGTGATATTTGTACAAAACGCCTAAACAAAAGATAAACCCATCTTGTGGAATCCAGAGAGTATTTTACTAAGTAATATTATTTTTTTATTCCGGGTTGAGTAAAATCAAAGAAGTTTGATTTTTTGCAACAAATTGATTATGACCGATGCAGGTTCTTTATCAACTGTATAATTTCAGGCCTGTTGTTTTATTTTCAAGATGGCCAGGCCATTTTCATTTTGCAAAGGGCACTCTCATTGGAAAATCTTACTAGTCTATGGGAAACTTTTGAAGGGGTGCCAAGGCCAAGACCAGGGCAATTGAGGCCTGTAAATGTGTAAACTTAACTGTCTGTGAAACACATAAGATTTTGTAGGAAGTTGAAGTCATAATTTTGATTCCACTAAAACTCAGCTATACTGCACATACAGATGATGCGGACAGTAGAGTCTGTGTCCAGCTGTGGCTAATGGCTTGTATTGTTGGCTACAGTAAAGTAGCCGTAGCCATAGCCACTGCCGAACCAAACTGGACACTCCAGACATACTTTACATGTATGTAGACTAACCCTTATTACAGACCCATCACTAAGCTGGTATAGCATCAATGCAAATACAACTATATGAGTAAAGAGCTGTTGTATTCAGGTTTATTTGCAGAGAAGACACTGAAGCATTCAGGAATGTGGTCTCCATCTTTGAAGGTCTTCCTTTGGCCCATAAGGAAGCTAATCTCACTCATGGCATGCCCTTTGTAGGTTGAGTAACGCCCACCAGCGAGGCTTATTGTACCCAGAGAATAAAAGTTACAAGTGCTCTCTGCAGACTGAGAAACTGTGGAAGATGAAAAGAGGGACTGTGATGGGAACAAATTGAAATCTTGTGTTTGGATAGGGACTGACGTTTAGTTGGCTTCTGATTTAATGTTATCCTTCGGGGGATTTGGATGGATTCATGGTTAAAGATTTGAAATCAATATCATTAGTTACAGTGCATCAGGTTTCAGATTTAAGTCGCACTAATTGGCAAACCGTTTAAGACCTGTAAATTATTGCTCATTATCGGACTGAGCTTGTTAGCTTAAGTCGTGGCCGCTGTCAAAGTTTGTTTTGAGGTTCGGTGATGGTTATTTTCTACTAACAGACAAATTTAATCCGTTGTGTGAGTCAGGAGAAAATAGTAAAAAACGATGCACTATTTTCAGCAAAATTGTTCTTCATTTTGGTTGTAATATTTGCATAATTTGCATTTCCTTTTTTAGGTTTTCAGATACACTTTTCTCAAAATAATGTGACTTCATTTCAGGAGGGGAAAAATTTCGCACACAAAATTGTGTTAGTATGAACTTCGTAATCAGTTAGCTTTCAGACTAAAATTAACCAAGTATGTTTTTTATCTTTACCAATGCTATATAATACCTTTAAAAGAATTTTACTAGAAAAAGGCAAGTTGCTCAGATAAATAATTGCGTAGGTTGTAGATATTCTGTTTCGTCTGTTGTCATAAAATCAGTCATGCAAGAGAACGGTCGGCATGCACCATCACCAGTTGACCAGCCAATTAAAAATATGATAATTTCTCTACAAATACTTGACAGTTGCCCAAACCTCTTAAACCATGGGAATGAAAGATTGAAAAGATTTGAACTTATTGTTGAGAGATTCTTAAGTCCACTTGAACTCTGAAAGTGCAACTATGTGAAGGTAGTCTACCCTTTAATCTAGTGTCTTTGTACCAGCTTTTGTTAAAGATCTATGGTCTAAAGTACTCTGTGTACAACCAAAATGAAGTCAGCTACTGTACTTTGACTTTTTTACTAGGGTCATTGTTAGTTTGCACCCATACTATCCCAATAGGGGGTATTTGTACCCCGACTGGAACCATCTTCCTCAAATCAGGGTATCACTTAGTCCCTGATCAGGATATTCTTGAACATACACTTTCTGCATGTTGTCGCTGACTAGTGCTGATACTTTTGCATTGGCTGCAATTAGCGCAGATCGGCCCGATTCACTAGCTTGTGCATAGGGAGAACCTTGGTCATTGTAAACTAAATAATTTTTAGTCTGTGGACTTTTTGTTTGGTGAGTAAAGCTAAAATAAAATGAATGGAAAAATGTCTGCTTTGTCACCACACAAGAAGATGACCTCAGACACATTGCAGAAATAATTTGTGATATGTTAAAAAATATGAATGTGTGTACAAGTTTTAATTACATGGGACACTCACTGCCCTGTAATATTTACCTGGTTTATGGTCAGCTCTTCCTGGTCAGTGCAAATGAATTTGACCTCATCGTGACCTTGATGTTTACTGCTGGCTCTTTGAGTGTGCTGGGCGGTCTGTACAATTACCCTAAAAAAGGCAGTCATCAAGTTTTTGCAAACACAAATTCTGCTGGTATAAATGATTAATTATGAAGATGGCTTGATAATAATGGCATCCTCTGTGAGGTAACTTGTTTTGTTCCACCAGTTTTAGGTCATTTTATCGTATTGGCTTAGTCCAAAATGACCGCTTTGGCCATGGTCAACTATTTTTATTGTGAACAGGAATGCCCATCCAGACGAAATTACCACTTCAGATAAAATAAGATAAGATACGATTAAAACTTTATTATCCCCAACTTGGGATATTAAAACTGGGTTTGATTCAAACAATACAGACAAAAACACTCAAATTTTGAACAATTAAACACAAAACAGAGGCCCTTTTTATACCAAAAACATAAAAATGCAAGCGATAGTGTCAAAACAATCATACAGAAATACACAGAATCTAAACATCCTAAAAATGAACAGAAATACACAGAATCTGAACATCTTAAAAATGAACAGAAATACACAGAATCTGAATATCTTAAAAATGAACAGAAATACACAGAATCTGAACATCTTAAAAGGGCCAGTACAACAATAAATACAAACAACTGTGGACAAGTTTACTGGCCAGACACTGAAATCACTGGCCACGGGCCTGCGGTATGTGGTGTAAGTTTCGAGCCATGGCTGTTGCAATCCAAAAACCAACCAAATGACCTGTGTGTTGTTGGTCTTACGATTCAATCACAGTAGAGTCTTTCTTAATTTATACATCATATCATATCAGATATCAATTTTGATAATCTGTCTTTACATAATCCAAATCTAGACAGTCCTCAGGTGCAAAGTCTTCCCCCTGGAAATTACATCCAAATGAGATAAATTTTTATTGGTAATTGAACACTTTTTGATGTAAACTTATAGCAGATAGTTAATGACTAATGAGGAGAGTGTCAGCTTGCAATTGTTTCATCTTTTTTTCTTATAATGACAAAAATCTGAGAGACAAAAAGTGACAGGAAAAGATAATGGCCGATGCACAAGACTTGCAGGTTGATGTTGCAAGTATTTCAAATGACAGGCAGTGCTCACCCTTAACACTAGCCCGGGGTGTACATTGTCTAGTAAAAAAATGCTAGTACGGGCTAGTAAACGCCACTTCTCAACTTGTCCTGTGGGCTACTCAAAACAACTTTGCAGCTTTCTTGTTTAAAGGAACATTACAGAATTGGTGATTGTAAAATATACCTTTGATCACAGATTTACATAAAACTTACACGGTCTAATGATGATGATAGTAGAAAACATCCCTTGAAATATTTCTGTCTGAAACGCCATATTTGATGAGAAATGAATAAACTAATTTTCTGATTGGAGTTTATTGCTCAGTGAGCGTTTTATTCGTTTGTTGAACCTATATGATTTCATGCAAATGTGTAATCGGTTTTTCACTATTTTCTCGTGACCCAGATGGCCGATCGATCTCAAACTTCTACAAGTTTGTCAGTTTATGTATGGTGGATTACATAAAGTGCTTACACTGCCAGCAACTGTTTTGTTAGCAAAAACCAATTCTGTAATGCTCCTTCAAAATACTCATGTCTTTCTTTTTAATGTGAATACATTTTAAAATGTTGTTGATTTATTTTTGAGTGTGTGAATGTAGCTTCACTTGACTATTGTAACTGCTGTGACCATTAATCAGAAAGATCTATTTATGACGCACTTGTTTAAAAACTGGGCTACTAAAACTTCCTGGGGGCAAGTTAAATGCACAGTCAAGGCTGGTGGGCTACTTTACAAAAAGCTTATGCGCAAGGCTTAGCAGTATTAATTTACTGACAGTTAGCCGTGTCTTTTAGTTCAAGTTACCTTCCGTATCAACAAAAAAGAAAGATCTTATTGAAGGATTTCTTTGTCATAGTATAAGTATCAAAGTTGATTAAATTCCAGTCGGAAAAAATAAATGAGATAATCATGATAGGATGATGGCAGGATATCCTTGTCAAACACTATAGATGGATTATTGAGTCATCCTATTAGATGGGATAATCTTACAGGGTCATGGTTATCCTTTGACAGGGGATTATGGCAGAGTCTACATTTCTGTTGTTGGTAAAAATCCTTGAAATGTTGATACTTGTTTTGAAGGATCGATGAATTGTTAGAATACATCAAGGAAATTATTATAGGGTAATTTATCATTACTCAGTTAATTGGATCAGGAAAGGAAAAAAGACAGACATAAATACAATCTGAAAAAAAAATTGTCATTTTGGATGTGACCTTATTAATCTAGATTAAAGGATTACACACAACCTTGATTGTTACAAAGAATTCACAGGATTCACTCTTTAATTAAATTAAATTTTCAATCAGATTTGTCCAGTTGCTGTCTTTCAAGATTTGTTTTCCTTCAGCCAAATTTTAAAATAACTTTGTTACTGATTGATATCTTTTGTAAACACAGGTTTTAATATTGTGTCATCAAGTACCACAAACTTGTCAATTGCTGTGACTTAGGACTCAACTTACTGGTCCACTCACTGACCAAAACCCACAACGAATCTCTTAAGGTTCAAGGTTCATTTATTTTCCACAGTATCAAAAAGTAATGAAGACATTTATCACTCAGCAAAAGTGATTGGTTTAAAGAATACAACTAAACAGTATAGATATCAAAAAGATTAAAGCAAACATGACACTACAGAGGGATCCATTTAAGAAGCAGAGCTTGTAGGCAATGGTCCCTTATGACATGCTTTTGCACTGATACAGAGAATATCAAATAGGTGAACCAAAAGGTCCGTGGTCGAGTCGAGCCACAATATCAAACTCCCTTCAAAGTCCAAGCGGTCAGACAGCACGACACAGTCCAATCATAGACCTTTCTCTATGGCCCAATACAACTATTGATAACTCTAAAAGACATTATTCACAGACTGAGCTCAACCCACAGGGGTTGTTTTTAACCTGATAGATTCCTTGGTAACCAGTTAGTATCCATTCATCGCCGTGGTGATAACCGTCTCCCTGCTGCTGATATAAAAAATGTTAGTGTAAACCGCACTAACCTTAATGTGTAAACAGAGTCTAGAAGTCTACCCACAACTAATCCAACAATTGCTTTACTTTGACAATTTTTAGGACCAAGCAATAGTCTGTCTTGGGGTTTTAGTGGGAACTCATTTGGTGGCAAGCTTTCAAGGCTGTTGTTTTTATGTGCTGGACTGAAGAGGGGAGGGGGGGGGGTTGTGAAGTCTGCACCCCATTGGCATTTTTTTCAGTGGTGATTGGAATGTTTTTATCAGAACTTAGATAGCTTTTTGTGTGTGTGCAGTTTATGTAGTATACCGGACTTAAGTTTTGTCTGTAACTGCGGAAGGTGTTTGTTATGAAGTCAAATAGAAAAAGAGGTCACACAGTGGGAGGGGAAAGCTGACTGTGATTTGTCAGGAGTCGTCTGATTGTAGGGCTTTTCACAGATCTTTCTTAGACTTCCAACTGTCTTGAAAGACCCCTTGATCTTCCAATCAATGGATGCAAGACATGGTATTAACCTCTGGCTTTCTAGTTGTGGTGATGTAGGCATGTTGAACATGCTTGAAGTTTTACCTGAAATGCAGACTGTACATTTAAAAAGAGACTACTACTAGTACTGAGTACTAAACAGTGTTCAGGTTTTATTCCACAATTTGTCAGCTCAGGACTATAAGGTCATTAGTGCAGTTTGCATGGATTTTATCAAATTGGCTTTGCATGTTTTTAGAGCTACTGGCAGCATGGAGTTTGATCCAGAGTGATCTCCAAAGTAATTGCTTGACAAAAAGAAACGTTAATTTTTTAAAGAAAAATAGTTATTTGTGGATTTTGGGTTACGATGAATTATTAATGCATAAATAAATATTTTTTTATAAAATATAGAATAAAACACAGATAAATAAATACAAAACATTAAGAAATCCAATGAAAATAAGCCTGTTATTGGCTTTTTGGGCTATCCTTTGATTTTTTTTGCATTTTTTTCCTTTTTTGTTTTCTACTTTAAAATTGCTATCCTCATGTTACTGTTACTGTGTCGAAGTGCTTGCTGTGTTTTATCCAAATTAATCCAGATCAAATCAAATCAAATCAACCATACAGTCAGTCTTTTATAAAGCGTTTCTTCTTCTGACAAGTGGGAATGAAGGTGACATTTATGGGTCATTCAGTCCAAGGAAGGATGTACCCAGCTGAGACAAACAGAGAAGATGGATTCCAAGATTCCAACAGACGTTAGATTCTGTCACTCTCAATTTCACTCCGTTTGAGATGTCCTGCAGTGCTTGAATATTTATAACCAGTGTCTTATTACCAACCCACTGGTGGATTGTTTTAAACAGAGCTGAAAGTTATCTGTGCTTTGCATGCAAAATAAAACTTACTTCCTTCCCTTTGGGGTTGCCTTTTTTACTTGTGGATTTTGAGATCGTAATGAAATGAGAGTACAGTCTTAGAATTTGTTACAACTACAAGTCATGAAGGATTAAGAAAAATGAATCTCCTGATGAACTGTCAGATTTGGCTGCAGGATCTGGAATTGAACTAATGCTGACTTGTTGTCAACAAAATGAGTGAGCAAATTATGCCAACCTTCAAAGAAATGTTGCACCTGGTGAATTTATGTTGCCATCGCTGTTAATTATTCAGTATTACCTCGTCCTCTTACTGTGTGCTGACTAAATCCATCATAGAACTTGAAGTCATCTAGTTGAGTTTGCTTATGGGGTGTCTAAATATAAGTTAATGCATTCTGTCATATGGACAAGAGAGCTTCAGTATCTGACAGTCTGCCTCCGATAGCAAGAAATATTTATCTTTCAGGTTTTACATTTTTTTTATTACCCTCTTAAGTCTTGTTTCATTCGTGCTCCTATCTTGATTGAAGTCCATTGACCCTACTGTATAGATTGTCTTGTAGACATGTATTTCTTAAAACTCAAGCTAGGAAATCACAGCTCAGGGGGACATGCGCCATAAAGTGTGGGACGGCAAGTGGAAAGTTTGACCGAGTTTTCTTGTTCAATCGAGACAAAGTGAGAGTTCGCTGTGCGGAGTGAATGTCAAGATTGCTCTAGGGTTTGTTCCTTTGCATTGGCACAACCTCTTTCATGATGTGAAGACGTCAACAGGTGATCCTGTGATGGGGGTGGGGGGGTTGAAGGTAAAGCATAATAAGGTTGAAGACACAGGAGAGCTGTGATGAAAATACTCTAATTATGAGTCTGTGTAGAAGTTGTAAACAAAGCTACTGCGGACTTGGAGATGGAGATGAAGATGATGATGATGTGAATAAATCAAAACTGAACAGGTGTCCCTGAACAGGTGTCCCTGGAACTATCATTCTACGAGGCTGTAAATTGCTGTGTTTTATGTCCCACAACAATACCAGACCTGCTGTAGTCTTCCAAAGACAAAACACTAATGAAGCGAGAGGTTTGTTTTGAATAAAACAGCCTTGAACTTGGATGAAGAAAAAAAGGCCGGATGCAATTGAGAGTTGTTATAGAACTCCCTGATTGAATTTCTTATTGATTGAAGATGGTTTACACAAACCCCTGGAAGTCTATAGGTATCATTACCTGTATTCATTATACATTCTATTTACTACAGACAAGCCGGTTTAGTTTTCTTGTTTGTTGGTTGACAGTGGGTTTCTGGATACTCTTGTTTCCGTTTAATTAAACCTTTGGAGGATGCTACATATTGAAACAGGTCGAAATGATTTAACACACCCCTTCGAAGGTAGGGTAATAGTTTGGTTTAACCCCCCAAACAAATTTGTGTCCTATCTGAAAGCTTAATTGTTGTAAAGAAAATAATGGTAGTAAGCATCCTGCGAAATTATTTCATCTGAAATGCCCTGCTGATTGGCAATAAATCAAAGTATGTCAGAAAATTTGAATCTCAAATTTCCGGGGTGTCTGTTTGTGAATATTATGCGATTGGTACCTGTGTCACTTGCTAAATGTGGATGAATTCAATGTTCTTGATGAAAAATACAATGACAGTTTTGTCTGCTTTTTCAACAAGTAGACACTGTAATCCTGTATTCCACTGAAACTTATTGACTAAAAATCAGCATTACGTTGATAACAACTAATCTATATGACCCTGCCTTTTAATGAGCAACTATTGTGTCAAAAAAATACAACAAAAACATAGCGGTAAAAGAAGTATTGCCTTTTTTTTTAGAGCAAACTATGGCTTTTCTTCTTAATTGAAATCACGTAACTGTTTTTATGTTTTCGATTTGACATTTGACATTTATACTTAATTTTTACAGGCATAAAATTGACTGTGTAAGTCTCGTCTGAATCGAACTTTGGAACCCTTCAAAATACGCAAGTTTGTTTCCGTCACATGTTAGAGCAATGTTCGAATGATCTTTTCAAGCAATGTTCTTTTACAGGGCGGACACGGAGGGCATGGCCTCTGTTGCCCCTGGTCATGCCCCTTCATAGACTTTTATGTTTTTCAAAATGGATATGGCCTTCCCCTCTCGAAGACAAATTTCCAGGACTGCATTGAAAATTTAACTGTGCAATGGCTATGGCTGTATTACTATCAGCCACTGTAAATGTAAATCCCCTTACCAATTACTTTATATGGCTGATGAAGTGTTAGCCAAAGCCAGATATTCTGTTTTGAATTGTTTTGAAAGACCCACTCTATCCTTTCTCTATGATCAAATTATAACTGCAGGGCTTAGAACTGTTTCCTTTAAAGCTGCATACTTAACTTGTAAGTGTGAACTCACAGAGAGTGAGTGTTTACGATTCTTGGCAATACCCTGACCTCATTAATGGCCATCACACAAGGCTAAATCACTAGCCCCTCTCAACCACCCCCCCCCCTTCCCTCTAGTGGGCAGATACCTGTTGTGGTCTTGATTGTCTAATAATCCAGCCAGGTCAACAACAAGCCAAACCATTAATTGCTCCCTACTGTTAGTCACCTGGATTTGGATGCTGGTCAAAGCAGTTCTGATACAGGTCATTCTATCTAGACCACTGACTTTACCCTTCATTGGGTACTTCCTTGATTCCCAGTCAAGTAGCTACCATTCAGGGTGGACATTGTAACCCCCATTGAGGCTGGGGTACTCCCAGAGACTAATTAACTGGTAATTAGACAGAAAAGGCAGTTTGGGGTTGTAATCCCTGGTGAGCTGTGAAGGTTAATGGTTGTTTGGCTGTACACTTTACTTGCAGCAAAAATCTCTCCAAGTCTATTACCATGGTCTGTCCATAGATGGTCTGACCATAGAGCTCTATGGTCTGACCATGGAGGTCTGACTGTCTGACCAAAAGGATATTGCAAATGTAGTTTATTTACAGGAATGAGTACTGGACAGGAACCAGTTTCATAAAGCTGTTTTAAAAAGCAGAAAATGGTGCTCTGCAAATGTTTATGCTAAGCAAATTAAAGCAGAGATTCAGTCAATACATTATTACATTGTATTGTATTTGAGCAGCTTACCCATTTCTGCTAAGCAAGATTTGTCTTTGCTAAGCATTTGTTGTGCTAGACAGCTTCATGAAATCAGGTCCATCAGGTCAGAACTGGACCTGGCTGAATGCTGGCCATAGTGGCTCCAGTGGTTACATACTGACCATATGTGGGAATTTAACAACAGGTATTAAGCTGTCAGGTCTACATTAAATGAAAATGATTCCATTTTATGGCCGAATTTCCCCGAGCGTGAGAGTGCGATCTTGAAGCTAGCTATTCGATTGGCTATCAATTTCTACCAAGATTTAACGCAATTTGTAACATGCAATTGAAGCCAGTGGCTGTAACAACTCCACAGACTATTGGTTCCAGGAGTGGGATCCTACTTCATGGCTGAAGTCACTCATACTGGTTGAATTCCATCAAATAAGCTTGAATTCTGACTTCTACTAGTGTGAAAGCTGACTCCATTTCTTCCTATCAGTGTGCCGTGTACAAAACACGGGTACTTGATCAGTATGCACATTAGGCCACGGATGTTAACCGAGCGCTGTGCGAAATGGTCTATTAAGTAAATGAGTACAAGCCTATCATGTGAATCAGAAATTTACAGATACCCAGAAACGGCAAGCATCCAAATTTGTTTTTTCTTGTTGACGTATGTTTACAAGTATGAGTCTCTAAGTTGGAATTCTTCTGGTTATTTTTTTTCTTCAGGTGTTGTGACATTATCAACTTCATCCACCACTATCTCCACTCTGTCATCTTCTACCTTATCATCATCATCCTGCTCCAGAGGGAGTGAGCACAGTCGAGGGAAAAGCTCATGCCGAGGATGCGAGATCAAAACTAACGGGAGTCTGCAGGAGATTAGCAAGGCGGTAGAGCAAAGCTTGCTTGCCACCTGCGTAGGTAGCATTGCTGAATTAGGTAAGGACTGGGGCTAGGCTAGAAGCTTAACTCACGTTACACCTGCCTGGTCTACGGGCAGGTGGTAACGGGCTTTAATGCCATTTTCAGTTTGTAAACAGAGACACTTCAACTGGAAAAATCTTAAAGTTTTAAAGAACATTTTGAGACAATACAGGGCAACATAAGCTGGTTCTCGTAGCTTGTAGGATAATTCATCTTATTGATGCTTTCATTGATGCTTTTCAAGTACCTGGCCTTAATGTCTTGTACCTTAATGGTATTAAACAGGATTAGTAAGGATAAAAATTGCCATTCTGGTTATGAAGTTCATACTAGAACAAGGCGTGAAACATTTCCCACTGAAATAAAGTCATATTCGAGAAAACTGTATCTGAAAACCTTTTCAAAAAGCACAACGGCCGATTTCGGTTGTTTACAATAAAAATTAAGGACAATGTGTTAACATGCTGAAAATTTTGCATGTTTTTTTAAATACTATTTTCTCCTGACTCACACAGCAGATTAAGCCCAGATTTTCACAGGTTTGTTATTTCATATATATGGTTGATCACACAAAACTTGAACTCTGTCTGCGACTATTTTGTCAGCTCCACCAATTCTGTATAAGACCTTTAATCATTATCAATGTAGTGTAAAATATTTTTAAATAAGCTTAAGAAAACTATCCCACATTTAGACTAAACAATTACATTCATGCTTTCCTTTGATATTTTAAAATCTTTTCAGGCGATTTAGTTTGTCGAGCGATGCATTACCAGCAAGGACGACAAAAAATCCCGAGTAATCTGAATGGGCGACAGAGTACAACATGGTCTCCCAGTGCACTACACACACTGTACTACTTTATGCGTTGCAGTCAATTAGAGTACAGTGATAACCCTAATGTAGATCCACCTATAATTCAACTCAACCCTGAGAGGTAGTTACCGATATTATCATTATTATTATTATTATTATTTATTCTGCCATTTCTCAAAAAAAACAACCTACAGAATACAAATAGTCTTCAAGAAGTGAACAAAAAAAAGTTTAAATCATGTCAAGTTGGCCAGGAGTAACAAAAGTGTACTCAAACACTGTAACTCCAAAGTCTGCTAATCCAAACTTAAACATTTGAACATAAGTGAAAATTTAAAAATCAAATAAACATTTTAAAAAATTAAATATATAAATATGAAATTTTGGGACATTTGTTTCAGCATTGTATAGACCTCTTGAACGTGGCATCACAAGCTCTTACAGCACCCTCACTGAGGTTGAAAGAAAGTGTTTAAGCGTTACGTACAAAGTGTAGACCTGAGAGCAAAAGAGGTCCATACAGTGTAGGTACACTATGTGGACTTACACACGTCCACACAGTGTTGAAGAACAGGATCTCCGGAATGTCCACAGAGTGACTGCAACACAGAGCTGTGTGTGCAAAGAGTCTTTATGATATTATTCATTATATCAACCTAGACTAGGACTCGGACTCAACCCAAATGAGTCAACACTCTAGACTCAACTCCAACGACTCAAATACATGACTACTATTTTAATAGTTTTTTGTTTTTTAATCTTTCTTTTCCTCAGGCCTTACACTGTCTTACCTCCTCTGATCGAATGGATTCGAGTAGCATCTGCACATTGTGAACATAGATTGAGCTGTATTGTAGACAGTGATGATGTAAGACAGGCTGCTAGACTACTTCTACCTGGAATTGACTGTCCAGTTAGACCACTCAGGTAAATATAGACCAAGATCAAAACAAAGTCCATAACAAAACAGGCATTGTGCTATAAAGGTAGGGTCATAGATTGGGTTTTGTCAACTTAATGCTGATTTATTGGCAAAATAATAAAGGAACATTACAGAATTGTTTTTTGCTAACAAAACAGTTGCTGGCAGTGTGAACACTTTATGTAATCCACCATATACATAAACTGACAAACCTGTAGAAGTTTGAGATCGATCGGCCATCTGGGTCACCAGAAAATAGTGAAAAACCGATTACACATTTGCATGAAATCATATAGATTCAACAAATGAATAAAACGCTCACTGAGCGATAAACCCCAATCGCAAAATTAGTTTATTCATTTCTCATCAAATAAGGCATTTCAGACAGAAATATTTCAAGGGATGTTTTTTTACTATCATCATCATTAGACCGTGTAAGTTCTATGTAAATCTGTGATCAAAAAGTATATTTTACAAGTTTTTTTTCTTACCAATTCTGTAATGTTCCTATAAAGAAAAATGCAATAAATGTCACCTGTGAATATTTCAGCAGATTACAGTGTCTACTTGCTGAGAAAACAGCAAAGAATTGTCACAGTAATTTCATCAAGAACGTTGAATCCATCCATGTTTAGCGAGGTGACAGCGGGTACCAACTGCATCTCTGGCCACAGCATTCGCAAACAGACACCAACTCAGAAATCTGAGAAAATATTCATCCTTGAATTGTTTCTCAGATTAAAATGTTTTTCGGGTGAACAATTTTCCAAACCATATTACTCTGAAGGGAGTCCATTCTCAAATTAGTTTTTACTGCAGTGCTTCTCACTAAGTAAGTTTTTATGGTCATTAGTTTTTGGAGTATTTACCAATCTATGAGCCTTAGTAAGATTGAAAATATAAATGCTCACAGATTTGCACATAACTTACATGGTATAAAGATGGTCATGGTGGTAAACTTTCCTTGGAATAGTTTTGCTATAGTTTTTAGGAAATGAGTAAAACATTAAAGACTAACCTGAGATACTAAACTGTATTCCACCAGTGGCATGTCATGGTTGAGCAGATAAGAGCACCGGACTCAAGCCAAAGCACTAAACCATTACATGGTGCTATATAAAGGAAAAATGTCTCATACTTCAAAACTGTAGCTCCACATATATAGAAGTATAAGTTATATAATAATGTTGGAGCACCATGAGCGTCACTGAGTGACGGATTTGAACGCTATATAAGAAGCCACTATTAATATTAGTATTGCTGGACGGGAGTACCACTTATGCTTGCTTCGCATCAATGGCTTGTATCAAACTAATACATTATTCTTTACAGTCCAGTAGAAATGACAAGAAGCGACATAGCAATAAAAAGAAAAACTGTGGTTCACTAGAAATGCTTTATTTACCCTTTGCTGTATTTAAAGTGGAGGATTCCAACTTGTTAAAACCTATTCTCAAATAAAATGCTTGAATATAAAGACTTGCTTCGGTAGAAATGTTTCCACCATTGTATAGCCCTCCTTCCACTTCCCTCTATGACTCAAACATACAATCCTTAGAAATAAACATCATGTACAAGTTTAGAATTGTAAATGAGTGTTGTTAGTCGTTGCGGGCAGGGGTCCTGCAGGTGCCGATATTCACAGCAGCATGCCACAATCTAGAGGTGCGATTAATCACGGCATCTCCCAGTATGCTGGACGTTCATTTTCATCACGTCAGTAAGACATCATGCTTGATAAGATCTGAACAAAGCTTAGATGAACGAGCGCGTTCAGTTGGCCGTGCATCAACATAGGATGCGGCACTTGTGTCTGTAGTGGTGGTTATTTCTTTCGGTCGTTACAACACAGGTTGTGGTTTATAATTCAGTTATTGCAACATACTTGACCATGAGGAAAACACATTTGCTCTGTGGGTAGTCAATGTGTTTACAACACTAGCCTTTTAAATTGTCAGGGCAATCTTGCGTTATTTGTTCTGTGTTTCTATCAAACCACATTCCATTTAAATAAAGAATCGATACAGGCTGTTTCATGCATTTATCACATGTTTTATACACCAGAACGAAACCTTCCATACACCTGAGCAATTTACTTTTTTTTAAAAACTTTTATGAGATATTGCCCAACTCACAAGGCCTGACGCCACTTCAAGGTGAGGGCTACACTTAACTGATTCGGGCTGTCAACCCAAATCAACTGACACCAGGGTACGTTGCACCTACTCCTGGGCTGAAACAGGGTTATACCCCCTTCACAGTCTGTAAGGATGTAGGCATGGGTATCATCCAATGGGAAGCCTGGCTGGTAGAGCAGAATGCACCACCTTCCCAAATTGTTACGAAGCAATTATGGTTAAGCGCCTTGCTCAAGGGCACAAGTGTCAAGACCAGGATTCGAACCCACACTCTGCTGCTGAAACAAACTGGACCCGCTTGGCTACGACACGCCACATTGTAAGATGTACAACTTGGCTGTCCAACATTGTCTTCTGCAAAGACGCATCTTGGTTCAATTCTTCCTCAAGCTTCTGTATCAGTGACGGGAAAAAAACTATCCAACTCTTCTGAAGGCAATGAAAGCAAATTGATTGAAGTCTCGAGCTGTTAAACTACTGCAGGGTTCCTCTCAGAACCATCACAGCTCATCAGAGATTAATACATGATGTCTCTGCAAACCGCACTTGATTGTATCTTCATCATGCAAAGTTTCAAATCCTTCCTGCCCGAAGTTATTCTGATTAAAGGAGCTGGATGAAGAAGGAAAAGTAAACCAGTCAAATCTAATTAAAGAATGTCAACTCATGAGCTTCTTCTTTTGATGATTTGCGATCTTTGACTTAATCACAAGAGATACTCCTCAGGGAATTTATCAACAAGATCAATAAATTGTCATGGGAAAAGAACTGACACTTATTCGCTGTCATCCTGCCGTAAAGTCCAGGTGCAATTGGTGCGGTTCTACTTGTGACTGACCATGAAAGGTGCAAAGAGGCAGTGTTAGCAAGACCACTTTACACGTACTAATTACACGTATCACTGCACGCCTCTCGCTGGACAACATGGACGATATATTTCATTTACACGTTGATAAAAATCACTCTAGCGTGGGCTTTATTGACAGACTCTGTGAAATGAACGGAAGTTGTACTGGGGAGAGGCTTGTATGGGTAATTAGAAATGGATGATTGGAATATTTCAATCGCACATTGTCAAAACTTGATTCACTGTGGATTGGTTTTTCTTTTATAACTCAGTGGTCTGAAAATTATAAGGAAACATACTGAAGATGAAGCAAGCGTGGATCTTAATATTACAATCTCTCAGCAGGATACATTTAATCTGTCCATTTACGCTTTGTTGATTTCTTCTCAAGCTTAGATTTCACTTTTTTCACATCTTTTCTTTTTAACAATATTTATCCATTAGAAGACCAAGGAAATTAAACAATATGATTTTAAATTGCTAAATTAAAATATAGAAGCCCCTTGCTCTCTGTTAGTTCTGCTTAAGGTTGGGTGAACAATTTGACACAGTGGAGCGGTCTTTCTTTCAGTGGCTGACGCTAGGCTGCGTAGAATTGAAATTAAAAAACTCAACACGCCAATTTGCAGAAGTGGGCACCTAAGGTCAGACAACGGCTCTTGGCGTTGTGATGATGATGAAGGTTTTTCTTTTAGATATAATGTGCAAGTTTTCTTGTCAACTCTGAATTATGTTGGGTGATTTACTTGGATACTTTGAAATCCACCATATGGTCATAATTCTACAAAACTGTTGGACTCTGATTTAAGATGGTGCTATGTTGATTAGATTTAACTAGTGCAGTCCTCAGTCAACAGAATTTAAACAAAACATGCAGTTCGATTTTGAAGGAATATTTAATATTTCTCTTTTGTGAAGTGTTATTGTGGATAATAAAATTTGAAATTTTTCTCTTAAGTACAAATCTTGATATGTTATTCCTTGCAAGGCGTTTGCATAAATAAAGATTCAAGTTTAATTAGGTTGGTGAAATGATGGATAAGGATAATTTGAATAAATTTAGAATTGTGTGTCTTTCTTTGTACAATCATTGTTTGTATCACCATAGTAATTGACTGAAAGGTAACAATGGTTGGGTTTTATGCTGGTACATGCACTTAGTTCAGTCTATTCATCACATGTGTGTACAATTGAACAAAAAACATGATCTAACAAGAAGAAAAAAACTGTTCAACCCCATATTTTATGCATAAGTTTTTTTTTAACTTTACATTGCAATGGGGGGACTTAATGACATGTGGCAAGATATTGTGGGGTGTTGTGGTCAAGTGGTTAAGAGCACCAGACTCAAGCTCTGGTGTTTCTGATCAGCAGAGTGTGGGTTCTTGTGTCCTTGAGCAAGATAGCAACATACTGTAATTGCTTTGTCCTTCGGATGGGACATTAAGGTCTGGTTCACAACAAACACCCTTGTTTACAGGTTTCCTCAGGCTTGTGAGCTACTTAAGTTCACTTATGAGGCATCCTGTGTTTCATCACCAGAAATATACATGTATTAATAATTATAACAAAATACCAGGTCATTTCCATTGGTTACGTCATTCTGACTAGAACAATGGATGGATTTACCTGACAAGTCTGCTCTGCCACCTACCCACCCCAAAGTCTCCCATTGTGAAAGGACTTCATCAATTAAGTTGTTTGGAATGACTTGCAATTTTTGGTGATAAATATTCAGTAGCTTTCTGAGCCTTGACTTACAGTGCAGCCTGTGCAAACATTGCTAAACAAGATTGTGTGTGAACAAAAGTGCACACTTGTTGAGGCTTAAAGAAGGAAACAAAAGCAAAGATGAAAAAGAGGATTGCTTTGCCCCATTAGAGTAAAACCTAAGGTATAATTTTGTTCCATCAATTTTTTATTTGATTTGATTTGATTTGATTTGATTTGATTTTAATTTGATTTAATTTGATGTTTTAGCACTGATGAAGTTTTATGTTCATCAAGACATCTGAATGCCCACCAGTCAGCTGTCCGCTTCCAGCAAGATCTTGGATTTAAGATGTTAGCGTGTGGTCGAGCAGACCTTGTCTCTGAAGCTGTACTTCTCTTGGGTAAAGATGGAATCAACTCAATTAGTGAACAGGTGCGTGAAGTCATTTTCCCCTAGAATTGAGAAGAAGATCATAGCATCCCCAGAGCTGCCAACTCTCCCTGAGTCTGTAGAATGTTTCCTGAAAATAAACTAATCTTTCCACGTTCTGATGAACAAATTTGACAATCTCCCTGATTATGGAAACTTTTTCCTTATTATGTTGAATATAGTTCTAAATATCTCACTGATTATTGTACAAAATCTCCCTTGCAAGATACAACTGTTGGCAGCTCTGCATCCATGATCAGAGTGTCTTTGCATTAATGGGAAGTTACAGGTGGATTTTTTATTTTATTTATTTATATTTTTTTAGGGGGGGGGGACATCAATTGAAATCTCTATTGCTATAATATATACAGATGTCAGTCTGAACTAAAATTGATAGATGGATTTGGGAGAGGGCATTCATTTAAAACTTCATATATTTTATATCATGAATATTCATAGAGAAAAGTTCATTAAGGTCAGTGCTTATGTTCCAGAAATGGATTTAAATCAATGAAAGGTTTTGATCATGGGACAGGTTTCTTACGTTGTTAGTTTTTTGTTAATTTTCCCAAAGATGATTGCAGTAAACTTTGAGACTATTCATGGTGGTCTGTGGTGGAAACAGAATAAAAGAGAACGAGCTGTAACACTATACTATTTGGTTGTTGCAATTTTGACCATGAGATATAGAATCTGTTATGAGTAGAAATGACTTTGAGATGGTTTGGTTGATCAGTACGCTAGGTTCATCTTCTAGAAAATACTTTTAGAAGATGAACACACTTTACAGAACTGTGATTTGCATAAATCCAACATGTATTTGGGTTTTAGATTGCCTTGCTACTAGTCAGCCAGTAGACCTTTTAACGAGTAGAAGTGTAATGATTAATTAAAAACCTTTCTGCTTAAATGACTACAGCAAACATCGTTTTGTTTGCTTTTAATTGCTCAAATTCTGTTTGTCTATACATTAAAGTGTTCATAACCAAATAATCACACAGTAGGGTTTCTCAATTTCATTTTATAATTTAGTTATTTTACATGATGGTACTTAATTGTCAAGTAATAAACCACGAGGGAAACTGACTGGGTAGATTTTAATTAATTTTGGGTTGAAGAAAGAAAAATTGACTAGAACGGGATTTAATTGTGCAACATTTAATTGAACTTGCACCAGCCCGTATCCATTAAAATGGTTATCTGCAAACAAATTAAACTGTTGAATATTTTACAGCCCTGTTTATTGTTTGACATTTGTATGTGGACTTCAATTTGATCACATACCAAGGTAGCATTTTATGTTTGCAAACTTTAATGATCAGAAAGTTGTCTGTGTGTTGATAATTATCGTTAAGTTAAATTAGATGGGTAATTAGATGAGTCACTGAATGGTATGAAGGTCAGACAAAAGACTGTCTTGAAGACCTAGGTGTGATTTCACTAAGAGTCACCTTAAGATGAGTTGTCAATATCACCATAGTGATTTGTATTGTGACATCACACATCTATCCTAGTGTACAAGACCCTTTTCCGAGGCGCAGAACTTAAAATACTCAAGCATTGGTAGAGAAATATATAATACAAATTTACAAATCATAAGGTGAACCATTCAATGCACATTAAGGGACGTGTATAATATCACTAATTATATGCAGAGTCTTAAGCAAGTTTTGAAGAGGTTCAAAGAACTGCAGCTTCTTATAGTAACAAGTGTTTCAAAGTTTAGTTTGGGGTGTGGGTTCGAATCCCGGTCATGACACTTGTGTCCTTGAGCAAGATGCTTTACTATAATTGCTTCTCTTCACCCAGGGGTATAAATGGGTACCTGTGACGGTAGAGGTTGATATTGTGTATGAAAAAGCCTTTGGAGCGCCATGGCAGCACAGGGCTGTATACTCCCCAGGGAGCTGAGAAAGATTACAGGAATGCTATTGGCCGTATGACCAGGGCACTAATGTAAATCGCATTGATACGTTATTGTGAAATGCGCTATAGAAGAACTAGTTATTAATATTATATTATTGAATGCTTGTAATATTTGTTGTTGATATTTGTATTTGTAGGGGTTAACAGCGCTGATGTTTGCCTGCTGTCGAGGAGATGAAGCCATGGTACAAATTCTTATCAAGAATGGAGCTGATGTAGACCAAGCTGTAAGCATTCTCCTTGCATCTGACTAACAGATTTACTTATTTGGACCAGGGCCCAATTTCATAGAACTGCCTATAAGCACAAAAAGTAGCTAAGCAAAACAAAATAATGCTTACCAGAATAAGGTTACCAGCCAAACTTCCATGTCGCATACATGTACAATTTGTGACTGGTATCCTGCTGATTTTTGCTTAGCAGAAAATTGTTGAGCAATATTTTTTGCTTAAGCAGCTCTATGAAATCGGGCCCTGGGCACTAGTTTCCATTTCTTTACCCAGAATACGCCCAAACCATCAACACTAGTTTCCATTTCTTTACCCAGAATACGCCCAAACCATCAACACCAGTTTCTATTTCTTTTCCCAGAATACGCCCAAACCATGAACACTAGTTTCTATTTCTTTTCCCAGAATACGCCCAAACAGTGAACATTAGTTTCCATTTTGCATTTATTGCCTATTCTGTAATGATTTCTTGCCTAATATTCAAGTGACATTTTTTGATTTGATGTTATATTTTTTAGATTCCAAGCCAGCATACCACCTTCCCGTACATCCATCCAGCCATTAGACATTGGACAGCGTTGTCGTTTGCCGTAATTAATGGAAATGTCTCGGTTGTCCAGGTAACCTTTCATCTTTCTGTTTGGGGTTATTTTTTGTTTTTTTCTATAAATTTTTTTGTTACAGTTGCTAAATGTTTTAGTATGTTTTAATTGGCTTCTTGTTTTACATCCTTAATTCTGTAAAGTACTTTGAGCGTCTTTATTGGGGGATTTTGATGCTACATAAATATTAATTTGTTTTAATTATTAATTATTATCCAAAAAGTATTTTCATTGTCATCTAAAATTGCCCTTTTTGGACCAGATACATCCAAACAACAAGGAAACAAATAGTTTGGGGAAATTGCTGTAACTCTTTGTGAAAAAGTTGTGTAATGGCATCATATTTGAAGTCTAGCCAAGTTTTTTCAAGGCTAAACGACCAAAAAAACCACATAGAATACTTCTATCAAACCACTTGGTGAATTTAGGAAAACATTTGTTTCCGTAACTTTTTAGGGAAAAGTGTTAATAGTATCCTGGTTGAATTCCAGCCAAATGTTTGTCAAAGTTTATTGACTAGAATTACAGTAATCCACAAAGAAGACATGATATCCGAGCTGCTGTATTTTGATTTTTAGTGTATTTCCTGTCATTCACATATCTAGGACCGAAACCTGAACTTGTTGTTTACTCTAAAATTAATATTATATTACAAGTCATTTTGATTGATACATTATTTACAGCAATTAAACCTTGTTTCATGAGTTTTGAAAACATTTTATCACTCATTAAGTTATATTAAATAATGAAATAATTTATATTCTAATGATCAAGCTCTCCTACTTTTGGTAACATTTGCATCAAGCTCTCCTACTTTTGGTAACATTTGCATCAAGCTCTCCTACTTTTGGTAACATTTGCATCAGGGTTTAAAATTGTTAAACTTTTAAACTGCACAGGTTGTGTATGGTGGCACAATGTGCACAGAAGTAATTGTGTATGTGTGCAGTAGTTCCATGGTTTATTTGTCATTAAAAATCCTGATTGAATGGTCAGACAGTAAGGAGGGTTTATTGTGTATTATGCATTCACCACATGATTTCTAGTTACAGGCTGGCATAGTTTATCTATCCTTCAAAACCACTGTGGATCATTTAATGGTCAGACAGTAGGAGGGTTTATTGTGTATTATGCATTCACCACATGATTTCTAGTTACAGGCTGGCATAGTTTATCTATCCTTCAAAACCACTGTGGATCATTTAATGGTCAGACAGTAGGAGGGTTTATTGTGTATTATGCATTCACCACATGATTTCAAGTTACAGGCTGGCATAGTTTATCTATCCTTCAAAACCACTGTGGATCATTTAATGGTCAGACAGTAGGAGGGTTTGACTGTGTATTGTGTAGCTATCCATTCACCAAATATCATATTGCAGGCTGGCTATTATTCAAAACCACAGTGGATGATATTTTATGGTCGGATAGAAGATGAAGTTGATTGCAATATACGATATTTTCTGGTTTAATATTGATGTGATATTAATTGCAGCTGTTATTAGGTGCTGGAGCTAATGTACATGGATCTGTAGACATCAGTGGTGATAACTACACGGAGACCCCCCTACAGCTTGCATCATCTGCAGGTACGTATCTGTTATTAAAGGGAAGGTATACCTTTGGTTTTTGGGACTGTTTGATTGTTTTTATCTTATATAAATGTAGATATATACAATTAAACTAACCTGTGATAATTTCAGTGCGTAAGGTGGTGGCGTTTTTGAGATATAGTTGAATATGCAGGAATCAATAATCTGTAACTGAATACACAATCTGAGAAACGTTCCATGCAAAAACGTTTCTCAGATTGAAGTGTTTTTCAATCCCTTTCTCTAAAACCACATTCCTTAGAAGGGAATGTTTCTCAAAATGTTATACATTATCAACAGCTGCAGTGCTTCTTACCAAGTAAGTTTTTATGGTCATTAATTTTTGGAGTAATTACCCAAGGTATACCATGGAGGTATGGGTGTACCTCCCTTTAAGTTGTTCACAGCCACAATCATGGCTACACTTTTTGTTACAAAGACACCGAAATGAACAACACATAAATATTGAGTAACTCTTTGAGATCTTGTATTCAACAAAATTTCTACTCTTCATTCACACAGACTGGTTAATTAATTGACAAAAAACATTGTAATAGCTGTTACATCACTGGTTTTCAAAGTGCTGTTCATAACATGGACACGAATTGTGCTGTGCACAGTTGCATTTTGTGTGGTTTTTTTGTTGTTGTAATGAAATCAACACCTTGATTATTTATTTCTGTAGGTAACTATGAGATTGTTTCGCTGCTTCTGTCTAAGGGAGGAGATCCTAACCTCACCACGGTGCATAGAAACGGAATCACAACCAAAGGTCATGATAACTCCTTTGCTTTAGCGGCAGCTAATGGCCATAGGTAAGCTTTTCCCCTCTGACCTCAGAAATCTGGCCTCTTGACCACTACCTCACTAGTGACCTTTTAATTAGTGGTAGAGTATATTTTTGTCTTTACCATCTTGAGTGTGCAATACCTAGCCATAATTGTATTGAAAATTGTCTATAAGTAATGTAATATATTTATATATTCTTATTGTGATTTTATGACTTTTATTACATATACTTCCATTTTTCTGCAGTTGTTTTTGCATTTTTGCTGTTGTCTTTGTTTCCTTGTTTTATTCTGATGTGTATCGACCAATTTACATACATAATATATATGTGTATATTTTTTGTGAATAACATGACTTCTATTACTGTACATATATTCCCATTTTTCTGCCGTTGTTTTTGCGTTTTTGCTGTTGTCTTTGTTTCTTTGTTTTATTCTGATGTGTGATCAAAGGTCCTCATTTGGTGGGACTGCATGCCTGTTCAGGGATTCCATTTTACTCTATGTTGTATTTTGATGTTTGTGCAATAAAGGAGATAAACATAATGTAAACTAAACTAAACTACTGCATTTCTTTAGAACTCAACCTGTGGATTTTTTCACAGGCCTCTGTACTGAGTATACAGTGCTTGACACACATCAGTGTATGGGTAAAACCAAATACTTGATTTTGATTTGACTAATTGATTGATGGTTGATTTGAATTGATTGATGATTTGAAACTATTGTTGTTATTTTAGGAATGTCTTGAGGAAGCTTCTCGAGCAGCCAAGGAGTGTCAAATCTACAGATATCTTATCCTTAGAGGAGATCTTAGCAGAAGGAAATGAACCTGAGCCTATGCTTCCTAAGATGCCAAAATTAAGAAGATCTGGAAGCAGTAAAAGCAAAATAACACTGGCTCTACAGGTAATCAGTCACAAAATATGAATAATTCATTAGTTTTACTATAAAGTCATTCCAAAACTATGAATAATTCATTAGTTTTACATAAAGTCATTCCAAAACTATGAATAATTCATTAGTTTTACTATAATTCATTCCTAACTATGAAGAATTCATTAGATTTACTATAAAGTCATTGCATAACTATGAATAAATCATCAATAATTCATTCCATTTGTTTGTATTTGGTTTGTTTGTTGAATCCAAAGTTCAATACTTACCCAAAGAAAGTCCACCAACTCAAAACGTTTCCTCTGTTCTTGTTCAGGAGGCAATGTATCACAGTTGTGAGCATGGTTACCTAGACATCTCCATGGAGTTAAGAAGTCTTGGTGTTCCTTGGACCCTACACTGCTGGACTGAGTCTCTCTGTACAGCCAAACAGCTTCATCGTCTTGCCATCATCCAGTGTCTCCTTCGAGACTTTGGTTCCATTCGGCTCGATGAGTACAATGAAGAATTTGTTGAAGAAGGTTTGACACTCATGTTCGACATCTTGAGACATTGCCGGGTAAGTTTAAGTATTTTTTATCTCAAATAAAATTGTACATCTTGAAAGAAATCATCCTCAAAATATTTTTATCAAGTAATAAACCACAAGGGAAACTGACTGGTAGATTTTTTATAATTTTGGGTTGAACAAAGACAAATTGACTAGATGAAAAAAAAAAATTTGTTAAAAAGTAGAATCTGTCTAGAAAAGTGAGCAGTTGTCTTGAAGATAGAGAATTTATTTGAAGATCTAACCGTGTATTTTGATGCCTTGTTAAATGCTGCATGTCGGACTAGTTTGTACCTCCGTCCTATTCTCGGACTATGCAGATTTTAAAGAGAGCAAAGAGAATGGTAACTTTTTCAATGTTGTGTCGTTGCATGATGTCGTATAATATTTGTTGTTGCAATCCTGTGTACTATTTTATCGATCCTTCTCGCTGATGCCACATAGCAATGCGGGAGGTCTGCATTGCTGGTATACTACGTTCATGTAGGAAACGTATGCGTTGTGCTATCCAGTGTTGCGCTTTGTAGCACATGGTCTTGCACACAACCTTACGGATCGGGTTTGTGGGGTTCTTGCTATTGTTGGTCTATTATTCCATTCTCTGACGAATAAACACTTCCCATGAAACATGTAAATTGAACATCGCGCGTGCCCACTCTCCCTACTGGTTGGCAAAACATCACGCCTTTTTGTATGGGACTGATGGTGGCGTGACGCACACGCGTTTGTGCGTATGCCTAATGCACAACTCTAGGGCGTTTGCTAACCAATAGTGTCTGTACGCATGCGTGAATGTAATTAGCATATTTCATGGGAAGGGTCCATTCATCTGTGAGGTCCAAGTTGAACAAAAGGAAAACTTTGTGGGAGTCTATTGTTCCATTGAGTAAAAGACCCCACAATGAGGTACTCCATCATGACAAGAAATCAAATAATGATGTCATCTGAGGAGGGTCTATTGTGACCTGTTGTAACCTTTTAGTGCTTGTGAATGTTTTGATCTTTGCTTTTGTATGGTTTTATGTGTCTATTTATTTGATGTGCTGATTGTTATTTGATAAGTTGTTATTCTTGTATTGTCATTAGTGTAAGACTTTAGGATATGCTTAGTGGTATTTATTGTAAGAAGTGCTTGTTGAGTAGCACCTTGTAATATTCTCTCTGGAGAAGTGTTGGTTCTAGTTTTTTGTTTTCATTTTACCTTTACACCAATTTGTGATAAGCACTATTTATTTACTCAGTGCTTATAGCACATTGATGTCAATGTTTTATCCCCAATGCTAAGCTTGGGCTTTTATTTGGTATAACAGAGTGGTCAGGGTATCTGTTTAATATTGAACAACACCGAGAGCTGTTTTAGAATTACCGGACGTGCTCAGTTTTCAAATGAATTACCGCGATATAAACAAACCTGGGACTGCTCGTGTTGTAGCCTCTACAATCAAAAAGAAAAGTTTATCTGAAGACAATTATTACATAATTAAAGAGCTGGTTTGTTAATTGATGTTTTGACCAGTTTGCTATGGTTATTTCTCTACATATCAGCAGTACCTTAATAAGTAATTCATAAGCCTAAGCCTAAATCACCCTCCCCCTTCCCCCAATAACCCATGCTGCTCCCTTTGTTTGAGGGTTTATTTTAATGTAAAAAATAGTTACTGGCCTGATGTTTCGATCCTAGTATAGAGTCTTTTTCGAAGGCTAACATTTATTTTACTGTCAAAGTATGTTTTGATTGATGACCTACATTTTAAATGGTGTGTTATTGTAAGTTTTCTTGAATTGAAACTGATTTAAACTAAATGAAGATTTGTTTTGTTCTTCAACAGAATGACGTGATCAGTCAGCAGCTGGCTAGTATATTTTCTTCGCTGTTTGGTGATGACCCAATCCCTGGTATCAGAGTGGTGAACACACCTCCATCAGCAAGAATAGGTATGGCCAGAAATCCCATCTTTCAATTGGTGGGGAGAGGGTGCTGAACCCACCTCTCGAACCCTGAACCCCATCCCACACCACCCTCGCTGTTTGGTGGTGACCCTAACCCAAGTATCAGAGTGAGAAAACAAACCTCCATCTGCAAGAATAGGTATGGCCAGAAATCCCATCTTGCAATTGGTGGGGAGAGGGTGCTGAACCCACTCTCGAACCCCTAAACCTCACCCCACACCTCCCTCGCTGTTTGGTGATGACCCAATCCCTGGTATCAGAGTGGTGAACACACCGCCATCTGCAAGAATAGGTATGGCCAGAAATCCCATTTTTCAATTGGTGGGGGATCGAGGGTGCTGAGCCCTCCACACACGGGTCTACCTTCCCCCATCCCAAGATGTAGTAATAAATAAATAAAAGAGAGAAAATAACTTTACAGTGAATGTGATTAAACTTCTTTCTGGGATGAAGTGTGAGGAGGAGGGGGTGATGTGTGGGGTTGAGGTACCACATTCTGCCTCATGTGAGGTTTTGTTTTTCATTCCTGAGATATTTCTGCAGCAAGAATTTCTACAAGTATCCTTTTCCCCCTTGTGTATCCCGGATGTCATCAGGGAAGAATAAACTGCAATTTAAATTTCCATAACAAGACATTCAATCTCTATTTGTGTTTTTCTTTGTAAGGTTGTCAGTATGTGAACAATCAGGAGATGTCTGATGTCACCTTCATGGTTGAAGGCAAACCATTCTATGCCCACAAGATCGTCTTAGTAACAGCATCTAAGAGATTCAAAGCTATGCTGTCGGATAAGTTCACTGAAGGCAAACAGCCTTGTATTGAGATTAGTGATTTCAGTTATAACATCTTCAAGGTAAGATTCTCTCTCCTGATGAGGACTAAGAAAAACTTGTCAAAATATTAAGAGATAAAAAATTTCAGACTTTAGAATCTTATTTTCCACCATCTTACAATCTATCCAAGCTGAATTCAGCCTTTTTTGTATCTGCTTGGTAACAAAATAGCTGTTATTTTTTCCGATATAAATGAATCCTGCTCTTTGATCTTCTCTCATGCTGAGGATACTGTTCCCAGAAGCTTCTTGGAATCTACAACTCCAGTTTTTTTTTATAGTTAACATTTTCAGTGTCTAAGATTAAAATACAGAAAATGTTGTTTTTCTTGATTATTTTTGTTTAAGTGTTCAGTACCTTGGACTTTTTAAAAAGAAAAGAAGCCAATTATAAAGAGTTTGTTTATTGATTTCATTTCAACTTGTTTTATCTTGCAGTTGGTGATGCAATATTTGTACTTTGGCAGTAGTGAAGGACTGAAAGTTGAACCTGTGGAAGTTCTGGAGGTATGTAACAACTCAAATAATTACATGTGCATTTTTAGGATGAACGAAAAGAGAGGAAAACACTTAAATGTGATGTGATTGTAACCAATAATCAGCGAACTACGGGATTATTGTATCGGATAATTAGTACAGGCTTAAAATCTTTCAGCTGATTCCCTCTTCTTTCTTGACTAATTGTGCAATTGAAAATATAAAACACAAATTAAAGGAACATTACAGAATTGGTAAGAAAAAAACTTGTAAAATATACTTTTTGATCACAGATTTACATAAAACTTACACGGTCTAATGATGATGATAGTAGAAAACATCCCTTGAAATATTTCTGTCTGAAATGCCATATTTGATGAGAAATGAATAAACTAATTTTTCGATTGGAGTTTATCGCTCAGTGAGCGTTTTATTCATTTGTTGAATCTATATGATTTCATGCAAATGTGTAATCGGTTTTTCACTATTTTCTCGTGACCCAGATGGTCGATCGATCTCAAACTTCTACAGGTTGTCAGTTTATGTATATGGTGGATTACATAAAGTACTTACACTGCCAGCAACTGTTTTGTTAGCAAAAACCAATTCTGTAACGTTCCTTTAACCATTTTCTCTGTTGTTGCAATTACAAAGTTGCATATCTGTTGAAACGATAACAATTTGTTTTTCTTATTTCTCATGATAGCTTTTGGCAGCATCAAGTTTCTTTATGATCGAACCTCTTCAGCAATATTGTGAGATGTTGTGCAGTCGAATGCTCAACATTGAGACGGCAACTATCATCTATAAACATGCTAAGGTAAAAACAGTCTCTTAAGATTGGGTAAAGTAGTGCTAGACAGATTAGCTCGACAGATTAGCTCGACAGATTAGCTAGACAGATTAGCTAGACAGATTATCTTACTTATGTCTGTCTTATGTGTGGGTCAATACTTTTTAAAGATTGTTTTGGTTGTTTTCTGTAAGATTTTGTACTTTGTTATAACCTCCTCCCATCTTAGATGATTTGTTATTTTAAATCTTACAAAACTTTAAACGTTGTACTGTACTTAATGATTTTAAACTCTCATTTTGTTTTCACTCTAAAACTAGTTTCCTTAGCTCCCACACCTCGCAAACATTTTAATTTGTAGCACTTCTTGTGTTACAGTCAGCCATTTTTAAATCTTGTTTTCTGTTTTGATTGTATCTACCCTTGTGACCCACCCTCTTAATTGTTGCATTAACTTCTGCAATATTGTATTTATTTATTTTTGCTATTTTTTATTTTTCCTGTTGTTATTATTGCCTTCTGTACAAAAAATTAATCTTTATTTATATTTTTGTGTACCCCAGATGTGGGGCAAAAGATCTACGGATCATAGTATGTATTTGCTTTTGCTGTCCCTCGCCCATCTTGGGGTATATTGTCTTTTTTTGTTGTTATGTACTGTTTTTATGGCAAATAAAATAATAATAATAATTCCCTCCATGTCCTCTGATCCACAGCTTTACAGCTCAGAGGTCCTGCAAGAGTTCTGCCACTCCTACTTCCTTGCCAATTTCCCAGAACTCTTCACTAAGAATGAATCCTTCCGTCAACACATGTTCCCTGCTAAACCCTCATCTCAAGATCTACTGGCATCATTACAAGACACTCTGGCTCATCGTCTTTATATGAGATTTCAAAAGACGACAACAGTGTGAAGGCTGATGCTCTTGTTTTTATGATTAGGTCTTCTATCGTTTGTTTGATGTTAAAGGAACATTACAGAATTGGTATTGCTAACAAAACAGTTGCTGGCTGTGTAAGCACTTTATGTAATCCACCATATACATAAACTGACCAACCTGTAGAAGTTTGAGATCGATCAGCCATCTGGGTCACGAGAAAATAGTGAAAAACCGATAACACATTTGCATGAAATCGTATAGATTCAACACATGAATAAAACGCTCACTGAGCGATAAACTCCAATCGGAAAATTTGTTTATTCATTCTCATCAAATATGGTATTTCAGACAGAAATATTTATAGGGATGTTTTCTTCTATCATCATCATTAGACCGTGTAAGTTTTATGTAAATCTGTGATCAAAAGTATATTTTACAAGTTTTTTCTTACCAATTCTGTAATGTTCTTTTAAGATGTACTCTCCGCCAATACAGGGACATTGACTCTTAAAATGGCACAACCAAGATTGATTGTGATGATGTCAGGTAGTTTGGGTTAATATCAACACACTATCTGATCCATTAACCCATTCTGGCTCACTGCAGGCTTTCCCATATAACAAAGAAACACTTTATAAGCCTATGTACAGGTAAAACCCGTAGATGAACAAGAAGTTACTGTTTTTGGTTTTGTTCTCCTGCTACTCATGGTATGAGACTGGAAACATGGCAAAATATATATCTCATGAAACAGAATTGTACAGTCAGGAATGAGAAATGTCAGACTTATCTGAATTACAACTTTTTTAAGTCTGCTGGGTACACAAAAACTGCTGTATTTTTCTCCAAATTAAATAAGTCTGGCTCTTTGAGCTACTTCTCCAGGAGGCCTACTGAGAATACTGTTCCCAGAAGCTCCTTGGAATGTATAACTCCAGGGGTTATCAAAAGGTGGAAATGTTATCTTTCTAAGATCTGGATCAAAGTTTCAAACTTTTTTGTCAGCATTGGCTCTTACCCCTGTACAGTCAACCTTTGTTACAAAGAGCAACATTATACAGAAGTTCAGCTTATAAAGAGTACATTTGAAAGTCCCGAATCTCATTTCTGCTGTGTGTGTCTTTATTTTGCTGTCCATCTGTACACACTTTGTTTGAATATGTTTATTTGCAAGGCAGTGAGTAATGAATGTATAATTATTTGATGTGCTGCATTGACTTGAGCAGGAAGAATGTTTTATGCACCTTGACCTGTCAGGCATATATGGATATAGGACCAACTAACAGTAGCACTAGTAATGCTAGTAATGCTAGTAATGCTAGTAATGCTAGTAATGCTAGTAATGCTGGTAATGCTGGTAATGCTGGTAATGCTAGTAATGCTAGTAATGCTAGTAATGCTAGTAAGGCTAGTAAGGCTAGTAAGGCTAGTACTCAATTTCTTATGTAACTTGTGATTTTGTATAAACTACACAACCTTTGGACGTACCTGGCTTCAGAAACATTTGCAGGCCTTGTTGGGTGTCCCTCCCCCCCCCCCCGAAAGATACTTTCTAAAAGCTGCTGGGAGAATATGTACACCATGGCCAAACCTTTTCTTCCATCTTTTCAGACCTCTTTATTTGGACAAAGCTTTTGAAAAATGTCTTCATTTAAAAAGACCCGAGTGCCAATATTGCCAACTCTTATAAAAGATAAATTCCTTTCTTATTTAAGTATTAACTTTTATATAAAAATTACTATTTATTGCTTGTATGATTCACAGCCATTTAACAAAAATAAAATAAGTAAAGCTTTGTAAAGTACATGTATAAAGATGTGATATTTTAGCGGTAACTGTGAATATTGTATATAAGTAGTCAATGTCTTGAGACCATTTTGAAGAATTGCTGGAATTTTATCAAAGTGTTATTTGCACTTTGTAATATTTTACTGACATACCAGCTGAAAGTTAAGCCTTAATATATTATGTAATCAACTAAGTCTGCTTTACAGGTAATTAATGCGCATATATTATACTCTGGGCTGTGATTGGTCAATATGTAATGGTCTGGGGCTTAATGGACCAATGTGATGGGTTAAAGGTAACTATAAGTTGAATGAATGTATTTAGTGCAAACATTTGTAATGGTAAAGTGCACTTCTTTTGCAATTTTGCAATAATATTACATGCTCTTTGTAAAAGCAACAACATTGTTATAATTGGGATGAAATTATATGTGTGACTTCTTTACTCAAAATATTTTTAATTTTCGTTCTTTGCTTAATTCTTAAAAGTTTTAGTTCTGATGTCTGATGAGCCTCAAATGAATTCATTTTAAGTGTAACATGTAAGCTGTACTCTTCATTATAACAGTAAACTATTTGACTCAGTTTGACAAGCTGTTTTCTTTCTTTTGCTTCAAACTTCATTGCCTTCGTTGACCTGGTCTTGGTTAAGTTGGCTGTTGTTACCATAGAAACTATTATAGTGTCTAATGGAAATGTTCTATAGACCAAGTGACCTGTGACCTGTGACATCACATGGTTTGAAAAAGCCACCAAATAAGGCCTCTTGCACTTGCAGGCTTGATTTGTAAGTAGCTCAGTGGAAAAACATAAAATATTGCAAATTATGGAGTTTTCACTTTAAAATTTGTGTTTTCTTTTGATATGAAGAAATGGGGCACATCTCAAAACTTGTTCAGCTGTTATTTTTATGATTCTTATTGTGACGCAAAATGTAAGCATTCTTATGTCACTAGAATGACCATCTTGTCTGTCAGGAACAGCTCTGTGCTTGATTTCACAAAGAGCTAAGATTCATTTTAAGATAAGTTGTCAGTATTACCATAGTGATTTGTTTTGTGACATCACACTTTGCGTAGAAGTTACAAATGATTGGCTGACATACCAAGGAGCAAACACAGTTGGGGATCGTGCCTTTTCTATCGCTGCACCTTGGATCTGTAATAACCTTCCTGAGAACATCAAACAATCTCTCTCTGTAGCCATCTTCAAAACTTCTCTTAAAGCCTACCTTAGTTTGGAGAGTTTATTGTACCATGTCATGAGCAACAGGCGTTTGATTGGCGCCTTATAAATTATATGATTCGTTGATTGATTGAAGATCAATTTAAGCTTTTTGTGAAATTGGCTGTGGAATGTGTGAGGTCACTCTTTTTATACACTAGGTGACATGTTCTATAATAAGGGATCATGGTCTTGCCTCAACTGAAGATTTGTTGATATGCCGTTCAATGTGGACAAAATGAGGCTTGTAGGGAAATAGACTGGTATCCATTTTCAACTTTTTAATCCACTGTATGTTTACACTATATGTATACTTGGTGCCATGCAAAATATGAAGAGTGATGGTAACAGAATGAAGAATTGATAAAATTAAGCAAATTATGTAAAAATCATGCTATGTGTTGGGTGGGCATCATGTGGTTGATGTATGGAGCTGAACAATTGTCAACTTATTTTATGTTCAAAATAAAGAAGTTCATTTGCTAAAAGTAGTCTTGCCTTTTTTGGAAGTTTGTTGCATGGTTGCCACTGCAAGGGAAGGGGCAGGGTTGGAATGGTTTATTAATCCTCATGAAGTGGGTTCGGGGGAGGGGGGGTTCTACCCTAATGACATTGGGGCGGGGTGGTTATCCCTCGAATCTTACCGACCCATTTCAAGAGGTACTGTAGTATAGTTTCTAGAATTCATTTACAGGATTGATGATTAAATCATCAAATTTTGATACTTTGGACCAAAGTGCAGCTATTTTGAGTGTTTCACAAGTCAATTTGGAAGACTTTTTTGTATGGTTTTATCTGATTTGAATATAGAACCGGGCTTGAGATTTATTGGGATTTGTTCCTGATTTCAGGATTTGCTTTCACAGGGTCTTGAAACTGTTTAGAAATTGGCATAAACTTTTCATCAACGTATCGAGGACAATATCCTGTTGTGTCTAAACCTGTAGTGTTTTTTCTTCCCATTTGGGTTGGTGTACTGAGAGTCTCAGTACTTGAAAGCTTAGAGACCATCTTAAGACATCAAGAGAAGACGCGTACTTAGTTTCAGGATCTTTAAATTTTCATATAAATTTTCATCGATATGGGGCAAGGTAATACCCCCCTCTATTGTGTCTTCATTGTCAGCTTGGAATCTCAGGAATTCTTTATCTTTAAATTTTCACATAAATTTTCATCGATATGGGGCAAGGTAATACCCCCTCTATTGTGTCTTCATTGTCAGCTTGGAATCTCAGGAATTCTTTGGAGGATTTTAGAAGGGGGGGGTACTTCCTCACAAGAGGATAGTAGTGTGTTAAAGTAAAGGAATATTGGGGGGGGGGTGGGAAGGGGGTACCCTCTACCCCATATTGGGCATGGTATGTATAGAGTCTAAGCGCTTAAAAGTTCAGAGACCTTCTTAAGATCAAGAGGAGAAGCCTACAAAGTTTCAGGTTTTTAAAATATTGTACTATCACAGTACTTATGCTAATTCTTATAAACCTCAGTGACAATGGCGACATTGAAACACCAGGGGGCAGCAGACATAATGACCAGGGATTTTTGTTTTTATGGTCTGGGCATCCACTCATTTTGAGACCAAGTACATTGTATCCTAACTCTAGTTTGATCTTCATCTGTGTAGCCCTCTCCATTATGTTAGCAACATAACAGATACATGTATTACCAAGATATGTACCAATTGACATTAGCGTGTGGCAAACTGCCAGGATGACAGATAGGAAAGCTGCAATTTGCTTTTAAGTCAAAATGGCTGCGCATAATTATTATCGAGGGCTTGCAGATTCTCATGTACTTGGACTCCTCGGATTAAAATTTCACCCATCAAGTCAAACCGTCCTAACATCTCAAACTCTTCAGTTGCTCCTACAGCTTATAAACACACTCTTTATAATAAATAAAATGACAAAATACACTTTGTTTACATTTTTTTTTCATTTATTTTTTTTTACTCCTTGAATGTTTAAGACATTGAGATTGACATCGAGTATTGTGTGTAACAGACTGTTAATCATTACTTCTTTTTCACTCCTTGAATGTTTAAGACATTGAGATTGACATCGAGTATTGTGTGCAACAGACTGTTAATCATTACTTCTTTTTCACTCCTTGAATGTTTAAGACATTGAGATTGACATCGAGTATTGTGTGTAACAGACTGTTAATCATTACTTCTTTGAAACCGTTTGTTTTTTGTTTATCAGTTAGTTTATTCAGCCTAGGTTACTGGCTTGATGCTTGTTGATCAAATACATCAGCATCATTACTTCTTTGAAACCGTTTGTTTTTTGTTTATCAGTTAGTTTATTCAGCCTAGGTTACTGGCTTGATGCTTGTTGATCAAATACATCAGCATCATTACTTCTTTGAAACCGTTTGTTTTTTGTTTATCAGTTAGTTTATTCAGCCTAGGTTACTGGCTTGATGCTTGTTGATCAAATACATCAGCATCATTACTTCTTTGAAACCGTTGTTTTTTGTTATCAGTAGTTTATTCAGCTAGGTTACTGGCTTGATGCTTGTTGATAAATACATCAGCATCATTACTCTTGAAACCGTTTTACCTGGTAGAAATAGGAGTTTTTTTTATAGGTATATCAAGTGACGAGAGGCCTTAAACTACAAACTACATCACAAAGAAGCATTATTTATTTCAATAGATGAGGTTGTATATTTTCCTGACAAACATTCTGCTTAGAAATAAGGTCATGAACTGGAAACTCCAAGAACAAATAGAGAAATTACATCCCTGATGCCTCCTAGCTGATTATTTAGTTCAAAACAAAATTTAAAAAGCTTTTTTGTTCACAAGAATGAAAAGTGCTAGAACTCCTATTTTCTTGACAGCCATTCTGCTTTAGACTTTGTAACCTTAGGTTACAGGTTGGGAACTCGAACCATTCTTTCTGGTTAACCGTTGCAAAGCAACTATGAAAAAAGCTTTTTTGTTTACTGGATTTGGATTAGTAAGTGCGGTGATTTCATACTTTCCCAGGCCTGGAATTTTTAAGAGGCCAGAAAGGCTTTAGCCTTCATTGCATCTGGTTTGGCCTTGGTGCCTCTTCAAAAGTTTTACATAGACTTCAAGATTTTGGAAGTGCCGTTTGCAAAATGAAATGACCTTGCCCTCTCAAAGTAAAAATTCCAGGCCTGTTTTCCTTGTTCTGATTATTAATTAAATGCAGTGAAACAGATAAATGTATCGAGAACAATTGTGCAAGTAGAAAAGTTTTTTGGATCAAGACAAGTACAAACAAAATATTGATTTTGATATTTATTCTTTGCTGGTTATGATAAACTATGCCTCTGTCTTGTAATATTGGACTGACATATCAAACCAGGTAGTCTGTTGATGGATAATTGAATCATCTGCTAATCATCCACAACACCAGTAAGTTGATCCACACATGGTGGTTGTTAGTGGATTGAGGACTACCCAGCCATCTTGCCTGCCCATTGTGTGTAATTCGTCTAGTCTTCGCCCAAGTTCTCCTTGTCGTAGGTGTACTCTCCGAGACCTGGACCAACGCGAGTAAGCTGGGTGATGTGATCTCCCAACTCCTTGATGGCCTCCACCTGCTCAGTCAGGAAGTGAGTCTCAATCCAGTCACACATCTACAAGAAAAGAAAGTGGAAAAGAAAATTAAGACATGGATTCTAAACCTTGCCATAAACAAGTATCTAGTTGTGCTTCTATGGAGTTCTATTATTTTCATTCGTTTCTAATTCCCACACTTCATGAAAGGACAGATGGATTCTTTGCAAAATAGATTTCTGAAAATTAATCATTTGATTAACTTGTTCAATCTTCAAAAAGCTGTTGAAGTCATGCTCCACCCCATATGTTCTTATTATTATGTACCTGAGAGTCTCCCTTGCTGTCCGCCAACTTGTGAAGGTCCAGAAGAGACTGGTTAACATGCTTCTCCAGAGCAAGAGCTGCCTGGACCGCTTCCTTCAGAGTGCCCCAAGTATCATTCTCTGGCTTCTTGATATCCTGAAGGACAATGGTTCCACCTCGCTGGTTCTGGAACTTCATCAGCTTCATGGCGTGTTCACGTTCCTCATCGGACGCCTTCTTGAAGTACTTGTGGGCACCGGGTAGAGCAACAGTGGTGTTGTCATAGTAGAATGACTGTTTAAATAAAAAAATATGAATAACATTAACAAATTATGAAACAATTTAATTGGTCACAATTATCAAAATGCAAAGTACAGACACCCCTAACAAAAAATTTAATAAAAAATAAAAATTTAAGCCTAGCTTATGAAATAAATCATAAATGCAATAAAATAATTGACATCACTATTTTCACATTGACATTCAGAAGGTGGACCCACCAGGGCCATCAATCGACGAATTGAGTTTATTACTTAGCAAATTATTTAGATTCTGCAGCATAATTCGCTTTTTCATAAATGTTATCACATCATTTTATCAGTCCAAGATTGAGATTTGAGTTCTCTTTAATAAATATAGATTTTTTCCCCTTCATAATATTTCTTATACCAGTCCTCTTCTTTTTTGGATTGTGGTACAGAACTTAACTGCAACTCAGCAACAAACTGACTAAGTTCGGCCTTGCATTACAAAATTTCCAGACAAACCGGATCCAACTTCAACAATGGAAATCTGATCCACCTAACCGAACAAACATATGACGTATATCCTTTTTGCAACACTAGCCACACATTGCAAGATAACAAAAGCATAATCTGGTAAACATCACGAGATTGGTCACGTGACAAGGGCGGGAATCCACAATGGCTGCCGTTTGGCCTTCATCGCCTTTTAGCTCATCATGAAATTTTCACACGATCCTCAGCAACCATTAATCACCTGAACTCACACCAACATAAATACCAAACTAAAGCATAGACAACATAGATTCACAATTCGTAATGATGTACTTCGGATGTAAAATCAAAAAGGGGGAAATTTGACGTCAATTGAATATGGTCTGAAGAAAAACGGGGAAAACTTACCATGGACAAATACGTGTAAGACGCGTACAACTCCAGGTTGATCTGCTTGTTGACTCCAGCCTCGCTGGCCTCATGGTAGTTTTGACGAACTGATGCCATCTTGTCACTTGATTTGGTTTCTTGCTTTACAAAGTTGAAGTAAAATCTAGAAATTCTAGAGGTTTTTGCTAACAGACTTGCTTGGTTCCGACACTGCGAACGCACAAACAACTCCGATTGAAATTATCGAAGCTGCGCACTACGCTTTTATAGAAGGATTTAGGCTGTTACTTCAATTGTACTTACCCAAACACGTGTGCTTACTTTTGGAGTTACATCATATTAATTCAATCAAATTGATAATTTAAAAATACTCCTTTGTGTAAAGGAATTTTTTTGTTTGTTTCACAATGGGAATTTTTAATGTATTTAAATGTTTTTTTCTAATATTTTAAATACATTTTTTGCTGTTTTCCAGTAGATGTAAAAGCCCCTGTTTGGTTCTAGAAAATACGATATCATTGGTTCACGTGATGAAAAAATGATGACATCAGAGCTATTTTGGGACCTTGATTATGACAAGGCAAAAAATAATGGGTGTTGCACACGGTGCACTGGTCGTCAATAATACAATGACCCGCTCATGTGAGCAAAAGCTTCTTTGTTCATGGAGGTAGAAACTTGAATAATTTGCGACCCCCATGTTATAATGGAGTATATAAATAAAGCTTTCACTCGTGACGTAACTTTGTACAAAAAGACCATGGGCGTTGACAATAATTTTGTTGAAAAAAACTGTGACTAGTTGTTACTTATTGCCCCGGGTCCCCGCGGTCCTGCACGTGAAAAAAACACAATCGAGAAACTCGCAGTCCCCAAAACTGAGTTATCCTTTCGATACTTTTCTATGGGAACCACGAAAACAAACATGAACAAAATCGACAACCAGAAATAAAACAACACTCTCAATTTGACTTCCTAACTAAAAAAGGAACAAGAGAAATGGTGTGCCATATAAAATGTCGATATGCCGCCCGGGCGAATCAAACTAGACTCGGCCCTTAATGTTCTTAAAACAAATGGCTGCATTCGTTCGTACTCTACTCAATGGAAGATGTTAACATACTTGCAGAAAACACTACTTTATACATTTGTTTATTTATTTACATAGTTTTATTTATATAATGTTTCACACCAAACCAATTCGATACGGTCTACGGTAGACATATACAATAAAAGCAAAGACAGCTCAACTAAAGTTGTCATTGTTGTCTCTTATATCACTGATCACGTAATGTTTTTGCAAATGGTTGGTTGCATTATAATTTCTTGAATGTAGTTATGTAATATTTAACAATACGATGTTTTTGGCAATCGTTATCAAAATGATCGATTTGCTTTTACTGGTTGTATTTTTTCAGTGATCGAACTTGAGCCAGAGTTTTGACGTGTTGACACTTGTAGATTAGATTTAATGTAAATTTGACTTTAGTCTTCGGACTGTAGTCCAGCTGTTTTATCGTATGCTGTGTTGACAATTCTACATCTATAAATAAGTTTATTGTTTGTTTGAGAAAAAACAATCCGTGTTAACATTTCGGGATTGTTGTTGTTGCTGTTGCCCCCATTTAAAATGTAATTGTTATTACTATTATTTTAAAGAGATTTGCACATCAAGGTAAACGTTCATCTGACAAATCAAAATATGGAACTTATATTTTTGGCGCCCAGGCAGAAAAAGCACTTTTCACTTCAGATTATAAATCATCTTTCATCCATTTTGTTGTTTTATATTTCCCCTGATAATCATTTCCAAATCGTGACAAAGCCAATCGTTCGTAATCAGATAGCGTTGTTTCCGACTTTTATGGTATTAAAGGTGAAGGACGACACGTGATAATTCAACATCAGGTGACACGCGGCACGTGACTGTGCTGATGATGTAGCTGTTATTTGGGGGCCGGATCTTTAGAGTGGAAAGTACGTAAACACTTTATAAAGAATGACATAAAATAACACAGTTCTCCAGATTTAGTGGTTTTATTTATTAACTTGTGCTGCTTACATCGAGGTAGATGTCCAGTACTCATATTTTTATTTTAGTTGTACTGCTTCATTTAATATAAAACAAAAGGCTTTTGCAGCTCTTTTATGAATACATTACAATGACAGTTACACAAAAATGCATATTTATGTACATGACACTTAAATACACAATACAAGGCTTTTTCAGTAGCATGTGCTGTCATAAGTTGCCTAACAGCTTCAAATAAATTTACAACCAACTTGCCCAACAACAAACAAAAGCCTATTTCTTTAAATGGAATGTTTAAAAGTATTACCTAGTTATACAAAATGCCAAACTATTGTATTTGGTGAAGTAAACTTGAGGTATGAAAGTAGGTCTAGTAAAATTGAGTGGCATTATCTTTAAAAAATATTTATTTATGTAAACTACCCTTTTAGTGATAAACAAACTGTGTCCAATAATGGTCCTACCATACAGCAAGTAGTCCAATGTACACACCCACACAAATCAATGTTTATCTACAAAACAAACAAACAACATGTATGATAAACTAATAAACTAACATAATATTTACTTCTTCCTCTTTGTCCAAACTGAAATTCTTTACACTTTGAAATCTGAAGATAGTGGGTCTATCTTAAAGAAAACAGTAATCACTGTTTATTTACTAAACAGACAAACAACCCATGATTAATGATAAACAAAATAATCTAACTTTGTATTTACTTCCCGTAGAACTTGGAATCAACCATTTCCTTAATGGAGTAACTTATAAATTCCTTAAATCAGACATGATATTTGACCCTTGTAAAAAAAAAGTAGGAAGACCTTCATGAATTGAGAACAAGGCCTCCCCTATATTACTATGATGTAGGCTACTTTCTGAGGGTATAACAATCAGAAATCAGATTACAAGAAGAATACCATGCCTTTATAATAAACCATCAGCTTTTCATAACAATCTTCCTGAGTTTTCTGAGGACATAACAATCAGAAATCAAATTACAGGAAGAATATCATGCCTTTATAATAAACCATCAGCCAACCCGAAACATCAATTAATTAGACTCGAAGGCAAAAGGCGGTATGACCCATTCTCTCTTTAGGATTGCAGCTTACGGTCCGAGACCAAGGCAAGAGGACTGTTAGGCCCTGTTCATACTTCATGTGAAAGTGAAAGCAAAAGGGAAAGGGAAGCAAATCTTCTCGAGTCACATTTGGAAAAACAATGTGTACCAAATATTGCATCACAAAACTTTGCTTTGCATTCGCTTTCGTGTGAAGTAAGAACCAGGTTTTAGTTTCTGAGCACCATTTTTCAATTGTTTGTCAAGTTATTGTATACAAATTTACTTGAATGCAAGGCGGTAATTAGAGCTATTTAATTAAAATATCCTGAGAAGTTATTCCACATAATATGTCAAAATTTTAAAGAAAATAGTTATTTTGGTGGAATTGTACAGAGATATAAGAACAAATAACAATTTTGAACACAATTCATACAGACATTAGTACTTTGAAATAAAGGTATACCTTCTAGATTGGTTTAAGGGTATTTGTCATGGTTCATGTATTATTATGTCTAAAATGCTTATTTAAGCAACAATCAAACATATCCACTGAACACTAAATCCATCTGCTTAGTTGGAACAGAACTACTTATAATTTTGTGCTAAGCAGCAATATTTCCTGCTTAGCAATGAATTGAAGTTTCATAAAAAAAAGGGAACCAGTTGAAAGGTTGGGAATGGGTTTTACAAGATAATAAATCCTATTTCAGTGTTTCTTTTTTACATAACCTCAGAAGTTGAAACTCATTTTGTGTTCTTTCTTTGATTTGAAGGGGGACTGTAGACATGAAAGTAGCAGGCCTGTGACTGTACATGAAATTATGAACTCTAACCCAGTTACTGCATGCACACGCTGGCTGTCACATCACAATAATAGACCATGACGTCATTTGATTAGGGCGCCCGCGCCTGAAGGTCAAAGAGAGGCTATTCATTGGCCAACCCTGTACAAATCTGTGAGTTTCCATTGTTTCATCATCGGTATACCTCAAAGATGACCGGTTGATGACATCAACGCATAAGGTCCATAATGACGGCACCCTTTTTTTATGTGGTGACCAGTGCAGGCATCCATGCAGTAGCTGGGTTAGACAGAGTTCATTGCTACATGTCCAGCCTCAGGCTTGCTATAATCATAAAAACCAAGATGTGGGAGACGGGCCGAAGTGCAAAAATCACTTTGCTAAATGTATGTCATTTATTGATGGTTAAAAAGGTCTGAGAATGTTCTTAGAATGTGTGTCATGTTTTTTGAAAGGGGTAAAAATTGGGCAAATCTGGTGACTAGTCTGACCAAAATAGTCGAAATTTTTATTTCGCCACTTTTTTGCACTGCATGACTCGTAACCCTCCGGTCTCCGACCGTCGGGAGGATGGAGGGTTACGATTATCGCAACTACATGTTTGACTGAAACACTAAACACATAAGTTAACTTAATGGCAAATATACATACAGTGCACCAAAAAACTGAAAAAAATTTAAATGCCAGTATTTCCAATTACAGGTTCCTTTAGTTGCCTAGTATTCCAATTACAGGTTCCTTTAGTTGCCTAGAGTCCATGATCAAATATAAATTCACCAAGACCCGATCCGACTCGAGCTAGCTGGGTTAAGTAGTCGCCCAACTCCTTGATGGCTTGAACTTGCTCATCTAAGAAGTTGTCTTCAACAAAGTCTCCCATCTAGAGCAGAACATTAAAGTAAAAAAGAAAAATTAACGATGTTTGATTTGCAGGGTTGAGAACAAAATGTTGATTGCTAAGATGGTGGGGTAGGGTTAAACAGACAGGTTGATTTAACATTAAATGAGATAAAGTTAACCATAACAAAATACGAGAGAAAACAAAAGTCAAGGACACCATTGAAAAGATAAGGGAGATAAAATGGAGATGAGCAGGCCAGGTGTTAAGGGTTCAAGACAAATTAACAGCACACATAGGCACAGCAACATAGACAGGGCCCAATTTCATAGAGCTGCTAAGCACAAAAATTTGCTTAGCATGAAATTTCTTCCTTGATAAAAACAGGGTTACCAACCAAATTTCCATGTGTTGAATATTGCTTGTTACTGGTATTCAGCTGTTGTTTGCTTATCCTGAAAATCACGTGGAAATTTGGTTGGTAATCCTGTTTTTATCAATGAACAAATTTCATGCTAAGCAAATTTTTGTGCTTAACAGCTCTATGAAATTGGGCCCAGAGTGGCTAGAGAGAGAGGCAAATGGAAGTTTTATGAGGAGGGTTTTGTCCAACAGGTGGAAGAACTAAAGCCTTGATGATGATAAATGCTGTATTAGTAGGATACATCGTTTCCTGTAACTAGTTTATCAGGAATTGATAGTCGCCAATAACATTTAAATTGCCTTCATTCAAATCTCTAAAAATTTGCTCTTTGGAAGTACTATCTACTTTTAAAATATCTTTCAAACCATAATAATTTCAAAACAAACGGTTTTTTTATAGCCCAAAGCGCCCAATCTGAAGCCAATGTGCTCCCGAGTCCTTTGACAATCATAGAAACACTTGGCTAAATGAATTTTAAATTTGTGAAAACCCATTTGGATAAAAGGACATCCTCTTGACTTAATTTGTTTTAAACAATTAGGTCTAGACAGATATTAAAGATACGTACCTGAGTGTCACCATGTTTGACAGCGATTGCATGAAGATCCAATAAGGCTTGATTGACCATTTTCTCCAGCTGTAGAGCCACTTGCATCGCATCTTTCAACGTACCCCAAGAATCTCTCTCTGGCTTTTGGATGTCCGTTAACACGATGGTTCCACCTCGTTGGTTCTGGAACTTCATCAGCGTCATGGCGTGTTCACGTTCCTCATCGGACGCCTTCTTGAAGTATTTATGGGCACCAGGATGTGCCACAGATGACTGATCAAAGTAGAAGGCCTTTGGATTAAAGGGGAGAAAGTTACTTTTTATTGTTTAAGGCTAGCTTTTTATTATGTCTGTGACTAACAGTAACACAGGGTTTTCCAGTTACCTTTTTCAGCAACTAGCCAGCAGGACTAGTTAACTTGTCGTTTCATGAGTCTGTCAGCTTTTTTACTAGTCCATATTTCACATTGGGCTGTTTTTCAACACAGAACTAACCAGCCGGACTCCTTATGGAGCAATTTGACTAGTCCTCGGGTGTTTTAGAACAGGCAATTAGCCAGCGGACCACTATAACAGTTAAAGGAGAATACTTAATTCTAACACTTAACAGCTTGTACTGGATGCTAAACACCAAAACATGTACAATCATAAGAAGTAACTATATAACTAGTAAACTTGTGTAAATCTCTTTCGGGAGGGGTGGTAGGCTCTTTAGAGCTGGTGTGGTCTCATAGTTGCGATAATTGAACCTGACTGTCTGCGCGATAATCGTAACCCTCCATCCTCCCAACTGTCGGGAGGATGGAGGGTTACGATTATCGCAGCTAGTGGTCTCAATGCTTCGAACAGTATACTCTGCTCATCTTCACTGAAGACAAGCATCTTTTCTGAGGACGAGCAGAGTTTACTGATATTGATCAAAATGATCTTGCCAACACATGTGCAAGAGCAGGGAGCCAGTTTGATGTTGTACAGGTACAACTAATAATTTGTACAGAAATAGCATTGACAAAATGGGTTTATATTATAAATAATTTGAATTTAATATTAATAATATATTAATTGAGGAAACAGTTTTTAATTTTTTTTTATTTACAAACATAGGCCTATTTATTTTGTTTTAAAAATGTATTAATAAAGAAAACTGATGGGGTTAACAACTTGGACATTGTACTAAAGTAGCCCAAGGTTTCGTACTCCTAAACCCGTAACCTCAAGCACAATCAAGGATTAATACTGACTAATTTCAGCAGACTGAAAACCGAAATGAACATTTTATTTTCGTACCATAGACATGTAGGTGTAGGAAGCGTACAATTCTAAGTTGATATGTTTGTTGACTGCAGCCTCACTTTCCTCGTGATAATTTTGACGAACTGCTGCCATCTTCGAAGAGTTTATAAACCGAAATTTTAATAGCTATCGTAACTCTGGAGGAGGTATAAAATAACTTATAAATGTAGGGAAATCTCAACCTTATTTTTGGGGACTAAACTGTCGACCTCCAACTGACCCTCAACTCGATCGAAAAATAACGCAAGTCATAAATCATCAGGTCGATCGTCGGGGGGGGGGGACGCACGCAAACTCGTACGCCTGCATGCATTTGCCCGCGCGGTGGCGCTATTCCATTTTCTTTGTATCATAAAAACACGAAAAAGCCCACTTGTACCTTTATCACATTATTGTTGAGCGCTAGATGTACATGTACAAGACCCAACACTACCCACCTTACTCTACCCAGCAAATGACAATGTAGCCTTTGCTTACAAAAAGGGTGACCTTGTGAATTCCATGGCCTTTTTGGCAGGTAAGATACTGCACTGGTCATAAACTTACATTTTGTGTTAAATAGGCTAGCCACATAAATTAATAAAGAGATCAGATGGACTAGTTTTGCGATACATGTGCCACCTTTTTCATATCAAAATTGAATAAAAAACAGTGCTCTATAAATTCATAACATAAAAAAGATTTACTGTTTTCTTCCATTGAGCTGTGTACAAATCATGCCTGCACACGCTTAGTGGCTCTTGTTTAAACATGTGATGTCACAGGTCAAAGGTCACATCATCTACCAATAGACCTTTCTATTGCAAGGTCACAGCCCGAGTTTTTGCCAACCAAGGTTGGAAAACTATGGAAAGCCATAAATGTGCAAAGCAAAAACAGACATCCACAGTTTATAGCAATGTTACATATTTATATTCAAAATTATGTTAAATTTGTTGAAAACAAATCAGCCAATCATAAGAGATATTTCAGCTCATGAATCTTTACAGAAAATGTTGAATTTGGTCACAATTTTTTTTAACACAATTGATTGTTTTGCTAACAGTAACATTCGGCCGTCCATGCCAACCGGCGCACTTTGTTTATCAACAATGGAAAGGTCAAAATTAAAAGTTAAGTCAAGCAGACAATTATTCATGCACATTGGACAAAATATTAGGACAACCTGCAAATTGATAATAAGTAATGAAAAATATGTTTCTATTTGTGTTGTATTTGAAATTTGCAAGCCCAGGCCAAAAGTTCTAGAGTGTTTATGAAACAGATATGCCTATGGTAAGGCCGATTTTGTTCTTAAACAAACCCCAAGTAGGGCCTACTGGTGCCGGCCTAGGCCAATTATGATTGGATACACACAATAGCCAAAAGTAAGTCACACTTTTGGGTTCAAATTCCTCATTTTGCTTGATGAAATAAGGTCAAATCTTAACTTGTTGAAATGAAGCATGCATTAATCTAAAGCTGGAAAGTTTGTTTTTTCATACTTTAGTGAAACTTTTGTGGTCATTTACCCAAGAAACTGACAATAGAAATGCCATCAAGGTTGGACCAAACTCTTCTTCAGTTTCTACTTTTTCAAAACAGGGAAAAAATTTGTTAAAAAAGTGTCCCGTTGGATTTCTATGTTAAACTTTGAACCGGAACCTAGCCTTCATTAATTGGTGATCTGATGGGAATACTTTATTAGGGCAAGCGTACAGACTATCTATAACTTCTTTATCAACCATCTGAAGAGCGCCCTCACAGTCTAGTGTCTGTGAGCTAAACCAGATGTAATCTATTGCTTTTATTTTTGGTCCTGTTGATTTATCGGAACCAGTCTCACTGTGAAATCCTGGTTGATGCTTCACTTTCCACTCTAATCCAACGGTGTCATGAAACTGTGAAAATGGAACTTCAATTCCCTGGAAAACAAAGTAGAATAAAGTTTTACTTCTTAAAATGATATACAAGGGTTATCAAATTATTTTTATCCCAAAATATAACATTATTTCAAGATTAATCAGAATTACTAGCAGTATTACAGAGCTGCCAAGATTTGCATCTTGCAATCAGGGCGATTGTGTACTACGGTCAGGGAGCTAATTTGAATTACATTCAACATAATAGGGACAAAGTTTCCGTAAATCAGGGAGATTGTCAAATTTGTTCATCAGACCATGACAAGATTGGTTTATTTTCAGGGAACTTCCTGCAGAATCAGGGAGTTTTAGCCGCAGCGATGGTAATACACCATGCACTAAAGCATAACTAAAAGACATTTCAAGATGCAACCCCCCCCCCCTCCCCTCCACCCCTGCCCAGACAAAAGCCGATACTGAAATAACAATACCAGCCAAAGCTCACCATGATTTTTTTGTAGGCACTCTGGAAATTAGATATTGGATGTTGATAACACTTTGACATTACATCGACGAGAGTGAACTCCTAGAATTAAAGAAACCAATCAATGGAATTTATTCTCTTTGGAAAATAGAAGTTTATGCTGGACTGAATTCTAAGTATCAAATAAAAACAAAAAAGAGGGAAATCTTGGTTTCTCACCTCAGCTGCATCATTTTTCGGCGCAATCTTAAATTGGGCTAAAGCTTTGATACTCTCTTCATTAAGTCGGCCATCTTGTAAAAGTTGGTAGGCAGGCATGGTTGGCTCTGTGTTGAAATCTCCGCATAGGATGAGGGCGCTGTTACTATCATCAGCTATGTCAACGAGTGTGTTGATGGCGAAAGCAATCTATAAATATAACGTGGTTTATCAATGCTTCAGTTTCTTTAAGTGAGAGGTTAGAGAGATCAATTTATCAGCTGATCTTTGACCTTTGACCTTTGACCTTTGACCTACCAACCTGTAATGTTATAACATCCATCACAAGGTGATTCTGCCAGTAGGGATGTATGTTTCCTATGAGATGGACTGACCAGTTTCCTTACATCTAAGATGAAAGAACATGGTAACTGTTTCTTTAAGTGTCCTCTCCGTAATGGCTTCTGATTGGCTACTTGGAAGTGGGCGTGGCATTCTTGATAAGTTCTGGGGGGAAAAAAGTTTGAAAATGAGTAGATGTAAAATAACCACTAGCAGTACATAAGTTTATGTTATTAACTTTATAACAGACTAAGCCTCATAAGCAATAACAGTTAATTTAATATTTTACATTTTTAAATGCAGAAACTAAATTAAAAACGTATTTGTTAAACCGAAAAAATAAGAAATAATGAACTCAAATCACTAGCACAATGGTATATCACAAACATTAACCTACCTCTTGTACTTGGTCTTTGAAATAAACCACTCTATGAGCTTCAAGTTTAAATCGATTCTTTTTGTAGAATGAAGCTGACCCTTCGTCGATACCATGGGCTTTATTGCAATGAATTCCTTCATAACCAAGATGTGTCAATGCTGGATGTAGTGTCTCTTGGAAGTATTTACCATTTACCTTCAAAAGAAGAACATTTTTTACAGATATTCAATTACTTGCCTCAGACTTTCCAAAGAAGATAATTCTAATTAATATTTAACACAAATGAAAACAATCTGAGTGTTGTTGTATAAAGTTATTTATTTGACTTTCACAATCAAACCAAACCAAATGTCAGCCTTGACGTCTTACCTCCTGAAGGCATATGATGTCAGCATCACTATGGTGATTTAACTCCATCATAAGTTGAGGGTGTCTTTCGTCCATGGTACGATGACCTTTAAGCAAGTAGGGGTAGGTTTCCGGGGTCACATGAAAGTCAGCCAGGATGTTGTACGAGACAATAACAAAGCTATGTTCAGAACTTGATGCTGTTGGGTCAGCGCTGATCCAGTGTCTTTTGATGGGAAGTAACTTATCAACGTCTTCCATTGTACTACTGTGTGTGTGCATCACTGAAATGCAAATATATATTTTAATACCAAATTCCTTTTTCAAAACATCAAACAAGTTGACAATTCATTGTTGCCCCTATTCAATGTTTTTTTTTTCTATTTTAAACAAAGCAAAATAAAACATTAAATTAAAACCCGTAGGGCAAGACAATTGTTTCTAGGAAGCCCACACAATGGTTTTAATAAATGTTCGTTAATGCTATTGCTAGTCTTTTAAGAAACACCCAGCCCCCTCCCCTCCCCCTCCCCTCCCCCCCCACCCATATTGGCCCACTACACTGACTGGCTGGCCCCTCCAAAATACATCACAACGTTCTACCATAGGGTAGGGCATCGACGCATATCGAAAAAAGTCATTTTGATCACACATTTTATGGAGGTCGAAAGTAACTCACCAACAAATAATTGCACCTTCCGTCCATCCGTAGGTAGTTTGTAAACAGTGCTTTCGAGATTTCAAGTAAACAATGAATGATTGAATTATGCTATTTCAAACAACAGAGGGCGCTAGGTAGATTTCTTGAGCTTTGAGCAGATCCATGTTGACCAATCAGAAGGCTTCGTTTTTATCAGGAGGAATTTTAAAAAGCCCAAAACACAAAGTCGTCAGACGTCTGCTCTTTATAGCTTTGTAATTCGCCCACTTGCATCCAGATAGAGTTAGATAGAATCTAAAGATTTGTATTTTGTAAGTATGAGTTTCATATTTGTCTTGGACTATTATAAAATGATATATCTTGGAGGAAACCGATGTTAAATCTAGAAGAAATAAAATGTTTAAAACTGACCAAAAGTATAATATAATTATATTAACGAACCATATTAACTAACTACTCCTAGAATCTCATAATTCTAGGAGTATTAACTAACCATCACAGACCATGTTGTTAGCCCCACTTCTGTGGCCAACGATCCATGAATCCTTACGGTAAGAATGTACCGCTTTTTAACAAATTTAAATTTGCGGAGTGGATTTTCTGGACCCATTGCGATACGTACCCTTTCATCCTTTCGACGTCGAGACGAGGGGTAAACCTCGGTCTCGACGTCGGAGGATGGAGGTACGTTATCGAACTAATCTGACCATGCATAACACATTATTACAGAACTGCAGAAGGGAAAGAAGTTAAAAGCTACTCTAAACAAATGTAAGCATAAGGGGCTTTTAAATATGAAATAACACAAAGCTGACAATGTTTAAATTATATTTGTTGAACTCTTTCAGAACCTTGGATATTAACTAAGGAATTTCATTCAACATGACAACAGTAAGTACTGACACTAAAGAATAAAGTTATAAATGTGTTTATTAAGTTTTTAGAGAAAAAAATATCAACTCTTCTTAAATTAAGGTTTGATACTTCACTGAGGCAACGGTGGCAATAGCCCCCATCCATACCCATTGTCATTGTTTCCCCCTTGAAATGTTTCAGTGAAATTCATGGTTTTTTTTCACAGAGTTGCCCTTTACTAAGGAAAACCTGCCTTGCCCTAAGAGTAAGACTGAAGTGTCACGCCTGCTCTTTTTCAGCAATTTTTAATTTTCCTTTGTTGATGACATTTTTTCCCTGGCTCTGTGTTTCACATCTCAAGTCATAGGCCTAGTATTTGTTTTCAATGAATTGATACAGGAAATGGTGGATATCTGCTGTTGGATATTGAATAAAAGATTTTACATTTTAAAAGATAAAATCTCATATTTTGTTTTGTAGCGAGCAGTACTCAAGGACATGAATGCCCCTGTTAGCTCTGTCAAGTCAATGAGTAAACTACCAATGCCGTCAAAGCTACGTCTGCCACAGTCAAAGCGCCCTCTTATCCTGGATAACGTAAGTATTTCCTTCCTCCGTGTATACAACTTAATTTTAAGGAGAAATCAAATTTTGCAATATGACGGTGACCTATAGTTGCGATACTCATAACCCATCATCCCCCATCTGCGACCATTGGGCGGATGGAGGGTTATGATTATCACAACTATATGAACTAAAAACCTGCCAACTCAAAATTTGTTTTATAGGGATATAAATTTGTTGTTTCATTTGTACGTGACAGAGTGTTGAAAATTCTGGTGCACCTCAAGCCAAGAAACGTTGTCAGGATACTTCGACCAGCCGCGCCCAGAACCCTGTACGGTCAAAGGTCACAAATGGACAGGGTTCAAAGACTATTCGCTCAGGGGTGACCTCCAAGCCAGTAGCTAAACCCACAAAGTCAAGTAAGACATTTTACTACTTTATTTTGACCTTGCTTATCTATCATCATATTTGTTTGATTTTTTTTAACCAAAGCCTTGTTCACGGTGTTTGTTTCTGGTTTTGAATTTTTATCCAGTTTACTGCAGTAATTTTCAGCTAACCTTTAACGTTGAGTTTAGCTTTTTCTCACTCTACTGCCCTCTATTTTGTTCTTGTGGCTTCTTGAAATAACCTCACAAGAACAAATATTAAAGCCCTCAAAAGGGCTGCGACGTCATGGCTCATGATCAAAGCAAGCCTGCTGCTGTGCATGGAATTATAAACTCTCACCCAGTTACTGCACGTGTGCTCTCCATTAATATATGAAGGGAGGGAGGGTGTGAGCATGCAGTAACTGTAGCCACAGGCCAGGGCCCAATTTCATAGAGCTGCTAAGCACAAAAATTTGCTTAGTATGAAATTTCTTCCTTGATAAAAACAGTGTTACCAACCATATTTCCCTGTTTTGCATATTGCTTGTTACTGGTATTCAGCTGTTGTTTGCTTATCCTGAAAATCACGTGGAAATTTGGTTGGTAATCCTGTTTTTATCAATGAAGAAATTTCATGCTAAGCAAATTTTTGTGCTTAGCAGCTCTATGATATTGGGCCCTGGTTTGCACATGACGACACAGCCCCTTTTACACAGAGAAAGCTAATGTACAGGAAGGAAGCCTCAAAGCCTCTTAATTATAATAAATAGTATAAATATTGCATAACACATCCCCAATTCCTTGCTACACATTTTGCATTTAGTTTGCTTGCACATAGTAACATAATTTTGCAAAATCTTTCTGACTTTACTCAGCAAAATGCTTAAGTTGCAAACCAATTTTTAAATTTATTTTTTGCATAAAGCTGTCATTGCTCGCAATCCTCCACCAAGAAATGTAAGACCGATAAAGGCTAACACTACCACAGCTAAACTTAGTAATACAAGACATGGTAAGTAACCAGCTTTAGTATATTAATTGCTTGGAGCTAGCTCCATTTCCACTTTCTCATTAACATCAATTAGCATGTTGTCGTTATTTTTTATAGAAGTATGGAAATAAATGTGTATCTGAATTGAAATACATTTGTGAGTTTGAAAGACAGTGCAATGCCCTGCTTTGGGTCTACTTTTCTTTTATTGTTATTTTTGTATGGAATAGAATGGTTTTTCTTTGCAGAACAGACTGTCCGCCAAAATGCTGTGTAATTTTTAATGATGGTCTCCTGGTTTCTAAACAATACAAGTTGCTGTTTCTTTTTTACGTAATTGAATTTATACTTCTGTTGACCAGTTTTACGAAATTCTGTTTAGAATTTATCTCAAGAACTTTTTATTAACCAAAGATATAATGTGGTTTTTTTTTTAACCAGTTGTCAATCCACCCGTGAGAAATGGTGTAAGAACAACACAGGCAAGGCCAAACACTGCCAACAACAAATCCAACGATGGTAAGTGAATGAAACACAAAAGGCTTTTTGGGGTAAAATTAATCTAATTAATTCTGTTAACTCTACCCAACTCCCTGAAAGGAACCCTATGTAGTTTTCTTGACCTCACAGCAAACTGTTAACTTTGTCACATATTCATAAATGTGGGTTTTGAGCCATTGCGTGGTGAGGTGAATTCAGTTTGCAGTAACACCTTTTGTAGGATATCTACTTAGCTGTGTAGATTTTAGAACTTGGCTTGCTATTTATTCTACTGGAGTAGATTTTGGAATTCGGGAGGTTACTTAGTTCTGAAAAGTATGTACTACCTGGGCAGGAGGTAGGACATCGGTAGGACTACTACTTTCGCTTAGTGGATCGAGGGGACTTCTCGTTATTAACTTCAATTCATTATGGTGAAGTAAATTTGCCCTTTTTGTTTTCATTTATCCTAGCTGCCAAGAAGTCCAAACGCCCCGCTTGGGACCTTAAAGGTCGCCTTGCAGACATCGAGAGCAAACTTGAAAGTCGTACAGCGGCTAACAATCAACTCAAACAAGAGGTGTCAAGTAAGAGTGGAGATAATCAGACTTTGGAGACCATGAACAGTCAGATGAAGAATGTGTTACAGAGAAAGGAAGATAGTCTTATAGAAGCTAATGCCACCATTCAACAGTTGGAGAAGAAAATCAGGTTAAAAAAAAAATCTTCCAAAAATTCCATTATATTTGAGTAAGAAACCAGGGGTTGAATTCACAAAGATTTAAGATTAATCTTAACTGTGCATCAATCTTAACTTCTAAGCAAAGTGTGATGTCACAATACAAATCACTATGGCGATATTGTCATGCCATCTTTAAGATGAATCTTAGTATTCTGTTAAATCAAGCCCAGAGTGACGAATTGTTTGATTTCACAATCTGATTTAGACAAACAAAAGAAACAATTTAAATAATAGTACTGTTTGATTATGACAGAGACTATGAAGAAGAACTGCTGACCTCAACACGTCGATTCCAGCGTGAAAAAGATGACCTGGTAAATGCAAAGGATCAGGTAGATCGTCAATTGGCTGATACAAGGGGTGACCTAAACGCCTCTAGGCAGGAATGTGCCGGGCTTAAATCATCTATAGCCCAGCTAACTGCCGCTCAAGCTGGTGTCACCGCGGAATTGTCAGCAACAAAGGTAATAATAATAATAATAATAACAAGCATTTTTATAGCGCCTCTCCCAAGGATCGAAGCGTTTAACAAACAATTAAAAATATAAAAACCACTTTAAAAATATATAACTAGCATAAAAATACGAGATAAAAGTTACGGTAAAAATATTAAGCACACAGTCAGGATAATAACACAATAACTTACGCTACTCTCTAGGAAACTGGTGGTTTTTTTCAGTCAGTTGAAAAGTTTGTTTATGTTTCTGTAAATCAAAAACCTGAACAGCTTCAAATCGGACTCCATAGTGTTTCCATTCTTTGCTTGTTCAAGTCTAATAATAACTAATTTTTTTCTGTTTATTATTACCTTGTATATTGTATCACTTTGTTTATGACATTATGGAAATAAATGTCAATTGGATTGAAATGAAATCATGTGCCGATGGGGTTTTTAGGGAGGGTATACCTTTGGTAATTACTCAAAAATTCATGACCATAAGCTTACTTGGTAAAGAGCACTAGAGAGCTGTTGATTATAAAAAATATTGTTAGGATTGACCCTCTGTGAAGTAATGTAGTTTTAGAGAAAGAGGTAATTTTTCACCCCAAAATTTGAATCTGAAAAAGGCTTCAGGCATAAAGCCTTTCTCAGGGATCTGAAAGCACACGATTCTATGCAACAAGGGTGTTTTTCTTCATTTATTTCTTTTGCAAAATCGATGCCCAATTGAGCTGAAATTTTCACAGGTTTGTTATTTTATGCATATGTTGGGATCAGATACACCAAGTGAGGATACTGATCTTTGACAATTACCAAAAGTATACTCTGCGTTTAAACCCCGAAGTGTGGAAAGTTGTGCCAAGTGGAACTCAATCTTCCTTCAGCAGATTAACCATGCTGTTGTCTGAAATCTGTCTTTTCAGCTTCACTTAGAAAACTCTATAAAAGATTGCGAGTCCCTAAAGGATCAAATCACTGGACTGAGTGCAGTGGTTGCCGACCAAAAGGTTACCATAGCAACACATGAGAGCACCATAAGGGAACATGAGACATCTAGAAGAAAACTTCACAACACCATACAAGAGTTGAAGGTATGATAACATCCTGAAGATAATCAGAGCGTTGATCAAAACGATATCCCACCGGTTCCTTTCACAGGAACAACCAGTACCAGGCCTGGAATTTCATCTTTTAGAGGGCAAGGCCATTTTCATTTTGCAAAGGGCACTTCCATTGGAAAATCTTAAAGTCTATGGGAAACTTTTGAAGGGGCACCAAGGCCAGGACCAGGGCAACGGAGGCCATGGCCTCCGTGGCCTTCCAGGCCTGCAGTACCATTTATACATTTTTAATGCCAATGGCAGGTCCAAGTTTTATTTGGATCTTCTTGATGTATTTGTGATTTTTATTCTTTGTATTTAGAGTGGTGGATTTCTATTTTGATAATTATTATTATTGTTGGTTTTTATTTTCACTGTGGATTAATGTTTTATGGTGTTATTGACAGTAACCTCTTGTCATATGCTTGTGCTTTTTTAATTTCTTACTATTATTGTTTGTGTGAAGTGCTTTGGGCACCTTTTTAGGCAGATTCTGCGCTATATAAGATCTGTTATTATTATTTTGTTTTACCACAACTGATATGGTGTTACTGCAAACCTTAAGAGATCTGTAATTGACTTTCATGTATTGTAATAAGAATCCATCGTACATTGTAGCTCTGCAGGCCTGGAATGGTACAGAGGCCATGGTTTCTGCTGCCCGTATTCTTGGCATCGTTTTACTTGATGCTGGAGTAGAGTTATAAGTTTGTTTCATCTTCTCTTTTAATTAAAGGAACATTACAGAATTGGTTTTTGCTAACAAAATAGTTGCTGGCAGTGTAAGCACTTTATGTAATCCACCATATACATAAACTGACAAACCTGTAAAAGTTTGAGATCAATCAGCCATCTGGGTCACGAGAAAATAGTGCAAAACCGATTACAAATTTGCATGTGTTATACAATGCATGAATAAAACGCTCATGAGCGATAAACTCCGATCAGAAATTAGTTTGATTTATTTCTCATCAAATATGGCATTTCAGACAGAAATAGTTCTAGGGATGTTTTCTACTATCATCATCATTAGACCGTTTAAGTTTTATGTAGATCTGTGATCTTAAATTTTTTTTTACTTACCACTTCTGTAACGTTCCTTTAACTATGATTTGATTTTCTTATCAGGGCAACATTCGTGTCTTTTGTCGTGTGCGTCCCCTTCTTGGTAAAGAGCAGTCTGAAGGAGCCGAAATAAGACACATTCAGTTCAGCGGGACGGACAATAAAATGATCTCACTCGCTGACAACAATCTCAATGAGGTGAAAGGAATTTATTTCTATCATAAGGAGCTCATTCTGAAGGGATCTTGTTTGTCAATTTTGCAGTGATGATGACTGGTTGTATTTTGTTGTGTTCAAATTTTACTTTGTTTCAGTGCAATTATAATGAACCGTAGGAAAACACAGGCTACTTTAATCTGAATTCCGATTAGTTTGCCCTCAGAGAAATCAAGATTATTATTAAAAAGCTTGATAAGTTCTTTCAACTGCTATGGCAGTTCTAGACTCAAGAAAAATGATCCTACTCTGTTTTAATACTGCTTGACACCTTAAAAACAGCATTGATGCACAATTTTATTTAAAATTGTTATGTTATTATTAAAAAAAAAAATTTTTGCAGTCAGGCCCCGTTATAAAAAGTTTTACTTATAAAGAGTAACATTCTGAAGTCCCAAATCTCAATTTCTACTTTGTGTTTGTTTGTTTGTTTTGCTGTCCTCTTATTACAATGTTTCTGTTATTAAAAGGTCATTTTGCCAGTCCCAGCGACTTAGAGTAAACTAACTGTATTATTATTTTGTCGATATTTATTTTATTTTATTATATATTTTTTTTAAATTTCTTTTTACATGTTTTCATTATTTTTGTTGTTTTAAACAGAGCTGTGCCGGAGTGCGATCATCAGGGAAAAAATTTGAATTTTCCTTTGATAGGATTTTTGAGCCATCTACGTCCCAGTTAGAGGTTTTTGATGAAATCTCCCAACTTGTCCAGGTAAAGTGTCTCTTTGTTTTTTACGTAGGTAGGGTTAGAAGCGTCTGTCTCCTGAAAGGATCCAAACATTATTGATGCCAGCAGGGTTAGGCTTATGGAATGAGTAACTATTAGTTCTCTGTTGGCGAGACCATAGAGTTTATATATAAGAACTAGAGGGCGCACTGGCAATACTGCGTGCACAAACGCGCCGGGACTGCAAGGAGACACGAGGGCCATTTTTTAGACGGCAAAATTGAGTACGAAGTATACGATGTGCGTATGGTAAATGCACGCATCACGCGCTCGGTGTTCATGTTGTTTTGCGTACAGTAAAGTAATGGTAGTGGTACTTAAAACATGGCCACACCACCCGCGCGACGAGTCAAGTAACTTGGCTAGTGCGCCCTCTAGTTCTTATATATAACTCTATGGGCGAGACAGACTAGACGTATCCCCAATCCGTACTGTGGTTTGGGCACTGGCCTGGTGACCAGTCTTGTTCCTTTATCTTTTCTTACATTGTGTATTTTAAAAAATGTTTTGTGCTTTTGATCATTTTTATGTAAGGGGCTCAATATAAAACTTAAATTATTATTATTTGCAATCTTGAGTTTGGACAAAACTTCTCCTTCCCCAGTTGTTCAAAGCTAATATTAACAAACTTTTGCAACATTTGACTTTTGTCAATTTATTTTATGGAAGCTGGAAACATTTCTTGACATTTGTTGTTGTTGTTGTTGTTTTCTTAGAGTGCATTGGATGGTTATAATGTCTGCGTGTTTGCTTATGGTCAGACTGGTAGTGGTAAGACCTTCACCATGGAAGGACCAGACCATCCTGATGAAAACACTGTTGGAATGATCCCACGAGCTGTGGGTCAAATTTTCCAAACTGTCCAAGAACTTGAGGAGAAGGGTTGGCAGGTTGGTTCTTAAAATGTCTTTGAAAAACACAGAAATTAATTGACCTTTACCCCAAAAAATTAATGCTAGGTTGTTATAGCACTTTACTACACCCCTTTGGGCATATCAAAGTGCTCATTATTTGTTTTTCAAAAGCAGAGCTAAGTTTTGAATTATGAGACCCATTTATGTAGCACCTTCTAACGGTTGACAAGGTGCTGCGACCCATTCAGCGGCCACTACCTGATTTGTTGATCTCCATTTTGAATGTTATGATTCAACAGTACACCATGGATGCCAGTTTCTTGGAGATCTACAATGAGACGGTGAGAGATCTCTTAGGAAACGGTGATGAGAAGAAAAAGTGTGAAATTAAGATGACTGATGCCAAAGGGACTGATGTGGAGGTATCCAACTCTACTACAGTCAGGGTGACATCCCAGGAACAGGTGCATAGTTTACTTGCAAAGGCTTCTCATAACAGAGCTGTGGGGGCGACAAACTGCAACGAAAGATCGTCCAGGAGCCACAGCGTATTCCGTCTGAAGCTTACTGGTAGAAATAATTTAACAGATGAGACTTGCCAAGGTACGTGATTTTACTTTAGAAGTTCTAACTTGTGTGTTAAAATTGGGTATTTGACTACAATGCTATAGACCATGTGAACGTTGTTTACAATAAGTGTGACCTTGTACATTCTTTGAGTATTCTGGCAGGCAAGATACTACACTGGTCCTATGGGAAAGTTGACATTTTGTGTCATAATTTCCACATAAAACCAAGAGTTATGAAAGTAAAAGCTGGACAAGTTTTTAGATGTGCCCCCTTTCATCATATCAAAAGTTGATAAGAATTAGACAGTGCAATCTCCATAAAATATAAGATTTTATGCTTTCTTCCATTGAGCTGTGTACAAATCGTGCCTGCAGGAAGTCCAGGCTCTGTGGCTCTTTTGTAAACATGTGATGTCACAGGTCACATCGTCTATAGTTACCTGTTTGATTATTTGCCTTTATTGTTGTAAAGCACATTGGGACTTTTGTGTGATGCGCTTTATAAGAACTGTGTTATTATTATTATTTAACTGCTTTACTTCCATGTTCATACTTCCATGTTCATTAACATTGTATTTTTAACTTAAGTTTCATCTAATTCTGTGTTTTATTATGGTAAATTTATTTAAGAAACTTGTGTAAATCTTTGTGATTTTATTCGGTTATTTTTGTACCTTTCAAATGTTTTTTGTTTGTTTTTAATTATCTAGACCTGGCTAGCCATGATTTGAGAATATTTTCATTTGTCCTATCTCGTTCCTGCCATAATTGAATTAAAAATTACAAATTAAAAAGTCAGTTTACCTTGATGTTTATTACTTGATTTTTGTTTTTATTTAATTGATGTTTACGTTTATTAATTGGTACTAAAATGTGTTATTTTGTACTTCTTGCTTATCATTCTTTAAAGCACTTTGTGTTCATCTTTTATGCAATGTGCTCTGAATTTAGAACTTATTATCTCTGTCAGTTTTTGAATTAAAAAAAACACATCTGCCCTCCCCTTTTTTGAGTTGTGTCCTCGTTGGAGACATTTAACTGAACAGCTTCTAAAACTAACTCTTCTTCACCCCTTTCTTTGATCCAAAGGAACCCTAAACCTTGTTGATCTGGCGGGCAGTGAACGTCTCTCACAATCGGGATCAACTGGTGAGCGTCTTCGAGAGACGAAGAATATCAACAAGTCCTTGAGTAACCTTGGTAACGTTATCATGGCCCTTGCTAATAAGGAGTCTCATGTGCCCTTCAGAAACAGCAAGCTGAGTTACTTGCTGCAGAACTCTTTGGGAGGCAATTCCAAAACGTACGTATCACTCGTTGGTTCAGTGCTATAAGGTCGTTAAATGCAATTTCATGTAATGATCTAGGGGTGTTGATCGAAAAAGGGGTATAATGTAAAAAATATAAATCAAAATCCACAAATAGAATGTTTTAATTTGAAAATGTTTGTTTCTTTTTTGCCAAACAATTACTTTGGGGACCACTCTTGATCAGTAAACTCCATTTACCAGGAGCTTGAAAATATGCAAAACCATCTTTATGAAACCCGTATATTCAAACTGCACTTAATTGCCACCTTGTACTCCTGAGCCAATAAACTGTGGATTTGGCTAAAAAGAAACAAGAATCTTAATCACCTCATGACAGTAAGATAACTATTTGCATCAAATTCACAAAGCACAGAGTAAAGTGAGTATACTTTTGTAAATTTTCACCAAGTCCGACGCTTATTTCCTCCTTTTTTTTCCCAGGCTGATGTTCGTCAATGTGTCGCCAAGTGAAGAATCGTTTCAAGAATCTTTATGTTCCCTCCGTTTTGCCACTAAGGTTAGTTTGTTACATCAGTTAGTTTTGTCGGATTAAACTGGATGACACAAAACTGTTCAATAATGAAAAACCTTTGAAATCATCTTTTTTGTACTTTGTAATTTTGTTTTGTTTGTCTTGGTCAAATAAATAATAATAATAATACATAAACAAGAGTTATGATTGATACAGACTCTATTGTCCTCATGTACTAATTTTGTTTTTGATTGATCTCTGTTTTCAGGTCAATCAGTGTAATATTGGGACAGCCCAAAAGAAAGTGAAGTGAGACGACCGATTGTTTTTATGTCAAGTCTTCTGATGAAGAATATACGATGGTAGAATTCTATTTCTTTCTCCATTTCACTTTTATAACAGCAGTTATCAATCACTCAGGCATGATATTTGTCCTTTTTTAATCAGACTTCTGATCTTTTCTATCCTCAGAGAAGATTTGTATTAAATAGCGTTTAACAAGCCTTTCAAGACCTTTACTATATGAAGGTCAGCCCTTTGTAATCTAGTTATCAGCACAGGCCTGGAATTACACGGAGGCCATGGCCTTCGTTGCCCCTGCTCTTGGTCTTGGTGCCCCTTCAAAAGTTGCTCATATACTTTAAGATTTTCCAATGGAAGTGCCCTCTGCAAAATGTAAACAGCCTTGCCCTCTCCAAGATGAAATCCTAGGCCTGCAGCACGAGTGAAATATGGACAAATAGCGCTGTCGTGTCCCATGCTGGATTATGAGATGCATAGGAGCTTTATTTTTCTGTATTCCACGAGCGCGCATGTAGTAAGGAATTTATCTCCATGCAAACTTGAAGCACAGCTTAAAATAGCGCAACATGCAGAATTGGAACAACACAATAGGCATGGTGTGGTATTGACTGTGCAATATGGGTTGATATCACAGCACTGTTTTTGCCGTAGATCAACCAATATTAAAGTCAAGGATTCGAGTTTGCTTGAGATCAAATTAATATGTCCTACTTTTTTTCAAGTGTCGAATGTTATGCCTGGTTATAACATGTATATATTTTGTAAATCTGTAAATACAGTATTTGCCTTTTTAAAACTTTATTTTAAAGTAAATGACTTATTCCTGTTTAGACTTAACCAATTTTTATGGAGTGAAACACAAGAATAGGAATTCAGCAAGAAAGGTTGACCAACTTGAAATAGCTTTATACAAGCCTGGTTGTTGACTCAAGACAAATCTTTAAACTGATTGGAATGAGTTTGATTTGAAATTGTACATAGTAGTGTTTTGTTTTCTCTGTCAGTAGTGGCGCACTTGCATGCCTGCGGCTCAAACATGAAGCCACGTCCTTCTCAAGTACGGATGATTAGCCTCCCAAAATTATTGTTATTATATTTTAAAAATAGTGTAGTTTAATAAACTAGCTTATTTTATTTTATCATTTTGAAGATCAACTTGAACAAAATCACTCAATCCTTGTTTATTTTGTGTTTAGTTATTATTTGGTAATAAGTGTGAAGTTTTGCTTCCTTCAATTTTGTTGAAATCTGATCAGAAAAACTAGCCCCCCCCCACCCCCATTTGATTTTGAAACACATGTTTTTGCCCAACTGGGGGCACCCTGCATGGTTGCCAGCGAAGACTCCTAAAAATGAAAAGTGAAATCAACACAGAAGTACCAGTTCCTCAGAAAACCAGCGTAAAGCCAGTCCGTATTTTTTTCACAACTTGGACTGGATGAAGGTTGTTTATCTTCGTTGCTATGCATTTTCTATCGTCTTGTTTTGATCGAGTCCGTAGTGTGATGTCACAGTCAAGTTGTGATTCCCACCTAGGGCTTTTCTTGAAACTCAGCGTGACACTGATCAAAATCTGGTGTTTTTTTTTACATTATGAAACAGTTTTTATTGAGTTTTAGTCAATTATATGTAATCATTACACACTCGTTTACCTTTCTATAACAAAAGACCATGATGTTAATTTCGTTCAAGTTGATCTTTAAACACATACAGCTGTAATGTAGTGCCACTGTAAAAGATGCAGTGCCTCTCCAGGCTTGATCATGTGAGAATAACACCCCACACTCCTGCAAAAAAATTTATAAACATTTTAAAATGGTGTTATTTTAGCTTTCTGTAGTGAGGTTTACGCTACATGAGATTAATCTGTGTGTCAAGAATCAGTGGTATTTTAAATTTTGTATAGTTGTGTTCATCAATCTCAAACCAAATGTGCACAAACTGTGACCCCCCCCCCCCATCTTATCAAGCCAAGATTTCCTTCTTATATTAAATTTAATGCAAACAAATAGTTGATGGCTTGACGTTTGAACCCAATCAGTCTTTGCCGAAGGCTAAAGATGAATTAAATTTACTAAACACCAAATGTGCTGCGACTGGGATATCCCAGAAGTGGGATCTGAGTGGGCGCTGCGTAAACTGGGATATCCCGTGTGCGGGATCTGAGTGGGCGCTGCGTAAACCGGGATATCCTGGGTGCTGGATCTGAGTGGGCGCTGCGTAAACTGGGATATCCTGGGTGCGGGATCAAAGTGGGCGCTGCGTAAACCGGGATATCCTGGGTGCGGGATCAAAGTGGGCGCTGGGTAAACCGGGATATCCTGGGTGCGGGATCAAAGTGGGCGCTGGGTAAACCGGGATATCCTGGGTGCGGGATCAAAGTGGGCGCTGGGTAAACCGGGATATCCCGGGTGCAAGATCAAAGTGGGCGCTGGGTAAACCGGGATATCCTGGGTGCGGGATCAAAGTGGGCGCTGGGTAAACCGGGATATCCTGGGTGCGGGATCAAAGTGGGCGCTGGGTAAACCGGGATATCCCGGGTGCGGTATCTGAAAGGGTTAATTGTCTCTCCTCGTGCTAGATATTGAAAGAAGTAGAACCTCGAGTTGATGCCAGTATGGATGGCCACAACATCTGCATATTTGCACAGACAAACCGGATCTGGAAAAATATACAATGTACACCATGGAGGTAAGAACTTTATCATAAGCTGGTAAACGCGCACAGATATATAGCTCTCTTGGCAGAAGAAATGGTAACCAGCGAGGAAGCCCCAAGCCCCACCCCCCCAAAAAAAAAGTACAAAAAGAAGGGGGGGTTTCAGGCGACAGGATGATTTTTTTTGTTATCTTAAGCCTTTGCCATTTTTTCCTTCTTTTTGCCAAAATTACTCTATTATGATATCTCATTTGTAATTATCTAAATTATATGTTTGTGTGAGCTTCAAATTGGTTATCGCCAGTTTGGCGTTAAGTAACCCTTCAATTGGAGGTAACCAAGGTTACGTACATATGTATACTCGGCCTAGTTAATCTGTGGGATTAAAATTGTCTTGAGTCCATTGATGCTACATAAATATTTCCAGTAAAATTAAAAGATTGATATGAATCAGAAGTACTTAAAAAGTGTGTCTATTTCTCTGTTTGTATAGGCATATGGATGGAAGCTTGATTTTCATCCCCCCCCCCAAGAGCTTGGAGCTTCTGGGGGCTTTGCCCCTGGACCTCACCAGGGGCTGTAAGGCCGGCCCCTGAGCCCCCCTCCCCTGACATCATCCTGGGTGTGCCATCAGCAGGGGCCACCAGACAGTGTTTCAACCCACCAAAATATAGAACTAGCAAGAGGTGTGTTATATCAAACAAATAGAGACTGCTTTAACTCGTGCCGTGGTTAAAACTATGACTCCGTTGATGATCCCTAAAATATTTTCCTTCCACTTCCCCTTGATGAGATCACTTTATTGGGAGTCCTATTATTAACCAGAACAGTTAAAGCAGTCAATATTTTCATTTTTATTCTATCTTTTTTATATAAAGTTCTTTGAGTTTGTTTTGATATGCTCTACTTCGTAGTTGGAATTTACTTTGAATTTTGTTATTGTGCCTAGGACTAGTCCTAGGCAATGCTGAAATTGGCCCCTGGTTGTTCATATTTTAATTGAATCTGACTTTATATAGGGAAATTTCTAATGTCACAATTTCCATTCTTTTTTTCTAAGCACTTGGTCTGTACATAACTGTCATGTTTTCTATTTATATTTGTATGTAATCATTGTTAATGTTATTCTCTTGTTTGCCCTGGATTTGCCATATTTACCATTTTAAAATCATTTAATTTAATTTGTACATTTCGATGCATCTTTGCCTCTGGCAACTAGTTTGAATTTCAAGAATTATGATTGAGAAAATAGAATTAGCTGTTGCAAACTGCTTACCAACCAAAAAGACCTTTGGTATAAATGAAAAAAATAGGTAGTGGCTTGACATTTTGACCCTAGCAAAGTCTTTTTCAAAGGCATAAAAATGCCTTCAAGAAAAAATTTGCTAGGGTTGAACCGTCAGGCTACTAACTATTTTTGCAAGAATTATGATTGATACATAATTTGTTTTCCTGAAGTATTCACTCTTTTTTCATTGCTCTCTTTATTTCCAGGTCAATCCGTGAAGAATTGAGACATCCCAAAGGAAGCTGAAGCTGTTTGTTTGTTTTTTTATTTTTATTTTCACTTTTTACATTCAAAGTCTTCAATTATTCTTTTAAAACCGTTATCAATCAAAGTTCTGCCCCTGAACTCAATAAAAAATTTCATACTTTTCCCCCAAGGTCAAATGTCATGCCTGCTTAATTATATATTTTGTAAATCTGTAAATAGTTTTATGAAGTCTTTTTGTTGGTTCAATAAATCTTTTAAACTGATTCCAAGAAGAGCATGTGTAGTGTTTTGTTTTCGCTGTCAGTATTATAAATATTTAGTTACAGACAAGTTTACTTTATTTTGTCACCAGCGTATGGTTCAGAAGAAGAGAAAAAACAAGTTGTTGACAACATTAGTTATATTCCTACAAAATTGAAATTTAATAATAAAATGTTGTTTTCTTTGAGTTTTTAGTTGCTTTAGGTGATTTCTACAGTAAATATATTACAGTTCTACATTATTGTAAATAATAAACAAACAAATTGCTACTTCAACATTCTTGGAAAGTATTTACCCCCATCACAAGAAGATAAAAAATAAGACCTATCCTAAAATTCTAATATCCATATAAATAAAATTTTAACAACAATCGCCCACAAACCATGGTTATAACCATAAATACGCATTCAGCAGAGCTGCCAACATTCGCATCTTGCAATCAGGGAGAATTTGTAAATCAATCAGGGAGCTATTTAGAATTATATTCAACTTAGTAGGAACAAAGTTTCCATAATCAGGGAGATTTTCAAATGTGTTCATGATAACATGGAAAGATTGGTTGATTTTCAGGAAACTTTCTGCAGAATCAGGGAGAGTTGGCAGCTCTGATTCAGTAGTTGTAGGCGTTTTGAGACCAGTGTAACAAAAATCTGTATAACAAAACAGCGGTGGGGTAACTGGTATGAATTAAGCAAAATGTAAACCCTATCAATGAGAACTAATTTTGTTTATTCTTTGTCGGTTTGACTCGAACACATTTTGGTTGACAAAAAGTGCCACAATTTTATACATTTTTACAAACATTTTGTCCACCATGAAAAATACAACCAATTTTTACCCATACCATATGCATTATTTGTTATCATATTTATATGGAAACATAAGTTATAATTCGATATGCACCTCTTTATGTATTATCCTAGTTGCAAAATTAAGAATAAATTTACATACAATGAATATATAATCATACAGTTTGAATATTAAAATCGAGGTAAGTTCTAAAGGAATAATGTATGAATCGGTTCCACATTGAAATTAAATATCAAAATTAACTGCATTTTGGGACTAAAATTGCCCTTATCATTCTATCTCCATGCCCTAATTAACCCTTTCATGAACCTAGAAAACTTTAGTGAAAAGAAGAATTTAAAAAGGGGTCCTGTGGACAGAATTTTCTTTTCAGTTAATCAATTTTTGAAATATTTAATTTCTTTATGAACTCTTCTCATCTGTTGTACATTGAATCTTTAGCCAAATTTAAACCTAGCATACGTTTTCCTCGCATCCAAGTTTCTTTATCACATAATTTTTTGTTTACGTTTTATCGGTGGGATTTACTTACATGAGATGGATGGGAGGAAAACGTATGCTAGGTTTAAATCTTGGGGAGGGGAGTCTTCAAATCTACTAAATGGGCCACAAAAGATATTTGTGAACAATAATATTTTACATTTTATCAGAACAGTTGCGTCCAACTAAATATTTGTGTAAAAAAAAATCAAAACAAATTGGCGGCAAAATTCAGTCACCTCATCCAGAGCCCAATTTCACAAAACAATTTTGGTGACCAGAATATAAGGTTACCAGCCAAAGTACCAATCCACATGTTCTGTATGTGACTGGTTTTTTTGCAATTTTTTGATTAGCAGAAAATTAGTAAGTGCAAATTTCTGCTTACGCAGCTCTATGGATTTGGGCCCTGATTTTTAACAAATCATAATAACGACAGCAGTAATTTACTCTGTGAATTTCTGATTATTTGGTGTACTTTAAGAAACTACATTATTCATCCTCACTCATGAAGTAGAAAAATCATCTGTTTTGAAAATAAATCAGTTTTGAACTGCAGAATTTAAGAGAATAACAACCACTTCAGCCAAATTGAAAAATAAAAACCTGAAAAATGGCTATAAAATTTGGATCATAGAAAAGATTTGCTTTGGCTGATACACCCTGTTGAATATTTTTTAAAGAGAAATATATGTCTTTACTGAATATTACGAGCATCCTAGCTAATTAGTCCTTCCCATGAAATTTGCTAATTACATTCACGCATGTGTACAGACACTTGGTTAGCAAACACCATAGAGTTGTGCACTAGGTAGACGCAAAATTGTGCTTCATGGCATCATCAGCCCCCTACAAAAAAGCGTGATTTTCCTGAGCCGGATGTCATGAAACTGTTGAACAGAAAATACTACTTCGCAAATTTCTTCAATAAACAAAAAGTGAGTGGTGCACCTGTTGCAACAATGTAAACTTAATGGTTTTTTGGTTGGTTACCTATATTTTCTATCCTGACAGGCTTTATAGAATTGGGCCCTGGTGACAAAATGATTACCTCCAAAGCTCATTTCCGATACGCGACGTAACAGAAATAATAGACCGATTCATTCAGCTCCTCGCCCATAATGCATTGATCAATTACAAACAAGAACACGCATCAAATTGTCTGCAACAGCCAAAACCCCATTACAAAACATAACCCAGTTTCTCCCACTTGGATTTGTGCGTGTGTGAAACAGTGCAGAGCAAGACGCATTTTGCGTACAGGCTACCCACTGGGGCATTATTGACTGACGGTTGCCATGGTGTAAACCAGGTCTACTATTTGGATTGTTGAGTGTGTTTTGCAGGGTTCAGAGCAAGATGTATGTGGTGTACATTCTACCCATGTGGGCTGATTTACAGTTTTTATGCTTAGCAGCAGACCTTGAAAATTCGGTCTAATCAAAAATCCAAATGCTGCATCATGTTTGTTCTTGACTAGTTTTTATGCAGTTTTTATCTTCAGCAAATACACTTTTTCAAATTATTTTTTGTTGGGGAAATGATGTTTTTTTGTGGAACCTCGGCCAAGATTAATCATAGGGAAAGCACAAATCCTGCGTAGAGAACAAAGTTCGTGCAAAATACACATCAAGCTTGTGGGTTTCCCAGTTAATATGCTTTTACAAAGCTTTCTACAGTATTTTTAGAATCCCATAAATTGTTTCCGCTTTTCAGAAAGTGGCACATATTTCAGTTACATGTTCCTGCACCAGGATTGCTGTATGGTTTATACCACCAGACAACTTGTTTAGAACTTCAGTTGCATTTCTGTCAACTAATCTTCCATGATCAACAGTTGGTATCTGTGACTGTTTCGTGTCTTACAATCTATTCAGCAGTAAAGAGCTGTTGATGTTCAAGTTGTAGCTGTCATTAATGACATCACCATGTTGACATCTTCTTGAGAGACAGCGGATGGAGAGCGTTGGGTTGGGACACCAAACACTGCTTTGGGAGGTTGGAACAGACCACCTTCCTTCGTGATCTTTGTCAATGGCAGGTTCTCAGCAATGTCATGAGGTCTTTTTCTCCTAGAAATAAAAAACAACAAACCTTGAGATGAAGACAAATACAGGACTATTTCAGTCTGCATACCACACACACAGATCCTTGTCATTTGATTGGTGGAACACGTGTCACATGTTATCTTTTAATTTGCCATGTATAATGCTCCATGTTCCAAAATTTAATATAGGAGACCTATATGGATAATTATAGGATGCTTTGCAGCGTCATTTCCAAAACAATCATTTCTAGCCCTTTTGTCCAAATGACGCAAGGTCATGTGACTGCGGACAAGGTTGTATGGTGTCTATATGGAGTCGTCCATACACCGAGTCTCACATTATTTTCTTTGGGATATTAAAACTCCTTTGAATTCTTTGAAGTGAAGTTGGTTGCATCAAGTTACCTGTATACAAAATGCCTAGTGTGAAGACCCTTTCAATTAATTTTCATTTCATTTATTAATTCTGGTTGTGAAGCAAGGACTCTCAGAAAGCGAACTTAATCACTATACTAGCCAAGAACCCCGTGGAGAGAAGACAATGAAGGAAGTATTAGGTGTGGGAGGAAAACCCCAGAAAAAAATTCCATGGAAAACCCACGCAATCAGGCAGGGACTGAAAAACTCAACCTGACTGCCCTTTATACTTACATGTTTCCATTGAGTCCAAGAACCTCGGTCATCATGGGCATGAAATCATCATCACTACTGACGTTATTTAACTCAACTAACAGCTTAGGAATAGCAACATTAGGAAACTCCATCCTGAATCTCAACATGGTCTCCATCTGTAAAGTTGACGTAGACCGAAGTAGAGGCATCTTCATTAAGACCTTTGCAAAGAGATGATTGTCTTTCACTTCACGCCGACTTATCTCCCGTCGGAGACACTCAAGGAACTTTTCTTGGAGGTCCTCGACACGTTTTGAATCTTTGATTCCTCCACGGTCTGAAAGATAAGAAGATCAGGTTGTAGGCTATATGGTCCAAGGAATAAATGATATAGCTGTTGAAGAAGCTATCACAATGATACAGTTTCACCAAGAAAAACATATCAATTTTCCGAGATGGGCAAGTTTTGATCTTGTGATAGAATATTGATACTTCACAAGTCTTGAAAATGGGTATAGTCAGCGTCTGTCTGAGTCAGGGGTTCGGTGCAGGTGACTGTTTTTGTAAACCTCTCGATTGACCGCTGGGATTGTACTTGAGAGATTGGCCTGGTCAGGATTTGAACCTGACACACAGAAGACATCAGTCCAGTGTGCTTGACTGCTCAGTATTGACTGATTGTTATTAGTGATTAAGCCTTTATGTAGTAATGTCAATGTTTTTAAAACTATTTTTTCTATTTTCATGTGGACATTGTATTTGTTTTTATCTCTACATTAATTTATCTTATAAAAAATAGTAACAATTGAGCGCTGGAAAGGGGCTCAATGAAGAACTTAAAATGCAAACAAAAACCAGTTTTAATTGGCAAAAAAATGGTGCACCCACTTTAGGAGGAATGTGAACAAATACCGTCTCTCTTTTTATTGTTTTTCTTTCTTTTTCTTGTAACCTTCACCATAGAGTGACCCTTTGTGTTGGATGACTTCTTTTTTTAAGAAAAAGAAAAAGCTAGTGTGCCCCCCCCCCTTAGTGTGAGCCTAGTTTTGAATGCCACTTACCTCCACTCATGATAGTAATGGAAGCAAAGAGCCCCAACTCCATGTCCGTTAATCCAAGCTGATGAAGTCCAGTGCTAAACTCAAAGATATGTCTCCAAAGATCAGGTGTCTCCATCTTGTCCAGAAACTCTCGAGAGAAAACACAGTCTTCTCTCAGAATAATTAGTCTTAAATCAGTCAACATAACTGGAGACAAGTAGATCATCCATACCTCAAAGAAACCTTGTTTTAGTAATGTCATTTGGTCCTCCTGTAAAAAGGTTAAAAGGTTAAAGGTCATTTTGGTCAATTAAATTATTTAACATACAATCGGTTCATAAAAAGTATGAAGTCTTAGACAGTGCTTTTGTGGTAGTTCCGTGCCCCCCCCCCCGAGTTTTCAATAGCTAAAGTTCAGCCAATCAAAAGGCTAGCAACACCACAGTGAGAAGGTAATATGTCCGATTGTCCCCCCACCTACCCCCCCCCCTCATCTCACTGGATAATGTGTGGCAGTGAGATACAAAATGGTTCTCCCCATGCACAAGCTAGCGTATTGGGCCAATAGATCTTATGCGTTGACGTCATCAATTTGCCATCTTAGAGGTAAACCGTTGATGAAACAATGGAAACGCACAGATTTGTACGCACGGCGCAAAGGATTGGCCAATGAACATCTTCCTTTTGTTCTTCAGGCGAGGGCGCCCTACTCAAACGACGTCATGTACACGAGCGGAGGAGCCATTTTCCTTCCCTTTCAGGAAGATATTTCCAGGTCCATGGATGACTTTTAAACTTTTAAGAAAGTTGTACTGAACTGTTTAGATTTTATAATAGCATTTTAACGTGTTGGACTTTTGTCAGCCTTTTGTGATTCCAGGTCCATGGATGACTTTCAAACTTTTAAGAAAGTTGTACTGAACTGTTGTTTAGATTTTATAATGGCATTTTAACGTGTTGGACTTTTGTCAGCCTTTTGTGATTGGTCAACAAACTTAATGAACTATTGTTTAGATTTCGTAATGGAATTTTTTACAAGTTGGACTTTTGTCAGACTGTTGTTACAAGCTTAACGAACTGTTGTTTAGATTTTGTAATGGAATTTTTAACGACTTTTGTTGTTTCAAGCTTAAAGGACAGGTTTTTCATGAGGAAGTCATACAAACCTGTTGTAATGTAAGAAATCCTGGTAAGCACTTAGCAAACTCCACAACTCTCTGGATACATGGCATAATTGCTTCACTAAAGATCCTCCAGGTAAATGCTTTACTGTTTGATCTCTCTTCTGGCTTCCATTTAGTGAAATCTACACTGGAAGGAATACTCAAATCTTCTCCTGCGTGGAGACGCATCTTAAAGACAAAATGTAAAAAATTGTTTAAAAGAGGCAGGGTCATAGATTGGTTTTGTCAACATAATGCTGATTTACAGGCTAAATTATTAAGAAAGATACAATCAAAGTCACCGGTGAAAGTTTCAGCTTAATACAGTGCCTACTCGTTGAAAAAGCAGCAACAAATTTCAACTTAGAAACAGGTGTTCAGGCCTGATTATACGGATGCATATGCCCCCATGCCCCCATGCCCCTGGTCATTAATTGCCTTGTCACCCACTTTAAGTACAAATTTACTTTTCCCTCATCAAGGTGCCCTTTACAAAGGAAAACAATGCCATGCCCTTCAAGAATAAAGTATGAAACCTGAAGGTGACTCAATGCTGGGGGAAACATCTCGGAATAATTTTTTATAAATCAATTATTTTGACTGACCCTGGATGACATAAGTTCTTGACACTAGATCCACAAAATCTATTCGCGGTAGTTGAATGAATAGCAGGGCAAGTTCTCAAAGAACAAATCTACAAAGCTAAGTAGGTGTTACCGCAAATTGAATATACATCGATCAATAAGAAATAAGACAGCTTATTGTCGTGGGGTGTCGTGGCCAAGCGCATAAGAAAACCGAACTCAAGCTCTGGTGTTTCTGTTCAGTAGAGTGTGGGTTTGAATCCCAGTCGTGACACCTGTGTCCCTGAGCAAGACACTTTACTATAATTGCTTCTCTCCACCCAGGGGTAAATGGGTACCTGTGAGGGCAGAGATGGTTCTTGTGATTGATTTAGCTTAGTGCGCTACATATTTGGCAGCACAGGCTGTATACTCCCCAGGGAGCTGAGATGGTTTAAGGAATGAAATGGCCCAGTAATCAGGGTAATAATGTTGGAAGTGCTTTGAGACATGGTGTATAAAGCGCTATATAAAAACCAAATATTATTATTATTATATTATCTTACCATAATTGTTTCTCGTTGTTGAAGTAAAACATCTACTTTGCTCTTGGTGTATTCACAAGTCATATTATGAGCTTGAGATACAGCCTGAGACAGTGTATAGATCTCCATCTCGTGCCGTTCCCTTGCCTCCCTCTCAGCCGCTGTCTCAGGTCGACTGGATAATCTCTTAATCTCATCCATGTTGTTCTGTTTAACACGCTTGGAATAGCGACCGATCCTCACGGCTTTGTAAGAAAAGAACACAGTTTTATTATAAGATGTTGGACTTTTCCTTGAGGTTGTATACATTTCAATTTAAGGACAATTTGCTTCTACTTCTTAATAAGTTAAGGATATTACTCAATCAACCCAAGAGATCTTCAATAACTCAAGATGTCATAGATTATCTCCCTTAGCAAACAGATCGAGTACTTAGATTTTTGGGTTCATATCTGCTGGCAGAACCATAAACTCGAACTGTTCGCTGGTCAGAGCACATTATTTAAGGCACATTTTATTCTAAGCAAGATTTGTCTGTGCTTAGCAGCTTTCTGAAATTGGTCCCACATCAAATCTTTAAATAAGTTTATCGGGATTGTTTGAAAAGTATTAGGTTTGCTTTTTTAAAATCCAAAATAAGGATCTTGGATTTATTATCTTTGATTTAAAAAAATGAACAAGTTCTCCAAATTCCCTGTCCTACATCCCCCCCCCCCCACCATCAAACGTTGTAGGCTACTGCCTGTTGACGCAACAAACGTCCACTTCTCCTGGGTTGTGTGGCTGGTGCAGGGGTGATTTTGCGTCGCTGTAGGGTCGCCACAGTTAGTTCAGCAATGCTGCGGTCCTACATCATTACTTTATAAGCAAACTAATGCTTTAAATCAGCAATGTACAATGATGAAAACAGCTGGGCTGTTAGCACTGAGTTGACTCACAGGTCAAACTATGTAGCATACTTGAAAACATTTCCAAAACACTATCTACACCGGATGCATTTTTTTTAGGGGGGGTGGGGAGAGATATGGATAGATAACATTGTCTGTGGTCGTTGTGAAGTTTCCTTTAATTCAGTTGACAATGAATGTTTTAAATGTAATCCTCTTCCCCTTATCTTAAGTTGATGTCAATGACTTTAAGTTTGCTGCAAAATGTTACTAAGAGGAGACTAAGGTAACTAAGGTAACTAAGAGGAGAAGATGTTACCTACTCATTCTTTGACTCTGTAGATTGTTTGAGTAAGAGCAGATGTCAACCTGTCACAACCCTCAACCTTTCTAGTTTCTTACTGATCCCTTGCACTTAAGTTAAATGTGAGGACTGTCTGCCATGCTCGCCATTTTGGCAATCAATGGTTAGTGTGTACACTCTGAGCCTCCTAAAATGCGCTCTACACTGTATTATTCCACTACTCAGACTTTACGTTCATCTCAACAATCATTGCTTACCACAACAACAAGAGCTTCTTCCATTTTTTATGGTCAATGATCATTTTCTTACGCTGCTCCTTTTCTTTGGAATAGTCTTTCTGTACATATTCGCCAGGCTGGTAGTTCTTTACACTGTTTTAAGTCTCTGTTAAAAACTCATTTGTTTGAAGCTGCTTATTTGTAATCTGCTTACTTGTAATGTATCTTTCCCTCATTGTATATTTTATTGTTCTCTTTATGTGCTTAGAGGCTCAGTGCATTAGGCACTTTACAAATGTCTTTATTATTATTATTATTATAAAGCCTGGTTTGTACCTCATGGGAATTATGAATTTTCTTGCGTCACAATTGGAAAACGTCAAGTAATGAACCACAAGGGAAACTGACTGGGTAAATTTCAAATGGTTTGGGGTTGAACAAAGAAAAATTGACTAGAGCAGGATTTGAACCAAAGACCCACAATTGGAAAACAGCGCATACTGATTGTTCGCATGTAAATTTTCTTCGCATTTGCTTTTGCGTGAAGTATGAACCGGGCTTCACATGCGGAGACATTGCCTCATAAAATGGCACAACCAAGATTGTTGTGAAGATGAAGTCAATTAGTTACATTGTGAATGAGGAAAGCTAACTGCTTTAATAAAAGTCAGAGATTTCTTTATCAAACTTACATTCTTTGGACATTCCAACGGCTAGACATTTTTTAAATCGACAATGTTGGCATCTGTTTCGATTGATCCTCTCAATGGCACAATTCCCTGAAAAGTGACATTTGTAGTCGATTTTCTTCTGGATACTCCGACGGAAGAATCCCTGATGGAAAAGAAAAGGAGAGCATTCATTTTGAAAGCAAGTTTTTAAAAAAAGGAAATGTTAATTAGCAATATTGATTTTTCTTTACATGTACTTATGATGCATCCATAGATAGATATACCATGTTATCTTCCAGTACGCGCTAATCCTCCAATCAGATGCTCGAACCGGAGTGTGATATCAGACGATAACCTACTCCCAGTTTTTATATTGCACTCTGCGTATTGTGAGTGTCAATGCGTCACGCTCCGCATCGGTCAGTGCACAAATTACATTCTAAACTTTGCGCGTGGAAAACCAAAAACAAAAACATAACCTAACCCATTAATCTACATTATACTGTCAGTTAGATCAAAGACCTAACCTCATTGACTTAATGAGGCTGGAAGATAAATTCGTTATCACACTCGCGCTCGTGGAATACGGAAAAATATAACGCGTCCCATATCCAACTGGATATGGGACGCAGAAGCGCTATATTTTTTCGTATTCCACTCGCGCTTGTGTGATAACAGCTTGATATGGGGCAGAGGGTATTCCACCGCACCCCCCCCCCCCACCCCCCCGCCTCCCTGTGTTCCCATGCATACTTGAACACACTATTTTCCTCTTATACAGTAGTACCCCCCCCCCTAAAATCCTCTAAAGAATTCTTGAGATTCCAAGCACAAAATGAAGACACACCATGTCCCATATATCCAGCACCAAATGCCCCCCAAAACTCTGTTCTAAACAAAAGAAAATCAAGTTTAAAACAAATCTTATTAGAATTGAGTAGGCATGACAACCATGTGAATTAAATTCCTTTTAGGAAGTTGTGTTGGTTCTGAGAAGAGCCGGGGTTGAGATAGAGTAACGTCTTACCCGGTTCATAAATAACGTCTTAAGAACCGGGGTTGAGATAGAGTAACGTCTTACCCCGGTTCATAAGTAACGTCTTAAGAACCGGGGTTGAGATAGAGTAACGTCTTACCCCGGTTCATAAGTAACGTCTTAAGAACCGGGGTTGAGATAGAGTAACGTCTTACCCCGGTTCATAAGTAACGTCTTAAGAACCGGGGTTGAGATAGGAGTAACGTCTTTACTTTTCCTGACAGTATGCTCTGCTCATCTTCAGAAAGCGATCACTCAAAATATTATTCACTTGAGAATTGAAAACATGTTTCTCTAATATTTCGAAGATGTCACTTTGACAAACGCCCAACAAAAACCAAATTCTGAGATCCATCTTGACTTCCGTTTCTCTGTGAATAATGGATGTCTTATGGCTTGGAGTCACCAGGGTGCCTGGGAAATCCTTGCCCTTCCCATACATGTATATCTTGAGGAGCTAAGATCAAAGAGGGGAAACCCCTGATATGGAAGTAAGATAACCTCCAGCTATTGTTCGCCCGGACCTAATTCTAATAACCAGGGTCCAAAAGTTTCATCAAGTTGAAAATTTTGCTTCAGGAAAATGAACAAACCTGTTTAAAGTAATAGGCCCTATGCAGTACATTGGTCTTTTGAATGGTATAATAATTCTGCTAAGCAAGAATTTTTGTGCTTAGCAAGTTTTTGTACTTAACAGCTTGAACCATCTTCAGCAAAAAAAAAATTACTTATTTTAAGCACAATGAATCAGCTGCTTAAACTATAGAGCAATGTGAATTCTTTGGAGGATTTGTTTTATTTATTTATTTATTTTTTTTTGGGGGGGGGGTTACTTCTGTACAAGAGGAAAATAGTGAATTAAAGTATTGGGAACATGAGGAGGGGGAAACCCTCTGCTCCAAATTGGGCATTATTTAGACTGGTTCCTCTAGATCAGATAGATCACAATAAGAACTTTCATTGTCAATAAGTACACAGCGAACCAGACACTGGTATACACACAATCCTCAGCCCAATAAATTGGTAAAGCACAGAAGATTTTTTCAAAAAGAGTTACAGACAAAATATTTTGACTGTATATTTATGTAATATTTTCAACTGGTCCCCTGCTTGCTATTGTGCTTAGCAGAAAACAATGTGTAAGACATTAGTCTACTTAAAGGAACATTACAGAATTGGTAATTGTAAAATATACTTTTGATCACAGATTTGCATAAAACTTACACGGTCTAATGATAATGATAGTAGAAAACATCCCTTGAAATATTTCTGTCTGAAATGCCATATTTGATGAGAAATGAATAAACTAATTTACCGATTGGAGTTTATCGCTCAGTTAGCGTTTTATTCATTTGTTGAACCTATATGATTTCATGCAAATGTGTAATCGGTTTTTCACTATTTTCTCGTGACCCAGATGGCCGATCGATCTCAAACTTCTACAGGTTTGTCAGTTTATGTATATGGTGGATTACATAAAGTGCTTACACTGCCAGGAACTGTTTTGTTAGCAAAAACCAATTCTGTAACGTTCCTTTCATGGCTTCCTCCATGCTTTAAGCAACTCTATAAAGTCAGACCTGTCTGGTCTCAATCAGAGGACAAGACCACCAACACTTTTGAGGGTTAATTGCCAATGAAGAGTTTCTACTGAGTTTTTTCATACCAAACCCAAACCCTCAAACGAAATGAAAAAAAACCTTGAATGATGATGATAAGTTGTTTGTCTTGACCTGAATGTAAACCCAAGATTTATGGACCTACCCTTAGCCCCTAGTAGCCATTCAAGACAATTACCCAGAATGCACCAGGTTGAAAAGTTCAAGGCTAACCATGTTGACTGAAGTAGAGAGACATACATTCTGAACAGAAACACTGATTGGGTTTTTAGCACGTAGATGATGTTGCACCTGTTCTACTTTGGTCACCATGTAGGGTTTTTTGCAAGTAGTTGGGGGGATGGCTTGCATAACAAACTTGCCCTAGGCTTTGTGGTATTATTACCACCTCTGGTACACCATGAACTACGGGCTAACCACTAGTATTCACAACTTACAAGGCTAGGAATGTCTATAGTCTATTATATCCATGATTATATGCAGGAGTTTTGTGAGGGTTGTTTTTCAGGGAAATGTTGTTTTAAAACTATGAAATCTGAGAGGGGAAATAGTCAGAATTCCTGTACTGCTATTGTGTGTTCTACCATAACAAATTGTGGTAAAAAAACAAGTTCAAAGAGTTGTTTTTCATTGACCAATTTCCCTTATATAAAAGAGTTCTTGTTTAGCCACCTCTGTGGTAATAAGATATATTAATGTAGCAAATACACAAAATGTTAGTTCTTACTATCATCGTTTAGTGCTACTCAATTTTACTTTGAGCATTCGGTGTGCAAATCAAGTGTCCTGTAGAAAAATTTTGCTGTGAAAAATTGCTGGATGAAATCTCAAGTTGCAGTTAGCAACTGGTTTGGCTTCCCGTAATTTAATCCAATGAAACTTGACTGAGGCAGAAGGAGAAATAGTCTGGTGGTCATTAAGATTGGATAATTAGCATCATAATGCTCATTGTGTACACAAGGATTCTGACAATTAGTCTTAAATAGTATTATAGACCTTTCTTTTGTTGATCAACAAACCGCGCTGGGTGGCATGGAGGGCCAAATGTTAGCAAAACATTCAATCGCGGGTGCAGATTTTGTGACCAAATTCAACATTTCTGAAAACTTTCAAAAATCAATATAGCCTACATCTTATGATTGGTGGCTTTGTTGCCAATTAAATTTAACAGTATTTTTGAATACTTGTGTAACATTGTTACAAAATGTGCTATCTGTTTCTGCTTTGCATTTATGGCTTCCCATAGTTTTCCAACCTCGGTTGGCAAAAACTTGGCTGTGACGTTGCAAAAGGAAGGTCTATAGGAAACCAAAGCATTTTGGCCGGGTTTGTAGCTCTCTATAAATCGAACAACACAGAAAATAATTTGCACATTCCGCACGTCAGCCTTGAAACTATATTTGCAAATTAATTATTTTGCAATGCTCCCGCCAAAATGAGGTCACTCAAAACAAGTACTTTTTCTATTAGTAAAATACTTTATCACAACAATTTTCGTGTTATTCAGACACAGATTTGAAACCGCAATTTGTTGAAAATTGTGTTCTGCTCTAGAAATTTGTGCAAAACATTTCAATGTTTTTAATACCTGCAGGTGTGGTTTAATCAAATATAAATTCTTGTTCAAGTTCCCCTTTAAAATGTACACTTGCTTGGAATTAATCTTGTTTTTTCATCCTCTGTAGGTAAACACCCTTAAGGGATTTTATCACGAAGTGAATGAGGTGATCTTTTACATCAACTACGTGTTTGAAAACCAGACATTAAGATAACATTTGTTGGAGTTTAACAATGCTTATTATGCCCAGTGGCAATGCTTGGGGTTCAAGTTTATGATGAGGGTTTTTTCATGAGGTTTTTATGCCGATTTTGAGTTTGGTGTGAAATAGCAAATTTTTATTATACAGAAATTTGGAAAGGTATCGAGAATATAAATACGGAATTTGATGACAAATTAATCATCAGATGAGAACTACTTTATTAACTTGATCATGAAGTCATACATTTGTATTTTCACGAACTAGTTATTCTTTTTCAAAAAATACTAAAATATTGCTTAAGCTTGAAAGAGGAATTTGTAGCTCGTGTTAACAACATATGAAGGTACATCATTTTTCAACAAGAAAAAAAGTCCTTTTCATAAAAACTCCGTAAACTTCTAAACTCAAATAGAAAATGGATATTATTTGGATAATTCAATTTAATTTAAATTCTATTTTATTCCCCATAGTTTTTTTCAGGATATTTCAGTTAATACCTCTCACAAGATATTCTGGGGGGGGGGGGGATTTGCACATTTCCTTTAGGGGTGGAATTATCAAGCAATCCAATTAATTAAGTTTAAGGCTTTGAGCTCAAGCAATAATAATGAGCTATGATTTGGAAGAGGCGAATGTCCGATTAAAAGCATTAGTCATATTCAAGATATGATAACATCAAAAGGTAAATGTATTATTTGATGAAATAGAAAGGATCGAGATATGATCCCAATCAGCTTCTGTTACTCTTGTTTGACGAGAAGAAAACTATTGTGGTAGAAATAAATCAACAATTACGATATGATGGTATGATTAAAGTAGTCTTACATAATTTTAGTTTAAAAGTTAAGGCCTCATCAAAATATTTCTTTAAAATTTTCTGATGAAAAAGCATTGTTTGAAGTTTATATAAGAAAAATAAACAAAAGAAAATCGTGCTGTTCTTACTAAAGAAGAAAAAAAACTGTTCTTACAAAAGAAAAAATAAATCTCTTTATTCTTGTAGCCGAAAAAAGGATTTGCATATATTTTACAACATTTCTTACTTGGCAAAATTTCTTTGCTTTAAAATCAATAACTACAATTTATATTCATGGGTCTGTGGCTAATCTTTCCTGGGGCATTTGGATGATCCAGAGCTCGCCAAATGATGTAAGGGATTCAAGAAACACTAGGATCTTTCTAGAGGCAGGACATATTGAACGGAAGACTATCGAGGTGAATGGCCGTTGTGTAGAACACTCGGTGAAGATCGTGACATGGTAAACGTACAGTATGGATGACACTGCAGAGTTCATTTCAAAGGGCATGTATACTGTACTGATGAGGCTGGGCACATGTAAACTGATTTAACGACCGGGAAGTGAAATGAAGGCAGTAACCCACAATCATATTTTACATCCATCAGATGTTTCTTCTCTTTTTTCACTCCCCCAATCCCAAAACCTCTTCCCATCTCTCCTACAAATGTTCACATCCCTTTCCTAATCTTAAAAAATATCCATCCATGATATATCCTTCGCAACGACCTGTACCTACCCCCTCCTCACCGTTACCCCCATCCTTACAACCCAGAGCTGCCAACATTTGCATCTTGCAATCTGAGAGATGTTGTACAACAATCAGGGAGATATCTAGAATTATACAATCAACATAATAGGGATAATGTTTCCATAATCAGGGAGATATTCAAATTTGTTTATCAGAACATGGAAAGATTGGTTTATTATCAGGAAACTTTCTGCAGAATCAGAGAGAGTTGGCAGCTCTGCTAACCCTATATACCTCCTCTCTCTATAACCTAATCCCTTCTACAACTCGATCCCGAAACCTCTCACCCCTTCCATCCTTTCCTTCTAGACCCCCATCCCTCCTGTATCCCCTATTCATACCCCTATTCATACCTTGCAACCTTCACAAGCCATAACGCCATAATGGAAGCCTGAAGACTTATCTCCACACACTTTACAAGGTAGACACAGATCATTTTCAACACCTGAGCGTCCACTGCTGTCCATTCCCTCCATGGCTGTCAATCCATCATCTGGTATAACAACAACAGAAATGACACGTTTATATAAATCATTTATTTATTCATTCAGAATGATGTCTAGTGTAATACATATAGTCTGCATAAGAAAACTAATAAATCATAGAATAATTATTCAGTAGGTATTTTTTTTGTTTCATGCTTTTTTGTATTTGTCCTTTCCTTGTTTCCATTGGTACTGAGTTGGGTTTTTTACCACTATGCTATTTTTACATATCTTGAAATTCAATCGGATCATTTCAGAGGAAATTGGACATTTTTGAGATAAGAAAAATCATGGAAAAAGCGAACAACCTTTCCCTTTTTCAGTAACACAAATATTGTAAACAGACTCTGGAAGTTGAAGGAAATATTTGTTGACTGATATAGAATAGTAACAGTAGTGTTTAAAAAAAAACTACTCTATGAAATAAATAAACTTTCAATATCTGACAGTCATCCAATTAGCTTTTTAAATATTATAGTCCTTAGTAGAGATCAAATGCTTAAAAATTGTTGTTCATTATGGTTTTGATTTCCTTTGAATGATGAATAATTTTGCACTTAAAAAGCAATGAATTTAAAAATTAGTTGGAAAAAAACAATCTGTATAGAATTTATGCTTGTGACTCACAATAATAAGGGAATGCATTTATTCCTAATAACATGTCAACAAATAACAATTATGGTTTGGCTCTCAAGATTAATAATTGTAAGACGATACCCATTTGGACGTTTTCATTTCACTAGTAACTACACCAATCATCAGTGTAGAATTAGCAATCAGAAAACTCCATTAAATATGAACATTGCTTTCGAATAAAAGGATGTTATTAATACAAGAACATTATGCACAAGAAAAGAGCACAAAATCAACTTGATTATTAGTAGTTTTATAAAATGCTTAATAATACTAACACCACAAAACAGACTCTAACAAATTTGTAATAAAATGGAATAAATTACATGTTTTCATTATCATAAGATATGTATTGATATCACAAATTCACAAATTGATAAGTAGTCTATGTAGTATTGCCCAGCCTTGGTGTACATTTTAATATTATGGTAGATCCAGTGGTTAGCCAAGCCCAACCTCCACACCATTGAACCATTGTGTAGTGTACAGCTTCATTTTAACTGCCCCAGGCAAATGAATTTATTATTTCATTATACAGAGCAGACTAACACCATAGTGGCCTTAGAAGTCTTTGTAACCAGAAAATGAATACCCAAAACCTATTATCAAACTGCTGACATCTTGGTCACACACCCTGTTTGAAATAACAGGGTTGAATACAGAATCTCACTGTATAACAGGGACCAGACTAATACCCTTTCAAGCCTCAATATGGTGACATTAGACAAACAAGATGAGTTTTTTTATTGTACTTTTTATTTCGCTGTTTTTGTATCCCCCCCCAAAAAAAAACCCAAACAAACAAATCCTTCTGTTAGTGCTAACACTTATGGTATATTGGACCAAACCCTTTTTGACAATTACTTTACTTCATGTACCGGTACACCAAGTATTTCACCAGATTCATTAAAACATTTATTCAAGAAGCCAGGAACATGAATGACTGTATAAAAATATTTGCGCTTCTAATTCCAGTTTTATCAATAGAAATTGTAAGGTCTTTTTATATTTTCAGAATTTGTAAACATCCTTTCAAATTTTGCTTCAAGTGGTTGAAATTTGTTAGACTTTTGTTGTTTTTTCCGAACGTACTGTACATTTTATTACCAATATAATAAGTTTATGCCCGAGCCTAAGCCTGGGTAACATTCCATCTTGACCGCTTTCGGCATTTTTGAGCTAAAATAACGTGATCTGATAAATGAAAACAGATTAACATCCTCCTCATAATAAAACAACAACGGTAAGATGATGAAACAAAAATGCCTGAAGCGTTCCATTTCAGCTTATTAAAGAACTGTCAAGTCAGATTGACAATCTTAGAATGATGGCTGTTTTTGATTGAGAAAATATCTTCATCCCGGAGAAAGAAAATACTGTACTTTTCTTATATAATTGACGAGGAGGTTGATTAAACCGTTGACTGTAGACTATAAAAAGGATTATTTTATCTCTCTCTGTCTCCTCTCCAACACCCCTCCTCTCTACCTCATTTTTTGTTTTCAACTCTCAATTGTTTTTCTTTATGCACCACACAAATTGTTACATTGACAAAAGAAACTGAGTAAATAGTCATTCAAATAATGGCTATTTCTTAAATTAAAATGTCCAAAATTGGGATCACTTTAATTTATGGTATCATCTTTAAATAGTTGCTGATGGATCATTGTGTTTAAATTATTTGTCTTGTTATTTTTTTTTACTTTCTGTGAAGAGTTTTAATCTTTTTTTACAAATGCAACAGCAGAAGAAAGGTTGAAGAGGATTTAAACCCGGCTTTCATTTGACATTTTGAAGCTTAAAGTATAAATGTCAAGATAAAAATGGTCGCTCTTTTCTAAAAGTTGTTTACATGATCCAGAGTTTCAAGAGTCTTTTTTAGGGTGTTTATCTGTGAAGGGAAATGATTAGAAGACAGTCTGTTAAAAATAGAGTAAAAAGTGTTTGCGGAAGAATCAGTGACATTGACAAATCACTTTGATGTACCCAACCTAGATTACAGTCTAGCAGATAAAAGAAGTCTCAGACACAAAATTTCCTTTCAGTTGTCAGAAGTCCTCAGACAAATCAGGTATTATTTTCGACTCATTTTTTATGTATTTAGGTTAGAGTGTTCTTGAATGGAGAACAACTGGGCTGGTATAAAACCACAAGAATGCCTGGTATTCTCATTTTGAACTTCTAGTGAGGTCAATCCAAGTTGAAGTCAATGAGTTCTCTTAGACTGTGAGACTCTTGTTCTTATAGCCACATGTGTTGAGTCCGTCAGAGAATCAGTGGGGAAAATTGAATCAATAAATGTGTGAAAATGGTGATATAAGTGGTGAGGGTTGGAATCTAGTCGCCATGTGGTGTTAAGATCATTATTTAAGTCATTCTTACGGTCTGTTTTATGTAATTTTCTTTCTTTGATACTTTAAAGGTGTTTTTGTGTGAAATCAATAAAAATTGGGGTGGGGGCGGATATAATGTCTTACTTTATGTGTGTAATCTTATGACCTTATTTGGTTTCATAACAAAGTTCTGTTCAAGTTGTAAAAGGACAGATGTTAAAAAGAGATGATGAAAAAGCTGAGATGTAGAACAAAGAACCGTTCCACGTACTGCATTTCTTTGGAACCCCTTGCCTGGTGCATGTTTCCCTCTATCCTACAATCTAGACTGTTTTAAGAGGAATATCAATTCCTACCTTCAGCTCCCCTAACTTATTTTCATCTTGTAGCTCCTTACCAATAGTGGCTTTTAGCCTTGTTTAAGGAGAACTTGCATTTAAAAAACTCAAAATTATGAAGAACTCGATTGAAAGGTAGTTTGGAAGATCGGTAATCCTTTAAATCTTGGATTTCTGCCTATACCCAGGACCACAAGCAGTGTCTCACCATGACAACAATTTTATTCATTCCTGAAACCAAAAGAGTAGGGTGTGGTTACCATGACAATACGGCCAACAAATGCAGAGTGCATAAGTTCAGACAGTGTCACCTGTTCTTTGGAGTTAGACTTTTATTGTTTCTTATCGATGCTTTGAAGTGTTGAAAACGTGTTTGTACCTTCACAGAACAAAACAACTGCATTGGTAAACTCAACTGCATTATGTGACACTTCCTGCCCCAAAACTCAAAACTGGGTTTATTTGCTGATCAAATAGATGAGAATAAGAGCTTAAATTAACATATATTAAACTAGGGGCTTTAAAAACCTAAACATAGGCCTGATATCGAATGTTTAAAGGCTGTGGATACTTTTGGTAATTACTCAAGAAATAAATTACCATAACTTACTTGGTATATAGCACCTGAGAGCTGCTGATAGTATAAAACATTGTGAGAAACAACTCCCTCTGAAGTAATGTAGTTTTTGAGAAAGAGGTAGTTTCTCACAATAATATTTCAGGCATGAAAGGTTTGAATAAGGTTTCAGGCATGAAGCCTTTCTCAGGAATTTGAAAGCACCCAATTCTATGCAACAAGGGTATTTTTTCTTTTATTATTTTCTTGCAACTTCAATTACCAGTTGAGCCCAAATTTTCACTTGCAGACTGATATGTGCAAACTGTGGCCGATACGTCAAAAAAAGAATTTTAAGGTTTTTTAAGCAGTACTAAGGGCAAGACCAGGCCCCCCCCCAAAAAGAAAAGCTTATCAAAGAAAAATCTTGCTTAGGAGAAATAGGTTACCAGCCAAAAGAGACGTGTGTTCATTTGTGACGGGTATTTTTTGCATAGCGGAAGAATTTGCTAAGAACTTTTTGTGACAGCTTTATGAATTTTGACCCAGGGCAACAAAGAACATTTCATTCATCACAACAAACATAAATAACTATTGTGTTTGTGCCTCATTTTTTATTTATTTTTTCATCAACCATCTAGGTTGCAACTAGATGAATAAATGTAATGATTGCAAACGAAAAGGAAACAGTTTTTATCTTTGCATGGCCTGAAAATAATTTGCAGAATTTTGTAATCTGGGTCGTGGTGCCCGAGGCAGAGGTAGACTGTAAAGGTTGAAGTGAGATCGTTCTGATTGCGCATCTCTAGCAATTATCGGCGGGAACAAAAAATCAATTGAACAAATGATGTGCGGGTAAAAATGATTTAATAACATAATGTCAACAACTTAGAATAACATCGGTGATTCTGTTGGGAAGTGCGTATAACTGAAATGTTTGAGCAAGAAGTGTATGAGCATCGAAGCGGGTGAATATTTCCTGTAGCCATTCAAACATTGAAAAGAATGGATTTAAGATTTCTAAAGATGTGCATTGTAATTCAAGAAGGGACCATCTTTAATCTAATTGAAACCTTTTTATTTTTCTTCTTTTTAAAAATCTACACTTCAACTGCTGCAAAACACAGGAATGACAAGAGAAAATTCAATTATAAAATATAATACATCACATAAAGCCCTTTGAATTACTTTTTTTTAATAGATGAAAAGTTTAGTTTTACAATGTTTTCAAGCTATTACAAATGTTGAGATAGCATCCAAGATGCCGTTTTTTTTGCCTTTAGTTTATTTTTGTGTTTTTGTACCAGAGTTATTTATTTATTTATTTATTTCTTCTTTACCCTGGGGAGTGAAATACTGTTTTTCCGAGGTGCCCAGCAGCTACAAAAAACATAAAAATTCATATAAAATGACTAATAGAATGAGTTGATTAAATTACTTGTGCAATTTCATATTTTTATTTAACCAAATTTAGCAGCATCTGTCCTTACTTTATACTGCATTCATTTTTCCCAGTCAGAATTATCTGAAACCAAATGAAGTGCTAGTGCCAGTTTTTAATTTCAAATTTGTTGACACCCACAATTATCAGAAATAGTTTACCATAGGTGCAAGTTGGTTATCTGTATTAGATATCCTTGTCATAATCTATTCTCAACATGTCATTCAGTATTTTAAGTTGAATATTGTGAGATTATTTTCACCAACACTGTATTCATTTCCCTGATTGATTATAAACTTGTAGATAAATATTGATTTCATTACACAAATTTATTCTTAATTGTTAATATGTTTTCATTTCGTATGTTTCTCCTTAAAATTATGTCGCTTATTTTCTTAAGCTGTATTTTTGTAATCCCTTAACTATTATTATTTTTTCATTTCACAAAATTTATTAGTAAGAATTTCAAAGGGAACTGGATTGGCTTTGCCTTTTTTTCCATCTAAAGTCGACTATTTTTTTATCCCATAATATAAAAGAAACCAATAGTTGATTGCATTTGACCAAATTTATTGTAATTATAAAGCGTACACTTACTATTTAACTGTATTGCTTATTTATTTAATCACGTGTTTGTGTGAAGAAACAGCGCCAGCTCTTATGCGAGGTCATTGTTTCACTCATACTGAGAGCTATGTAGGTTAAATAACCAAATTTCTGATGCACTGCACACATCTATCACAGATATTGAATTAATAGCCCATGAAGAAAGGCCGATGACCATGGAGCTTGCTCTAGCCAAGGAGATAAGAATTAGACCACAGCTCGCCCGGCACCGTCCTACACAAAGATCCAATTCACTAGATAATTGATGAGAATAAATACAATATACACATGTTTTATGTATCAGTGGTTAAAGGCGTCTTATTGTGAGTAAATGTTTAACAGAAGCAGATTTTAGGAATGCAATTCCAGCTCCCTCCTCAACATCATAAAGCAAATCTAAGGAATAAAATTATTCATCACTCTCGGAGGGATTTGTAAAAACTTAATGTAACTGGCAATTTTTTTAATTTATTTTTTTGTACATAATTACCCCCCCCTTGTTTTTTTCCCCCTCAGTTCCCACCATATAAAATTAAAGATGAGAAATTTGTCACGTTCGATCAGCTTTTGAAACTCTTTTATCATGGATTTTTGTACTGCATTGAATGTTTGCCTATCACAAGGAAGTCACCTTTGGGAATTTAGTGTGAATGCATTAAAAATGCCACTTATACGAATAGTCTACAAGAAGGAAACCTGAAGCTGGTTGTAGACAATCCAAAGTGCAAATTCTTTATCCTTGAAACTCAAGTTTGGCAAACTTTAGCCAGCCCACCACCCAGACAAAACAAACATTGTAAACTGGACCAAATATCCTGCCATAAGACACTTTATAAAAAGGTAAAGTTGGCCTCTGTGTTGGGATCAGGGATACAACATACAAAAAGCTTGATTGACTGAACATGAGTTTTTATTAGAATGAATGTTGGGTCAATCCAATGACATAAATTCTAATTTTAGAGACATTTAAAGTAGTGTTATAAATTGTTTTTTGTCAATGTAATGCGGATTTATAGGCAAAATTATAAAGAAAGAAGTCAAATGTAAAAGTTTCAGCTGAATTCAGTGTCTTCTTTCACAGTATTTTAACACAATCATCCAATCATCCATGGTTAGCGAGGTGACAACGGGTACCAACCGCATCTCTGGCTGCAGCATTCCAAATGGACACCAACCCTCAGAAATCTGAGAAATTATACATGAATGAATCTTTTGTCAGATTCACATGTTTTGGGGTGAACACATTTTTCCAAACCATTATACTTCGAAGGGAATTGTTTCTCAAAATAGTTTATACTATCAACGGCTGCAGTGCTTCTCACCGAGTAAATTTTTCTGGTCATTAATTTGTTGAGTACTTATCAATCTATGACCCTACATTAAAAGAGTGCTTCAACCATTCCCCTTAAAGGAAAATAAGGAACAAACTGAAGCTATGTATTACGCAAACTATCCTAAACCACTCAACGATTACCTCAACAACTCTTAGCAATCGTCTTGCCCTCTTCCCTTTATGTTTCCCGCAAACCCTAAAGGAATAAACACATGCTCACAGTAACCCCAGACAAAACAGTTTAGCGTCTATGTGCATCGTCATTCCCAACCCCCATCGTTCATTCCCATTTAGACTATAAATTGAGGATGTCCGATCAAGCTGTAACAAGCCAAGGGGAATATTTCCTAGAGTGTATAAACCCAACACTTCAAGTAATTTAAACAAACATTGCATCGGATCCCTCCCTTGTTTCAGGTGTAAACCTATAACGGTGATAAGCTTGATATGACTTGAAGACAGGATGTAAGACGTGTTCAAGCTAACTTCTGCTTGTCTTAATAAGTGCAGAACGATACATCCTCCTTAATGTTGTCTTAAAGAATTCTTATTTCCCGTTACATGGCTGTACAGTTTCCGCTACATCAATTGACTGACTGAGTGGCTTAAAATCTCTGCATTTCTCTTTTGGGATGAAATATCGCCTTCTCCAAAACCCATTTATATGCAACTACCTCTTTCCCTTCACTCACACTTGATCTATCACTGACCCCTGGCAAACAAATTTTTCCTGTTGTTGGTCAAAATAATGTTAAATAAATTTCTTTTATAATTTGGGATTAACAAAGAAAGTCGCATCTCCTTAAGGTGATCCCTCTGCTGCCGCTTCCTAGGTTGTATCGTAAACTTGGGTGTGATCCCTGGCAATATGGCAGTTACAGGTTGAATGGCTTCTGACTGGCACCCCCGAACAAAGATATTGACAAAATAGGGAGAAGAACATAAGGGCTAGATAGCTCACTTGGTAGAGCACTGGCTCGTTAATCTGGAGGTGGCAGGTTCAAGTCCGGCTCTATTCAATTTTTTTTGTTTAACCTCAAATTATTTTAAATTTACCCAGTCATGCCGTTTCTTTTGTGGTTATCACTTGATATAACTTTACATGTACAGTCACAGAGTACAGGGTCCTAGTTTCTTCCGAGTCATAAATAATTCACTGTAAAATATAAATGGTTTAAATTGTAAAATTCAGAATATATTGGCTGAGATCTTACATGTAAATAGACCGAATGATTTGCCAAGATCCTTCTTTCAGATCTAGCGGACAAGGTGTAGGAATTGTTGTTTATATTCATTATTAATGATAACACAGGTGTTGCGCGTTCCTTCACCTACATGATAAATATCTCAAGGAGGGTTGCATTTAGCATGTTGTGATAATAAATTGTAATGTCCGATTTTCCGAAAGTTGAGGCGACGCCTTGTTTATGATTTATATGATTGTCTGATAGACAGCGCAAATGTTTACAAGCAAAGGTGTGAAGCTACTGCTAATACAGGATGTCATCGTTAAGATTGTGTTTGGACAAGAAATTGGGACATCCCTAAGGAGAACACCTTAGACTACTGAATGATGTCAAGTAGAGGGTACATATAAGATGATTAGGGGTAATGGAAGGGTTAGGGAGGGGGGGTTGAAGTGTGTGAGTGGGAAGGGGGTGGGTAACCAGGAGGATGGGAGTGGGACATGGGAGTACGTATTAAACTGACTGATGTTAAGTAGAGTTTACTAACGAGGTGATTAGGGGTGATGGAAGGAGTTGTGGGATATTAGAGAGGGGTGAAATAAGAACAGCTGGAGGAAGACATGGGAGAACATCTTACACTGACTGATGTCATGAAGAGTTGAAAATGGGGGTAGGATGGGTTAGAAATAACGGTGGCTGAATGATGTGGGGGAAGTATTTTGACAATTTTTCTGCTAGCCAACGATTACCCTTTTTCCATCAGCAAACAGCACTGAACTTTATTTAACCTTACTGGTCCTTTGAAATGAGCCAAATCAAAGGCCCTCTCTACTGGCTTTACATTTCCTGACAATATGATGTTTTTCGTCAATTTTAGAAAGCAATGATGGACGAGCTAAATTCTCACAAAGGAATCATCCGCCTGTGGAAATCTGGAGCAGAGGTGGTTTCTGTATTTCTTTTCATTCATTTTCCTTTTTTCATGAATTTTCCTTCCATTCTTTTTCCGTCCAAGCTTGTTTTTCCACTTGGCTGGCTCCTTGTTCATTTTCTAATACTGAGGTCATTTTGGGTTTTCAGAGGGATTAAATGCTGGCTAGTCTAGGAAAGTATAAGTGCAGCTTTACAATTTTCTTTTCAAATAGAGCTCAAATTGACTGAACTTATGGTGACAAGTATGAGGACTGAATTGAATTGAATTCATATAATATATAATCTGTGTAAATCATACGTCCTGAAGTAAATTGCAAGGAAAATATTTCAGTAGCTGCCTTTGGTCTCTACTCACACTTTAGTTTTGAACTTTATTAGCAGAAATTCCAGCACTTTTGACTACAACGGATAAAGTCATCAGCTGATTGGCTTTGTTTGCTGTAACCTGGCGGCTTCCCTTGGGTTGTTGTTTCACTAGTCCATATTTCATAACAAATATGGATGCGTTTCAACACTGAACCAGCAAGCTGGAACACTTAGAGTGAATTTTGACTGGTTCTCAGGTGTTTTTAACTTGCATATTTGTTCTTCTCAGAGCCAACACTTCTCCCCAAAGTATTTGGTTGTACCATGGAGGATGGTTGTAATCCCAATTAATACTATAGTTTTTCTCACTGTTAATCATTGTTATTAAACCCATTCATTGAAAACATTATTCCTACCTTCAAACTCTTGAGATCTCACCACGACCCGATACCACAGCAAGTCAAAAACACTAAAAACGATCTGACACTTTGCTTTGAAATATCAATAAATCATCGCTGACTTCTGATCATCTGTACATGAGTCATTGGGTACATATTTCTTTGAATGGTTACTGACAATAGAAACACTGTTATCTCCCTGATTCCAGTATGCACACAAATACGTATTCATCACTATCAAATAATATGAGCAGTTAAAGAACAAACTTTAAAATCAGTCCACGTGAATCTCATCTGAATCAACCTTATCCTAGATCAGTGACACATAAATGATGCACACCTTGTGAATTGACATGGAACTATCTGGACCCAGATGGTTCTATGTCAAGTCACAAGGTGTTACCTAGATGGTCCCATGTCAAGTGACAAGGTGCGACCTAGATGGTCCCATGTCAAGTCACATGGTACGACCTAGATGGTCCCATAGTCACAAGGTGTGACCCAGATGGTCCCATGTCAAGTCACAAGATGCAACCTAGATGGTCCCATGTCAAGTCACATGGTACGACCTAGATGGTCCCATAGTCACAAGGTGCAACCTAGATGGTCCCATGTCAAGTCACAAGGAGCACATCATGTGGACCTTCTTGAAATAAACAGACCCAGTGAATTTGAAAACAGTTTTTTATAGCTCTGCCTATATCTTTAATGTATTTCTCATAGATACATGGCCTTCGGTTTCCACGTCGAGTGCGAGAAATTAAATTAATGAGTATGCCAGTATTGCATACTTGGACTAGATTCACAGGTCAAGTGCACTGGAGTACAAGAAGATGTGAGCATGTTCTGTGACTGTTAGATTTGTCCTGATTATTGCCAACATTTTAAAGTTGGAGGTTGTTGACATGTAAACTTGTACGGTTGAGCAGGCCTAAAATTATGTTGTTCTTGTAAGGGCAAGGCAGTTTTCTTTTAAAAGTAACAGACACCTCTATATAGAGGGAAATTTTAATTTCTACTAAAACATCAAGGGCAAGCAAGGCAAGACCAGGGGCATGGAGGCAAGACCAGGGGCATGGAGGCAATTGCCTCAGTGGCCTATTTGAATAACCAGACCTGGGCCTAATGTTATGGCTCTGCTTACCACCTCATTGTGTTTATAGCTCATAGAATCGCAAAGTTTACAGTCGCCATAAGCGCAGAATCCTGTGCTAAGCAATTCCTTGAATATAAACATTTTATTTGTATGTATATTTTGCTAGCTTAGCAGGTGGAATGATAAGTGATGAGGAACAGACTTTTAACAGCATGTCATTTTACAGTAAATACCAGTTTTGTGAATGTTTAGTTAAAAGGTGGGGTCATAGATTGTTTTTTGTCAGCTTTATAATATTTATAGGCAAAATTTAAAAGAAAGATACAATAAAAGTCGCATGTGAAAGTTTCATCTGAATACAGTGTCTATTTGCTGAGAAAACAGAAAAAACTTTCACAGTATTTTCATAACAATGTAGAATCCATCCAAGTTTAGTGAGGTGACAGTGGGTACCAACTGTATCCCTGGCCCAGCATTCGCAAATGGACACCAACCAACAGAAATCTGAGAAATGGTTCATACATAAGTTGTTTCTTAGATTCAAATGTTTTGGGGTGAAAAGTTATCTAAACCTTATTACTTTGAATGGAATTCTTTCTCAAAATAATTTATACTATCAACAGCTGCAGTGCTTCTCACCAAGTTTTTATGATAATTGTTTTCTGCAGTATTTACCAATCTATAACCCTACCTTTAAATTTGAATTTAAGAATTATTATTATTATTATTACTATTATTTAAAGATCTGCAGTATACTGGCAAAGTGCCATTCACAAGCAAACCAAGATGAAGGTTATGTAGAGCCTGTCGCTGTGATAACTGAAGTAATTTGTTTGGTTAATGGAGCAAGGTTTATATCTAGTCATGATCTAACGACATTTGATTGCTCGTTTTCTTATCAAGCAAGTAACATTTGACATTATCAGTTTCAACCACCATGGGGATACAATGGCATCATAGCTCCAAATTGACACTGTACCACGGGCCCGAGACCAGTAATTTAGTATTCGGCCAGTAAACTCACAACTGGACAAGTCTGGTGGTCTTGTTGTTTTTTGTTTTGTTTTCAAATGTTGACTTTCCGCCTGATAAATCTCTTTCAGTTCTGTTGAGTATTGAAGAATTCTTACCCATAATCTTCTCTCTGCGCTTTTTTAATTTTTTTTATTTCAGATCAAATTCACAAAAATTATTAAGTTAAAACCGTTTAGAATGCTCCAGATTGCACAGTAGGGCTTTTAAAACCAAGATGAACACCAAGTAGAAAACATTCCGAAGACCTCATTTCAATCCACCATGCTTAGGCCAAACTTCCAAAATTGTTATCCGGAGTGTCCCTCACTTTTGAAAAATCCTGGAGAAAACCTTGACTTTTGTTTTAAAGACAGGACATACATGTACGTGCTATTCATGTTCTTTCAAATGATTTAACAACATTGAATACAGCAAAATAAAAAATAAAAAACGAAAAAAGGGGCATGGATTTTGGAGGAAGATCTTGCATGGCTTAATGTTTTGTAAAATTTGAGGGAAAAGTTTCTCACCTTGATTAACAGTGGAGTCTTCATTGTCCTCTATCTTAAATGATGATGCATTTGGGTCAGCTTCAGCACACAGAACATCCCTAGTATTCTCTGGGAATACAAATGCAGTTGGAGGTGTCTCCATGGTGAAGTCAGTCGCTAGGTAAAAAGCTTTGAATGGCAGATGACTATCTCACATCACATACCGAGATGGACTTGATCAAATCTGATTCTGGTGTCTTAAGGGCTCTGTCTGATGGTTTGAATCACTTCACCTCATTGGATCTGGACACCTTAGGGCTTGGAAATGAGGCTTCCTGGATATCCTACTAGCTTTTTAACAAGCATTCTAATTGGTCAGAATGAGATGAGAGGGTTGTACAGTGACCAGTGGGAAGTACTGTGTTATTGTGGTGAGAGAGTGTTTTAAATTGGTGGAAGTTCACAGGGCGGGATGGAAGGCTTCAGGGTGTGCTTCCGTTTAGTACTATTAATTAAGTCCCAATGTGACAGGTAAAAGCAAAACAATTCAGAAATCAGAAAATACAAAAGGGTTCTGATTGGTAGTAACTAGAAAAACACTCTTTTTACTTTTAATGAAGTACTTTTAGTTGTTGCAAAAACAGAAGATCTTTGGAAGTTAAGTACTGAAGTTATTTGACTTTTCAGCTTTCAACTACATTCAGCTTTCATCTCAATTATAATTTAAATATAAATTTTGATTTGGATGGAATATAAAGACTTATCACTGATAGAAAAGTTGTGCACTTTCCTTAATATTTTAGACTTGGGCTTATCTTTATATCCATGGGTTACATTTCATGAATTAACAAAACAAGAACGACCCTAAAGAAATGCTTTAAACCAAGACACCAAGAAAGTTGATGACAGAGAAAACACTTAGTCTCTCCTTTCTGAGATGTGTCACTGGAAGGATCTTTTGGTTGAATGGACTTGTAAGACTAGGACCTTAAGAGTCTTTGCAATCTTGAGTAGTTGAACCACTTAATCTCCGACAATAATAAGTACATCAGTGTGGAAACGTTATAATTATTGCAGACACCTTGTCATTGTAAAGACATCATGAACGACAATCTATCTTGAGCTTCGTTAGAGTGTATGCCATGCCACCTGCTGCTAGTTAACACATCTTTTTATATCCAGTTTGTTTTGACTCGTTTATACCCGCCGACCGTCCATCCGTCCGAGTTGAACTAACGATGACACAACGATGACAGTCGATTAAGCAACAGTTGTCATTCTCTCCCATAGGTGTACCACTGTCAGTCTACTACAGCCACCACTTTCAGGGTCGACGGGAAATTCTTATTTCCTGTGAATTTCACAAAAGGAAGAAGGCATATTAAGAATGACAGACTAAAGTCATTTCTCTGTCTAGGGCGATACTATTTATCATAATAGGTGATTGCAGTTGTTTTTATTTATTTTGATGTAGCTAAGTCAACAAGTGTTTCCTAAAAGTAGAAAGTGTCTCAGGAAATGTTTAGGGCTTATCAGTGTTTGGATAAAGTTCTTTGTCCACTATCTTCAATAACAGTCAAGTTCAGACCTAATACTTCAGGATACATACAAGCTCTTGGTCATTGCCTTGGCGCCCTTCGAAAGGTCCCAACACAAATGTTTTATTTTATCATAAAGGTGTGCCCTCTTCTAAGAAATAAAATATTGATAATTTACAGAAAATTAGGCCTGGAATTTCATCTTTGAGAGGGCAAGGACATTTTCATTTTGCAAAGGGCACTTCCATTGGAAAATCTTAAAGTCTTTGAGAAATTTTTAAAGGGGAACCAAGGCCAAGACCAGGGCAACAGAGGCCATAGCTTTCTTGACCTTCATGTATTTCCAGGCCTGAAAATTAGGACAGTTTTTTAAAGTCCAAACTTAGACACATTATTAGTGCTGCCTTGTGTTATTTGTATTTAAAGGCCCTGTACACTATTGGTAAGATCGAAAAACACAATGTTCACAGATTCACACATAACTTACATGATTTAAAGTAAGTAATGGTAGAAAGGGTTCCTTAAAATATCTCTGCCTAAAATGCTATCGTTTCTGAGAAACGAGTAAAACAATAGTAATTATCGCGCGCGATAATTTGAAAAAACAGAAAACACATAAGGTCTCTTTTTACTATTTTCTCGTGACCTCGATGACCAATTGAGCTCAAACTTTCACAGGTTTGTTTGTCCATGCATATGTTTAATCACACAAAATGTGGACACTGATTTTGAGCTGTTACCAAAAGTGTACAATACCTTTAACTGGACTGAGTGCACTGAAGCAGCTTTCTACAAAAGGGCACCTCTTTAAAGGAAGTTAAAGTTTCTACTGAGACATTTTAGGGCATCAAGGCAATGACCAGAGGCATGGAGGGGACTGCCCTTGTGAAGTATCAGGTTTGCTCAGGATTTATATATTTATAAAGCAAATCAAAAGAAGTAAAACAATTGGTATCCATGAAAAAAAATTACAATTATGACTCTAAGAAAACAGTTGACAATTAAAGACGTATAAAAGGACAACTTGGACTGCTCTTGATATCTTGTTAGTTTGCTAAATGAAATCTGAGTTTGTCCAAATATTTCTTTTCATATTATCAAGTTTTGAGCAACTGTCCTGACCTCTCGGAGGTCAGCCAATCCACCCAAATAAAAAAAAAAAAAAAAAATGTGTTTCATGTTCAATTGGGCCTAACTCAAAAATTACACTTAACCTGATTTTGGTCAACTTTTGTTCACTGTTGAGAGAGGTTCTTTTCATCGTTAGAAAAGGTTATTTTTAAGTTATTCAACAATTCAAAACCTTTATGACTGTGAAATAAAGAAAAGTCACTAAGTATAAAGAGCGCCCTCTCTGAGAGAAAGATTAGGTTTTTCTACCTGTGGTTTTTTTCACGTTTCCTTCTGTAACAATATGGCATAAATTATAAACCAGAATTACACACGATTCACAACTGTCACAATGTATTTTAGAATAAAGCATATTATTTGGTTTTGCCCATGATACACCTGTAAACAGTGCTTTACACACATCAGTGTAAAATCAAGTTACATTGGACATGTTCACTTTGTGTAATTAAATTTCATTTTGAATTGTCTAACATGAAACGAAACAGACTAATTTTAAACAATACACTGTAAGTGGAAGAAAGAAACATCAATTAACAATATCTATTTAAAAAATAAAGATTTATCCTGAAGACGAACAACCCTACATTTCTTCTCAGAACAAACACTTCTGCTGAAAGACACTTTATTCACAAGGTTGTTAACTGATAACCTACTCAGTTCATATAATTTCTTATCCTTTGTAATTTGTTTGTTGTTATATAAATGAGTAATAATTTTAAATTAAAGAGAAAAATACAAAGTGATTGTAATTTTTTAATTTGAAGCAAAGCCTCTTTGACAATTTTGTAGAAATTTCTCTCCAAATTCAGGAGTCAGTTTATTTTTTCCCAAGTATCTTGATTTTACTCCGGAAGTTTAATGATTGGGGCGTGTATTACCTCTAGTATTGACTGAACAGATGTGACATACCAAATAAATGCAACAACATTTGTGACAAATACTTCAACAGACTTCTTAGTATTCTAACAGACCAAATTAGAAAGTGGTCCAAAAAATAAACAACTGCAAATTGCAAACCCATCGTCATGTATCTAAACATTTTCAAATCTTCAAAGCTTAATATAGGCTAAGTCATTGAAATTTGACAACAGACCACTATATAACAAAATAAAAAATTCATTATTTAAAACTGGACAATTAAAATGTTTTCAGCTGTAAAATTGTGTCAAAATTTAAACATAATTTTGTTCTTCTGTAGCTACAACCAAATTAAACAAAGGTGCTGAAGGGATTAATTTTTTTTTAAAGATGTCAGTGCTCCCAAAGTGTTAAAAGGCAAATAACACCAAAATAAATGTGTAAAATTTACTCTATCATAACACTACATGACACATACATTCTTGATAAAGCAGCTTTGATGGCTAAAACTTTTCAGATCATTTGATTGGTCGGGAAGATTTTGATAAGCAGCTTCTCATTGGTCACTTTCTTGATTTTGAAGACACATGAAGTATTTTCATGTCACTACAGTTTTCTCAAGAAAGTTCAACAAGATTAATTGAATTCGTTTTGTGCACATAAACAGTCCAGAGTACATGATTGCAGTTGCACAATAACAATTCGGACAAAATGATAGTTTAATCAATAAAAACAAGAATCATCAGACATGTACATAAATAAACAGATTTTCAGATCTCTGTTTGTTAGGGAATATTTAGGGAAACATGTTTGTTAGTGGATGGAAAATCACATGGTGGAGGCAGGATTAAAAAACACTATTAATAAATTTGATGAATTAGTTTCTCAACTTGACTCCGGACAATAAATGAAACTTCATTTATACATCTATAATTCTTAACACATCACTATACTATGTTACTGCACTATACTAGTTTACGAAATGAAATATTAAATAATCCACCATCCCCAGTTCGACCTGATAATTTGACATTTTAACCTAGAACGTCACCACAACAATTCACAGACTAGAGTTTGGTATATTATTTTCCACTTAATGACATTGAACGCAGATATGAAATTCACGAAAATCACGATATTTTAATTTACGATCTGTAATATAACCACGTCAAATATATGTGTGGCATACATCCATTTGGGTTACAAGAGGAAAATAACAATTTCTCTAGTTATATAGGGGTATAAATATATGGATTATTTTATGGTACTTACCGAAATTTCAAGCTAGTTTTGTTGATCTACTCACGGTAAGTTTGTCCTTGATGCAGAGCAGTGTGTTGTTTGTCCACACGCACAACACGCATTGAACACAAACAACCTTGACAGAATCGGTCACAATTTATTATAGTTGCAGGGGGTTTTAAAACTACGAAAAAGGAGGGTGAAACTAATTTGTGTAAAAAAAATATTCTTATAATCATATCGTTGAAATGTTTTGACTAAATTGTGTATATATTAAACTCAATAAATATTTATTGTTTCGTACAAAGTTATATTATAACATGAACGGACGGCTTTTAATATAAATGTCACTCTATGATAATTGTTGTTATCCTATGACAAAGTGGAATTTGCTTATTATTTATGTTAGAAAAATTACAAGTGCAACTAAACCTACCTGACAAAAAGTATAAATTTTCCCTTTTTTAAGGACTGCATATATTTCAAATCTTTGATAATTCCAACAAGAGACATTTCATTAAATTTATTTTCAAAAAAGTATAGTTTTGTTGGAAAAATAATTTAAACCTGTAAAAATTAATGGGGGTTTGTGGTGAGCAACCCCTCGGCAGGTTGGAGGTTAAAGTTTAGATTTCAGACGATTCCAATAATTTTGGAGGTGTGTTGAGCCATAAGAACACGTTTTGGCTTTCTACTTTCCTTTGAAAATGACCATGTGAGAAGAAGCAAGATGACCAACAGCTTTCAGAAAAGAAATCGTGTATAATTCTTGTTATAAAACTGGTTTATTTGCTATTGGACATCTTATAATAAAATTTGACGATTGTAAGATCCCCTTTAAAATTATGTAGTTTTATGAATTTTATAATGTGTGAATTGTATTTGTACATGTACATGTACATGAACTTCGACTGCAGTATGTGTACAGCGGGGAGGCGCTATGTAGTGAATGCAATGTCCTATGTTCATTTGTGACAACGCTGGAAACCACATTTCGAAAAATACACCATTGCGAAATTCATCGATGCATCGACTGCCATGATTATGCCATCCCTTGGAAACCATTGGACCTGAGAGTTGAATTACTGGTGGTCATCAAGGAGGAAGGAAATCTGCAGACAGCTAACATTTTGGACTTGAAATCGCCTGAGGAAATTTGGCATATCGGCTGAAGGCTGAGCGCGGACGGAGGCGAAAAGTGGCAACTCTCCCGTGTTGTGCATACGGCGCACACGCTGTGGTCAAGCAGTGCACTGCCCATCCCACTCTAGTCCACCGTCCTTGAACTAAAGCCACTCCGGCCACGGCCAAAAGGAGTTGAAAGGTTCAGCCAGCGAATGATTCGTTTTACGAGGTGACCAACATTGCAAAGTTTTTCTCCGGAGGACTGTAGCCGGAGAAAAAGGAGAGAAAATTCGTCTAAATTCTATCGAGTGCCGACGGAGTGAACACGTTTTGAATGTTTAACATGGCGTTAGCGGTGTCAGGTAAGATTTTCAAGCTTGGCTCTGTGGATAATTGCTGATTATTTTATGGTTTTTGATGTGGCTTTTCGTTGGGGTGGTCAGTACGGTCAAACCGCAGATCTTTGACCGTCCATGCGACCATCCGTGCCATGGAACTTATACTGCCTTTTCATTAGAATGTGTCACCCTTATTATAATAACAAATCGGTCAAACCAAATATGGGTCATTTTGCTGATTTTTCCCCAGCTCGTTTGACCATCATTGGAACAATTACCTAACATTTTAATAACTGTAAATTCTGTCTTTCCACGTGGTGTTTTTTATGGAATTTTTTCTGAATTTCAAGCATCAATATGAACTTTGAAAGGTTGATTTTTCCCAACTTTTTAATGTTTTTTGAAATTATGTGCACTGTGCCTATTTTATTTAGTATAATCATAGTATGAATTTCTACAATGTTGTGATGTTATTGTTACCCTGTCTTGAAAATTATTTTGAATATCTCTTTTGAGTATGGCTTTATTTTGAATATGGCTTTGAATATCTCGGATATTATGGGTTTGGTGCCAGTAAAAATCATTAAATTGGTGTTCCATGTAGTGGCTAAAGTACGGTTTGGTTCTTTAGTTCCCACTTTTTGTTGATGTTCAATGTATTACTAATTTACTTTTACTTAATCAATGATAAAACCTAATTTCTGTTGTCAATTCTGAAGTCAAACAGCTCAATTTTCAACATATCTAGATTTTAATGAAAGTAAGGTACAGATGTTTTTGTTTTTAAATTAAATTCAACACCTTTGTAGTCAAAAAGGGGGGATTTTTTCTCAGTTTGTCGTATCCATGATCATACTTCTTTAAAAAGGCTTTCCTTTGAAACTTTTTATTTGTCTTGCAATATATGTTTTCAATTAACAAATTCCTTAAATTGTATATAATTGTTTGTTTTAAAGATTAACATCCCTAACAAAACTAAACCAACTGGTATTATATAAAAAAATGGGGGCATATAAACAAAATGTTTTGCACCTGCTTGGAGAGGAGGCATGAAAATTGATTTACAAATTGATCCACTTTGATATTTTATGAGTGAGTGTACCATGTTGTATTCAGGTAATCAAATTGTTTTTGCCAAGTTCACAAAAGTGTTTTACATGTTGACTCGAAATTGACCCAAACTAAAACAGACTATATAAACACAACATTGTTATTGTAAACAAATATACTGGTATTTTTTGCCCCGAACAAAAGTACATCTTGTTCGAAACCTTTAAGTCAGTTGATTGTGAGGTATTTTAAAAGAAACATAAGTTTATAGATACCAGTATATTTAGACATTATGAAGTTTGTTTTTCTTTCTACACAACAACAGTGAATGATTTCACTTCAACAGAATAGGAAATGCTACGCCGCCCGTATGTATCAGTTGCTACTCAAAAATTGTCATTCGCCCCACATTCAGTGTGCACAAAACACGCTCAGTCAAAATATTTTGCTGTGGAAAATTGCTGGATAAAATCGTTCCACGCACAAACATAATTTTTGTGTAATAAATTCAAGATGGCCACACTGTATGCTAAAACAATGTTGTTTCTCTTGAAATAACACTTGGTTTGAGTATTCACTTGCTCATGATCTTTACTCATCACTTCAAAAGAAATGGTGGATCATTCTCAAGAGGACACTTTAAGATAAAACAGACGACAAAAAAGTCTTGAATTGTTAACGAAACGGATCATCACCGAGCTATAAAGGAAATCAGGATTGGTGCAGAGTTTAAATGAGTTCTGTAAAACGGAAGACATTGACTGTATAAGTTTCAAACTACGTGTCCTTCCATGGAGTTTGGGGGGGGTGGTGAGTGTGTATTAAACTTGCAGGGGATGACTCAAGGTACCTGTGTGTATCGGTCAGTAGATCCGGATGCTCATAATAATTGAACCCATTCACTATCAAATTCAAGTAAGTTTCATCGGAGATTACATGGTATCAAGAGATCTTTAAGATCAATCTTTTAAAGTAAATCATTTGTTCAAGTTTGGCAAGTAGTGCATAAGAAACTGACTGATACAAATCCAGTTACTGTTCATCATTGTAATACCCTCTTTTACGTTAAAATCCTAGTGTAAAAAACATGTTAATATTTAAGTGTCTTGGAGGCTTTGACTAATAATTAATACGCTTTGTCAGAGTTAGGTTGTTATCTTGTTTGGCATTATTTCCCATACTTAGCATATTTAAATTCCCATACTTAGCATATTTTAAAATTCCATGTCTTTTACCCATCCTGTAATTGGCGCTTGCACTGTTGGATAAAATTAAATTAAAATCAGCCTGTACAGGGTGCGAATTTGGGGGAAATCAACAAGACCACAGGGCTTTTCTCAAAATGGATACTGGACCAACATTTGTTTGCAAGACCAGAATTTAAATGGAAAAAAAACAACCTACTGGTACATCGTTTAACATTTGAACTGTTTTAATTTGAGCTTGTTAGCACTAAGAGAAAATTTATCTCACTAATTTTTATTATGTGTAAGAAGTGTACCTCAATGCTTAACACAATTAGATGTTTACATATGAACATTTACAAGACCGTCAGACTTGTCCATTCATGAGTTTACTGGCCCAAGATTAAAATCACTGGCCTCGGGCCTGTGGTCCAGAATCACTGGCCTCGGGCCGGTGGTCCAGAGTAAATTTTGAGCTCTGCAAAGTAAAAGCTCACCCTTAACAAGCCTCAGACTCCATGATTAGTTAAATAGCACGGAGGAATTAGGGGATATAAATTACTCTTGTAGTTTGAATTTGTTAATTTCTCTTTTTATAGTTTAAAGGAGGTATTACATGTAACTTTATTACTTACTAAACTTTGAAGAAAAAATACACTACATAAATTCTTCAAACTGAAGTTAAAGACTTCATTGCTATCTTCTTTTCTCAATGTTCATTGGGGAAAAAGTTTAAATAGACAGAGACTATAATCTGATCTTAATCAACAAAAGACAAATATAATACAAAGGATTTTGTTTAGCAATGCCACAGTTTAGCAGTTTACTTGTCCAGTGTTGGGTATTTATGTCAAGCAGAATGGCCTGGAATCTCCACCATAGACTACAGTCCAGTGTCCATTGCACTTGGCCAGAAACTCCACTGAATAACAATAATGGTGCTAATAATAACAGAACTTATAGCACCTTACATCTGAAGTCTTTTATACTTAACAGGAATTTTGAAAGCGAATCGACGTTCTCTGCGTCACAATTGGAGCACGTACACGATTGTTCGTGTCACGTAATTTCTTCGCATTCGCTTTCGCGTGAAGTATGAACCGGGCTTATACCATAAACCCCAAAGCACTTAACTAGAGAGGAAATACCAATGAATTAAACAAATTTTAATGGCCTAAAAGCACAAGCACTTTACAACAAAACGCACTATGTTCACAAATACAGTCTTGCAGTCTAGAATTTTTCCAAGCATTAGTTATGAAGATTTACTAATACAAACCACTTCCTATAGTTCAGCAAATGTGGGAATTTTTTCTTTCTTTTTCTATTATCATCTAGATCGTGTGAAAAAGTATTACTGGCCAGTCCAGTAATCTAAAAACGAAGCCAGTGGTCATGTATTGTATCCCTTTTGTGTGTTATAATGTACACTAATTAGCACCAGATTTCTATATGTAGCTCCCTGTTGTTAATATGAGTGCTAGCTCATACACTAACTTGATGTATAACCTTACCTTGAACCAAATTCAAGATTGGCAAGGCATGTAAAACCTTCAAGGCTTTTTGCAGTTACTTCAGATGCATAGTGTTAGCCATAGGTAGCCAGAGGGGTGTATAGTGGGTGTCTTTTGGACACCCTGTTTTCAATTTTTGACACCATTTTATCTGTCATTTACATGTAAATGTGTTGGAAGTGGACAATTTGGACAACAAGTTTTTAAATTTCTAGCGAATTTTGACACCCTTTTACCAAATCTAAACCTTGTTTAGATGGGTCTCAACTCTCAATTTTATCCTGGTACCCTTTTTTTACTGAGTTTTAAGGCTTGAAATGTTAGTAACAAAGATGTTTAGCATTGTATTCAACTCTGTTATGCTTAGGCCTGATTTTATGATTTTTGCAGGTAGAATTTTGCACTATAAATGGAACAAAAATAGTATTTTGTAAACATGTGAGGGACTTGCAAAATGCTTGTAATTAGTGATATTTTCTGAAATTCAAACCTTGCACTTACAATATCAAAGTTCATTTATCCAGAATCCCACTTTAGAAAACATCTGACTGATGCTTTCGCTGTTTTAAAAATTAAATTTGTGTGCTCTCAATGTTTGATTTAATTTTGGACTTTGATAAGTCGCACTTAACAAGCACAGACTTGGACAAGTCTATGTTGTGTACATTGGTCAAGTTGAATGTGAACTTGAATAGCTTATTGAGAGATCCAATAGTTTATTCAAACAAACAAGTTTGGTAGCAGAGAGTGACAAGCCTTCACAATTACCTGCCACCTTAGTGTCAATAGGATTAACCATTGTCAGAAGAAGTGTGTTGTTCACAAGAAAACCACACAAAGAACATAATCAATGCTTAATCCTTGAAAAACATTCACAATGTCTTTTTTTTTATCTCGTGCTTGACATGAAATCACAAGGGAAATACCTTTTGACTGTTTATACAATAAAAACAAACTTAGTTTGTTATTTTGTGATGTTTGAACCTGAAACCCAAGAGATTTTGACACAATTCTTTAATGATTCTCTCAACCCTAGCCTCTTACACCCAACTCAAGAATTTTACTTTCATTGTCTTATACATTCCAAAAGAGCAATTCGATGGGGTAAGTAACCAAGACATGACTTTGTAGGTAAAACCAAATTTAGAGAAATATCATTTTCATGGCATTTTAAAGGGTATTTCGTGATACAAAGCGGAGTAGATCTTATTTAGGTGTTCGTGCTACAGCGAGAACACCTCTTGTTTTTACGTCTTCTACTTCCCTCTTTTTTTTCAAAACACATCTAGTTTTCCTATTTAAATGAACTATAATTTTAAGGTTTTTTTTATTTATCTACATACCAAGATGGAAGTCAAATCAGTCGAAATTGTTTTAAAGATAGACAACTAGTTTTCTCTGTGCTGAGTTTTACTTTGGTGTTAGGGAGGGAACCTGATGTTAATAAATCTTTAATATGATTCGAACGTGTTCATCATTGATTGAGATGACCTCTCTCTTTTCATCTTTATGATCTGATGTCATAATTCAATGCTTTAGTAATAACTTTTTCCTTTGAGCTCATAACGTTTGTCCTCCATTGACTTTTATATGTGACCTTAGATGTCTAATTCTGAGCTTTCAAAGTACACAGCCTGACCTTCAACCTCTTCATGAATAATTCAAACATCCTGTTGAATTATACATAAAGGCTTGAACATGGTTGACCTGTATTGAAATTGGAGCACGGTCTATTCCCTGATGGGGATGTTCTAGTTGCTTGAAGAATGTTCCAATGTCCTCAGATGACCTTAGAGGTTGACGTCATGGTACAACGACCTTAGTTATCTGACCTTCAACCTTTGTTTATCTTGAATAATTAATGTGTCTTTATTTGCAGTATTTTGCAGATGTCAAGGTAATTTACACATAGGCCCTAAGTGTTCATAAACAATTTCCCTTGAGATTTGAGCATGTAGGTGCTGCCATATAGTGGCATTATGAAGGCTTCCTTTGGTACAAAAAAGTAATTCCTTACTCGTATTCTAGTTTGAATTACCATTGAAAGTTGTTAGTTGATGAGAACAGATCCTCATGATTAGGAATTAACATTAGTTTCAAACAAAGGAATGTTAAAATTAAATATCCATATCTGTTAAATTATTCATTATTTTCAGTCAGTCTTTTTCTTTCTCCCCACACAGACATTAAACATCAAACCTCAATTTGAAAATTGTAATGTTTTTGTGACAACCTTTTAAATCACAGTCAAATTTTTAATTTAAAAGAACAAGAAATGAACAGTTAGTGAAATAAAATGTCTCTTTGTAAAAATACAAACATTTGTTTTCCAATGAGAAGAAGACATTTTAGCATGTTAAAAACCTTCGATTTTTAAAGGCATTTTTCCTCAGAACTGAATGCCATTTGTCAACGAAAAAACCCTGAAATTGTTATTGTTATTCATTTATCTTGAATCTTATATTTGATTGATTTTTCAAAGAGTTTTTTTTTATCTAATACTAACAAACTGAAAGTGTTTTTAGTTTATCAGTTTCCCTCATATCCCTCCCTTCAAGATGTTTACAATTCCATTTCAATATCCAACGTAGTAATCAGGTAAAGTAGAGAAACCTATTCCATTTAGGTATTGTGGTTTGACGTAGCAACCTTCACGAGGTGGTCATCCGTCGACCAATTCTACGGCCGTGCATAATTTGGCTGAGTAAGCCTATATTATTATGAAGATGTGTGGTTAAAGGCAGCGCGTGTGGAAGCTAGCAATTTGTATTAGTCCCAAAATAGCAGAGCTACGTCGCTTGGAGGGTTGCTGTGCTTGACCGGTATGGGCATGGTACAGCAGCCATCTTTTATGGTCAGTGTCCGCACATGTTCTTATTGATCGATGGTGCATGGTACCGCTGTGCCTGGTCGTTTATTGAGATGGACTTGTTTCTGGCTCCTGGGGGGACAAACTGCTACCATTTTGATAGTGTTTTAAATGGCTTGTGGTTATTCTGATAAAACATGATGAACACACAGTAAAACAGTGATGATTATAATATTTTTATTCTTCTGTCTTTTAATATTCTTCACACTCAACTCTTTAAGGAACATTACAGAATTGTTTTCTGCTACAAAACAGTTGCTGGCAGTGTAAGCACTTTATGTAATCCACCATATACATAAACTGACAAACCTTTAGAAGTTTGAGATCGATCGGCCATCTGGGTCACGAGAAAATAGTGAAAAACCAATTACACATTTGCATGAAATCATATGATATAAATTCAAAAAATGAATAAAACGCTCACTGAGCGATAAACTCCAATCAGAAAATTAGTTTATACTCATCAAATATGGCATTTCAGACAGAAATATTTCAAGGGATGTTTTCTACTATCATCATCATTAGACCGTGTAAGTTTTATGTAAATCTGTGATCAAAAAGTATATTTTACAAGGTTTTTTTCTTACCAATTCTGTAATGTTCCTTTAAGATATTTTTTGTTAAGTATCAGATGTGCTCTTGGTTGATAAAGTATTGTATATGTTTTACATGTTTGTTTTGTCCATTCATAAAAATGATCTGACAGTGTTTAGGTCTGTTGCATGTTTAGTCTGTATTGAAGGACTAGCTGGCCAGTTTAACATTATGAAGCTTTCAATCTCTGGAAGAAACTGCAAGGTGTTGAGTGACTCAACGTAAAGCTCAAAGGACTAGTTTGCTAATCTAATCAGTTTTTAATATTCAAAGAGCATGTTTGCCAGTCTAGCTTAAATGTTATGGCATAATCAATTTCAAGTCGTAGGCCATTTTTGAAGCAAACAGGGCCTGTCAATCTTGAAGCCAAATGCAAAGTGTTGAGAGACATTTCACATATTTTCTCGTCTTCTTATGGATGTTGTTAGTCATTCTCTAGGGTTCTTAAAGGTCACTTAGTAGATGAAAATAGACCTCTGTCAGGTACCCTTCATACAATAGTGGCAATGGCAGTTCTAATTTTCATATTATAAAAAGGGACCAGACTATCTTTTTTCTTTCAGCCTCAGTTTGGTTACATTGGGTGGAATAGACAAAAAGCAAGATGGTGGCACCATGATAAAGGTCTATTCTAAGGCCATTTCTGATTTACTGGCTACGGCTGGATCGTGGCCACGTTATGCGTTGAAGTATAGGACATCCTTAGCAACTCTCTTGGCAACAGTCTCAGCTGTAGCCATAGCTGCCAGTTCGGATATGGCCTGTGTACCGTTCAATGGCTTGAGTAAAGACAAAGGACATATAATGCCTTACGACAGAACTCATTGCGGAAGAAATAGTAATAAACCACAAGGGAAACTGACTGGGTAAATTAAACAAAAAAATAATGAGTTGAATGAGCGGGATTGAACCTGCGACCTCCGGATTAACGTGCCAGCACTCTACCATTCTGAGCTCTCTAGCCCTATGTTGGCGTTCTTTTGTCAATATCTTTGTTCGGGGGGGGGGGATGCCAGTCAGAAGCCATTCAATCTGAAACTTCCCTACAGCCAAATTTTAAGGTAAACAGTCAGTACCATGAAATTAGGTCCTTGGCTCGATTTCACAAAGCACCAAGATTCATCTTGAGATGAGTTGTTAATATCACCATAGCGATTTGTACTGTGAGTCTTTTGTGACATCACACTTTGCTTAGCAATTAAGATTGATTGGCACTTAAGATAAATCTTAGATTTTTGTTTAAATCGCGCCAAGGTCTTTTGGTTTTTCTGTAAAACGCTCAATTTTGAATGATAGATTTTTATAGAAAATTTAATTTGACAACTCAGGTCTTTCAGTTTTCTGTAAAATTCACAAATAGAAGGTTCTGTAACGCATCAATTTAACAATTGGCTATATAAGTAAATCCTTAGAGAGTTCATTAATTTTATCAGACTTCAGGGAATCGTTTTGATGATTGATTTATGAACTTCAAGATGGTCTGGTCAGTCAAATCTCACAGATTAAAAGCATTCCATGAATGACTAGGATGAGCAGTTAAATAAGATACCCCCATTACAAATATTTGCGTGTCCTGAATATTTGTGGGAAGCAAGTGTTTCTGGGAAAAAATGTATTTACTTTTTCTTTTTGCTTTATTTAGAGGTAACAATATTGTGTAGTACAAACAAATCTGATAAGTTTTCAAAAAACATGAAGGAAAATCACTGGAAAAAAGTGATTTTACTTGATGTTCTGGTCTGATTGAATGAGAAGGAGTGGGTGAGAGGGGGAGGGGTAGGGGAGAAAAAAAGAGGCTTAAGAATGTGTTATGTTTGAAGAAGAGTAATGAATTGACTGTCAATTTTTCTCTTTTACACATATTTTGTTGAGACGTAAGTTTTAAAAAATAGTTTGGGATTTTCCTTCCTCGATGGTTGAACACATTCTAGGCTGAGAATGAAAGGTAAATTCTTAGAAGTAGCTTTTAAAAAGAAGCCGGTAAGCATTTGAAATGACTCAAGTTAATTGTAGAAATGTTAAAACACTTAGCTCAATTTCCATTTTTCCTCAAGTTTGCCCCCTTTTTAAGATGGTGTAGGACAACCTGCCAGTCACTGCAATTGCCCAAACCCAATTTACTGTCCGTAACTTTAACCTCTGTCACATTTCCAAACACCCCTTCATCAATAATGGGTGAAGCCAATTACTTGAGATAGTCCCACTTGGCTTGGAATGAATCAATCGCATACTGAGTTACCATTCCGCTGCAGAAACCACAATGGACAACCGGTAACCCAGCTTCCTACCAAGGATCTCCCTTGGTATTTAGTACAGCATTGCAGCAGGATACCAATCTTCCGTTATATTAAAGGGGGAACTATCTATCACTCTGTACTTTGTGAAAACGCAGCTCCACAAAAACGATTACTCAAGTTATGACCGCTTTAACCAAACCATTTTTTGCAAGGGCTTGCTCTGTTCTCAAACCCAATCTTAGAAAGTTCCATCACGAACTGTTTGCAAATTTGTGAAAAACATACCTTGCTTATTGATGTTGTGTTTCTTATGTAGGTTAGGCCTATAGAATACACAATATTAAGGCTATGACTTCCTGTCTTTGTTAACTCTCAAATCCTGTTCCTTAAAACTGTAAAAACTGTATTGATGTATTGTTAATGAGAAGGTTTAAGTCTGGAATTCTTATTTTTAGGTCATCCGACTTCGACTATCATCAACTTCTAGCAATTCCACTTTAGAGTAAACTACAAAGCATTTCATTAAAAAAAATTCTAAAAATGCCTAAGGGACTAGTTTTAGGTTAGCTCATACGTACCAATCATTGTTGAGAGAGTAACTGTATGGAACGCCTGCAGGGACAAAAGAAGAAAATTAGACCGGAATCAGTTTGTAATCCCTAGCTCTGCTATTTGAGAAATTAAAAACAAATATTGTACCTCAAGCATTATAAGTAAAGTCAGCATTTTCTAATTTCAGATTTTTTCGATTTTTTTTTTTAAAATTGTATTCAGAAAAAAAGCTTAACAATGTTGTTTCAGTGATAAAACTGGAATTCACATAAGTTTTAAATTCCCATAATGCGCATTTGTTGTGTAAGGTTTGATCATATTATTTATATAGTTTTCAGTTAAACATGTCGGAGAAGGATTTAAATATGATGTCCACAAGCCCCCCCCCCCCTCCACCACAACTTGGTTCACTGCCCAAGTTACTGTTTCCAATTGTAAAAGCAATTATCTACACTTGTACAAAGTGCCAATCAAACCTTGCTCTCATCAACCCAGAAGAAACCAATTTGACTCTGAATTTAATTTTACGAGATGACGGGAGTTGACTGACTGACGCGATCATCAACTTATTAAATATAGCATCATGTACATCGGTTGTCAGTTAGCTATGAGGGATATGGTAGATGACACTTCACTTGACTTCGGGCGAGCTTTGGATCATTAGAGTTTGATGTAGTTACACGTTAATTACTTATGCTAATTAAACATCGTGTTGTAGGCTTTCAAATAGCTATAGCAGAGTAATAGATGTTAATTTTGCTTCGGGATAAAGATTATTATTTGGTTTCTGCCCTTACACCAAGAGATATAAGATTGTATACTCAGTACTTTCCCAAGTTCTGTGAAAAACAAAATGGGACTATTACGCGGGTGGGATTCGAACCCACAATTCAAAATTCTACAGTAGAGTAGTTGAAAATGTGAAGAAAGCTAAACCCTTTCTTTCTATCCTATTGAGTATCCATGTTACCATAGCAATGTTTGGTATGTGCAGTGTGTCTCATTCATTCAAAATGTGAGCTCCTTAAAAACAATTCATTATTTTCAGAGCCACTAAAAGGAATATCTATACCATGTGTCCAATAGAGTCTTTAAATATCCATCGTCACAAATTTTCAAATCTTATGAAATGAATTTCTTGAACAACGCTAAAAATTATGAAGAAACTGTTTTGCATAGATGGAAAGATGCATGTATTGAGAAAAATGATCTACCTAGACAACCTTCTAAGAAATGAAACAAAATGTTTTAATTTGTAGAAATGCATTTCAGCCAGGCACGTTTGTTTATTTTTCTTCTGGAAAAACATCCTTCTAGTTACTTTTGTTAATATTTTTCTTTTAACGTGAAGGACTTTTTGGGGGTAAAATTCCCAAGAAGTAAATGATCAGTGTTTATTGAAGAAACAAAGAACTTCACCAGAGGGTATGATCTTAGACTCTATGTCTTGTGTTTTGTTTCCAAGTATTAAGAAAACACCTTATGGTGATCCTTAGTGTTAGGTTATCTCATCAGAATAGGATTTTGTTTTTCTGCCTCTGGGCTTAGCTTATCACTTCTAAAAGATTGAAATAAGATTATAATTTTTAACAAATGTGTAGTATAGTCTTTCCAGTTTAGCTCTATTATTTTAGATTTTTTTTTTAACATTTAAAAATTTAATATCAACAAATAGTTCTGGACATTTTTTCTGTCACTCTTTGTTTTTAGAGTGAAAAGGGTAATTTTGAATGTTCTTATTTTGTACACCAGGGCTCGCCCTTAACACTAGCCCGGCGTACATTGTCTAGTAAAAAATGCTATGGGCTAGTAAACACCACTTCTCAACTTGCCCTGTGGGCTACTCAAAAACACACAACCTACTAGTTTAAAATGCTAATTTCTTTCTTTTCAGATGTGAATAATTAATGTATAAAATGTGTTAATCGTTATTGAGTGTGTGAATATAACTTCATTTGTTTAAAATCTGGGCTACTAAAACTTCCTAGGGGCAAGTAAAATGTACAGTTTACTGGCCCGGCGGGCTACTTTACAAAAACCTTAAGCGCAAGGCCTGTACACACATAACAGGTTCGCAATACATTCAGTCATAATATACAACTTGTAAAATTCTTTTTATCTAACAACATCTTGATAACATCTTGACTAAGAGTCGGTTCTTAAACTGGAACAACTAGATTGCTGAAGGAAAGCATTCTACTACTTACATCATATGGAGACATTAATAAAATATCATCCCTTAACGGACATTCTTGGTTACCACAGCAACAAACCCTGTAAGGCATTTGATTAGTGCATTTGTATACTGTGGCCGAACATCTCAGTGTGGGAATTTATTGTGATTCAGTTGTTAATATCTTGTTTGACACTTTCCCAAGTTGTTAACTGTCAATTTGATATGATTGAGTAGTCACAATTGTTTTTATAATGTAGTACCGGGTACTTGTTTTTTTATTCCGGTGATATCATGAAGGTAGGGGAAAGCTTTAGAGGGTAAAGGAATCAGGTCATCTCTTGAATTGTGCAAGTGCGTCATAAAACCATCCAGTATGCCAGCATTGATTTTCCTTCTCTATGACGGCTACCGCATTCCAAGAATGTCCCTTTTTCCTGTTTAATAAAGATATAGACTCTACTCCGGCAGTAAAACTGTCCTGATAACGACTTTTGAGTCACACACTGCTGATTTTTTTTTCTTACTTTAAGAGAAATAAAGTTGAAAACTGACGGCAATGGATTTATTTTTAACTCTACAGAAAACTGCATATCCTGCAGTAGCTTACTTATTCTCCTCCAAAGAAACCTAATCTCTTTCCATCCAAATATTTTTTCAGCTTACTAAATCCTTTACAATGAGATTCTAAATATTGTTTGTCATCAATCAGCCCTTAAGTCCTTAATTGGATAAGGATTATCCCAATATAAAGATGAATGGTGGATTATTGAAGCTTAATCTCCTACTGTAAATACCTATTTCTAAGCTGCAATGGGTTTTTATGGCTAGTAAAAGAGTCGTTTGTGGAGTTTTGTTTTTTTTACAGTTAAAATCAAATGTCTGTTGACAGGAGATCGATTACAAATGGACTGTGTTCTTCAAGAATATTGTAATGACTTGACTACTGCTTTAGAGGTTCTTACAAAGAGTAAGACAAGAGGGGGTCAGAGGGTGTGTGGAACTATAAGGTGGTTCAGAGAGTGTGTACAACTGTAAGATGGTTTAGAATGTTGACATTAACTACAGTAGAACCAACAGGGGAAACAGAAGCATCTAGAAAGCAATTCATGCTGATTAAGCTGTGTTTGGGAAGGAGGTTGTTATGAATTATCACATTGGTTTGATACTCCAGTATATTTTGATAAGTACTACTTGGGGCAGTGGGGGGGGGGGGGGGTCTTAAAGCAGTACTCCTTAAATGCTGACATGTTACTTGAGATGTAGGTTTTATACACAACCTTCTCAAGTGAATCAAAATGGTAGCAGTCATTGATTAGCTGATTATGCCACTCAGTTTCTGATTGGATCAATGAATCCTCTAAAGTGTACTGTTATGTACTAAGTGGGCCAATCAACAACATCATTACAAACTGACCTTCCAATTGTCATGATATAACAATACCTTTGATTGGATCAATAAACACCCTGTTGTGATTTGTGTACTTAAATAGACCAATCAAAAACATTGTTATTGATTGTTGCTTGAAGGAATACTTAAGTGGATAATTAGAGACAAACCTTTTAATGGTTCATTGTAGATGAAGATGATGGTGATAATTACCAACCACTAATTGATTGATACAACAGGATAAGCATCAATTGGTATTCACCTGTTGTAAATGACATTGACCAGTTTGCATGAGCAACAATGTTGATGACTTGGGCCAGTTATATTTATTAATCCATGGTTGTATCAACAGTTTGTTTGTCAGTCATTATGAGGTTATTCTTGACCTTAGTATACGTATTTTCTTTATGTCAATTTAGTGGAAAACTTCAAATTATGCAAACCAGTGAAAATCTCCCTGATTATGGAAACTTTTTTCCTATTACCTCTCTGATTGTTGTACAAAGTCTCCCTGATTACAAGATGCAAATGTTGCCAGCACTGCCTTTCAACTACTGTTGGTTGTCCTCCTTGTTGATCCAATCCATCTTGATTACCTTCATGGAATGGTCACTAGGTTTCTGTTGTCCTTCTTTTCTATACTCACATATTCTTGAGTTTATCAGATTATATGGTAATTAGATTTAGTTCTCATTGAGCGTGGTAGATTAGATAAATTAGCAATCGATGGAGGCAGTACATGCCAAGAATTCTAAGTCAGATGTTAAGGATAAGAAAGAATGATTGACACTATTTAGAAATTTAATTGCATGAGTCCCAATTTTATGACACTGCTTTCTGTAGAATTCTGCGTTTTACGGTCCTTGAATCACACGCTTAAAGTATACTGCAAGAGCAGAATTTTGCAGTAATTAGTGCCAAAAAATTAAACTCTGTTGGTGATCTGCGTACGTCATTGCTTACACTTGAAAAATTCTTCATTGAGTATTTCAAAGATTATGGGATGTAGTTAATAAATATTAATAAGGCTATAAGAGCTTTGCTGCTTCAATTTCTTAAATCTTTGGCAACTTTTTGGGGCAAAACAAAAGCAATATTTAGCATTTCCTTTATGGTAGTTTTTTAGCCAAAGATTTGAATTACAATACCCTTTCTGAAATAAGTAGAGTTTCATATCTGGAAAGTATGTTTTACTGTTTCCATGGGGGAAAAATTACAGTCAATAGGCAAATTTGTGCTCTTCCAAAACAAAATAACATTTCTTAGATAGTGAGTTTAGAGGAAATTTAGTGATGTAAAGGAATTTTTATTTTAAGTCGATAACAGTCATAGGACTATTTTCAGAAAGTGTAAGGAGCAAAGCACTTTGAGTGTCAATTCTACAGAATATGTTTGGACTAGGAGCATGCATTAGAACATGACATCTTAAAGTGGTATTGATTCTCTTACAAACTCAAGGTTGTAAAGATTTATTAAAGTTTGTTAACAAATCACAAATGGTCTCTTGTCAGCTGGGGTAATTTTCTTCTATAGCACAAGGTGTAGAACGTAAAACTCCTTTCTGCTGATAATTTCACTGCATTTGCCAGAATGTGGAACTGGACATCTTCAAGATGGTCAAAGATTGGATCTTGATTTGTGTCTTTATCTTAAAGCAATGTGTAGGAGCCCATGGTTTACTAGGATGTTTTTATGCTTGAATGCAAGGTCTATAGAAATGTCAGAGTTGTTGTTTAATTTTATGAAATTGCTAACAAACTTGCAGATTTTTGTTCCAGAATTCCCCTAATTCTTGGCCCTTGTTTTAAATGCATGAATTCATATAGCTGTTTTAAGCACAAAATAAAGCTAAGCACAAAACAATTTTGCTTACCACTAAAAGGTTATCAGCCAAAATATCATGTCGAGTGTGGTATTTGTAACTGGTTTCCTGCTAATTTGTGTTGAAAATATTTAAGCAACATTTTCCGCTTTAAAACAAGGCCTAATTTCATAGAGCTGCTTAAGTAGAAAATGTTGCTCAAAATTTTCTGCTAAGCAATAATAAGCCAGATATCGTCACAGATGTTACATGTGACATAGTATTTTGGCTGGTAACATTACTTTGCAGCTGGTAAGCATAATTTGTTTGTGCTTAGCTACTTTTCGTGCTTAAGCAGCTCTATAAAATTGGGCCTAAGCAATAGCCAAGAAGAAACGGCTTCTTCAGTTCAACATATTTTTCATATAGGTGGAAAGACATAGACAAACATGCGTTGTGTTTCCCAAGTGTTCCTTCTGCATGAATAGTGCATCTGGTTGCCTTGGAAAAAAAATGTGCCCCATGTTACAATGAGGCACTAAGTTTCCCCAAATGTTGGAATATGAGACTTGTACAGTCAATTAAAAGATGCACAAAAAGTGTCAGAATTTTTTAGATATTGGCTTATAGCTAAAAGTGTAATTGGAAACTGTAGACAACATTAAAATTTGATCACGCTTTTAGAAATTTTGTTCATAAAAATTGCTGTTATTATGAAGCTGATATGATACAACCTTGGATCTTGGTTACTATGGCAGAGGGATAGTCAGTCATGAATATTGAACAGGTATTATAAACTACACCTCAATCTACTCTACTTCTTGTATGAATAGACTTAATATAGGATCTCTCCACCCACCAAGGTCTTCTTCATTGTTGATTAAAAACTGAATTTTTGATGTTGATGGGTAACGTTGGAATGGAATAATGGATCAGACACAATTGGTTTAGTGTCCAGGGAGTGATCGAGTTGACTTGATCAGACAATCAAGGCTAGATATAATTACAGCCAAAAGCTTTAGCCAGTGGTCAATAGATGGATAGTATATACCGACATTGTTTCATTTCAAAAAAATATTGAGATAAAATTGTATGATTTAATGGTTATTTTTGTTCTCTTTCTATAAGGCCATGTAGACAATGATAGCACCTGTTCATAACGGTTATATGTAAATGGTCAATCTTTGTACACCTGTATCCATTGGGCACCTGCTCATCAGACCACAACACATAGGTCTTACTCTTTTAACAATGAGAAAGAAATTGTTGGCTCAGTCCCAATGTCATTTAAAACGTTAGTGTACAAATATTCTCTATGTTGTCTGTGCGCTAGCTTGTGCATTGGGAGAATCCTGCTAATGGGAAATAGATGACATCATAGATTGATGCACGGTAACTCTGTAGAGTTCACTATTAGACCTAGTTCTATTCATCATCAAGAGTAATACACATGTATATCTTTATATCTTGTTGTCATTGGTTTAACACACTCTGAACCAACAACCAGCATCATTCAATATTTGCTTCAGTACCATAGCAATTGCCTGTGATACGTTTGATATTACCCACTCTCATTGAGTAGTCCTAGAGTTTATTCACACCAACCTTCTTCAAATGTCCTGAGGGTCCAACAGGGATTTCCGATCACTTCGGTTTTTTCTCCCTGTTTTACTCACGCTGTAAGACGCTGTAAGACGTCATTGCAGTGCATGGGTCTTCTTATGATCGTCTCATCTTAAGGATTTTTTAACCAACCACAGTGGAATTATAGAACATGATTGTTGGTTTCAAGATGGTATGAAACGAATGTTACAGGATCGTGTTTCTGTGTTTCGTAGAACAGAGAATTGGCTTCTGTGTGTGTTGGGGGGGGAAATGTAATCATTGTTTTTTTACATGGGTCAATTTTTTATGACGGAGAATGTTTTAGCAATAACTATGGTACTTATTGCTAAATGAATTCAGCAGGTTCAGATGATGACCTTTGTTAGACAATTGTTTGAGGATATGTTAAGAGACTTTTTAATGAATAAATTATGTCTTGGATTTTTTCCCATGCTCAAGCTAGCGTATCAGGTGGATTTCTTTCTTTCTTTTTTTTATTAAATTTTGTTTTATTTTAGTTATTTATATATTATTTATTTATTATTATTTATTTTTTGTTTGGGGGGAGATGACTTCATATCAAATTCACAACCAAAATTAAGATAAAACCCAAGATTAAAATTCCCCAAGATTTCACAGTATAAGGCCTTTAAAATCAAACAAAAGTATCAAGTAAAAAACCATTCTGAGGACATTGTTTCAATTCAACGTGCTGAAGCCAAATGTCAAAAAAAATTGGGTTCGGATTGCACCACAGTTTTGAAAAATTCTAGGGAGTACCTTGATGTTTCACATTAAAAGTGCTTTGTTTTGTTTATTCTGGCAGGACAGCTGTAATTGAAAGGGCATACATTACGAATTGCTTTGCCTGTGAATAGGTTGTAATTTACGTGCTGTTTTGTCGTAACATATGCCTATATACTTTGTATACTATAAACTGTGAAGTTGTAAAATTAATGGGTTGAACTTTAGTGTGTTGCATGACCTCGTTCGTACCATTGTGATTATTAATTAACACCAGTCAAGTGTGACAAGTTGTTTTGTACAATGGCATAATTTCTAAAGAACGTGATGTTTACATGCTTCTCTGTACCTTTCAATTGAACCCATAAACCTGTAATAACCATTGAACCCATCTAGTAGGGTCTGGATACAGAGCTCAAGCAAAGCCCCCCCCCCTTTCAACAACAAAACAACAGGGATAATTTGGGGGTGTTTTTTTTTACAGAGACAAATAAAAAAGGAAAGACTCCTTTTACCCAAAATGGTCAGTTTAATTTTCATTTTCATTCGATTAAACTTGATACATCAAAGATAAAACATAAACACTGACAAGACATGGCAGAAAGGAAAGGACACAGGGAAAAAAAAAACTAAATTTGTTTAGAAATCCTGAAAAAAGGGTAAAGTTGGATCAAACTCAAAATCTCATGAAATCACTCACAAGAGGATGATTTGACAAATAGTAACTGTTGCTGGACAGTTGTAATTCTGCTGGTATTCCAAAAAATGCTTGTTTAAAAAAAATAGTTTATGCAGGTATGGATGAACTAATGGGTATTTTAGAAATATGGAAAAGTGATTTCAAAAGTTGCTTAATTGTGTTTAGGCAACAGATTGTCCAGCAATTTCTGCAGACTATTTAAACTGACCATGTTTTGTGCACACTGAATGCTAAAATTGATAAGCAAAAAAAAATAATAATAATAATAATACAGAACATATATAATGCGCACAAATCCGCAAAATAGCTCATGGTGCATACAGAGCAAACATGATTATAAAAACAAAAGCAACATACATGTACACAATAGCAAACAAGATGCAATCATATGATTTCACCAATGGAAAAAACAGAAAAGCATTTACACATGATCCTGACCATAAGCACTTTGCATGAGGTGTGTTTTTAACCTGTTTTTGAATGTCTCAAGTGATAGAGAGGTATGAATATGATAGGGAAGTGCGTTCCATAACCGGGGAGCTGTGACAGAAAAGGGTTCTTCCCCAGGATTTATCACCCTTTTTTCCCCTCTTCCCAAGCTGCATTTCCATGTCTTTCCCACACCCCTTTTCATTAATTTAACACCCCTTTTCTCCTGATGTGAATACCCTCTATCACTTTATATAACACCCCCTTTTCCCCCTGATGTGAGTGTCCTCAATCACTTTGACATTCCTTATAAGGTCTCATTCCTTATAACCGCATTATTTTTGTCACACTTTCCCTGCATTGATTTCTCTCTAACCAAATTAACTTTGTTTTGTGAGACTCTCTTCAGCTTAAGAACATAAGATGGAAACAACATCTTCAATTTCTTGCTAGAAAACAAATCAATATGAGGTGAAAACGGAGATTGAATCATGCAAATGGTTTCCATGGATACGCATCAATGCTTGACAGGTTGAATGGCCCAATTAGAGTTCCTTGCTCTGCATTGTTGTGGTTGCTAAGGATCTTACTTACCACTTAGTAATGGAGTAATGTTATCTGGGCCCAATTTCATGGAGCTGCTTAAGCACAAAATTTTGCTTAAGCAAAAAAATCCTTGCTTAGTAAAATCAGACTACCGGCCAAAACTACACTCAATTGTTATGCTAAGTAAACAACAGCTAAATACCAGTCACAAGCAATGTATAAGGCATGGAATTTTGGCCAGTAACATGTGTAAAATAAGCAAGCTATTTTCGTGCTTAAGCAAATTTTTTGCTTAAGCAGCTCCATGAAATTGGGCCCTGATGGCTCAGTTTGTACTGAGATCCTTCTTATCCTTGTTAAGAATATTTCAAGTTCTTGAATTGGTTACGGAAATATCAGAATTAAAATGAATTACTGATGGCATCCATCAAACTCATCTGTCTTTCAGCTTCTTCCTCAACTATTTAGAGATGAGAAATTACTGTTATCGGAATTCAGATTTTTTTATCTGCTTAGTGACAAAAATAGCTGTTATTTTCTTCCAATATAATTAAATCCCTCTCTTTGATCTACTTCTCTAGCGCTGTTCCCAGAAGCTTCTTGGAATCTATAACTCCAGGGGTTATGAAAAGGTGGAATTGTCATCATTTCAACATACCTCTTAAAATTTAGATCATAGCTTCCGACTTTTTTGCTAGGAACGACTCTCATCTCTGAATTTTAAAGACACATTACATGCTAGAAAAGTCCACCTTTAGGTTGTAAGACATCTTTGCTTCCGATGGAGGCTTACAATATTATTGTGATAACCCTGGTGATACATCTCCCATGATGCATTGTACGTTTTAGCGTCAATCCTGGTGTACCATGACAATGTATTGTGAACAACCTTACTAGGCTGTTACTCTTGTGTAATTAAGCAAAAATTGGTACAACCGTTTCTTTTATTATACACAGGCGGTTGCCATGGTAATTGGCGGATAGATTCTTTTGTCATCTATCTGCATTGTTAAGTGGTGTATGGAGAGGCAAGCCTCGTTACTCAAGATGAAAAATGAAACGTTGAATTTTCAGGAAAAGTTCCTTACGCTTAGCTAGAGGTGAATAAGCATTGTAAGTTAATCATCGATCCATTGAAATTCAACGCATAATAAAAAACATGAATAAAACACCAAGTTTTTGTCCAAAATATTTCCTTGTGCCTCGCCACCACCTAATTAAAATGTTTATTGATTATTTTGCACGTTGATTGACTCTTTTCTTCTTGGCAATTTTGGGTAGTTTCCTCCTTCTTTGAATTGGTATAATATTGTAGAACAGACCAAGACAATAGACGCTTTATATTTAGCTCTTGTTGTTTACTTTCTATCGGGTTACAATGTGTACGTCAAATTAAATTGAGTCTTCTTTAGAGCATAGAGCAAGGCTCCTTGCTCTAAGAGGGATACCTCCTATGAGAATGTCAAGATAACAGTTTGGGGGGAAATTAAATTACTGCTTCCTTGGAGAAAGTTTCAACTTAATATCAGAAAGATTTAAAGAGCAGTTCATTATTTTTCTTCATCTCTAGTTCAACAAAACATAATAAAACAACCTGCGGAAACTCAATAATGAAAAATGCACCTGTTTTGTGAATAACAGCATAAGCACCTTTTTTCATACTTTATGGCTTAATAATAATGCCTTTTCAGTCAATTTGTTTTTACATAAAATGAAAGCACCAAATCGGTCTAGTTCCAGAATGTTTCATGACATCTAAAATGAAAGTGTATCCCTGGAATTTGTCTAGATCTGACTTTCAAAGCCCTGTAAAACATTCTGTGGCTGTTTCATTCCATGCTGACTGATTTTCAATAAGTTACTATATTACTGGTGTACAATAACGAGACCCATGTGATTTAACATATTGTGCTACTCCATTGTATTTTACTAAACGTGGTCGCTAAGGTGCCATGCAGTCTTATCGCTACCATGGTCATGGTGTATGAAAACCAGTTATCATGTTTTCTTCATTAATTTTCAACTTGTTGTTTACTAAGACCAAACTATCATCGTTGTTTGCAAACATGATGTTGACGTTGGGTCGCTAAGTACACAAAAGGGATCAGCTACAATTTAAAATAAATATATAATAAGAATTCACTGTAAAGAAATGTACCAAAGGAATGCAACAGGTCAGTAAAATATTATTTTATATATATAATTTTGATAATGCCATTCATTTTTTTTTTTTTTTTTTAACAAAAATTAATATTGAGAATCCACTCTGCCTGAAACATTTGTATTTGTTTATTTGTCTTTAGAGTTGCTAGCATATGATCAGCTTTTCTTTGCTTAAAATGTTCCTTTCATTCATGGTATACTTCAGTTTCTTGGTAAAGTTCATGGAAAGGCTTTTAAATAAACTACTCAACGCAAAAAACACCACAGAAAGCAGTCTACCAGTCAAACCCTAAGAGAATCTACTGAGGGTTACCAATGAATGACATTGTCAGTGACATCACGTTGCATTTGACAATTTCACATGTGGATGGATTTCACAATTTAAAACAAATTACCGGTAAAAGGTTTGGCGGTTTGGCTGAGATGACGTATGCTGTTTGAACAGGGTGTTCCTTGATGCAATCTCCCTCAGTGCTTGATGGAAAATTTGTCTCTAGAAAGTCTAGAAGAGTCTTAGAGACGTTTTGCTCAGAAGTTGTCGTTACTAAGGATTTTAAGGAAGAAGACCAGCTAAAAGCTTTACGGGGATCAGCCGCCTGAATAGAGTTTCTTTCAAGTGTTGATTCTGAGAAGAACCTGGATTGAGATAAAACAGAGTCTTGATGTTTGTGATCCACTCATCTTAATTCTTCTCAGAACCAATACTTCTCTTAATAGAGATTTTATTCATTTGATTCTTACTTCCCTTTCCTACACCTTGCAAAGCTTCAAATTTTAGTTAAGACCAGCTCAAGTTTGGATTGTATTATTCAATATTTTGCTCCAACAAAACAGAAGAGTAAAGTTGAGTTTGGGAACAGAGATTAAAGTAAATATGAAATCAGATATTTGTGATGAAATCCAACTCTTGCGAGAAATCATCACTAGAATAGTATGTTTCTTAAGCAGTCACTCATCCAATGTTAATAAAAAACAGCTAATAAATTGTGTAACATTACTCTCATTTTATGGAAGAATGTCACAAAATATTCCAATAAACGGCGCCAATTTCTGAATCCTCTTGGAGATTGAAGAGACTTCTAGTCACTCCTCTTTGGATAACCCTCACCAGACTCCAAATTGTCTCTGTTCAGGGCTTCTTGGGCAGCCAGAATTCCTAATATACAAAGACATCAAGCTTGGAAACAGCAATTTGTGAGATGGATTTTTCTAAGACTTTAAATTTTCTAGGAAATCCTGGATAAGTAAGGTTGTGAAAGTACTTGACCCTTGTTTTGATGGCTGCTTTTGAGTCTAAATCCAAGTCACTAAGACAGAAGGATTTGTTTGTCCAGCAAGAGACAAGATTGGTGTAATTTCTTGTGCAATCTTGGAGCCAATTGGAGCAGTGTGGAGGGAAGTAGGACTGAAACAAACTCATTTGTACGGAGTTGGAGCAAAATACTAGAGTCTTAAAACCAGAGCCTGATTTAGCTATTTGTTTATTATTTATTTATTCATTTATTTATTTACTCATTTTATGCCAAATTAATACTTCAAACTAGATTCAATTGGGGCCACTCAAACATTGCTTGTGTTAATTTGATGTTTACTTTGCATAGTTAATTGTTTATTTACATGGTAAATTTAATCAAAACATTACAAACAGTTGGCTAGCTTCTTAGAAGAGGCTGAGAAATTTCTTGGAAGAAAACAAGAGATGGGGCAATCTAACCAGGCTCTCCCTGAAAAAGACATGTATGTAATTATTCATTTAAAAAAATGCAACAAATGTCTATCAAAAATAGTTATGAAAGGGGAAGACAAATTAATTTGTTTAATGCTGATCTTTCTCGGATTGAACTTTAAACATTTAAGGAAACATTGAGAATAGCAAACCAGCTCTTTTAAGAGCCAAAACCTCTAACTGAAGAAATGTTTACACTACTTCAAAGAGTGGTGTACTTAAAAAATCCTACATTTAATTGTTCCAAAATAAGATTCATTTAAACACTCTGATGATAGATTGTATTACTCACAGTGACTTATTTCTAATAGTCAGGAGCTAATTAATCCCTTAATCCTTTCCCTTTGTCAGACATACTTGATGACTCAGACATCCTTTACTAGTTATTTACCTTGATCCCTTATTTTAACTTTTCGCACTTTTCCAAGGTAATCCCTTTTTATAATCAGGCCCAATGAGCCTTGACCCGATCATGCCCTTCGTATGATTCTACAACTTCATTGTGAGAGCATATTTGTCAAAGCAGTTCAGTGACCAACAGCTATGGCCAGATTCTGCAGAAACTCACAGATTTGCTTGAAGTAGGTCGGGCTGTAATTTGCATGTTTTTGTTCACACATACTCTACAGGGACTAACGTGTACACCCAGCTTGTGATTTGAATGGGGTATTATTTGTGGGTGTGACTCCATTCGGTAGCTCTCTTAGTTTTGTTCCCTCTTGTAGCCCAACATTTTTGTTCATTCTGGTGGTTGAAAGGAAGGCGTAGACCTCAAATCTAGGTGTTCAATTCTGTTGAGTTTGTCTGTGGTAACATGGTCCTAACAAGTACTTCAGAAAGCTGTGGTGAGTTTTGTTGTCTCTTTACCATCATTTCATGAAGTGGTTTTTCCTTGAATTTGCACCAAGTGTTCTGTTGTGATATAATGTGATCATTATAATCACGACTAGGCACTAGTTTGCTATGTAAGTTACTTGTTAGTTATACTGTCTGCTGTGATTTTTATTTTGCTATCAAATTTCTAATCAAATATGTAAATTTTCATGAAATTTACAGCGGTTTATTATAATTGTTTTTGTTCCATCAATGTTTTTGTATACATGTGTTGTTTTAACATAGCTTGTTTATTTATTAATTTTTCAGTTATTTTGTTAGTTAATTTATATACTATTTTCATTTATTTATTTATTACATTAGTGTAGTCTATTTTATTTTATTTATTTTGTATTTTTTTATATTTTGTTGTTGTTCTATTAGTTATCTTATTTATTGTAACTTATTTTAATTTATTTGTTTATTTATTATTATTGTTTACTTTTTGTTGGGGGTGGCTATGGTATGGGGAGTAAGTAGAAATGATACCCATTTTTTAATCTAAAGGTTGTAACATTACTCCCTGTGCTACACTGATACTCTCTGTCTCTTTATATTCTGCCGATCATTGCATTTTCATTTAAAGGAAATGTTGCAGACAATAGGGTAAAGGGGAATAATTGTGGCAATGTGTTGTTACCACGAGTGCCTGAGACTTGTTGGATTGAAATTGCTTCATTGTAAAGTCATGATGTCAATATTGTCTGGTGCCTGTAACTTTGACAGAAATTTCTTTGTTATCAATAATTTGGGTTCATGAAAATCAGATGTTTGGCTTGAAATTTGTGCAGTAGTTATATTCCCTTGTGAATATCATGAAGAATTATCTTGAACATTTGTAGTGCAACCTCATTCCCAGTGGTATCTATCTAGCCATGGCATTTCCCCCAGAATGCCTCGCTGGATCATAACATGTGGGAGTGTGACTGTTTTAATTAGTCCTGTGGTTGATCCATTCTGTGTTTAGAGAGGTACGTAGAGTGCTATCAGGAGAGGCATCAAGTCATAGAGCAACTGGTCTCCTCTCATTCTTCTTCAATCTTGTGACATGTCTAACTCTATTCAGTTCAGGGTGACCATGTCAAAACATGATTCAATGAAGTGGATTGCGTCAGGATACTTGCATTTTGACACGCGCGTACTAAGCGTCCTACAAGCGCTCAAAAGTTCTTAACAAGCATGCGTGCACAGCAGTCATTTTGGGTAAGCAATCAGCATTGTTTTTCTGTGCTTCCTTTCCAGGGTTTAGTGATGAAAGATATTGATGCAGTGCGCTGCCCAAGGTATCGAGGCTGTGTGCGTGGCTTTACTTTGAATAATACATCATAAGTACATAAGGACAACTATTATTACTGTTAATTTGAGGTTGAATAAAGAACAGTTAACTAGAGCAGGACTTGAACCTGAGACCCTCCTGATTAATGTGCCAGTGCTCTACCAACTGAGCCATCTAGACTTATGATGGCTGTCTCCCTATTTTGTCAATATCTTTGTTCAGGGTTTCCAGTCAGAAGCCGTAGTCTTATAATAAGACTGTTTGGAGGTCTTTGATAATCATCTTGAAATTGGATCTTAAGAAGCAGTACACTAGTGTAGAGGACTTTAAGAAAGCTGAGGTGTATTTGTTTTTTTCCTATCATGAGATGTGGCAGGGAAACAGTAAGAGGGAAAAGACACAAAGTAAGAATGGCTCAGAAGAGATTTCTGTCTGAAGTGATGATTATTCTTTGGGATGGAGGTTGATTGGGATTGAGGAGGGGGCCGTCAAGACGACTGGTTCTTGTTGGAATTGATGGCAGGAAACTTGATGTGACAGAAGGAAAGTCAGTCTGGAAATTGCTGGATAACCTTTGTGCAGTTTTAATTAGTAAGCGTGGGCTGTTGAAATAGTCGTCTAATGTGTCTGGTACCCCGTAGGGTACACCGGTACTCTTGGGATGCAATTTATACGAGTCATCGTACATTGCATAAACTGTGCAAAAACTAGGTCAGAAAAAGTGAATAGATTTATAAATAAGACATGTTTTAAAAAAGAGGATGTACTGTATCTTGATGCCTCACTGTAGTTTATTTAAACCAGATTTGTTTCCAGCTGTAACTTATTGTCCTTTTTTTGCGAAGTTCTTTTTTCTTTAACTGATCAAAGAAGCAATGAGATTATAATCTTTTTGAATTAAGAGACAAGTTTCAGGTGGTCAATTTATTTTGAGTTGATGAATGTTCATGAAAGGACCAAGTCATAAGTTTTAACCAATCAGTGTGAACTCATAATTTTTGAGTAAATGACAATTCATGAAAAGCGTGAACTTAATATTAAAGTTGATAAACTATGCAACAGTAAAATTTTCTGGGGATTTTTTGTCAAACGCTTTCTATCTTTTCTTATAGAGTAAAAAGCAAATTTCATAAGGAAATGTCGGTAGTTGGCATCTTGTGGAGGTAGTTTGGTTCTTGTTATGAACTTGAAATCTGACATCGTAATTACTTGGGGTTTTATGTTGAAAATAAGGAAATAAGCTTTTACGTGAAAGCAATTGCTTGGAAGGCTGGAGGGTTTATTGGTCATTAAGAGTTTATTCTCATTAATGGATCGTATAATCACACTGACTAGATCCAATTAGATTATTTATTCATTATAATATTCAAGGTTTTATTGTCATTTATTCAAAGCAATGAAGCATGCTTGTTTAGTCTCCATAAATGCATGAATAATGCTAATATAAAACAGCATTAATAAGTGCTAGGATAACCATGGAAACGGTTTGAAAGAATTCCTAGTAAAACAAATAGCACCCTGAAATGACCCCTGAGTTCATATTCTGGGCTTGGCAGGATGAATTCATTGTAACAACTGATCACTTAAAAAATGACCATTAGGTGGACCCTGTCCCCTGAACAGGTGAACAATGTAGTGTTTTGTTTAGTCCATCCCTTTGGATCTCAATTTTAGATTGCATTTATAATTTTGTTATTCCAAGTTCTGCTTGGTGTTATCTTCAGGCAGTTAGAGTAATTGCCTTTGTTCATTCTAGTTTATACATTGTAGGCAGGGTTACATTTTTGAAAATCAAGTGCCGATTTTCTCAGAAGCAAATTCATATTTGTGCGAAAAAGGGTTGGTTTTTTGTCTTCGTTTAATTTTAATTTTTCTCTTCAGGTGGTTATTAGGGTTGCATTTGTAAATTACTCATGAAATTTGTTACCTTGAGGCTCAACTGTTTAAAAATGCAAAAAGAATACTTTTGTTGAATTAATGATTTATTGCAATATTTCCACAACTGAACCTGTTGATATTACATTTGAGTTGATAATCTCCCACCTATCTGAGACCTGTAGATTTTCTTGAAAGCGCTAGATTTCTATTTGTTGTGAGTAGAGAGCCTGTAAACCTTTAAAATGTAACACCCATGAGGTTCAGGGGGCTTCATCCTCTAGACCAAGAGGAGACCCAGACTCACTACCCTAGTTCTGTATTTGTGGTGATGTAGAGAGTCTGTAAATCCTCTGTAACACCCAGGAGGTTCAGGGGGGCTTCATCCCTTAGACCAAGGGGAGACCCATGCCTTCTGCCCTAGTTCTGTATTTCCTCTGTAACACCCAGGAGGTTCAGGGGGCTTCATCCTCTAGACCAAGAGGATAAAGCAATGCATTTTTTCTTTTGAAATTTATGCATATCACACGTCTAGAAATTAAAGATGGATTTTTTTCTTTTTTTTCCTTGTACAGGTAGCGAGCACCAGAATGGTACAATAACTGCTCTTGCAACAAGCAGTGATCAAGCATTACAAAAACCAATGTCAACACAACAGTCACCTTCACCAATGCAACCACCGGTACCTCAAAACTCTTGCTGTCTTGTGTGTGGGGATAAATCTTCAGGTTTTCTATTATATGGGTGTGTTGGCTTGTGAGGGTTGTAAGGTAAGCTAAGGAGAAGGGGTAGGGAAGAGGGTTGAAACGGGGTATAAGAGGGTAGTATAGAAGGTTGGAAGAATGGAAGGAATGGGTAGGGTAGTTAGAGGAAGAGGGTAGTTTAGAGGAAGGGGTAGTTTAGAGGAAGAGGGTAGTTTAGAGGAAGAGGGTAAATGGGGAAGAGGGTAAAATGGGGGAAGAGGGTAGTTAATGGAAGAGGGTAGTTTAAGGAAGAGGGTAGTTTAGGAGAGGGTAGTTTAGAGGAAGAGGGTAGTTTAGAGGAAGAGGGTTAAGAAGGGGTAGTTTAGAGGAAGAGGGTATTTAGAGGAAGAGGGTAGAGAGAAGGGGTTAGAGGAAGAGGGTAGTTTAGAGGAAGAGGGTAGTTTAGAGGAAGAGGGTAGTTTAGAGGAAGAGGGTAGTTTAGAGGAAGAGGGTAGTTAGGGAAGGGGTAGTTTAGAGGAAGAGGGTAGTTTAGAGGAAGAGGGTAGTTTAGAGGAAGAGGGTAGTTTAGAGGAAGAGGGTAGTTTAGAGGAAGAGGGTAGTTAGGGAAGGTAGTTTAGAGGAAGAGGGTAGTTTAGAGGAAGAGGGTAGTTTAGAGGAAGAGGGTAGTTTAGAGGAAGAGGGTAGTTTAGAGGAAGAGGGTAGTTTAGAGGAAGAGGGTAGTTTAGGGAAGAGGGTAGTTTAGAGGAAGAGGGTAGTTTAGAGGAAGAGGGTAGTTTAGAGGAAGAGGGTAGTTAGAGGAAGAGGGTTTAGGGAAGAGGGTAGTTTAGGGAAGAGGGTAGTTTAGAGGAAGAGGGTAGTTTAGAGGAAGAGGGTAGTTTAGAGGAAGAGGGTAGTTTAGAGGAAGAGGGTAGTTAAGAGGAAGGAGGGTAGTTTAGAGGAAGAGGGTAGTTTAGAGGAAGAGGGTAGTTAAGGAGGGGTTTAGGGAAGAGGGTAGTTTAGAGGAAGGGGTAGTTTAGAGGAAGAGGGTAGTTTAGAGGAAGAGGGTAGTTTAGAGGAAGAGGGTAGTTTAGAGGAAGAGGGTAGTTTAGAGGAAGAGGGTAGTTTAGAGGAAGAGGGTAGTTTAGAGGAAGAGGGTAGTTTAGAGGAAGAGGGTAGTTAGGGAGGTATTAGAGGAAGAGGGTAGTTTAGAGGAAGAGGGTAGTTTAGAGGAAGGGGTAGTTTAGAGGAAGAGGTAGTTTAGAGGAAGAGGGTAGTTTAGGGGGGGTATAGAGGGGTAGTTTAGAGGAAGAGGGTAGTTTAGAGGAAGAGGGTAGTTTAGGGAAGAGGGTAGTTTAGAGGAAGGGGGTAGTTAGAGGAAGAGGGTAGTTTAGAGGAAGAGGGTAGTTTAGAGGAAGGGGTAGTTTAGAGGAAGAGGGTAGTTTAGAGGAAGAGGGTAGTTTAGAGGAAGAGGGTAGTTTAGAGAAGGGGTAGTTTAGAGGAAGAGGGTAGTTTAGAGGAAGGGGTAGTTTAGAGGAAGGGGTAGTTTAGAGGAAGAGGGTAGTTTAGAGGAGAGGTAGTTAGGGAGGTGTTTAGGGGAAGAGGGTAGTTTAGAGGAAGAGGTAGTTTAGAGGAAGGAGGTAGTTTAGAGGAAGGGAGTGAGGAGGTAGTTTAGGGAAGGGGTAGTTTAGAGGAAGAGGGTAGTTTAGAGGAAGGGGTAGTTTAGAGGAAGAGGGTAGTTTAGAGGAAGAGGGTAGTTTAGAGGAAGGGGTAGTTTAGAGGAGGGTAGTTTAGAGGAAGGGGTAGTTTAGAGGAAGGGGTAGTTTAGAGGAGAGGGTAGTTTAGAGGAAGAGGGTAGTTTAGAGGAAGAGGGTGTGAGGAAGGGTATTTAGAGGAAGAGGGTAGTTTAGAGGAAGGGGGTAGTTTAGAGGAAGAGGGTGAGTTTAGAGGAAGAGGGTAGTTTAGAGGAAGGGGTAGTTTAGAGGAAGAGGGTAGTTTAGAGGAAGAGGGTAGTTTAGAGGAAGGGGTAGTTTAGGGAAGAGGGTAGTGTTAGAGGAAGAGGGTAGTTTAGAGGAAGAGGGTAGTTTAGAGGAAGGGGGTAGTTTAGGGGAAGAGGGTAGTTTAGAGGAAGGGGGTAGTTTTAGAGGAAGAGGGTAGTTTAGAGGAAGGGGGTAGTTTAGAGGAAGAGGGAGTTTAGAGGAAGAGGGTAGTTTAGAGGAAGAGGGTAGTTTAGAGGAAGAGGGTAGTTTAGAGGAAGAGGGTAGTTTAGAGGAAGGGGTAGTTTAGAGGAAGGGGTTTAGAGGAAGAGGGTAGTTTGAGGAGTGGAAGAGGGTAGTTTAGAGGAAAGGGTAGTTTAGAGGAAGAGGGTAGTTTAGAGGAAGAGGGTAGTTTAGAGGAAGAGGGTAGTTTAGGGGAAGAGGGTAGTTTAGAGGAAGAGGGTAGTTGAGGGGAAGAGGGTAAAATGGGAGGAAGAGGGTTGAGGGTAAGGGTTAGTTTTTTATTCCCAACTGGGTTCTCACGATTTTTCCTAATTTCAAGATTTTCTTTAAACCTCCTCAATCCTTCAAATTTTCTTGAAAGAAGTAAAGCAGTGATCAAAGGGAGAAAGAAATAGCCTACATTGCAGCCAAACCGGACGTTTTATATTTATGTTGATGCACAGAGTCTCTACACATCTGGGAGGTTCCAGGTCTAGAATAAGGGGGATTCTAGGACTGAAGCCTTTTTTTTCATGAATGTTCACTTTCATAAAAGTTCACCCTTGAAGAGGGGTGAAGATGTCGTGTTATGAAGTGACAATGTCAGCAGGTAGATGGCTACTTAGTAGGTATTGCATTGCTGGGTGTCAGTAATGTGGTTTAAGGGTATCAGGTGGATTGGGGGTGAAGGAGGAATAGGAATGGGTAACGGGTTCAAATAACAGGTGCATAGGGTACTTTTTAAGTCTAAGGGTTAGTATCAGATGGGAATCGTGTGTTAATTAAATAAAAAAAATAATTATATCTTAATTTCAGGGCTTTTTTAGAAGGAGCAGCAAGCGTGACAAAGAATACACATGTCGCCATGGCAACGGGCATTGTACAATTGGTAGGATGAACAGAAATCGTTGTCAGCACTGCCGCTTCAAGAAATGTCTGGCTGTCGGAATGTCAAGAGAAGGTAACTGTAAGAGTAAGCCCTTTTATTTTCTCCCTGTTTTTTTGTTGTTTTTGTCCTTCATTTTTTGTGGTGTTGAACCATTTTTGTCCCGTCCCGTTATCAACAGTGGCCAACTTCACAAAGCCTGTAAGCAGACGTTTTGTGCTTACGGAATGACGGTTATCACAGTTTCTATCTTATAACCACTGCTTGCCATAAGCAAAGTAAGATACACGCTTACTTTCCAGTGGTTCTATAAGGTTGATGAGTAATGTCAATCTGTTATAAATGCACACATGGCTGCCAAATCTTCTTGATTGTTTATGAAATACATTTTTGCTTATGCACAATTTTCTGCTTTAGTATTAAGCAGAAAAGTTTGCTTAACGGTAAACGGCTTTATGAAATTGGGCCTGGATCAAATACTCAAAGAGTTAGTTTAGTTAGTTTTTGTTCCACTGTCTCACACACTTCATTTGTGTTTCACATACACCCTGTATTTTACACTCTATCATCATTGATTCATAAGGAGCTGACTTGCTTGATTCTTATATAAGATCTTAAGATCCTGTACTTCTGCCGATAATTGCTGACAATAATCAGCTGGAACTGTCTCATCTTTTTCTATATCAAAATTACGTGGATACTTTATTTGTTTATAAGCAAAATCATTTGTTTTGTCATTTCAATCAAAGTTTTTCTGCACTAAAAATTATTTCCTTAAAGTCAAACTTTGTTCGAGCAAACATTTTTAATTTTTTATTTCAACCAGCTGTTCGATACGGACGTGTTCCGCAGAGGACAAAGGTCAAAGGTTCTGGTGCTACATCCAATAGGAAAAAGAGTACAGACTCTGAGTATGGAGCTAGCGATGGGGACGACATTCCACACTTGCCTCAACCACCGATCAATGGACAAACTTATGACTTATCAACAAACCCTCCTGGAACGGATACGCTAAGGATAAAGCAAGCCGAGATGTATGATTTAGTTAGTACAGTGTCTTACGCATTCCGTATGACATGTATGTACACACAGAACAACACCCCTTACCTCAGAGATTTCACTTTTACTCAGGTAAGGAAACATTTCCTTAAATGGTGGGGGTGGGGGTGGGAGGTCTGGTGGGGATGGGGGTGGGGGTTTGGTGGGGATGGGGGTGGGGGTTTGGTGGGGATGGGGGTTTGGTGGGGATGGGGGTGGGAGTTTGGTGGGGATGGGGGTGGGGTTTGGTGGGGATGGGGGTGGGGGTTTGGTGGGGATGGGGGGTTTGCCGGAAGAAGGCATTGGGGACAAAGTGAGAGTTTCTTCTTCTCATTGCTATGTTCTTTAAGATCTGAGATAAGGAAACAATTCATTAAAAGGGGGGTGTCTAAGAAGAAGTGAGAGTTTCTTTTTAGTAGTAATTTTATTTTAAAGCCTTTTTAACAAATATATATTTTGAATTTGTTTTGGCCTATTGGCTGCTGTAATTCAAATGTAAATTTGTTTCCGCCTATTGTAACTCAAATGTTTTTTGAAACAATAAACCAACCATATTATTGTTAATTAAAAAAAGTATCAGCTCTTTCAGATCCTTTCAGATCTGATATAACTTTTCTTTTTTTTTCTTTTTTTTTTGAAGCTGAGGTTTTTATTTCATATTTTGTATTTCACATTCTGATTTGATTGACTCTTTTGTATTCTTCTGATAATATTTTTTATCAGTTTTATTTTCAGCTTTGTTGCCTTTATTATGTTCCCATGGTTTAATGTCTTTATATCATTCTATCTTAGTTCATTTCATGTTTTGATTGCTATTGAAATTTGTCAAATTGTTTTCTTCTTAAATCTCCTTGTAATTTGACGGCATAGTTTTTATTATGTCACTTCCAAGGTTGTATTATAAACTTTGGTGTGATCCCTGGCTGGCTGTACAACAGTTACAGGTTGAATGGCTTCTTACTTGAAACCCCCAAACAAAAATATGGACAAAATAGGGAGACTGCCAACATTAGGGCTAGATAGCTCAGTTGGTAGAGCGCCGGCACATTATTCTGGAGGTCGCAGGTTCAAGTCCTGCTCTAATAAAACAAAATTGTTCAATCCCAAATTATAGCTATTATATTTGGCCCGACTCTGCAAGGGTCAAATGTCAAGCCATTTTTTGCATTTATACCATAGGTCCTTGGTACTCAGTTTGCAACAGCCAATTCTGTTTTCAAATTGTTGTTTTTCTGACAGTGTTGTCGGATGATTTTATTATCTGTATCACAAGCCACTTATGTTTATTTATGTTTGAATTTGTTGTTTTTAGTTTGTGGTAGTAGGCCTATGTGTAATATTAATTCTTCTGAACCATTTCCTTCCTTATTCTGGCAGGAAACATTTTCAAGCTGATAAAATCCTCTTATCTCACACAATAAATGTATTTCCTTGTTACTAACTACAATGTTCTATTTAGTTAGATATAGGCCTAATGTATTTCTTTTGTAACTGTTTGTTTTGAATCACACTGTACTGATGGAATAGAGTATGTAGGGTTCTCCCTGCAAATTGTGGTCAATGTTTTTTAAGTTTCAGGTTTTTTTTTAGTATTTATACTTCAGATCAAACTCACAAAAATCATCAAGATAAAACCTTTTAGGATGCTCCAGATTGCACAGTAGGGCTTTTAAAATCGAAGATAAAGATCAAGTAGAAAACATTCTAAGGACTTTGTTTCAATTCAGTGTGCTTCGGCCAAACTTTTAAAATTTGGGTCTAGATTGCCCCACAGTTTTGAAAAATCCTGTGGAGAACCCAAATCCCTGTTATAATTTTAATGTAAACGTCTGCTCATTTTTATGTCTGGCAAAATATACTATAACCGTATTTGTTAGGATAAGAATTTCTTTTAAATATCTTACTTAATTGTCTTTCATCTTATTTTTCAGGATAACTGCCAGCTATCTTCAAGCAACAATGACAGTTTGGATCTTATTGGCCGACGGACGTGGCTTCAGCTAGCTGAGCTTCTTGATCAGGCGGTCAGCGGACAAGTTGAGTTTGCCAAAGCTATTCCTGGATTCCGTAATCTGTCTCAAGATGATCAGCTTCTGCTTCTCAAAGCGAGTTTCTTTGAGCTTTGGGTTATACGAGTGTCACCACTCGTTATGGCCATGAGCCCAACAAACGGAGCTATGCATGGTATGGGTGCCCAGGCATCTCCAGGGATGACCAGTCCATCTGGAGGATCAGTGCTATGGCAACAGCTTTGTCAGTTGTTATCTAGAGATCTCTTTGGGATGATGTCCACATTTGCTCATGAGTTGAACCAGTTGTTTCTTTTAGAGACTGAAGTGTCGTTGTTTGCTGCTTCACTTTTGACTGCCAGAGGTTAGTTTCTGTTTTGCTTTTTTAACTTTTACTTTTAGTTTTCACTGACACTAGAATAGCGAATTGTGAATTCTCCACTCTTTGAGAAATTATTTGAAGAGTTTTTGAACTTGTTAACCTATAAACTTGTCCTTGTAAGCAAATTTTGTCAAGTTTTAATTTCTTTATTTCAAAATATCTTTGACAGATATACCAGGTCTCTCCAACCCCACCCTCGTTGCAGAGTTACAAGATCAGCTCTTTGAAGCACTTCGTATACAGGTGGAGGGAAACCACCCCCCAAGTAACCCGCCCTTCATCAGCAATCTGGTGAACAAGGTCCATGTTCTGAGGCGTATTGGAGCTATGCACCGTGACTATGTGATGGGATGCGTGCAACGTTGGCCTGACTTGTGTTCCAGTCTACCCGCCCTCTACGCTGAGATGATGGATATTAGTATGCAGTAAACGGTTGTAGAGGTGGGATTGGAAGGTGGCAGAAGTGGGATCAGTATTTTTGCAAAGTAATTATGTCATTGAATTGAGGGAGCAGAGTCAATTGTGTAATAAATCTGGCTTTTAAAATCTAAGTAACACTGTATCTGATTGGTGGAAAATTGTGTGTAATCTTGTAACAAGAGCTGTGATTGGACAATGTTGTGAAACTTGTTGTGATTTGTCAGTTGTCTTGGAGGTTACGTAATTGAACTCGATAAAAAATCAATAACAAAAAATTGTTGAATAGATGTAGTAGGTCTGTGTGTATCACAAACTTATTATAGCCAGGCTGTCATGTGTTTATTAAAATTTTCAGCCAATCAGAATAAATGATATATAACTTTGCTCTCTGGGGGAAGATTTGCAAGAAATGCTGAGAGTGTAAGCATAAAGTATGTTTACTTGTAAGCGCCAACTGAAACCAGCTTCTACCGTTGTGATTTTTTTCGCAATGTTATCCGTCCGCACATGGAGAATTTGTGCACGGATTTTTAAAAAAATACAAATTACGGCAGGGATTTATTCTTTATGGATCAGATTAATAATCGATGTTTATTGTGTGAAAACAAATGAGAGAGTAGAAATTGAGAAATGCACATTGTAATAGTATTATATAAACTTGTATGTAGCTTTTTATGTAGAAAATAGTGTTGTTGTGTCACCTGAGGTGTTAAGTGTATAATATAGCAGCCATCCTGGTCTGGTTCCTGGACTACTATACATATTGGAACATTGTTAGTTATTAGGCACCAGAGATTCTTCTGTAAATGACATGTTTGTGTCAACAAAAGATCTAGAGTAGACAATAATTCAACAGCTTTTCATTTTTTTACTTATCTTTTTAGGGAATATGAGTTGTATTTCAGGATATTGTGAAGTATTTTTTCATATTTCAAGGATAGAGTCCATTGTTTGGCAAACGGGCTGTGAGTGTAATAAGGCTAAGATGATGTTTCATACTCAGCCTTATTACTATTGGAAGCGCGCCGTATCCATACATCTCGTCACTAACCCCTGAAAGGGATATGCAGAAGAAAAAAAGTGCTGATTAGCTAACCAAAACTGACTGTTCTGCACACATGCTTGTTGAAAACTTTTGTGTGCTGGTATGGCGCTTAGTACGCATGTGTCAAAATGAAAGTGTTCTGACACAATCGACTTCAAATGAATTATATTTTTACATGGTAACTCTAAACTGCATACAGTTAGGCATGTCACAAGATCAAAGAAGAAAAAATGGCGCGGCGATATCGTACACCATTGGTAACGAGGTCGGTCTGTACTTGTCTTAAGGAATGAGAACTAAGATGGCTGCTGTTCAAGTAAATGTTGATTTAAAGAACTAATTAATTATAATTAGAGAGTTCATCACAAAATCTTGTCTTATTGCAGATAATTATCCTCATGTAGAAATGGACATTACTGAAAACTACATTAAGTTGCACTTCATGGCACTCAGCTTGCAAGCTTTTCCAGTGGCTGTAGAGAGCTTGTCATCTTCTTTGTTTGTTTGTTTTTTCAGTTCAAATCTTTGTAAATTGTTTTTTGCTTTCTTTCAACCCGAACGTCTATAAGTTTTCCTGAAATATTGTCTCAGATTTGCATGATTATTTTTCTATTCCTGTTAGATTAGTTGATAGGACACCGATGACAAGCATTTGTGTTTTTTTAATCGTAATGTTTTAGGTTAAGGCTTGGAAATGAAATTAAAGAGCAGCACCTTTTATTATGACAAACCATTAAGATTACTCATTTTTATTTAATTTTTTTCTAAAAGTATGTCATAATCCATGAAAGAGAGGATTGGAAAGGATTTGGAATATTAATTCATTGACTAAAAATAAACTTCAATAGCTTTGCTAATTCACAGCTTGTCAAACACAAAAAAAATCATTCATACCTAAAATGAAAAATGATGAGCAGAATTCATTATTTTTCAACGAAAATTACGTTAAGTCTGAAATAGCAACAATTTTCTAAAATTGTCAAACGTATAGTTTATTCAGATTTTAGTTTTGAAAGATTTTTTGTTTCTTTCTTTACAAGCTTCAAAAGCACCTGATGAAACTTAGTGTCATAATTTGCCAGTACATCAGTACTTTTGTTCATACGTGCCATTTTTCCGTGCCAAACATAAAATAAGTTGCCAATTCAGTTAACATCAATGAATATTTAATATTCAAAGTTGATCAGTCAAAAAATGAGGTTTGATTTTTAAGACCATTTGATTTGGAGGTTCACTTGGGTTAAAGTCAGATGAGAAGGGAAAACAAATTTTTACATAATTTTTCACATTTTTGTGCCCAGAAAGACTCATGTCAAGAACGATTCCAAAGCTATCAAATTTACGACATGGTTGTTTGAGTTTTTTTTTTTTTTAATTCGTTGATTTTCCCAAAACATAAGTTAATTGTTTTTCAGAGTATTAACTAATAAACCATGCTTTTCCAACTGTGTGATCCTTGTTCAAAAATGTTTTAAAATCTGTCTTTAATCTGATATAATCATTCCAGAATACCTTTACCATCTCAGTAATTCTTCTCGACGCATTTCATTCCAAACTAAATTCTCATCTGTTATCTTTAATAACCCTTGATGATTTCAATACTATTGTAACTCGTGAAAGTCTATGCATTTTGAAATATGTTGTGGATTTCTTTTCCTTTCTTCACTTTTGGTTTTAATCTTTTTCTCCTACTTCTCTTTTTTTCCTCTTTACTTTTGGTAAAGAAGGAACACCCATTTTGTGACCTATTTGCAAAACATTACAAACAAATGTTTCTTAAATTTGACAAGATCCTACATGAGAATGAAATAATTATTAGAAAGATTTTGTTCATTATGTTGTAGATAAGTTATGTGGAGGGGTTGGGGATGCCCTGTTCAAGGCTCTTTAAGGACATATCTGAATGGTTTAAGGAGATGAATTCTTAAGTAAAGCAAGCTTGCTTTCTTGTCTAGTATGTTTACTCGGTCTGAACTAAGCCAAATGTCGCTGTTAAGTCAGACCCTTTTACCAGTATGCTGAAATAGGGGAATGTAGAATGCAGTTACCTTGCATAGGGGGGTTCTCTGTATTTAGTCTAAACAAACGGTCAGTCATTTTTATATTATGGTTGCCATAGAAATAACAAGCCATATAATGCATTAAGGAGGAATGTGTTTCCTGATGACAATCGAAACAAATGTCATTTCAAATAATATGAGCATTTCGGACATAGTTATTGTGAGAAACTTTCAATATTTTTGTGGTCATACAATTTTTGTTAAATGTTGAACACTTCTTTGTGTTATTCTTAGAGGGATGGTACAACATTGGTTGTAAGGAAAAATGCATTTTAATTATTAAAAAAAATGTTTGAATGTCATACAAGATATTTGCACAACCTATTCTTAATTGTTTGTATGTGAAATGTTGACACAAAAGCAGTCAACAATAAATTTTAAGACATTCGCTGAGTTTGTAACCAGGGCAGTTTCATCAAGCTATTAAGCAGAAAATTTCTGCTAAGCAAAAATTAGCAGGGAACCAATCACCAACACAATATACATTACATCGATTTTGGCTGGTAACCTGTTTATGCTTAGCAAGATTTGTCAGTGCTGAGCATTTCTTTTGCTTTACAACTATGTAATTTGGGCCATATATTCAATGATGGTGTACCAATCCCTTTAAAGGAAATGTCTCGTCATAACAATCCTGAGTAATTTAAAGGTGCTGCAGATTTTTGACTGTAACAAAGTTTTAACACAAAATATGAAACCAAGTTTAGAGAAGAACATGAGCTCCTCTTAAAAATGGTGGTCAGCAGAGGTCATTGTTTTTGTAGCTCATTTTTGAGCAAGTTTAAAGGCCAGAGTTCACTTTGTAGAATTGTTAAAAGAAAGTCTCTTGAGGTAGCACCTTTAAATTGATCATGGATTTGTCAAAACCTCTTAGGCCAATTTCATAAAGCTGTTTAAAAGTAAGCAAATTGTTCTACTTACATGTTTTATAATATTGGCCCCGAGTCTGTCTGTTTCAATGTAGAGAAAGTTTAAACATGCCAGGGGAAGACAACGGTTTTTGATCTCAAAAGATGTACTTTCAAAATTGTGAATAAATTATGATCCCATAACTAAATCATCAGCTTTAGGAATAAGAAGAGACCTAACAAAATGTAAAATTTTGTTTTTAAAAATATAGATTTGTTATGCCAATTTGTCTCTCACATCATACTCAGATCAGAAACCGTTAACCCTTGGCCTTAATGTGTAAAATGAAAATTGATATAATACATAACAAATTAAACATGGATTTTTAAGTAAAATAAGCAGTTAAAATTGTACAGAGATTGTTTCTTCTGTTGAAACACACGCCAATATTTTTCAAACTTTTCTTGAGTTTGAATTTTTTAATGCAAATTTTTTTATTTGTATAAAAACAAGCATATGCTACCTCATAATGCACAGCATTAAAGTTTGAGTAAAATATCTCTCTTAGTTGTTTTATGAACTACAACTTTCTGCAAATGAATTATTTCTTCTACCTCTATAGCCACACCCCTATTTGTCACAAGATGCTTTACAACCAATCAGGGAAATGCATGCCTAGCCAATGAAAATGGCTGTATTATAAAGCGGCTGGCCTTTTGACCAATTACAATTGGCATTTCATTAATTTATGCAATATGCGAGCATTAATGAAGCAGGGAAGTCATTCATCTCAGGGTTTCATTATCAATATCAGTTCGGTTGATTAGTTGAAAAAATAGATGAATCACTAACCAACCAATCAAATGAGTTTTTACAAAAAAATTCATTATTCAGTCAAATTTTATTTCATTTTTTTTGGGGGGGGGGTGCTTATAAACTTAAATAAAAACAAGAATCAAATTTGAAATTTTCAACATTTAGTTTTGACAAAGGCTGTTGACTAACAGGTTACCTAAATTATTCAGTAATTCATAAGATTTGACTCTATCGACAATTACAAGACGGCTTGAGTGTAAAATGAACTGGTGCATTGTAAACAATTCATTTGATCATCCTGATCTGTAATAGGCAAGCCTGGGAACTATGCGATAAAAATCTAAGATGAAACCCATCCAGAGAGGAATGTAGTAAATGCTGAAATGTCACCGGTACCTCTTTGAAAGAGTTGGTAACCCTGTTCATGTCACACCTGCAATATGAATAAACTTTTTTTTCTTTTCTACTTTGTTTTTAAATTTCTTTAAACATGTTTTCAACTTATATGCATCATTGTTGTCATAGACTCATCATACAAACTTAGATCAGTTGAAGTAACTTAATAAAGTAAGTTTTCTTATATCTCATGACTTCACATCAATCTTCAAGATGTTACCAGGGAAACGGTTAAGTAGGATTTTAAACCTTGCGTGTTGGGAGTACAATCTAGTGAGGTTTCTCTTTGAGTTGCGATGGTTCTGAAAAGAACCGGTAGTTCAACAACTCAGTATGCTCTGATCGTCTTCAGGAGAAAGGCAATCATTTTTTTCCTGAAGATTATCAGAGCATACTGATCGAAACGTTGAGTTGTTAAACCACTGGTTCTTTTCAGAACCGTCACAACTCATCGGAGATTAATACATGGTGTTTCTGCTAACCTGACTAGAAGGTTAAGATCTTTGTAAGGTTGAATGTTTACATTGGTTTATCAGTACTTTATATGTGCCTTATTTCACAGGAAAATTTGTTCAATTTGCATTTGCTATGACTCATTTTCATGAAATGTTTTCAATAATACTTGTAAAAATTAATGTTGTTTTGCCAAAATTAAACCACCCCTTTATTAGAATGGAATAATCAAAGATCCATAAACCAATCAAAATCCCTAAATGTAACCGTTTTTAAAGAAAGACATGATAGGCTTGTTGAGATTAAGGCAGCTTCTCTTAGGCAATTAAATTTCTCCTTAAATATGCCACCCTTTGCACCCATTCTTAAGGGAATAGTCATACTATTTTGTCAATAATTTTGATTAAAGAATTTAGTTCTAGAAAGACCTTTTTTAAACCATCTTGCCAAAACAGTTTTTAATTTCCCACCCAGGTTAACCTCCAACATTCATTTTACCTAAATCAGTTCATTCTTGTTTTTATTGAAACAAAATAAAAACCAATCTGTAGTTATAAAAACAACTTTTTAAACAGAAACATTTAATTGTGAAGGTGCCAGAAAATTACTGCTCCTAAAGTTACAGGGGAAAAGGATTTTAGTATTAAATATTTTGTTTTAAGTCCCTTAAAAACATTCTCTTCTTATGAACTAGTTTGAGATATTTTTTAACATACAAATCTACCAAGTTGTTTTTTGTGTCAACTATATATTGCCATGGTTACATTAAAACAATAACAATCTTTATTATAGTTAATAGAAAAACTATGAGAAATGTCATGGTTTAATAATTAGTTTTGCTTTCAAAACATAATACAAATTATGATTTGTTTAAAAAGTAGATTGTGTGTTTAGGATAAAGGTAAATTGTTCAAACAATAGTGTATGTTGTTTTGCAAAAATTAAGATAGACATTTGAGATTCGTTATTTTATTAAAACCCTCGGAGCAGCGGGCCCTTCTGTAAAACGCGGTGGATCCAGGTGGAGAATTTTTTCACCACCCAGTTTTTTAGGTCAATGACCCCCTCCTGCAAGCCCAAAGCAATTTTAATCTCCACAGGGCTTTTGTCTGGGCCAGCAGTGTGTGTTATTTACGACCTGTTTAAGCTCTGGGCGGCACAGGGTTGACACAAAGAGATAATGGCACAAGGAGTTGGCTCACTAAGATATCAAGTTACAATTCCCAAGGGCATACCTGTCCCTTGGGACTGCTGTCATTAAATAATTCTTACTCGGCAGTGGTTATAGCCTGGCCAATGGGAGTCTACAGGCTTGTGGTGTATACAAGGGGTGTCGAATACAAAAAATCGTGGCTTTTTTGGCCCATTGAAAAAAAAATTATGACCATATTTGGAATATGTGGAGAATTTTTTCACCACGTTGCTTCTCCGAGGGTTAAGACTGCTAATTTTGTTTCAGGCAATCCTATGGATGGTTTGATGGTGAGTTGTATGTTGATGAAGTAATACACATTTGAGAGGAATGGACGTGCTCAAAACGAAAAAAAATAATAATGAATGAATTAAATTGAACTAACTGTTTAAATAGCACCATGTTGTTGATTGTGTAAGAAAGTTTACCTTTGTAAATATTGAAGTACCAAACTGCTTTAATAAAAACGTCATAAAAAAGTCATAAAAAAAGTCATAAAAAATGAAGAAAAAAAGAGAAAAAAAACAACAACTTCGATATAGCCTCGTTAAACAAATGTGTTTAGAGAGCAATGCATGCTGGGTATTGGTTTCCATGTAATACTTTATAGCAATCTATTTGGTAAAAGCTTGCTGTAAGTCTCAGGGGTTAGGAAGCCGATTACCCATAATGCTCTTTGAGGTCAGAGGTCACGAGTGACTTCTTGAATATTAATGAGATACCTTTGGTGGTATGATTCGTGTAAAAAAGGTTTTTTTTAAATTTGTGCATATTTGTTGTTTCTTTTTTCTTCTTTTTTGGTGTGTATGTACGTAAAGTAAATGTAAAGTAGAGAACTCTGCGTTCCCCTTATGAGGGAGGGGGAAGGGGAGGGGGGTATAATTGTAAACTTTGGATCCTGTTTTGATCGTGTCTGGAAGCTTTCATCAGGCCAAGATGTAAAACAGGTGTTCTTAAAGTGAAGACAAATTATATAGATTCTCGTGGCTTGGTCCAGCCTTTTGTTTTTATGTGTGGAAAAGAAAATATGCAAATTTGGTAAAAGTTGATGTTTAAAGTGTTCTGCAAGAAGTAAGTCCTGTAAACCAGCCACTGTCTCTGAATATGCAAATCAATAAATGTGTGGGTGAGTGCTAGTGATTGGTCAAGTTGTTAAAATGATATGAATATTGATATATGCAGATTAGGTGTCATCAGTGGATAATACACAACTAATTAACCTATTCATGATGTCACAACTTTGGGTTGCTTGGTGCATCACATTTGTATGTATGTTGATTAATATTAATTTATGCAAATTGTGATTGCCTTTAGTCTTAAGTGTGATCTGACAAATTTACTACCTCAATTGAATCGGCCATTGTCTCTAAACCCGGGTTATAATTTAACCAATCAGTTTGGTTACTTAAACTGGTTTAATGTTCAGTATAACCAGTTGTCTCAAATGGTTAATAAATTAAAGGTATGCATAATTTGACCAGTTTAAAGAACATATCAATTTAAAGTCAATCAATAAACTATTATTAAAACCAGGGTTCATTCTTTCTTTGCACTGCCCAGTTTATGCCAATTTGGTAAGCAAAAAAGTTAAAATGTACAGTTTTTTGAACCGTAATTTGAAAGCACACTTATGAGGTGAGTCTCTCAGGGCATGTTTTGTTATATAGATGTAGAATCAGTGAACAAACTAGATTAAATTTACTTAAACATTTATCAGAGTTTTTTCTCTACAAAAAGATAATTTCATATTGTATACTTGTATGATATTCTTAAAGAAACGAAGTAAGATTGGAGTCCCTTTTTGTTTGTTCGCTGAAGATGGGTTGATTTTTCAACAATAATGACTTAGGTATGTAGATGTAGGCAAAGCAAATTATGACGATACATCAAATAAAATTGGAACTATATTAAAACAAATTTGTGTTTTGTTCGTTGTCATTTTTTAAAGGGACACATTGCCTTCGGATTGGTAGTCCAGCGTGTGGACCTTTTTCAGATAGCTCCCCTGCGCGCGGCTAGCTCTCACAGAAAGCTTTTCCAACTACGCCCTCATCGTCAAAACACAGTCCAGATGATTTTTTTGCCGGGTTTCTGAATAGGAGGATTTCCGTGTGATCGGAAGAGCTAATAATAAACAACGTCCAGAATCTGGACTATCGGATTGGTCGCTTTGGGCTATAAAAAGCAATTGTTATGAAATGAATATTTGTCTTTGATCTGTATTGTTCGTATGTCTACTGTTTCGTATTTTATTATGTTTTTTTGTCATGTTATCCTTGACCCCAACCTTGTGCTATTTTAACTGATGATTCAACCTATGTATTTGAAGTTACATGGGTCTTTGGTTTGGGCTCAATGAGCGTTACCTGTTTGGGGCTCACGCTTATAAGCTTTGCTTCCTACTGAGCTCCCCTGCAGTATCCCCAAAGTGTATTTATAACAACCTGGCTTAAAGGAACATTACAGAATTGGTAAGAAAAAAACTTGTAAGATATTCTTTTGATCACAGATTTACATAAAACTTACACGGTCTAAAGATGATGATAGAAGAAAACATCCCTTGAAATATTTCTGTCTGACATGCCATATTTGATGAGAAATGAATAAACTAATTTTCTGATTTGAGTTTATCGCTCAGTGAGCGTTTTATTCATTATTTGAGTCTATATGATTTCATGCAAATGTGTAATCGGTTTTTCACTATTTTCTTGTGACCCAGATGGCCGATTGATCTCAAACTTCCACAGGTTTGTTAGTTTATGTATATGGTAGATTACATAAAGTGCTTACACTGCCAGCAACTGTTTTGTTAGAAAAACCAATTCTGTAATGTTCCTTTAACTGTATTATGATTGAAACATGTACGTATATATTATTGCCTGTATAAGATTTGATATTGTGGAAATAAAATAAACCTTAAACCTAAAATGGTTGCAAAGATGTTTTAAAAGAAGAATGTAATAATCCAAACAAATATCCCTCAATGGTTTTCCTTTTACTTTGTGAACAAACATGGACCGTCTCAGTTCACGAAAGAAAAGGAAAACCTCACAGTTCCAAGGGATATTTGTGTAAATCATTACATTCTACTTTTAAAACATCTTTCCAACCACATTCATTTCATAACAAATGCTTTTATAGCCCAAAGCGCCTAATCCGAAGGCAACATATCCCTTAAATGTGTCTTATTAAATTGTAATGGGAAGAGCATGTTAGCTTCAAGATTCCCTTTCTTTGACTTGCTTTAGGATTCTAATTTATTTTTCAATCCACTAGAGGGCTCATAATTGTAAAAGAAAGTAAATTAACCGTATCAATTCTACATGTCCGCAATATACATTACAAATCTAAGAGATTAGAATCAAAAAAATTGGATTATCTGAACTAGAAAATAAATTAACTTTTCTGTTCTATACCACAGATCCTTGAATCGTATAAAAAAACAAAAACAAAAAATTCAAACAAAAAATACATCGAGATAAGGATTTTGTTTTTCTGCACAGAGTATTTATTCATTATTATTCCTTCCACTTTCTCGCAGTTTTTCATTTTTATTACACCTTTTCCCAGTAATTAATTTGCATTAATTAATTCCATCATTACCATCTACAATTAACCCAGCACCATGATTACTAAATAATTTTGACTTTAACTGCCCCACCCTGTCATATTTTATCCATAAACAAATTATAATTTAATAAACCAAATCAACAAATATAATCTTTCCCCCAAATTACACATATTTTGACGGTTCATTAAACAGCATGCCACTTCTCTTCTGACTTAATATCGGTGCCATCAAAAACCACTAAAAAGCTTTTTATATTTATAGTTTTTCCCTTTCTCTTTTGGGGGTTGTTTTTTTTTATTTTTACATTATCAAATTTGCATGTCTGACTAGACAACTTAAATTTTCTAAATATTCAAGTTTATTTTTCTTCACTTAGTTTATGTAAAATACACCATTTAAAAATATAAGTTAAAACTGAAAGCTATAAGCGGTGGTATTTGTATACCTGAAATCAAACCCTGTGCTCTCTGAGAAGTAATTTTTGAACTAATGTCAATTTGTTCGGGGAGGGGGGAGAATAAAATGACATTCCAACCATTTTTTTGTGTGACCATGGCTGCTTTTACGATAAATAAAATGAAACAGAAGGTTGAGAATAAACTGTTAATTTCATTGTATATGAACATCAAGTGTGACATGGAAGAATAAAACCCTGCTACAAAGTATGAGTTTGAGTTACGATTATCAAATACCAATATTTTTGCATTTTCTTTATGTTATACTTTCAAAATTTCCATTCTAGCACTCCGCACTAATGCTAAAAATAGAAGATCAGTACCCGGATCTCAGACAATGTGCGTACATGTCCAAGCTTTATATTTACCCACGTGTACTTACTACTAATGCGGACTAGCGTGCCGATGCTGTGGTCGTGTGAGAGCTAGTGGTGGAATGTTTGTCTGACATACGGGTAATCTGAGCAAAAGTGACGTCATTTTAGTGTCGTTACATATAGAAAATGACTTTCATTTAATTAAAATAACATGCTAGTTTTAGAAAGATATACATATTTAAATATATGTATATAGATATCTATATATATGTGTGTGTGTGTGTGTGTGTGTGTGTGTGTGTGTGTGTGTGAAATGTCATTAAGGAAGACAATAAATTAATTGGCATGCATAAAACAATCCATTTATGTCTTTTAGAAACTGATAAATGTTTAAAAGAAAATGTGGTTGTAATTCACAGCACTATAACCTTTGTTTATAGGAAGACAAGGTCTTAATACAAAAGGAAAACTATGTTTTTTTAAAGTTGTTTTGGACATGTTAAACATTAACTGAATAGGAAAAACTCCTTATACTTTTTATAGTACCGTACATGTAAAAAATACACATAATAATTCAGTTTGTTTGTTTTTGTTTAACCTCATGTCTTTCTTCTCGTAAATAAGTAGTTAAAATTAAAAACCACAATTAAAAACTATTGAAAAGTCTTCCATAGTTGGTAAAAATTAAGTACGTTTCGGTTATTTGCGAATTAAAAAAACCAAACCGAAGACATCGGTCGTACCAAGGTTTTTGCATAATATTAATAATAATTTAATGGCAAACATCAACCCCAAGAGGGCGCTAGTCACTCTAACCAACCGGGCATGTGAGTTCATTGATCTGTGGTTTCACAATAATTCACGTGTAACGATGAGTCATGTGTGATTTATCGCTTAGTTATCTTGGCTCTAGATGAACCTCGCGATTTTAACGGCCTTCGATAGCTCAGTTGGTAGAGCGGTGGACTGTAGAAGAAATTGAATCGATATCCATAGGTCGCTGGTTCAAATCCGGCTCGAAGGAAGAACTTTTTTTTTTTAACATTACATTTATTAAGTTTTATTCCATTACTTTAATGAATTCCTATCGTGTCCAAATGTTACATGAACAGGATTTTTTTCTCACTGACAAATTGCAAGGTTTTTATGTCTTCTCGTAAATGAAACAATCCAGTACATTGATTGCATAAAAATAACTTTTAATTAAAACATTTTAAATCTTCAAGTGCATTTTCTCCAAGTTTTGTTAATGTGTAACTAATTTGCGTTGCATTTCATCACAGAAGATCCGAAAGATAGATGGTCATTTTAAGGCACATAAAAATAATGAATACACCCCAAAATGTAATCTTCACAAAATGGAAAATTAAATTCATCATTTTTACTAATAAATGGACATGAAAGACAAGGTGTCAGTTCTGAAAATTCAATTGTGGTTTTAATTTTGAAGGGAAGATTTTCATTTGTACTTTTTTATTTTCTTGCCTGTTCTTATAACATTTATTACACATATTAAAACATACTCTTTCTGTTTAAGTACTGCATTGGTAAAAAAGCCTAAAATCAAAGTTGTTAAAAAATTTATTAACTCTGATAAATTTAAAGTCTTTGGAAGGTTTAGTTTTAATCAACATTAAATAATAATGCAGAAGTTGGACAGGACTGCATAGAATGACTGGATCAAAAAAAAGGGTGAAAATATCGTAATTTGTGGTGTATTTAAGGCTGAGAAAATGTTTCTTATAATTACAGATAAGAAGAGGTAAGGTCATACTTTGGTTATGACCCTGAAAAGTAACTGTAATTTCTATCCGAAAGCCTACTTGATATAAAGAGGGTTAGGTAGAAAGCATCCTGCAAAATTATTGCAACTGATGTCACAGTCCACATTGAATATGTCAAGAAATTTGAATCTAAAAAGATTGCCTGCTTTGGAAATTTCCCTGGAGTTTGTTTAAATGCTACACTCAATACCACCAGAAATGCGGTTGGTACCAATTGTTACCTCGCTAGACGTTCTTGATGAAATTACTTCAACAGTTTTTTGCAGTGTTCTCGCCAAATAGGTCAACTGAAACTTTCACAGGTGACTTGTATTGTATCTTTCATGACAATTTTTCCTATAATTCAGCAGTTCATTGACAAAAATAAAGCAATGACCCTACCTTTAAAATATTCCTCTGGCCAGCGTTGTTTTTAACCTACTTTGTCCTGTATATATTGGCAATTAATTTGTTGCTTTTATATTTTTCTTTTTTAACCTATTGCAATAAATTCCTTTTTTAAGTCTACAATTTTATGATTTTTGTCCCCACCACTCCTTCGCCCCCACCCCCTGACCATTGAGCAATATTGTATGTTAAAATTCAAAGTTTATGTTGTTGTTTCTAATTAAAATTAGTACTATTACATGAAATGCATAGAAAATATTCACATTACATTTATTTCAAAATTCTCTTCCGTGCATAATTTGCAATTTAACAGAAATAATTCATTTTTGTCCATTTAATTTCCATTCTGGGTTGAATCTGGGACATTCTTGACACTATCAGTACTATCCTGGTTATCCTGGTTACCTTGGTTACCCTGGTTACCTTGGTTACTACTATCACTGGTGTCCAACTCAAAGTGAACTTGTTTAGCAGGCATATTAGCGCGTTGATTCTTGGCAATCCGCTCTTGTTTCTTCCTCTCAGCGACAGCTTGACGTTCTTCATCTGTAGGGAGGGCGCTATTTGGAATATAAGTCCCCGTTGCTAATGTCCCCATCAAATCATTCACAAATGCTGGCAAATGATTTGCTATCCATGACATTATCACAGTTGGTACCCCACATAAGTATTGAGCGCGTGGACTTTTAGCAAAGAGAGCATGCTCGATAGCAGTGCTTACCGGTGAAAAGTCATCCATCAAACGGAAATCGTCTGATTTGTACATGGACTCTAACGCTGTACTGAAATATCTCTTACCATAAGTGTCTGCTACCTTAGGGTCAAGGGAACCAAGGAGTCGCTGGTACTCAGTGAGAAGTTGGGTACCCACTACAGCTTCTATAAAACAAAAAATAAACATCTTATTGTCATTAAATGAAAATAAAAGTCAGTTCTTAATCACATTTGTTCACAAGTGTTAGCACCTTTAGAACAAATTCTATCAGGTTGAAACTTTCAGACAAAGATGAGCTTTCAATTATGATTCCAGACAGGATTTTTCCAGACGTTTAATGTTTCCAAACCATGGAAGATAATTTGCAGAACTTGTTTTAAAAGAACTTACGAGTTTTAAAGCCTCCAGGTTCTATGATAGAGACATTAATTCCCCATTTCTGGAGCTCCATCCTTAAGACGTTGGAGAACCCAAAAGCTGCTGACTTGGAGCTGCAGTAAGCTGGGAAGCTGGGTGTGGCTACTTTATCTATCAAGACAATAGTAAGAAATTGACTTAAAAAGTCTTTAAAGTGTCAAAGCTGAACTGTGCCCCAGACACCTACTTCTGAGATGTAAAAAAAACTTAAGTAACACAAAAACGAAAGATTTATCTGTAAACTGAACTCTTGCATTTTAGCAAATCTACGTAGAAATTAAGTCTTAGCTCACTTCAATTTGGCTTCGTTATTTCTTCCCTGCTATTTACCTCTAAGGATCCAGTTCGGATCCTCCTCGGACCAGATCCTTGCAATCATCTTGAGCCCCTAAACCTTTTGAGCCTCGTTTCAGAAGAAGTTGGGGGGGGGGACATGGGACAGGGCATTTGCTACAGCTGCTTCTCATTTGTGGAACTTGTTACCACTGCACATACAAACATCTAGTACTAGTACTTTTAAATCTCAACTCAAAATGCACTTGATGTCTCTAGCCTTTTTTCGCTCATTGTAACTGCATTTTCATTGCCATTTTCCATATATGTATTTGTAAGTTTTTGTATCTTTTTGTTTATTGTATTGTTACAGGTGCATTGAGCACTGTAAGGGTGGATATGTTCACATTATAAGTTTTGTTATTATTTTATTATTATTATGTGCGTCAACGTGGGTTTATCCCAGTTAGAATTTTACTCCCACAACTAAAACTGACATCTCTACATCATCTTCTTGTCACAGCTACTTCAGGTTACAGTGTAAGACACTTTTGAAGGGTTCTTGACTGCGATAAAAACCTACATCTAAGATGCTGAGTAAATGTTACACATTAAGACTGTTGTTATGACTTACCACACATGCTTGTAACGTTGACGATCCTACCCTTGGAAATCCGAAGCAGAGGGAGAAATGCTTTGACCATCCTAAAATGACCCAAACAATTCACCTCCCACATTCGTCGAAATGCATCCACCGTTGTGATTTCTGCCTCTCCATAAAGACACACGCCAGCGTTATTCACAAGACCCCATAATTCTTAAATAATGAAAATAGACAATAATTAAAAGACGGAATGCAATGTCTATTCAACTTCAAATGCTTGTAATAATTTTGAATGCTTGTAAGAAGTTTTACAATTGAAGGTCATCAATATTAAATTCAAGAAACTGGCACTTGACCTTTATGTCTGTGAGGTCATTATCTAAACAGCGAAATGACCGATTGTATTTCACTCTGGCTGTGGCTTACATGTATACTCTGACTTTGACAGGTTTGGAAATAAAACCCTCTCAGAATTCAGGGAATGGAGCCTTTTAGGGATGAAGTTGAAGCCACCATTTCAAAAATGGCATGAGACTATTGGCTGTGGTGGTAGTTATGGTAACAGTTGTGTAGTGACTTTGCTACCAAAAAGTCATCAATTTAAGCACGGTCATAGTCTCCATCTCAAACTGCATCTTACCTCTTCCATTCAGAAGATCCTTCACCATATCCAATGCTTCATCAATCTGGTCTTGATCCGTCACATCTAGTTGTATCGTTGTCAGTCTACTGGAACTATTAGCAACGAGGTCACGTTCTCCTGTTCCATTTTTGTCATAGCAACAAGCGAAGACATGAGCCCCAAGGCTGTCAAGATAGAGTGCAGTAGCATGTCCCAAACCAGTGTCACAACCTGTACATGATAAAACAAATCAATATTAAATCAATCAAATAAATTTCTGAAGAAAAAAAATAATAAAAAAGAGTGAGTCTGGAATAGTTTTTAAAAGGAGCAACAAGAATTTAATTTCATCTGGCCTAATAAGCAGGAAAACATGAGCGTTTTATATATCAAACAGATGAAATGCAAATTTGAAATCTATTTTTATTCCATGTGAGACCAAATCATTCTTTCTGTCAAATATTTTATCTGTGTATCAAGTTTCACTCTCGCAGTAGGAACACTAGGAATCAACATTTGATACTCTATACCTCATACTTTTTTTTTCTTCTTTCCATCCTGCCACCGGACTCAGACATTATTTGCAGTTCACATTATTTTTCTGAGGTACATTTGTTTTTTTATATTTTGCGTTAAAATTTGCCCCTTATTTACTTTACCTTTGAGGGTCATGTCACATGAGGCAATTTACATAAAATACAAGCAACCACTCCTTGAAAATTTTGTAGAATGAAAATATTAAAGTTTACATTTTCACTGATTAGAGACACCCTTTTATAAAAACATCTCTCTTGTGATACAAAGTGTTTCTTGTACATGCAGTGCAGTTGGTTGCCTCAAGTTCCTTATAAAGATTTGTCTGGTATGACGATGTCTCTAGGCCACACATTTTCTTGTCCCTGCCCTGTCCCTCAACCCATGTATCACCATATTTGTCAATCAGTTTACAGAATGTGAGTATTATTAGATCAATGAGAAAGTTGACAAACTTTTCATGAATTGTATTTGTCCGACAAATCCACCGACCCTTTTTATTTTTTGTCAAGGCTGTCCAATGTGAGATGCTTTCACCACATGAGGTTGACACATGTACTGAAATGAATCTGGCTACCGTCATCACATGAGGTTTAATCCAATCATATTCAATTTGCTAGAACGCTCACTCCAAAAGTTCTACAGACATTTCTGTGTTAATAAACCCCATGGATATAATGTATTGATTTGAGGTCTATACACTTTCTGCAACAAGTATAAATAGGTGCAGCACATGTTAGCATCCAGCCACGTGAGACCCCTTTTTCTGGCACCAGTTCATGACCAAAAGGCGTTCACAGTCAATTATTCAAACACTTTCTTCGGGAATGTAAGTCACTATTGGAAAAAATACTCCTGTGGTACCAAAGTGTTCCTTTTGCATGCACTAAATATTTATCTCATGTCTGCAGATCTGTTTACTGCACAGTTGGTTGCTTCCATTTCCTGTCAAAGTTGCCTCGTTCTCAGTTTATTCATCCTGTCATGAATATTCATCAGGTAGGGAGGCAGAGTTTCAAATAACTCATGACCCCAGATTGTTTTATTGATCCGAGGGCATGGGTGGAGCTTCAACTTATGTAGGGATGGTGATTTGAGTCTTCGTCAATTGAAAGATGGTCAACCACACTATCCTCCAAATCAGAATCATCCTAATCATAATCAATAATAATTTGTGAGGCTAATCACCCCTACTCTCAGCTGAATTGCAAAGGACGCAGCTAGAACGTGTTCCAGCTGCCAGCATTCATTGAGCACCTTTGGCAGCCAGCTACTTCGACCCTTATATGACCATAGAGCACAGCCAGAGATCAAAAGTGTTTGATTTTTATAGAGGGAGGAAACCCGGAAGCCCGAAAAAAACAATTGTGGTGCCGGCATAGGAAAGAACCAATGCACAACTCTTTTCACATATGGCCTTAGCTAGGAATTGAACCAGGGTCACATTGGTGAGAGGCAAGTGCTTTACGCACTCCAACCATAGACATTGTAATTAGTCACTATCAATATTTGTCTCTAAACCTCGTCTAAGAATCTTCACTTTGTAGCTCCTTGTCACTAAATCTATCTTTCAAAACAAACTCTGTCTCTAGTCTACTTTTAGTTCTTTCTCTTTAGATGAAGGCTGTACTTGCTTAACTATCATGATAGCCATTTTAATATTATAGGGGCCTATAGTTTACTATAAATCTCACAGCTAGTTAGAGGAAATGATTCAAGACCGTCCCTGAATTCATATAGATCTGTGTTTGTATGAAAGTTGGAGCTGTCCCCCAGGCAATGCAATGCAAGAAGTCTGTGGGTTACCACATTGTTCACCGCTGGGTAGAAGTTACTGGGGTCACCGAATACCTGCAGTATTAACAAGGAACACAACAAAAGATGTGGAGATCTAATGACAAGCATGGGGCTGTTATAAGGGGAGCTCCATGAACGGATTATAACAAAATGAACATGCAAGGCATTATTGACTCCAGGATTCTTCCTGATTTAAAGCAGAAAATAACAGTCACCAGTTAAAAAGTGTACATGTCCCATGGTATTTTGGTTGATAGTAAGCATAATGTTGCTGTGCTTAGCTACTTTTTGGTGCTTAAGCAGCTCTATGTAATCATACAAAGTAGCTTAGCACAACAAAATTATGCTTACCATAATAAGGTTACCTGTCATAAGGTTAACTGTCATGTCACTTGTACAATTTGTGACTGGTATCCTGCTCATTTCTGCTAGGCAGGAAATTGTTAAGCAATATTTTCTGCTTCAGCAACTCTATTACATTGGGCCGTGATCTGCTGCATTTATTTTCGCTTTGCTTGACCTGGATTTATTATAATGTGTGGAGGCCATCTGTTTTAGAATTAATTAGATGTCAAATGATGTTACAGCATACTGTCTGGAATTCATATTAGTGGTTGGTCAATACACTAAGGCAGTGAAACAGTGAGTGGTACACCCTGCCATTTCTAGCCACTAGATTCATTTGTACCACACGGTGTGTCTGTTTACAATTTAATGATGACCTTACTAATGGAGTCATGAACACATCAACTTGTCTATCAGTCCTCTCAACAGTATTGTATATCAATAAGGGTTATGCTAACAATTAAAGGAACATTACAGAATTGGTTTTGCTAACAAAACAGTTGCTGGCAGTGTAAGCACTTTATGTAATCCACCATATACGTAAACTGACAAACCTGTAGAAGTTTGAGATCGATCAGCCATCTGGGTCACGAGAAAATAGTGAAAAACCGATTACACATTTGCATGAAATCATATAGATTCAACAAATGAATAAAACGCTCACTGAGCGATAAACTCCAATCGGAAAATTAGTTTATTCATTTCTCATCAAATATGGCATTTCAGACAGAAATATTTCAAGGGATGTTTTCTACTATCATCATCATTAGACCGTGTAAGTTTGATGTAAATCTGTGATCAAAAAGTATATTTTACAAGTTGTTTTCTTACCAATTCTGTAATGTCCCTTTAAGCCTTTTTCGTTTTTTAGGAATACTGCTCTGAGCCGCAAATAAAAAAGTTTGTATTTAAGACGACATATTAATTAAATATTTTTCTTTTAAAATGAGATTAAAATCAGATTAAATGTTGTGAATGATTCCACTCTGTCCTTTCAATGTCCCCTCTATTCCTCCAGAAGAAATGTCTCTGTGTGTGTTTGGGCGGGGCTTTAAAATGATTGCCCCCTCCCCCCTCCACCTATCGACACACTTACATGTACTACCAACACTTATTCTTTCTTATAGTTTATTTCATAAATTGTTGGATTAATAGGCTCTCGAGTGACAGTGATTAGGTTCGCTTTTATTAATCCTGGCCATCTTAGAATGAATTGTTTGTTTTCATCTTGCCTTTATGATTAATGTTGCCTTTAGTTACTAGCCCGTGTTCATCTACTGCTCTATTAAATTGTTGCTTTGACTTTCAATTTTTGCTCTCTACACTCATACCCATTCTCTTCTCTCCCATCCCCGGCCTTTTACTCACGCTTTTTAAATCCATTTATCAATTTTAGTCTGTATATTCAGAAACTAGACATCCTGTTTCCTATCCATTTCTATATAGAATTATTTGTTCACTCTCATGTATGTCTGTATGATTGTTGCATATTTCGGTCAAAAAAATAATTTAATAATAATTATTTTTTTTTACTTTGAAGGCAATGAGCCCCTTTTACCCTTTCATGCACCATTTTTTTTAGTGATAAATTCATCATATGGACACATTTATTGTTGACTCAATTTTTGAAAATCAAAATCCCCCCCACCCTAAAAAACTGGCCACAATAGTGCCCTCCAGAGTCCTCTTTCCCATTTTGAAAACTGTGTGGCCGTAGGATCTTTATTTTTAGTTTTACAACTATTTTTCTGCAGGGATTTAAGCCGGTCGCTAGCGATCGGTCGGCGCATGAAAGTAACAGGCCTGCTCTCGTGAATTTAATTCCAAGATCTGATGCTGTACTGAAAATAACTGCTAGCTACTTAGTAGCTCGACTAGCGCATCCTTTAAGAACCTTTGAATTCCTGGATCACAGACTAATCCTTTCTTGTAACAAAATGCTGCAGAGAATTTCTATCACAATAGAACTAGGGTCATTCACCTGCAAGGATTCCACAACAAGGACCAGCAGTTTGTAACACAGCAACATTTAGTTGTTTAGAAGCTTAAAACTATCTTCTATTCTAAATCATACACTGAGCAAATGTTTGTATCCATGAGGCCTACAATTGAGTTTGAACAATGAATAGATGTTGTTTATTGATTCATCAAGTCTGCATGGGGTAAAATGACTTTCCTAAGGTACCTGCATATCTTGTTTTCATCAAAGGATGAAACAATTGTTTGGCTTAAAAGAAACATCTAACCATAGAGAAAGGTCCTTTCTCTATGATCTAACCTGTCAAAGCCCAGTAAAAGGCTTACATGGACATCTGGGCTTAATTGTGTAAAGCTGCTTATAAAGAGTAGCTCAGCACAACAAAAGTATGCTTCCCAGAGTCAGCCAAAATACCATTTCACATGTCCAATCTGTGACTGGTATCCTGCTCAATTACGCTCAGCAGAAATATGTTTTACCAATATTCAGCAACTCAATAAAATTGGGACCTACTTACAATTTTTATGGGCAAAATTTACTAAATTGTAATATTCTGTGTTATTTACTGATATGTATGTTAGAAAATGGAGAATTTTTTTTTGTCCAGGAATCATAGAGGGCCTACATCTTGAGAAAATAATATTAAGACGCATCACTGAATGCTAGCAGTGAGGAGTAAATGATACATGTTGTGTGGCATTTTGCACTGCCAGACTGAGGGGAAGTCATTCATTGGTATGTTGTTAATTAATTTGATTAGATTACCTTGTAAACCCTTATGCGGATGGTGCCACATAAATCAGTCTCATAATTTAGAAAATGTAAAAACCCGTCTTAAAATGTTTCTGTTTGTTCAAGCGCCTCGAGTACCGTATTGCGATTGGTACGGTAGATACTGTCTATGATGTGCGATAATATTTAAGACTATTATCATTTGCAGGAACTTTCTGAAAACTCAAAGTATGGAAAATATAAAGTAAATTATTGTTATTGACATTAAAATTTACCCATGACGTAGACCTGTCAATACAACATTACAATTACATGAGATATAACATTTGATTTGCCCATGGAGATAGAAACTGCCTACATGATTTGTAAACCAGGAAAAACACTGGTTTATTTTTATTTTAAAAAAACAGTGTTATTTCCTGGTTTACAGGTTCACCAAAATCATACAACTGGCATGACTATAAAAATATTAAATTTTTATTCACATTTAAAATGTCATTAGGTGAAAATCAAATTACAAAATACAAACTTGATTCAAAATAAATATAATTTTAATCAACCATAATTAAGATTTTCTAATTAAAAGGTGTATTGTTTAATGTTCGCTTCTTAATCTAATATTATAATTTACTTTTGAAAATCTGATGCATAATTATTTAAAAAGTGAACAAGAATTGTACGTACCCGTCATCAAGACCACTTTATCTTTAACGTTGACATGTTGCTGTGGTAGGTTCTCATACAAGTTATATACTGCAATAGCGAACACAAAAACACCGCAAAATCCACCCAGAAAGTACTGACAAAATGGTTGAGTTACTGTTGGAAGAATTAACACGAGAACGTAGGGGAAAGTAAGAAGAAGTTCGTCCCGTAGATATCGTCGTAAAACCTGGGCGTTAAAACAAAGCGTGATCGCAGAATATAAAATTAATTTTGTGGACATTTTGATGCTGTGGTGAGAAGATGTAGTTCACTCGGTACAGGTTTGTACAATGTGTTGAATTCATTTGGTTGACCTTCAGCATTTATCAGCCAAATCAGCTGTGGCTGCCAATGTCCTGGCTCGGTGATTATTTTTTATAAGGTAGAAGAGCGCCACACCGCGCCGTGTGTACCACGTGTTTAATCAATAAGCTTCCGCATAAAATGTCAACAATGTCACCGCAGGACGCAGATAGAGGGCGCCATATACTGGGACCACAAACTTGTACTCCACTAACAGAGAACACAAACCAACTAGTGGACGAAACCCAGGAAAAACAAATCAGAAATCAAAACAAGGGATGACAACAAAGAGCACTAATTGACGGTTGTAAGTTCAGTGAAATTAATAAAATATTACAGAAGCAATGGGTTAGAAAAAGTCTTCCTCCGACATACCTGATGCATCGTTTTTTTGAAAGGGCAAGCGGGTAAAGATCACCTCTATGAGGAAATTGTAAAGTTCAAATAGAACATTTAGAGGGGTACCAAGGCAATGACCAGGGGCAACGGAGGCAACTGCCTCCGTGAAGTATTAGGCCTGCTCAATTAGTTTAACAGTGCAGAATCCATTGGCCACGCTGGGTGGTTGTTTAGTCAAAAACAAAGCAAAGTTTGCTAATCTAATCAGTAAACTCAGTGGCCCTAAGATTGACATCAAATGATTGAAAACGCCCCTCTGTGTTTTGATGAACAGCCTGTGTCACTTTTCTAACCGATCGGTCTTTATAACAGCATTATGGGGGATGTTTGACGCTTGGGTGTGGATCATAAGAAAAACTACAGTTCGATAGTAGTAAATTATAGTTTTTCTTAGCACTCAATTGGGCTCCCCAGGGGATATACATCGGATACTAGAGACACTATGATTCAACAAAACTTGAATGTTTTCCTAAAACTGAATAATTCTACCTCCATGATCATACGTTGTCACTATCCCGCAATTTTGAAATAAAAAAGTAAAGATTTGGATGCAATCATTCTTATAAACATAATAATTCAATTTCTTTCTTTGTGTTTGTAGTAATTCAGTCTATTGGGCACTTTTATTTTAGCGTTACCGTCACAGTTATCTTGTGACAAGAATCAAGAGATCATTATTGTGATAGTGGTTTACCCATGGAGGAAGGAAACCAAAGTGTTTGATAAGAAGCTACATAAATAGCTCCTCGCAAAAACAAAACAACATTCGTGGCCCAAAGGTCGTGCTCCTCTCTGTTACCCCCCTCCCCTGCCTGCAAGTCTTTCACACAGAGGATGTAACCAAGACTAAGGATGTCGAGGAAATCAGGGAAATCTGCAATCGCTTTTTGTTATAGCGCCCCCTTGTGGTTGAAAATCAACTAGTGAAATCATCACACGTGCAAAATGGCGGCGGTAAGTTGGCGGTTGTTGTTAATTTTTTATAAAAAGACTTGTTCTTTTTCTACATATTATGTATGGTTTTGGGTGTTGAATGTTACATATCAGTTATCTTCTTATAGTTGGCTTTTAGTTACTCTTTAAAACTTGTTGATTCAGTAAGATTTATTGTAAAAGTCCGTGGATTATTCCGTGACACGGACGTTGTCAAGGAAGCATTGTGTGAAACTTTCTATGCACAAATTGACTGAAGCCCAACTCGACCTGCATGTTGCACACAAAAAGTGCTAAATTCGAAACTCGCAGTTTGTTCTACTTCGAATCGTAGGAAAGATCCGGGGGAAATTTTCCGTATCTGTCTGCCACTTTTTCACTTGTTGTTACCGCAAAAGCAATTGTTACAAAAAGCAATATCTCATTTGACTGTGTCATGTTTGTTTGATTGACTTGACTGAGTAAAAAAGGAAACTAAACTAAGTCTATTTTATTTCACAAAGAAAGTTTGAATTTGAAACATTGATTTGTATGAAAAAGTGGCAGTCGGGTATGGACATTTACAACTTGTCACACAAGATCTGCAGATCTGGTTTTAATCTTTAAATGTGATGCAATCAACCTGAATGAGTCGTTTGTCGGTAAATGCATTATTGAATAACAGGCCAAAATAGGTTGACAGGGGTCTACATTTCTATACATACATCTCTTGGTGTTTTGACTTCCATAACTTTTGAACCAAAGGTGGTATCAACACGGAGTTTTCATATCCTTAAAGCTGAGATTGTACTTCTTTCAAATAGATAAAAAAACAAAAATTGACAAGCCGACAAAAGACTCATTACATTAGACAATAGCTTGATCGAATCACAAATATTGTTTGTTTATAATAATGTTTATCTTCTATCACAGTCAACAGCTCAGAAGGTTGCAGAAGTCCGTGAGGTTACTCGTATTGAGCGTATTGGTGCTCATTCTCATATTCGAGGGCTTGGATTGGATGATGCTTTGGATGCAAGGAAAGTGTCTCAGGGGATGGTGGGACAGACTGAGGCACGAAGAGCTGCTGGGGTGATCTTAGAGATGATTAAGGTAAAGCAATCAGACTTAGTAGAACTTACCCCCCCCCCCCACTCTAAAATAAAAATAAAACAAAAAAGACAGATGACTTGTAAAATTGTAACTCATGTAACTTTTGTTTTATCATTAGGAAGGGAAGATAGCAGGAAGAGCCATTTTAATTGCTGGTCAGCCAGGAACAGGAAAAACTGCTATTGCTATGGGTAAGATTTCTTGTCTAAAGCTACAAATATATTGTCATGTCGTGGCCAAGCGGTGACTCAAGCTCTGGTGTTTCTTTTTAGCAGAGTGTGGGTGCGAGTCCCGGTTGTGACACTTGTGTCCTTGAGTAAGATACTTAACCATAATTGTTTGTCCTTCGGATGGGACATTAAGCCGAAGGTCTCATGTACTAGGCTTAGTAGTGCATGTCAAAGAACCCACAACACTTATCGTGGAAGAGTAAGGGTTAATCCTGGTGTTTCTCGTTCATATAGCAAGCACACTTATTAACAGGTTTCCTCAGCTTGCGAGCTACAGTGATTAAGTTCACATAATAACATTAATAATATATTCTGAGCTTGATTATCTATAGTTGTGATAATCCTAACCTTTGATCCTCCAGACAGTCGTATACCTGATGGCTACTACTACAAACCATAGGTTACAATTTTTCAAATTTGTTGGCCCTTTTTTTCCAACATTTCAAATGTACCCAATGTTGGGGGTACACAAGTAAAAGCTAAAAGAAGGAACCATGACAAAATTGCAAAATTTTAACACATGGTCTGCTTTTTATAATGACAACACAGCCCCTTTAAATGTGATAAGGATGAGTTTTTACAAAAATTCGATTTTAACCGGAAAAACTGTATTTTTATTTATTTTTGAAGGTATGGCCCAAAGTCTCGGTCAGGATACACCATTTACATCGAATTGCTGGAAGTGAAATCTTCTCTCTTGAGATGAGTAAAACAGAGGCTTTGACGCAAGCGTTTAGACGATCAATTGGAATCAGAATTAAGTAAGGATTTATTTGAAAATGCATCTTGACATGTCAGGCCTGGAATTACATGGAGGCCATGGCCTCTGTTGCCCCCTGTCTTGGCCTTGGTGCCCCTTCAAAAGTTTCCCATAGACTGGAATGAAAGTGCCCTTTGTGAAATGAAAATGGCCTTGTCCTCTCAAAGTGAAATTCCAGGCCTGCTTTTAATTCCATAACTATATATCCATTTCCTGCCTTCTCTCAACCTCACCTTTCCACAGCTCTTTCTTTTTTTACCACCATCCTGTTTCTTATTATGTGTTACTTGCATGGGGGTACCATGTCTAAGTTTTTATTCAGTGGAATAATTTTTCTTCTATTTGTGTTAATTTTGTAATTATGTATCAATGTAAATTTTTATTTCAATTTTTGTTTTGTAAATTTGAATTGTATCGGTATTGGTTGTTTTAATTCAAATCAAATAAACTCTTTATTATCTATACATTCTCCTTCTCGATGAGATTGTATTTCCAAAACAGATTGAAAAGTGTTTTAATAGTTAAACATTTAATGTCCGACCTTTGTTTTTAAGTTGAAGTGGTTGTGGTGATCTTTTGTGTCCAAGTGCGAATAACTGAAAGCTCTGAAAAAGTGATCAAGTGATAAAATACTCTGGTTTATCTTTTTTTAGGGAAGAAACAGAGATTATTGAAGGTGAAGTTGTAGAGATTCAGATTGATAGACCAGCAACTGGACAGGTAAGACAACTTTAAGAAGAATGGTTTGAATTGTATGAATAAGTTAATTCTGTTTGTCTTTTTCTATTTAAGATTTGTTTGTTTTTCTGGTCATATTTTACTTGACCCATACTCCCTAGGCCTTTTGCCTACATGTGACCTCAATCCTCCTTTCCTATAATAATAATAATAGTGGCTTCTTATATCGCGCTCATGTCCGTCACTCAGTGACGCTCAAGGCGCTTCAACAGTCAGTATTTTCCTGCAAGGTATATATGTGGAGCTACTTTTTGAAGTTTGAGACCTATTCCTTTACATAGCACAATGTAATGGTTTACAAGATGCTGTGGCGCAATATGCTGCCAATCAAACCAGGAACACCGGGGCGAACCCCTTCTTTTTTCGATAAGTGCACTGGGTTCTTTTACGTGCATTACACAACACACGGGACCAACGGCTTTACGCCCCATCCGAAGGACGAAGCAATAATGGTTAAGTGTCTTGCTTAAGGACGCAAGTGTCACGACTGGGACTCGAACCCACACTCTGCTGAACAGAAACTTCAGAGCTTGAGTCCGGTGCTCTTAACCGCTCGGCCACGACACACCTATGTCACTCCGCAACAAATTGTTTGGACTTGGATAAGATCGGAATGGCTGAACCAGTGATAATCAGTTGTCATTTGGGCCTAAGGCCCTCAGTCCTTCTGAATTCTTCATTTTGGCAAAGAGGATATAGAAGGATTCGGATGAGTAAGGGTTATTAATATTCAAAGCCGGAATTCATTGAAGATTCTTTTCTTAATTCATGAACTTTCTTCTTAGCTTGTGTTGTAACATCAAGTCATGGTTAATCAATCTTTATATTTTTGTTGTATTTCAGGGTGCCAAAGTGGGCAAACTGACTTTAAAGACGACTGAAATGGAGACAATTTATGATCTAGGAACTAAAATGATTGAGAGTTTGACAAAAGAGAAAGTCCAAGCTGGGTAAGTCTCTCTAAGTTTGCTCAAGAAAATTGATTAAACTTAGTTTTTTGTTGTCCTTCATGAGAGAAAGTAAGAGGGCAAGTTCGAGAAAATTTCCCTTTGTGGTCAAATACGTAACATATAATTTTTTTTATTATCCCCAAGTCATAATTTCTTAAATGTGAATTTTGCATCAGAGATAAAGAACATATTAAGTATATTAAATATAAGTCTATTAAATCTATGACATCGTTGCGGTACTTTCCCCTGGTCATTGCCTTGGCGCCCCTTGAAATGTTCAAATAAAGTTTTACAATTTCCTCATAGAGGTGCCCTTTACCAAGGTGAAAATGCCTTGATGCCCTAACCCTTTCAAAAACGAAGCGTGAGGCCGATCTGTAGTTCTCTTTTACAGGACTTGGGATTGTACTGAGTATTAGGATTGTACTGAGTAAACAGTGCTTAATACACATAGATGCAAGGGCAGAAGCATTCATGGGAGCCGTTGATACGTGCATCTTTGTTGTCAGCTCAACATACAAGATTCAGAATGAGAATTTCATCCAAAATAGAGATTTATTTTCTTGTTTGTTCTTTCTGTCTGTAGTGACATCATAACCATTGATAAAGCTACAGGGAAAATAACAAAACTTGGACGATCCTTCACAAGAGCCAGGGACTATGATGCCATGGGACCACAGGTAGGTTCCCTTTTCCTTATAATAGTTGTAGCAAATAACACGTGAAAGGAGCCAGACTACTGTCCCCTCCAGCCTCACTTTAAGCTTGCTTCGTACTTTATGCGAAAGAGAATGCAAAGCAGATTTTGGTGATGCAAACAATCAGTGCGTGCTATTTTCCAATTGTGACTCTAGAAGATTTTCTTTGTTTTTGTAATTTGCATGAAGTATGGACTGGGCCTTGGGCATGTGGTTTTTCATAATAGAAAAGAAAATGTACAGCATGATAAATGCTAAGCAGCCTGTAGAAGGTTCAAGATGTATCTTGATGTGTTTTGACTCATTGCTGTCTTAGACAAAGTTTGTCCAGTGCCCTGAGGGTGAGTTACAGAAGAGAAAGGAAGTCGTTCACACTGTGACTCTTCATGAAATAGACGTCATTAATAGCCGTACTCAAGGATTCCTGGCGTTATTCTCAGGTAAGTCTGGATTATTATAAGGGATTAGAACAGTGGGGGTTAACCCCGGTGTTTCTGGTTCATATAGCAAGCACACTTATTAACTGGGCCCAATTTCATAGAGCTGCTAAGCACAACAATTTGCTTAGCATGAAATTTCTTCCTTCATCAAAACAGGGTTACCAACCAAATTTCCATGTGTTGCATATTGCTTGTTACTGGTATTCAGCTGTTGTTTGCTTATCCTGAAAATCATGTGGAAATTTGGTTGGTAATCCTGTGTTTATCAATGAAGAAATTTAATGCTAAGCAAATTGTTGTGCTTGGCAGCTCTATGAAATTGGGCCCAGGTTTCCTCAGGCTTGCGAGCTACAGTGATTAAGTTCACTTATGAGGCATCCTTGGTTTCATTAATACCAGAAATGTATAATAATAATTTAAGATTTATGTCTTACATACTAAGCCCATGTGTACATTGATTGAAGTTCTTATACTGTGTGATTGTAGGAGATACTGGTGAGATTAAAGGTGAAGTGAGAGAACAGATTAATGCTAAGGTTGCTGAATGGAGAGAGGAAGGAAAAGCAGACATTGTTCCAGGGGTAAGTAGTCTTCCCTTCACCCCGTTTCCTCTACACCAAACGTTCTTCATTTCTTTTTAAATGAAAGTATTATACCAGGGATATCATTCTCCCCCTGCTCCACTTCCCCCAACAGGTCTGAAATAACATGGAGCATAGTGTTAGCCAGAGGGTGTCTAGTGGGTGTCTTTTGGACACCCTGTTTTGAATTTGGACACCCTGTTTTATCTGTCATTTACATGTGAAAGTATTGTAAGTGAGCAAATTTGGACACCCTTTTACCAAATCCTGGCTAATACCTTGACATGGAGGTCGTGTCCTCCATTGCCCCGGTCTTGGCCTTCATGCCCCTTCAACAGTTCTTATAGACTCATAGATCTTCCAAATCTTCCATCTCAAAAGTCAGACATGTTCTAGATGTAAAAGAAGTTCCTGTGGGCACACGTCCCCAATTCATTGGACTGCCAGAACATACCATTAGACCGCATCATTGTCCCGAAGTAATGAAGCAATCCTACATTGCATTAGTATTTTGAGCGTGAACGTTCCAATCGAATGTTCCGGCAGTTCAACGAAATGCTGGAATACTTATCTGATCCAATTCGATTATTCCCACTTTTGAGACGCTCCCTAAGGAATCTTGTCCTTCTTAATTTTGTTGCAATAGATTTTGTTTAATTTTTTTCATGAAGAGCACCATGTCATACACATCATATGTGACTAGTTTCCTGCTATATTTGCTCAGCTGAAAATGTTGAAGGAACATTTTCTGCTTAAGGGGCTCTTGTTTTTTCCAGATGTTTACATGTTGGTTTGGATAGTATAAACAGTTTTAGTTGTTTTGTTTTGATTCAGGTCTTATTTGTTGATGAGGTTCACATGTTGGATATTGAGTGCTTTTCGTTCTTAAACCGTGCCTTAGAGAATGACATGGCACCTGTCGTTATCATGGCAACCAACAGAGGTATCACAAGGTATGATGTCATAGATTCTAGGGCAGATGTCTCAACAGCTAGACCTTAACCCCAAGTCCAGTTTGATTTACTCGGACACGTTATTTCTTTAGTCCTAACACTGCACCACTTTCTTTACACAGTCTGACCAGTGACCATCGGACCACTGGTCACTTTATTTCTACAGTCCCAGCACTGCACACCTGCTCTAGACAGTCTGACCAATCAATTACTGGTCACTTTATTTCTACAGTCCCAGCATTGCACCACTTGCTTAAGAAAGTCTGACCAGTGACCATCCAACCACTTCAAACCTCAGCACAGCTTGACGCTATCCCACACTCGACTGATTAATACTGTAATTTTGGCCATCTGACCATTGGTCACTTGTTATAGTGACCAGGAAGATTCCATAATGGATCCATTCTAACATCACTCTGTTATTGTATTCCTAGGATTCGAGGCACTCAATACAAGAGTCCTCATGGTATACCAATTGATCTTCTTGATCGTCTTCTCATCATTGCAACGTCTACTTATTCAGAGAAGGAGTTGAAGCAGATTCTTACAATCAGGTGAGGACATTACTCTACTTGCAGGTCTGAGATTGGTCACAATTTGTCCTGAAATTCTTGGTATTTTCTTATTCTCTTACCTTCACAATTTCTTGAATGACGGAAAGATTGACAACAATTTCTCCTGATTTCTTGGCCTTTAACTTAACAATTGTTCTTAAAAGAAGGGAATAATTCACTAAAAGGAGAAGATACTTCTTGTGGTGATTAGAGTCTGTTAATTCTCTGATCCTAACATGGATGATATTCTTCCTTATTCTTCCTACTTAATTCTGAATTCCAATTGTGTTGATTATTTTTTCATAATTTTGTTGTCTTAGATGTGAAGAAGAAGATGTTGAGATGTCTGAAGATGCTATTACTGTCTTGACACGTATTGGTATGGAAACCTCTCTGAGATACAGCATCCAGCTCATCACAGCAGCTAACCTGGTCTGTAGAAAGAGAAAGGTATGCTAACAAAACAAACAAATTTAATGGAATGACAAATTTCAGACTTTTATTTAAAACTCAGACTTTTAAAAAAGTCTTCTTGGTAAACAAAAATACTGTATTTTTCTCTAACATAAATCATGCTCTTTGATCTACTCCTCTAGCACTGAGGATACTGTACATCAAAGCTCCTTAGAATCTATAACTCCAGGGGTTACTATAAGGTTGAAATGCCATCTTTTCAATGAACTTCCTAAGATCTGAATCAAATTTCAGACTTATTTGTCAGCAGTGACTCTCTCCTGCAGTGACTTGATTTGATAAAAATGTGTATCTGACAGAATTCACATGAGTGGGAGGTTCTGTGGGAGAATAATTTGTCTTTCAAGCACTTGTATCAAGCAAGTTCAGCTGGATGAAATAGTTCCCTAAGATACAATGTTGATGCAGCTTCAATTACACTTCCTCAAAAAAAGCATTACTTAATAATCACAAAATATTGGTTCTGGATTAAACATTATGATTTGATTTGTTGGTTTTCAGGGAACAGAAGTTAGTGTTGATGACATTAAGAAAGTTTATTCACTGTTTCTGGATGAGTCGAGATCAACACAATTTCTCAAGGAATATCAACAAGAATTCATGTTTAATGAAGTCACTGGTAAGTCTCATTCTGTAACCTTCATCTGGCTCATTAATAGCTCAATATAAAGTCACATTAATGTGGTAAATCTATTTCGCTGATGAAATAATTATGTGAGAGTGAACTGAACTTCACATTGGATGACTTGTATATCTGCCAAATTTTTATAAACTGGCTTAATACTTAGGACAGATTTTCCTACCCGGATTAACTTTGAAACGCCCTCAATTTTTTCTAGTCAGACAGACGACATACGAGCATATCCACCCGGATATTCCATTGTGTAGCATGCACAGGCTATTTTCCTGCTAAATTGCTGTTTCACTTGAGTTTGCCGTGGTTAGCATTATAGGTGTAAAAAGGCAAACCACATTTTCCTGGGAATTTCCCATGAAATTTATATAGTGTGACAGTAGCCTAAACACTTTGAGGCTCGTGAATAACACCAGATACCTGCCTGACCGGATGTTGCCAGATGTACCTTTGACCTTGCATTCATTTCGCGCAGTGGTCTGCAGTCAACTCTCACGTACATTTACACATATTACATATCGAATAAATCAACATTTCATGATGTACAAACATTTTGCAAGCTGACAAATTACATCACCTCGGACAATCATAGCACAAATATAGAAAGATTACGTCATTGCGGATAAAGACAGGGGACCAGTCTAGTTTGACAGGGGTTATATAACTATTTCTTACTTTTATCATTTCTTTGTCACAGAGGATGAAATGGAAACATCATGAGACCTGCTGTAATATCTCAAAACAGTACACCTTTATTGGGCAACCAGCGTCTTTGTCAAGTTCCCTGTATATATACAAGTGTGAATGTAATATTTTTCTTCAGTACATAAACAAGGTGCCAGACTATCTTTGCCTTAGCCTCGTTGTATAACATGCCCGATATGGGGCCAGAGGGTACCGCCCAAAATGGGGCCAGAGGGTACCCCCAAATGTTCCCATACTTTAACACACTATTTTCCTCATGTACAAAAGTGCCCCCCCTAACAATCTCTAAAGACTTTCTGAGATTCTAAGCACACAATGAAGACACAGTAGGGGGGGGGTTGCATTATGCCCCATATCAAGCACCAAATTCTTAGTTGTCAGTAGATTGATTTGTATGTGATAAGGACATCTAAGGAAAGGTATACCATTGGTAATCAACCTAAAGATTTATGGCAATCAAAACTGACTTGGTTAGAAGTACAGCAACTTTCGATAGTATAAAGCATTTTGAGAAATATTTCAATTCAAAATAATGTGGATAGGGAAAAAGATTTCAGTTTTTATCCCCCAAAATTTGAATCTGAGAAACGTTTCTCAGATTGTGTATTCCTATTAGGAATTATTCTTCATATGTAGACATAACCGCTACAGATTTTTTTGCAATTTCTCAAAAACGCTATCACCTTTTGAAATGAAATTTTCACAGGTTAGTTTTATTGTATTTATCTACATTTATATAGGAATAAAACAATCGAACGGTTCCAAAAACCAAAGGTATACTTTGCCTTTAAGAAGCTGAAGCCCAGGGTGATTTTATTATCTTGAGATATCTTATTACATCCATCTTGTATCTAAAAACTTCATCATGATCATGAAGGAGGTGTTGTAACATTGGTTTGAGGAGATTCCGATCAATCTGACTAATGTCAAGAATTTATCTTAAACGTCAACTTGGAAAATGTCAACAATGCTGCTGTATTTGAGAAATAACTGTACCAATATAACACTTAATTCAGGCCTGGAATTTCATCTTGGAGAGGGCAAGGCCATTTTCATTCTGCAAAGTGCACTTCCATCGGAGAATCTTAAAGTCTATGTGAAGGTTTTGAAGGGGCACCAAGGCCAAGACCAGGGGCAACAGAGGCCATGGCCTCCGCTGCCTCTGTAATTCCAGGCCTGTTAATTAGTTATTCGTTTGTAAATTTTTTATAACAGGCTGGCAATTTGTATACGTTTCATTCCTGAGACCATTTTCTTTGAGAAAGTAAATGCCCTTTAAGAGGAGGTCTTTCCCCAGACACAGATAATTGCATCTTGGACTTATTTTACCACTAGAGGGAGCTGTTATGCCAATTAATTTATGGGTTAGGTGAACATCTGTTTATGAAATCACGTATTGAGTGTCATTTATTATTGTCTGTTGGACATGGCTGGTTTTTTAATTACAAAATTTGGCATTTAAGAAACAGACATGCCTGTTGCAAACCCCAAGGGATCTTCTTTCAACGTTTTATTTGTAAGAAATTACTTTCAAATTTGGTTTGTAGCCATTGCAGTGATTTTTAAGTAAGTTGGCAAAACAAAAATTGTTTACAGTGTTTTTATAATTTCTGACTGTTTCACTATCATATCAAACAGGAAAAATGTTTTGGGTTTTAGAAAGTTGCTCATTTATTGACTTTCTGCATTTTCATTTGTATGTTCTTTTTTATTTTTATCAATGTTTGATGACATTGGCAGAGATTTTTCATTCCATATTTGTTGCTATTTTATATTCTCAGAGTTGCATTTTGTACATTGTGTGACCGGTTAAATAAAATGTAGATAACAGTTGTGAAAATTCTTTTGAATTTATTGTTTTTTTCACTTTTGACTTGGTAGAGATATTGTCAGATTGTCACAGCTAAGGTTCTGGTACTAGTTACTTTACTTTTATTAGTTGTTAAATAATTTATAAACTGGCTCAGAAAATGTTCAGAGTTTAGTGATTATCCTAGCTCCATACTGACTTCAAGTGAGCTGCATGTAATGGCCACATCATGTAAACTAAAAACATGCACACATTTTGAAAAAAAACACACATTTCTTATCACACTGATTGCTTTTATTCCAGTGTAGTCAAATAAACCAGAGTTTGATACAATATTCTGGTAAAACTTGACGTCATATTACTTTGGGAAAGAGTTTAGTTGAAAATGTATTTTTTTGCCGATAGGGGGCAGTGTTGTTTTTCATCGACCCGTGCCCGCCCGGGCCGCCGTCTATGGACGGTTTTCCTGCCGGCTGCATGCGGCTTAATTGATGACCAACGTAATTAATGTTCAAGAATTTTTGGAAATTACTTCTTTGTAAAACATACCAGAAATACTTACGGTCCTATACATTTTGTCACTTCATCTTTTGATATTTATTTACATTTATGTACAATATACTTATTTATTTATGTGGAGTAAGCCAATTTCCTTTAAGCCTGGATTCCCTTAGGGCTAACAGATATACAGCAGGGTTTTGCTATCTTGCTCTATCGTAGAATTCCGCACATACCTTGAAGAAGGCGATTCAATCCTTATAACATACCTTTCCTTTAAGATATTTATATTTCACGTTGAGCTTGTGGGCCAGACGGTAGTGTAAGGGACCGTCTTATAATTTTACAAAATGGTAACAGGATCTAAAGAGATCTGAAGACAGTGACGTGACCTTCTTCGCGTTGCCATCATCCAATTATCATCGTTTTGTTTCGATATATTCGTCTTTATTTTCATCTTTACTTCAGACGTTTCATTATGGTCCTTTGCAACAGCACTTTTATAACAGCATCATCAAAATAAATGGTGGTATCCTGGAAATGACGTCATCGTAATGGTCAAGACAAGCTGTGACCAGATTGAAACAATGATATCATTGTTTTGTTTTGTGGTCTGTCGCGGAGGACCTTTCTCCACGAGTCCTGTATGAAATTTTTATCTCGTCTTAAATAACATCACCATCAAGAGTTTCCTTATTTGGACAAATGCAAAGACAGGGCCAAAATTGTGTTTTTTCGATTTAGATGTATGGTTACAAAACTCATTTGGAATGTCGAAGTTAGCATAAATTGAAACTTCGAGTGAAGATGGAAATGCTTTCTATGTCACTATAACATTAACTAAAGGCTACAAATTGTCTACGTTTCAGGTATAGATGGTTAGCAAAGCTTGGTAATAATTAATAAAAATCCACAAATCTTTGGTCATGATGACTTGGATCATCACTGAAAAGCAAACAACCGAATTTTTGAAATTCTTAACACAATATTATTTATTGGATAATCCCTGTAGGTCTGTCGTGTAAATATAAGTTTATTTGGGTGACACAAGAACGAAACATAAAGGGGAGACTAAGACTAAGAGAGCGTTTCAAAGATTAAAATTGTCAGCACGATTGACTAGCAAATACATTACGTAATTGTGTCAACATGTCCTAATATAGGCAAACGTGTTTACAATTAACTTTTGCTCATATTCGGATAGTTCTTATGGGAACTCTTTTCATGGATCGTTTGTATTAAAAAATCATCTAGTTTATAGTTTTGATGGTTTCACCACGAGTATAGTCCATGGTGTTACCAACTAGAAAAGATTACTGATTTTACTAGAAACATCGACCCCAAGAATGATCTTCCCTTCCATTATTTGTTCGAATCGTATCGTATCCTGTCGTCTGCTCCAGTCACAAAACGACATGAACTTTTTGCCTTTTCCTTTCCATTCAGCATATTCAATCGCTGTTAAACAATGTACGTCGTTTAATATCCATATGTTTTAGTCTAAAAGTTATTTTACTGTGTAACAACAGTCAAGCATACATTTTTGGTTACATGGAGTGAATTTCTGACCGCAAGAATTTGATTAGAGTTGACAAACTTTGATTTATTCAACGGGTGTAAACTCGCTTCATGCAAGAGCAAGAATAGTTGGTACTTCAGCTGACCAATCAGTGATTGGTTCTTGTATCACGTGATTTGCACAACTCGCTGTCCTCGTACTGAGGTGGTGTCAAAAGGGAGCATCGCCAAAAAACTGGGACGGGATTTATTCTCCATTTTCGATCATTCCCAGGTAAGATTTTCTCCTCAAAATCCACCAGTGTATAGTTTATAACTTTCAGATTTGACTGCTTAATTATTATAAGCTGTCAGGGCTGCTAAATGTTAAATTAAACTGTTAAAACTTTGAAGTTTACTCGCGAGACTACGTACACAAAACCAGTTCAGAGCTGAGTCGGTACGATGTACACACACTGCACTGGAGTGGAAATAGAGTGACATTTGATTTATTTATCGCAAACAATTGATTCCATTAACTGTTCATTACACCATGAAGGTACACCTTTGTTGAAAAAGAAAAGTAGATTAACTTTTGTTTTGTTGTACTATTCTTGCCTTTGGTATTCTGCATTATAAATCGTTTGGAGCCATTTTCAGACGACATGTTGAGTTGTAATTTGTCATTTTTTGATTCGTGGTGTGGTCCGTGTTACGTTGAACGTTTCATTTGGAAAATAGGGATGCTTATTTGGGATTGTATAAGAATCGGGGAAAAGAACTGTCAAAAGTAATTTTTTTAGGGTTGATATTCCTAATTGTAGCAGCAAAATTTTTTGATATTTTGTGGTTACATTTAAAAAAAAAATGGTTTTGTGTTGCTTAAAATCTCATGTTTAATCATTTTTATTTGGCAGTGTAATATTGCCAGCACTGAGTGAAATGAATAATGCGCAGTGACTTTTTTTTTTGGGGGGGGGACTTTTATGAATTTATGTATTTCAGACTTTATTTATAAATATCCCTTATAAAAAAGCCCTCAGGAGCCACAAATCAGAAAAAGAAAAGGTAATACTATCCATCTAAATGACGGAGTTAACGTTATAAAAAAGAATATTGTGAGTATTTGGGGGGGTGGGGATGAGGAAAAAAGACATCAGTGAGGATTCTAACCTGGAGCGTGTAGGTTTGTTTGACAAGCAGACGGCATTCTAGATTCCACTGAGCTATGCAACAATGGTCATAAATGTCTGCAATATATTATTTTATATAATGATGGCTACCTATCTAGGCAACACAGATGGCACACAAGATTTGCCAACTTAATATCCACTCTTCTTTTTTATTCAATGGCAAGTCATAAAATTGGAAGAGGAAAGAAATGTTCCGCCTCAATTGACCCCTTGCACACCTATGCACAATGCGCATCTACCATTTCCGCCATTTTGGAAGTCAATTCCTTTGCGTACAGTTTGACTCCCAAATTAGCGGACAGTATAGGCACGCGAAAGAGGGCTATGCCTCATGAAATTGGTCAATACTTTATTGCCAAAGTGAAGGATTTGGAAGGATTGGGCTGGTTGGCCCAGTAAAACAATTGCTTATAAATCACTGGGTTTGGCATTCCAATCTTATCAAGGCCAGACAATTTGGTGTGGAGTGACACAAGAGAAGAGGACATTTGAGGATTAAGGCCACAGGCATGCCAAAATCCCTTGTGATGGTTAAATAAAACACTACCTGTTCTTTTATTTTGATATGGAAAGTTTTTAATAGTAAAACAAATTGACCAGTGATTTATCCCGTTGTGGCTAAAAACCGTTAGTGCTCATTTTGAAGTTCTTTAAGAATGCAGTTTCAAACTCTGTAATTAATGAAGATGAAATTGATACCTTGTTCATCTCCTATTTTATGTGTTTACTTTTGCCCTTTCTCACTTTAAGGTTTTTGAATTAACTTGCATTAGGTTAAATTTTCAGAGATGTCAAGTTTATTTATGTCTCAGCAGTAATAAACTTTGAAGCTCCATCTTTTTTAATAGTATAAAGCAATTCCGACTTTTGAACTTTAGTTCTTAAATGTTATCTATTTAAAATCATAAAGTGGCAACATTTGAAGAGGTAGAATGTCCTACATGATGGGTGGTAATTTTTTAGAACTATGCTCACTCCTGAATGACCTTCACCCTCTTATCTTGTCATAGTTCATACCTGTGAGTGTAATGGTATGTTCCATTGCCTAGAGTCAATGGCACTTGTCTAGGGGTGGCCTTTTTAGGCTAGCCATAAAAGGCTGTATTGAAAGTGTATAATGTATGTACTCCGTACTAAACAATAACACAATAGTTACTTATAAAGTTGGAATTTACTGGGAAAATACAGTCTGGAAAAGAATAGGGCTGTGAAAACATTTAGGTAAAACGAAGAGTATAGCAGACTAATTTGTTATCTCTTCAATCAGTGTGCTAGAGTTTCTTAAGTTTGGAATTTCTGTGTACATTGTTTGTAATGTTTTGTCGAAATTGAAGAAAGTTCAATATTTTGAACTCTTGAATCAAAGCATTATGTCTCTATTTTATTTTTAAGAACAAGTTTTTTAAGGAAAAAGATATGGTTTTTTAAAGGAACATTACAGAATTGGTTTTGCTAACAAAACAGTTGCCGACAGTGTAAGCACTTTAAATGTAATCCACCATATACATAAACTGACAAACCTGTAGAAGTTTGAGATCGATCGGCCATCTGGGTCACGAGAAAATAGTGAAAAACCGATTACCCATTTGCATGAAATCATATAGATTCAACAACTGAATAAAACGCTCACTGAGCGATAAACTCCAATCGGAAAATTAGTTTATTCATTTCTCATCAAATATGGCATTTCAGACAGAAATATTTCAAGGGATGTTTTCTACTATCATCATCATTAGACCGTGTAAGTTTTATGTAAATCTGTGATCAAAAGTATATTTTACAAGTTTTTTTCTTACCAATTCTGTAATGTTCCTTTAAGTAATTGAATGTTGGAAAATATTGATAGCTTTCTAAGTTTAAAGTTTTAAAATATTCTCAAAGACATAGAATTCAAAATTGTAAAATTTTGGTGCTCATTAGCAAATAATTTCCTTACAGCTTTAAACTATGTACAATGTACATTTTTATCGTGTTAATTTTATGGTTTATTTTATTATTTTCAAGTTAAACAGAAATTATTTGTCGGGTCTTTGATCATGTTCGCGCCAATGGAGTGCGCCAAAGTTTTGTTGATTTATTTTTATATAAATTTTACTCTCCAAATTGTAGTAATAAACCTTGACTCACATTTGTACTTTTGCTTTCTGTATTGAGTGTGGAAAAAAAAAATCCCAAATGTAATCAGTGAAATGGAAAATTAGTCGGCAGAGTGGAATGAATAAGGCTTTTTGTTGGAAACAATTTATTGGTTACGCACTGTGACTTTCAAACTGATTTACTATGGTATACTTTTGTGCAAGGACTCTTGATGTGAATTGCAAACTTTTGATGGGTATTTGTTTGTGTGTACAGTAAAGGCCTAAATACAGTAAAATAATAAATACAGGCAAACAACTTTTCAGGTGATTTCCTCAGTTTTGGATTCGTGGCTGTGCCTTTGAAAATTGAAAAAATTCAGTACGAAGTCTCGCTGTGCCTGGAACTTTTCTCTTTTTTGACAAACTGCCGGTTCATGCCTGTAAATAAAGGTTCAGGGTTTGTAAACTAAATGGACAATGGAAAATTAGTTTTCAACAATAATGGACTGAGGTATACAGACCTTCATTGTTAGGGGAAAAATCCACTAGTTAGACAGTGCTCAGGGCTTGTAGCTCCAAATATTTACAGGACCTGAATTATTTGTACAAGACCAGATTCAAAACAGGAAAAAAACTTGGTGACACAGTTTAGAATGCAAACTGTTTTTATTTGAACAAACACTAAGACATCTTAGTTTTTTGCCGATTTGACCGCAAAATTTAGATTAAAATTTTTGATAGCTTTTTTTTATAGATTTCAAAAAAGATTGCACAAAACAATTTGTCAATGATAATTTGTAGTTTATTAGAAACTAAAAATGAATTATTTTCTGTATCCTAACATTATCTCACGTATCCATTAGCCATGTGTGTAAAAACAATTTTGCAGGTTACATGTGTTTTGTGCATTGTATGTTGCGTGCAAACATAAATGTTTTTCATTTCGAAAAAGCGTCATCTGGCTAAATTTGTTCAGAGAAAAAGTTATTTAAAACACATTTCGGCAAAAATCGGGCCACAACTTTAAGAAAAAATACAAATGTCTACGGTACAGCATGTGCAGATATATACCCTGGCTGTAGTTTTTTTTTTTTCATGTTGATTATTCTGATGTCATAATCACAGAAGTGAATCGATTATGGGTACCAAGACCATGGTAATACAGAGACTATTTCCATGGCTTCAGTCAAATTTCAAGTAAAAATTTTTTTTTTTAATGCAATGACCAAATATAGCAATGAGGAATACTTAACATTACAAAAAACTTATACAAATTTACACTTTGGGTCATGAATGTCCCACAATGAACTGCCCGAGGCAACACAGTCCTGTCTTTATAGAGAAAGAGATTTTAGAACACTTTTGACAGTTTGCCCAAGGTTGGAGGCTAAGGTTGAAAGAGTCCCATGGAACATGTATTCATTGTGTAAATCTCTGTGGGCATGGTTTCTCTCTTGGCAATTGGTATTATTAGTAAGCTGGCATTTTGATGTGGGATTTGCATGACATTCAAGAGAAAACATACTCAAAGTGCTTGCAAAAATTTGAACTCTGTGGTGCCCAAGAAATGAAGGAATGAACTGACTGTTTGATTAACGGACTGAAAGAGTGTGTATCACGGTCTTAAATGGCCGGTTAAAACTGGCAGGGTGGTGGTAGTGCGAGGTCCTTTATCACACGGTCATGACCCTGCAAGGTTTTGAACCAGCCAGTTAAGACTGAGTCATATTGCCATTCATTGTGCGTTTTTCTTTTTTCAAAATCGTAATAATGTAAGAAAATCTGTATAACTGTTCTGTTTATTGGCCTAAATTTGTTGCGAAGGGTCAGATTGCATGTGACGCTCAACAGTTGTGCGTATGCATGGGTACTAATACATTTTACATTGAGTACCTGTATGTATTAATTGCATTACACAGAAATTAGTGCCTGCAAAAGTGTTTCAACATGTATGTTGGCACGCAAGCTTCCAACATACATGTTGAAACACTTTTTACCATGTCGAAACGTACACATTTAAACATGGTCACATGATCTCCTCGTGACCACTCATAATGGATACGAACTGTCTGGAATATTCATGATTATATTATATAAAAGCAAACTTGTAACAACTGGCTTGAAATAAGTAACCAACAGAAAAACAGATCAAAGGTAGGAGTTAGTAAGTGCAGTTACTTATTTTAAGTAACTAGTGTTCTTTCTGTTCCCACGCACAAGTCAGAACCTGTTATCAAATTTTGATCCAAATTGCACTCTGTAATTTCTTGACCCATTCCATAAAGTGACTGAGTTTTTGTGCTTAGATTTGGATTAAATTTAATCCAACCTATGAACTTTTTGGTATTGCTCTTTATTGATTTGTTGTTGTTGAATTTCTGACTTGTTGTCAACCATACTTTACTTTCACCTGAGTGGACTCTCTGTATGTGATGCCCCTTGCAAATAACACCATTCAGCTCTTGGGCATTTCTGACATTTATTGAAAGAAAAATTTCAGGTTAAGTTTTAATTCACATCATCTGAATTTATGTTCGCTATTTTTAAGTAAAAAGCAAAGATGAAAAGGGAAAACTAAATTTTGTAATTTGCAGAACGAAGGCCTTGAATTTCGCCACAACACCACAGCAATTGCTGTGGGTGCCCATAAAACCTTCAATACAAATTCAAATTTTCCTCATTGGGTGCCCTGCATTTTGGGGAAATTGCCGTGCCCTTTTGAACACAAAGTTGGAGGCCTGAGAACGTTCTTGTTGTAGTCAGTAAATGGAAACCGTTCAAAGTTTTGGACAGGTGAACTTTTGGCGTTTGTTAGTCTGAATTTCAAAATGATAACAATACCGGCTATTGACATAAACCATATTGCTGTGTTTGCACTGACTGCAATGATACGTGAGAAACTCCATGTGAATTATATCTCTGACCTCAAGATCACTTGTGACATGGTTTTATCCGATCACTTGGAAACATACCCTTAAACCTTTTATAGAAACTTGATTCCTTTTTCAATACATGGGACTGGTGTGTCTAATAATTGATGGAAAAAATGAAGTTTACAGACCAACCATAAAGGGACTCATGGACTCCTATGAGACTGGATGGTAAATCGAATGTAACAAGTTCATTAAGTTCATGATTTAGAGGATCAATGACGAAAATAAATCCAACAAAGAATCTCAATTTACTTAGAGTTGCAGTGAACCATTTAATTGTTTCAAACTGCTCTCTTTTTAAAAAGCCGAAAGTTTGGTTCTCTGGTATAAAATATCACTTACTTGACTTTGGTTTTTTCTCTGGTTGGTTACTGTTAATATTTTAAACAAATTAGAAGAACGAGACCATCTCTCAGTTCCTTAACCTTTTTAAATCTCTGATAATCTTTATTGTTGCTTAGAAAGATGTGGTCAGCTTATAAGATTGTGTTACGGAAGGGATTAATGTCTATCAATTGAAAGAAACTGAACAGAAATATGTTAAATTTGTTTCAGCCTCCAAAAGGGTCATGCATTGTTCATGATTTATCCTTGTTGTTGGTGTAATACTGTCAACGATCCTTGTAAACCATAGGCCTACAGTAAGTTAAAACTTATTCTTTCATCCTGGGTCTTGTATACAAGACAGTGTTTTATATACACAAGTAGCAGCCATGAGTGACTGGGGCACCCCCATTCATTTGCCTTCTTAGCTATGAACTGACTGGTAGTCTTGGTATGTCAGGTATGTCATGTCTCTACAAAAGGTTAAAGGACGTCAAGGGACCATCTCAACAAACCAGGAATAATATTTACACCTCCACAGCATTGTATATATTGCCATGGGTCAGTGATAATGTAAACAATTAACAGATTTATGGAGAACAATGTAATCATAAATGAGTTTCTTGGGTACCTTACAAAACCAAGACCTTAGAAGGTTTGACATTCACAACAACAGATCATGGAGGTAAAGAGAGACAAAGAGATAAAGAGAACAGAGGTTTTTGAATCTACTGCCCTTGTCTTGAACTTGTTCCTCTTACAATTGTGGGCCTTTGTGAAATCACGGCTTTGGATTCAGGTTCGGTCCTAGGCTGGGTAAGGGTTCGTCCCCTTTTTTAAAGCCTTGAACCGAAAGCGCATGTTTTCAAAATAACTAACGAAGCCTATTATTGGAAGGTGAAGTAGAAGCTGTGGTTTCTATATTGATGTCCATACCCCTGTCTTTTCTCACGGGTCCGTGTAATGTGTTTCTTAACGATGTAACATGTAATATTGCACCACCACTTATGACATTCCAAACAACATTAAATCCATGCTGATCTGCCCTCAGTTTGTCTGTGGTTTAGCTCTCCAATGTACCTGCCACTTAACCGGAGCAGAGAGCTCTATGACCAGAGTAACTTCAGAACTTGTTCACTGCACTTGTAGCTTTACCAGCATAATGTAGACCTGTAAATGTGTCTGTCCTGTCTTTGCTATTAAGCATTATCATTTATCTCCTCAAATTTCAAATATTTTAATTGCTTCCTGGATATCCTTGCCAACTCATTGATATCTTTTGGATCTCCCTCACTGCCAACTCAGCAGTGATGACAACAGGCTTCCTTCCCATGGTGGTTGAAATGAAGGCCTGATAGAGCAGAGGCAATGGAGGCAATGGGCCAAAGTCCATGCCCCAAGTTATTGCCTTGGTGCACCTAGAATTATTCTGGTGGCAATTTAAAGGTGCCCTTCACCAAGGAAAAATGACTTCACTTAAGAACTCAAGTATCAGGGGCCAATTTCATAGAGCTGCTAAGCACAAAAATTTGCTTAGCATGAAATTTCTTCCTTGATAAAAACAGGGTTACCAACCAAATTTCCATGTGTTGCATATTGCCTGTTACTGGTATTCAGCTGTTGTTTGCTTATCCTGAAAACCACGTGGAAATTGGGTTGGTAATCCTGTTTTTATCAATGTAGAAATTTCATGCTAAGCAAATTTTTGTGCTTAGCAGCTCTATGAAATTGGGCCCAGGTCTAAAACTGGTGCCTGAGGTGTTACGAAAAACACCTCTGCGTTTATCAAGTTTTGAGTGTCTGTTTATGATGAATTTGTTAGAGATAGCTGGACCAGGGTCACATGCACTTAGCTAGTGTATCAGGCTGATACGCACAAATTGCGTGCCGATAGATGCGAATTGCGGCTGATATGTGCGAATTGATTCTTCATTTTTTTCTTTTCTTTTTTGTGGGGGGTGGGGGTTGGGGACTTCTGATCAAATTCACAAACCAGTTAGGATGCCACAGATATCAGATGGGCTTTTAAAAACACATTTAAACACAAAGTAAAAACATTCGAAGAACCTTAATTAAATTCAGCGTGCTTAGGCCAATCATCTTAAATTTGGGTATAGAATGCAGTTTTGAAAAAATCCTGTGGAGAACCCTGTTGGACCATACCATTTGTACAAGAAATGTAACCTGTTACAGTTTCTATCCAGTGCATTTGTAGGATGGTTTTAGTTTTCTTTTCAGTTTCTGGGTGATAAATAAAGAAAGGAATATTGGTTCAAGTTGATGTTTCAGTTCTATGTTTAGAGTAGCTTTACTTTGTATCTCAATCTTTTTGCATATATCTCTTTTGTTTCAAAGTAAGTGTAAGGTTCAGGTTTCATTTTATGTTAGTCTTTTAATACAAATTCTGTTACAAGGAAAGATTTTGTCCAGTAGTTTTGCATCTCAGCAAATAATTTAGACTGAACTTGTTTTGTGTACACTGAATGCTAATACTGAGTAGCAAATTTAGATTTTTTCCCCCAAGTAGAAACTGACACATTTTGTGCAGCATTTTGTTCTGTTATACAGGGAAATCATTCCCCGTGGCAACATATTATGTGCATGAACTCTTCACAGAGTCAGTAGACTGACACCACAGTCGCATTCTAGGCACCATGTTACTTGTACTGTGTTGCTGTTGACCTTTACCAATTAATAGCTGTCTGCTCTTTTCTTTACTTGACTCAAATTGGGATCTTCTTGAAGCCTCATTAAATTGTTGAATATCAGAAGTCACAGCTGTAGAAATGAACTCAAACTCTGGCCTTAATAAGGGAAAGTACATCTTTGGTTTTTGGAAGAGTACTTTTGTTCAAATGTTATTTCCTTGACTTTGGTACTTCACAAATTTTTTGTAGATAGAAATGTTTCGCTGGAAGATTTATTCGGGTTAAAACTTGTATTATATACGATGAATTTTCATATCAAAAACTATCATTTATAAAAAGAATGACAAATCCAGTTGCCCAACAAAATTTCCCCTTAACATTCTTGTCTTACAGACATCCCTTTGGAGGGGCTATTTTTCTCTGGGGAAGGTGGCCTTGTCCCGACAAGAATGAGATTCCATTCCGTCAAATGTACATGAATGAATTTCTTCCTCATTACATTAAGTATAATCTGCGAGTCACTTAAAATCCCCTTCTACCCATCAAACTGGTAGTACCTTTGGTGTTACATCTGAATTGGGAATCACAACATAACATGTGAACAATAAACACTTCCTATTCATCAACAAGGATTTGGCCTTCCTGCTGGGCATTGTATGGTAGCATTGCAGGGTTGGGTGGCTCTATGGTTTTATGATGGAACCATTGAGGCTCTATAAACCCACTATAGAGGAAATGTGTTGCATGCTGGGAGGGTTGGATCACTGAGTGATCCATGTAGCTTGTGGTGGAAGAATTCCTCTGTGGTGAACTGATAAATAGTCTATTCCTACCTCCATGGTCTGACCATGGTCTGACAGTTCATACTCTGAGATTTTGGGTCTGACTTATTCTAGATTTTTCCAGTTTCAAACTAACTCTTGAGGTAAATGTACAACTTTTTAGTGAACTATTATTTATTAACACTTTGTGTGCTGTTTTCTTAAAAAACAAACTTATCCAAGCATAGTTTTTATTCGTAAGTTTTGAAATAAGAACAACTCCCAGTGGACTTTTTGTACCCACACTTATTTGCTTTTGAATTTGCGATGTCTATTTGCCCTGCTCTCTTAGCTGTTTTGCATTTGTAGCCCTACAAAACAAAGGTAAAGTTTTCTAAGATGCAAAAATACTTACCTTTTTTTGTTTTGTTTATATTGACTTTTTACAGGCCTTAGTCACTCCTTAGATAGTCAAGATGGATGAGGAGATGGATGAAAGAGCACGCCGCCGGGAGGAGAGAAGAAAGAAGAGGGAGGCAGAGAAGTAAACAGAACAGCCATTTTAAATTAATTTGAATATTTAGAACAATTGATTAAAATATTTAAATAATACTTGGCATACATGTAGTAAAATACTTAATGACTTACATGGGGTTGTTGTTTGTTTACAAAGTCTAACACAACCATGATACAGTTTGATACAATTAATTTCAAAAGTTCAAACTTTTCTTTTCTTACACTTGATGAATTTCCTGTGTAAAATTTTTGTTTACTTTTTCATGGAAACGATTATGGGATGGCATCGGGGTTAACATTCTCAAGGAATATCCTGGGGATTCATTTCCTGGGAATTGGTTCCGTAGGGTGTAAAGAGCTTTAGATGAGCGATAGTGTGCAATAAACGCTTAATTATAACTACATGTAGTCTGTGTGTATGGAGAGAGGTTCTCTTGACCTGGATCACTCTAAATCCAAATGTTTACATTTGTCATTAAACGTTCTTTGTCAGATTTTGTATTAATATTTTTAGTCAGTGGGCATGTTGACTTTATATGAATACTGTATGCATTGCATTCTAACCATTGATTGATGTTTGTTGGCGGCGTTGGTGTGAAGGGATCGTCTCTTGTAAAAGAGACCTGGCTGAGCCTCCCAAATTATTTGCACTGTTGTGACAACTAATGGTTCACTGATCAAAATGTTGAGAGAGGAAGCAGATAAGGCGGGGCTTTAACTTCGCAGTGGTATTGAGGGAAAGTCCATTTGCCTTATTGCTTCTTCAAATGTTCCATTGATAAACTGAGTCTGGTTAAATTTCCTGGAGGACTGAAGTGAAGTGTAAGGGTGGAGACAGGGATGCTATCTTCCTCATTCACACCATACATATTTCCACAGTGTCTTGTTGTACACATTGTACCTTAGTTCAAGACATGTTTGTCCTATACTGTACTAAAGAACTCAGTTACTTGGTCAGTCTTTCTAAAACAACTAAAAGAGTTTATTTATGCCATAATGTTTTCATTTTTGAATCTGCACATTTAATAATTTACTTTTTAATGAACTTGGACAAAGATGTGTTCTCAATACATCTGTTGTGTTGTTTTGAATGTACTTGTAACTTATAAAAGGTTTTGATCAATTTGATGTCCCAGTGGTTGGTGTGCTAATAACAGTGTTTATGTCTGATACTTCATGAAGGCATTGGAGGTTCATTGCCTCCAATCCCATGCCCCTGGTCATTGGCTCGTTGCCCCTTGTCCTTACAAGAATGAAGTATCAGGCATGGTGTGTTTGCATGATTGTATTGGTTCCTTGTTTGTATCTAACCTCTTCAGTGCGGCAATGCAGAATGGAAATCCAGAGGAGGTGGATCGACAACTGGAAGAGCTCAGAATGAGACGAGAAAACAGAAGACGGAAAAGAGAAATGTGCGTGCATTTAACACTTTCTGTTTTTTGTTTAACCTACAATATAAATAGTTTCACCGTGTCTGAATTAAGGGACTATGGCTACGGCTCTGGCTGTTTGCTGCAGCAGAAACTTTTCATTGATCTGGCCCACTTTCAGTGACCTAGCCATAGCTGCTAGTCAGAGCCATTAATTCGGACACAGCCTGTCTTTGAAGAAAACCAAATTTTTAACATGACTGTCTTTTAAAAAACTTTTTTGAAACTTTTGATAGTTTGTCAAGATCTTTTTATCAACCCAAGTCTGTACTCAACCTTTTTTATTTTCAATAAGCCACAACCTCTATTTTCTTGGTCATGGCATTTAAAAAGTGTCCCATAGACTTTAAGATTTTCCAGTTGAAGTGTCTCCTTCAAAAACGAATGGCCTTGCCCTCTCAAAGATTAAATTCCAGGTCTGCAATACTTCTTTGTTTAATGACACTGTTTTGTAACTTTTGGTCTTACTCAACCTGTGACATAATTTGAATTACAGATGTTGTAACCCAAGAGTTTTCTAACTCAAATTACAGGAAGTTCCCAAAGTTATGTATCTTTGTTTACTGTTGGTGTGCTTTCTGTTTCTGATTTAACTTGCAGTTTCACATATTCGTGGTTTATTAATGAGATTTAATCTTGAGTGTGTAGTTTACACTTTGTAGCATGATGTTGCTTGTGAATGAAATTTTAACTGATAAAAAAGATTCTGGAGATCCTTTTTGAAATTATTTGAACTATTTATTTTAAAAGTTGGCGTTGCTGTATCTTTTGTGCCTATTGTACATTACGTGCTTCTACTTTTGGATTTGCACGTGATTAATTAAAACAGTTTCAGAATGACTACAGCGTTTTGTTTGAACATCTTTTTCCTTTCCAAGTCAGATAAATGTAATGATTTATTGCATGTTTTGTTTCTTGTGATAACGATACTCAACATTGTTGTGAAATGAATGGTTTTCATTCTGTTTTCTCTATTCATACTACTGCATCCTATTCCATTCCAAATGTTTCTTCCTCTCCAGAAATTCTTCAAAATCCTACTGAACTTAGAAATCTTAAAGTCATCATTTAACATTTTGGTTTGTCAATCAATTATTTTTCTGGTAATTAGAGTGGAATCAGGTGAATCAGAAACAATAGAAACAAACGGTCCTACTGAGGAGACAGATGCTGAGAAACGAAGACGAGAACGAAGAGAAAGAAGACAACGAGAGGCAGATGGAATACCTGAACCAGAACCAGAATCTCAACCAGAACCTCAACCAGAACCAGTAGTTAATGATGAAGTAAGTCAGGAAACCCCCTTCCACCAACCAATTTATTGACAGATAAAATTTGCTTTTAGAAAATTAGATTTGTAGGATATAAAGCTTTGCATAGTGGAAGTATAACTAAGAGAGGTTTGCGGTGACACCATGTTAAATCTATTTTGAGCAGTGTTGGTTCTGAAAAGAACCGGTGGTTAACCACTCAACATTTCAAAAATTAAATTTGTCATTTTCACAAACCTGATTTGGTCACATTCATTTTACAAACAGGATGGAAATGCTTCTTTTAGGCAGCTGCAATACCTTAAATGCTGACATCATCCTAGTTATCATCAGTACAGTAATGTTACAATTGTCACTGTCACTGTCATTTTTCTTCATCATGTCAATCATTGACTGTCATTTATCCATTGCGATAATCATTGACTCTTGTGTCATTACATCATTTGACACTGAATACATCTGTTTGCAGGTTTGTCATTTATGTTGTCATTGTCATTGTCATTGTCATTGTCATACTCTTGCCAACAGGCTGATAGTCCATCTAGAGAAGAGATTGAACAGGAAGAGGAGAACAATAATGAGGATGAAATAAGGCGCAAGGTGATCCAAAGAAACTTCAAATTGTTATCTCCATCGTACCCATAGTAACCACCAATTCATAGCAACCACCATCCCTAGTTATTACACTTCTGTAGTAACCACCTATCCATAGTTACTACCTATTTATAAAAACCACCCAATAGCAACCATGTACCCATAGTTACCACCCATCCATAGCAACCACCTAGGTAACACCCCTCTTTATTAGTTGCCGTTCATTCGTAGCAACAATCTATTCCTGAATGCCACCAATCCCTGGTAACCCCTAATACCTAAATGTAGTAACCCCACAGCTAAATTAATAGTCAAACCCCATCATTTTAATTTTGTTATCATTTGTTTTAGTTTTAGTTGTCTAGGCTACTGGTAGCAACCCAATAATGACATTTAATGAGTAGCAAGTAGTAATTGGAAAACTAATTGTTGTTTATAAATGAGTAAATTAGTGGAGACACTTACAAGTAAATACTGGTGAAAGGAAATACGTGTCAATCATCTTTACAACTTTGGATAACGTTGATTCTTGATTCTTAGCAGGAGGAAGAAGCAGCTGCAGCCAGAGCACAAGAAGAAGAGGAACAGAGGAGGCAGGAAGAAGAACAAGAACGTCAAAGACAAGAAGAGGTGAGTGTTTCCCAAAGACGGTACAAGGTGATGCTGACTCAGAATAATAAATAGAATGGTGTTTCTCTTTTTGTGTTATTTTAAAGCAAAAGCTTTTGATGAAAGGGCAAGTCCGGTTGAGGAGTGGGACAGTCCTTAACTCTGTGTATAAAGTATTCAAATGTCTTATAAATTATAATCTGTAGTACAGTATGTCAGTTCCATCTCGTTATCATTCCTTAATGACATTGACATTGATTAGGAGCAACGACAGCAAGAAGAAGCTGCTCAAGAAGAGGAGCGACGCAGACAAGAAGAAAGTCAGAGACTAGCCGAGGAGAAACAACGCAAGCAAGATGAGGTATAGTTACTTATTTAAAGGTACTTTATGCCTGGTGCATAAGGGTACAAGTAACATTTCTAGAGAATAAGGGACTGCCAATTTGTCATCTTAAAGTGCACAGCGTTGATCTATCACAAGATTCTTCTTCAAGATTCCAGCTCTTCCCAATTGAACTCTTGGATATGACATCACTCTCTCAAACTGCCCTAACTGAGGCAAAAGGAAGTAGATCATTGGACAACAGCTACTGTTGGTGCGTCAAAACATGCGCGTGACCTCAGCATCCAGCAGCAATGCTCGTGACCTCTGCGTACCAGCAGCAATGTGCGTAGGCATAACCCCTGCGTACCAGCAGCAATGCGCGTGACCTCTGCGTACTAGCAGCAATGCGCGTGACCTCAGCGTACCAGCAGCAATGCACGTTATGCAAGGGGTCTATCAGTCTCGGTTTACTGCCATATCTTTTCAAGATTTTATGTGAGGTTTGAATGGGGTTTGAATGGGGTGGGGATAGGAGAAGGATTTGATTCCCTTTGTAATCAATCATTGTGTTTTTATTTAATTGATATTCAGACTCTGTGTCCTGTTGGTTATGATTAGAAATAAATATTTTGATTTAAGATTGAGAAATTGAGAAATGATTTTGGTTTCAGGAACGGAAAAGGAAGGAAGTTGAGGCCAAGGCAGAAGCAGATCGCAAGAAGCGAGAGGAAGAAGAGGTAAGGCATTTAATTTGAGCTGAAGATGTTTTAAATTCTAATTCTAGTGAGGAAAGAAGAAACGTAATTTAACCCCAAAGTAGTAAGGCGGTGTATGGGTTTGTTTTTGTGGATTTTTAAAGAATTGTTCATACATGTCTTTTTTAAATGGCTTTTGAAAGCTCTTCATCCCTGAATAACTGTCAATATGCATTTCAGTAACAATTGTTGTGGGTTATTGTACAGAATATTCACAGGAAGGTCCATTTTTTCCTGTATTTTTATGTCTGAACATGCAATGTATGTAAAATTGAGGGTTTACAAACAGCAGTGTTACTTTAGAGAAGTTCAAAGAAGTTCAAGTTAACTTTGTTCTTGATTTTAGAGTAAGAAGAAAGCAGCTGCAGCCCAACCTAAGGAGAATGGAGAAAAAGCTGCTCCGCCTGCTGGTGGAAAGAAAATGTCACTTATGGGGAAAATGAAAACAGGTCGTATGAAGAACATCAAGGTAAGTGTAAACAGATTCGCCTGTCCTATCTGTTCCTTGTTGTCCACACCTTGAGTGGACTTCTTGATTTGTGTTGAACAGGTGTTTAGCATTAACAATTTTGCTTAGCAATAGTTTGAAGGTTATCAGCCAAATGCTAACAATAAATGTTAGTGTATAGCTGGTCTGAAGCCAGTAGGAATTCAGGTTTTATTGTAAATCAACAGACATGAGATTTCTCAGGAATTTTCCTTGTTTCGTGATTTTCCCAAAATCCCCTTGAGCCTGTAAGTTTTGTTTGAAAGAATTGAAGCAACCACAAAAAGGTGACACAATTAGTCAAAATTGTGTCCAAACCTGTGGTTTTGCATTCCTGGTGATGCAAAGAGTCCATAAACCTCCCGAGTGTATCATTGTCTTAAAATTAAAAATTGTTTGTCTCTCTTTAGGCCATGATGATGAAGAAAGCTGGTCAAGATATCGAGGAGGAGAAAACTAAGACTGCAGCTGAGAAGGCTCAATTCATCGGTGAAAATGTTAAGATGGTTGATGTTGACTCGATGAGTCAACGAGATCTTAAAGCACTCTGTGAAAGACTTCACGAGCAACTCACACAAGCAGAGGGTGATAAATATGATCTAGAAGTTGAAGTCCGAGATCGCGATTTGGACGTAAGACTTTTTTTGAAGAGATCTGTTCATTTATATCCATCTCACTTTAACTAGAAAACGTTTATAAATTCCATGCTGGAGGTTGTGCATTAAGTCTTCTCTGTGAAATTTTATTGAACTGGACTTTGTAACTTTGTGACTTAAATGTCAGTCTTAACTAAGATGACAGCTTTCATCTTCAAAGAAAAAGTGTGTTTTAGTTTTGTTGATAAGACATTTGAAAGAAGTCCAACTCAAAATAGTTGAGAGGATTGCTGTTAATTTCTTAAGGAGAATGTAACATTTTCTTCAACTGCATTTTATTATTGATTGTGAAGTTGGTTTTTCATATTTGTGTTAATTTTAACACTCGGATTTCTTTGATTTTATTATCTGTTGTAGATTGAGGAACTGAACAGAAGAGCTATGGAAATAAAGGGTAGATTGTAAGTATAAATCTGATATCTCAAAAGTCTCCTCAGTAATTTTACCTCAAACAATTTTTACTTGACTGACAAGCATTTTGTTTCTTCTTTTGTTCTAACCGAAACCTTTACTTTAAATCATTGTCTCTTGTCAACCAATTAATCAATTGATAAATTTATAAGGCGCCATTCCAACGGTTGTTGCTCATAGCACAATAAGCTCTCAAAAAATGTTTTGAAAATGGCTTCTGAAGTCGATTGTGTGTTCTGAGGAAGGTGATTCATCTTGTGTGATTATTTATTTTCAGTGTGAAGCCAACATTGAAGAAAGTTGAGAAGAAAGCAGAAGATAAAAGTGACCAGGTTTGTAAAACAACTTTCTCCAATTATATTTCCCCCTTAACAAAAATACAGCACATAAGTTTGCATGAGATATTTCATTTAAATGAATAAGTTAGTTCTTTTTACATCAGCAAATGTACGAGGAGAGTTATCTTACAAACTGTCTTATACTTTTTTGTTTTATTTACAGCATAAATCTGATTTCCGTGAGAGTTTGAAGAAACATGAAGTCGCTAATTAGACTGATTTCTGAATTTGTGTGCAGTTAGACGTAAACAGGTAAGTTAATTATTATGAATGAGTGTGTACAAATGTACTCAAAAGAACCTTGATTAACTTCTTAAAACAAAATCAAGTTTTATTTTGTTGATTGATAGTATGGAAACACTTTGTTTTTTACATTTTTCAAACCAAATTGTGACAATGACATTTTTTACTTTTTTTTACTGCTTAGTTCATAATCAACATCTTTTTCTTTTAAAAAATTCATTAGATTTTTGTTTGCAAATGGTATACCATCTTTAAAATTATTTGTTATATTATTCAATGATTTCTGATAAATGAGCAAATGTTAAAGCTCTAACAATGGACCTGTATTTATGATAAATGTAAAGGAATGTTTTTTGTTTTTGATTATTGTTATAGGAGTGTGCTGGGCTTTTCACATTGTTACAAGCCAGACTCTACAGTAGCTTAGTAAATATTTGATTCAATTCAAAGCTTGCCGTAGACCCCCCCCCCCCTCAACCTGGAGGACGAAGATTCCCATCTATCCTTCCAGCCTATTATGTAGATTTTCTCTCTTTTTTTAATCGTGTTGCCATGGTCACAATCTCAAAGAATGCTACTTTTAGCATTGAATAACTTACTGAAAGTCACTATTTATATATGAATATTCATAAGCCCCCTGCAAGAGTGGGTTGTCATTTTATATGTTGGTTTATTAATAGGTGTGTACAGGTTTAGTTATTAATCGTAGAATATATTAGCATTTTTACATATTCATGGCTCATGAATACTTATCAGTGTAGTAGAATAGTATAGTGTGTTAATTGATGAAATTTAAACAAAAAAATGCAAATATATGCAGCTCATTGTAACTATGTGTGCGACCCTCATGTTATTTATAGCCTGTTTAAAAAAAAACGTTTATACATAGTAACTAGTTTACAGTAATTTCAACATGTGCATAAACAAGACTTCCAATGCATGCTGTTATTTGTGTTTATTTGTAAAAAAAACAACAACAACATAAAACTGTAGATAACAAAGTAATGTTTTAATGTGTTTTATGTTTGACTTGTATGGTTATGTGATTAAAGCTGATTTCCTTGTCATTGGAAATAATGGTTTGACTGGGATGGGGTTATTTAAAAGTGTAGCCTGGGTGAAGTAAGTAGGGGTATCAAATAGATTGGATAACACTTAAAAGTAAAGACAATTAAGCACTCCTTCAGATCTACCTCTCCCCCCCCCCCACCACCACCCCGTAAGGCTGCAAAATTAACACATCATAGCAGAAGAGTGTCTGATTGAGAATCACTAATGTTCTCATTGTTGAGAGTTATGTTCTGATCTGGACAATATTCTCAATTGGGAAAGTTGCTTACATCATGTCTTGTTGGTGGACATGCTGGTAGATTTGAGGCATTAGGGGGTCAAAAAACACCAGTATTTTGTAGTCTTTTTGAATTATGAAACAAGGTACCGCTGAGATGTTTCAGAAAACATTTGACTTTTATACTTTGACCTTTAACCCAAGCCTTTTGTAGTCTGCCATAGTTAATTGTACAGTGTACACATGTACATTTAAACATTAGACATGTAGACTAGCAAAACAGTAACCAATGCTTTCACTTGTGGTAACATATTTTCTGTATACTGCAGCCTTTGTTAAACATTTTCTTTCACGTAATTTTGTTGTGAATTTATAATTTGCAAAATTCCATTGAATGGTTGTACGTTCAATAGAATAATACTTGTATAATCTAGTTTTTTAATTTCAGGCATTAAAAGACCTTACCCAAGAAATATGTAAATTGCACATCATGCGTGCGCACTAACACTACTGGTTGGCAAAATGAGGGACCTTTTTGCGCCTTTTTGTATGGGGTTGATGGCGGCGTGACGCACACACAGTTGTGCGTCTGCCTAGTGCACAACTTTATAACGTTTGCCAACCAATAGTGTCTTTATGCATGCGTGAATGTAATTAGCATAGTTCATGGGAAAGGTTAATTGTACAGCAGCCATATTGGTTATAAACGAGGTTTATGGGTCTTTTGGAGACCATGAGTTCAGCTTGAGCTCTGGCTTAGGCTTCATGAGTTGTTTTGAAAACATCCACTTTCGATACGGGACTTCAAACAGGCAGAAGGAGCCTAAGCCCAAGCCCAAGCCATTGTTTCGAAAAGGCCCTATGAGAACCAAAACAAGGCTCAGGACTGGACAAATACTGGTGCCTTTTACACAATGATCCAATGCACTGTATTTTACATTGTGGTCATAGGGAACTAGTCAATGATGTGTTATTGTGTCTATTGAGACTGAATAATAAGAATCCAAAAATCATGGCAGAAAATTTATACATGTACATTTATCAGATTTAAGATTTTTTTATATTTACTTTTTCCCCCTTCTTAATTTTTAGGCATATTATCCCAGACATTGGACATGTAAAGGAGGGCGTGTTATGTTTTATTCATTTACATTGAATATTCATGATGTCTTAAGTGCTCTGATTGGTGGACAGTTATACTGTAAGCCACCCCCATAGAACATTTGAACTTCATAGATTGAAGACTGCATTAACGTTTTAATGTTACTCATTTTGCTACATTCTTTTTAAATTTTCCCAAAAACATTTTTGGGAAACAGAGTTTTTAAAACTTTGATATTTTGTTTTATGAATTAGAATTTTACTAGTGTACCAAGACTTGAAAATACATGTCCACACAGACTTGCTGTGTTCATTTTTTAAAGTAAATTCCAAAAATAATGAAAATATGAAATTCATTGTTTGATAATTTAACAGTTGACAGAAAATGCAGACATTTTATCTGTTAGGTTGTATCAACAGTTATCCCAAATTAGCTTTTCACTTTATAAGAAGACTTCCGCAGGTAAACTTTAATCTCTGAATATCTGTTCACCAGTGGCACACTCAGAAACGTATTTGGAGGAGGCTGGGAAATAAATTCTGCCTCTTCAGCGGGTGGGCTTGGTGAGGGAGGCATCATATAAACAAATTAAAATGAAACATTAAATACAGAACAGCCCCTTCCTTTTTTATTTGTTTCACTTTGGGACAAATAAAGTCGCTGCCCCTTCAGCGGGTGGGTTTGGGGAGGGAGCCTAGTGTAAAAAGAGAAGTCAGAGCTTTTGAGGGGGCTAGAGCCCCCCCCCCCTCCCTCCCTGCAAATACACCACTTGCTTTGCACGAAATAAACCCAGCTCTGAAAAGAAACCACTTATATCCACATTGGGAGAAGGGGATCCGTTTAGAATGTAAGAATATCCCAAACGAGGTAGTTTGATGAACATCTGAAAAAAATGCAATATGAAGGTTCTTTACTGAATAACACTTGGTTGGACAAACTATATTAAGTTCTCTTCATTGGTTGATAGCTGCTGTGGTTTATTCCTACCCTGATTGGTTGGTTCAGCCTTCTTGCATAATTATAAACCTTTTTGACGTCATTATTTATTTTAAAGTTTTTATTTGTAACATTTAAACAATTGTGTGAAAACCGAAACATTTTAAAGCAAGAGATCCTCATTTACATGACAGTTATTACAATGGAAATGGACTAGTTTGGAATGTTCAGAGTGACAGAAAATTGATTTTAACAAGGTTTTGTTAGTGATAGATGTATGATGTGTACACACGATGATGTTATAGTGTAATGTTCTTACGTTATGGAGCAATAGGTCATTAAACAGTAAGCTTATACTCTAAAGATATTTGTGTCTTCTGTTGCTTTGAAGACTGTGTTCGAACAATACCACCCCCCCCCCACACACACACATCCATCTTAGATTTATCACAGAATGATAACCAAACAGTTGGTGACGGAAATGACTGGATTTTTGTCTCCAGATGTTGTAGGAATATTGGATGAATACTGTTACATAACGTATTGTCATACTCTTAAAGGGGCACTATCGTCATGATCAAAGCTGGACCCGATTTCCTAGAGATGCTTAGGCAGAAAATGTTGCTTGAAAAATTTCTGCTTAGCAAAAATAAGCAGGATACTAGTCACATATTGTACATGTGACTTGGTATTTTAGCAGGTAACCTTATTCTGGTAAGCATAATCTTGTTGTGCTTAGTTACTTGGCATAAAGCACATGTACAACATTAGTAATTTTCAAAGACTAGTATCCGCACTTTATGTGACCAACATATACATGAAATAACGAACCTGTGAAATGTTAAGCTCAATCGGTCTTCGGAGTCATGAGAAAACAGTGAAAACCCCATTATAAATGTTTTCACTTTTTTCAAACATCGTGTTTTGGACATTGTTTTACTCATTTTCTAAAACTTTATGCAATTCAAGCAAACTATTTAGGGAATTTTTCTACCATGACCATCTTTATACCATGTAAGCTTTGTGGAAATCTGTGAACATTTAATATTTTAAATCTTACCGATGATGTTGTTCACACCCTTTAAAGGGGCACTGTCGTCGTGGTCACAGCGAGTCTGTGGCTAGCCATTAAATTCTGAACTCGCGCGTGCAATAATAATGACGGCACCCTTTAAAGCTTTTCTTTGTGATGTGACGGTCAAGGTGTGCGTTTTAATAACTGGGTGAGCGTTCATGTTTCCCACAAGTAGACTATGATCATGATGACAGTGCCCCTTTAAGCCGTTCTGTGAAATTGGGCCCAGGGCCTGTGGTTGTACGTGGAATTATGAACTTTCACCCAGTTACTGCACGCGCGCGCCCTTTCACTAGTTTAAGGTATTTAGAAGAGACATCCAGCCCAGTTCCTTTATTTCACATAAAGACAAAGTTAATCCGCATAAATCTTGCTTTTTGAAATCAAGACTCACTTTGCTTTGGAATAGTTGGGAATTGACAGGAAATTACTCGGGATACAAAGAGGCACTCTTAAAACATTTTGTCAGTTATATTTGTAATATTTTTATTGGTGAAAATTACTCCACGACTTCAAACGTCACTCTCTTTCAATCCGATGGCGGGCCTATTGTGTCAAACACCCCCAATTAATTTGTTTTATATAGCCTGCCCGACAGGCATAAAATACACAGGTTATTATAGCGGTCGGGAGCCTACATGATAATTATCCAAATGAGCCACTAATCCCACATTCGTGTAGACTCAAATGCCTATACAGGGAATCAAATCTTGCAAAAAGGTGAGACGGAGCTCGGGAAGTGCCATGCGACTTGTTGGGATTCTGAGAAATGTTAATCTACGGATGCCGAGAAACAACATCTTACATCCTGGGAAGTAGGATCAGAAGTCGTCATCTAGAAATAATAATCTCAGAATCTCGACAAGTCTGATGGCACTTCCAAAGCTCCGTATGATCTGAAAAAATGTTGCTTGATGAATAGGACCAGGTAGAATGTGAAACCCACGGTCCTTTTCGAATTGTTCTTGTTTCCGAGTGTCCTTTCAATTTCACATCTTTGTCACACGGACTTTACATCAGAGTGAACATTTCTTGTCTTCTCAAAAAGTCTTTGATTTTTTATTTGAATTGTTTGTAAAGTTTCAACGCATTCGGGGTTCAATTTAGTGACGCTGCTTACACGGTGAGATTCCTCGCTTACGGCGCCATAGAGCCAGCCTCGCTATGGGCAGCGCGCCCTATCGATACATATCGTCACAAACCCATGTATGGGGGAAATGGCGCAGCGAGATCGTACCACTGGGAACGAGGTTGGCTGTAAGCACATCATTTCGCGGTAAGCAGTGACATGAAGTTGGGCCCAGCTGCTCTCATTATAAGAATTGTAATTTATATTAAGGGTCAAACTTCATAGAGATACTTGAAGAAAAACAAAACATGCTTAAATTAATCTACTCAGCAGAATTTAGCAGAGAAACAGTCACAAACATTGCATTTTGATTGGTTACCCAGGCTGTTTAAGCTTAGCAATCTAATACGGTACTTGGCATCTCTTTGAAATCGGCCCCGTTTTGGCTCGAGATTCAAATTAAAAATGTGTCAAATCACTTCAAGAACGTTCACGGGCATGATTTATTATTTTAATTACTACGTAATTACATTAAGGTTAAGAGTTAAAAAAACATACTAAACAAGTAATGTTCACAAGGATTGATGTTTATTCTTTTTCGTTTAGTGACGTTCCAGTTTGACTCTGTGACATTAGGACTAAATTTGGAAACTTTGATTGTGTTCCCAATAGTTTGCCATAGTTTGCGAAATAATGCAATTCAACTTGAGTTGAGATCCATTCGTTATGATTCACACTATATGAATTGTGTTTCCAGGAAAACTTTACCAAATTGGTTTAACCAGGTTTGATTTGTGTTACATGTTGACACAGTTTTGAAAATAAAATAGATTATACCACATGATACACTGCAAAGCACACCATTGGTTGATACCGAGCCAATCATTTGGTCAGGTCAATGGTCGAAGATCGATCCAATTCCTGAGGAGGGGAGGGGAAACGAAGGAACATGAATTAATAAGTGAAGCTGTGGTACCAGACAATATATTGCAAACTATTTTGAAGACAGTTTCTGAAAATAATACCAAGCGTTCTAGTATTTTAATATAACAGGATTTAATCTAAATTTACTGTAATCATCTAAAAATGTTGCCTGTTTAAACGATAGTACTATCAATGGTTGTTTGTATAATAAGATGGAAGTTAACATTAAGTTTTTTAAAGGCGATGGCAGCCCAAACAAAAGTTGTTATAGACAAGTTGTGGCTGTATATATCTGCAACACTGTCTGCAAGACTTCTGTTAAACTATGTTTTTTTTATATTCCTCCCCGAAACTACACAAATCAAAGTGTGGTTGTGTTGGACGGTAAGATAAGAATTCTCCACATTTGTAAAGCATTAAGAACCAAGAAGCTGCACATAGGATTCTAAACTACTCTTTAAAAATCAATTTAAACGTTCTGCCGCCGAGTTTACTCGATCATGCAGGCAATCAATAGGCAAACTGGCGGGAAAGCAAACTTAATTTGGCGCCAAAACCTCATTTGACGCTCAAGTTCTTTCAGAATCTCCGTAAATGTTATCCTTCTTCGTCCTCCTGTATAAAGTAAAGAATGGGCAATAATATTTGACATGCTTGTTAAGCGAGTGTTATGCAGGTTTTTTAAATGTAAAAAAAAAACTAATTACTTTTTGTTCGAGCCATTTTAATGCCTATGGACCATGTACTTTTTCTCAATTATTGTGTTAGCGTAAAACAGAGAGAAACACATTCGTTTTTTACGTGCCGCTTTCGGGAGCCAATTTAGGATCATGATGGAATGCTTTCGGGAGCCAATTTAGGATCATGATGGAATGCTTTAGTGTCGATTATTGTCAGTTTGTCATAAACATCATATAATACTACAGGGTCAAAGGTTAACAAGATCGGCCGGGTGTCTTGATCCACCTGATAATATCACTCTGGTATAGCAATTAAGAGCATGTTTTACCCTCAGGGTGGCATGCCGAGATGTCAGGACATTCTATAGGCACACAAAACTATTTATTCTTGCAATTAAATCCGACAACTCTAATAATACAATTATTGGTTAAACAAGTTGTATTCATATCGATCATACATCATCTAAAATATTAGCCAGCCATTTTGTGCACTGAAAACTCCCGAGTCAGAATTGACCCGTGTATTCCTGGTCTAGGGGCCTGACCCATTTCTGGGTCATTTTGACACAGATTCCGGGGCATACTGACCCAGAAATGGGTCAGGCCACACGGGACGGATTCTGGGTCAATTCGACCCGCGAGTTTTTAGAGTGTGGGGATCTTTTTGGACTTCATTCTTACAAGGAATCTTGCTGGTTTTTATTCATCACACAACACGTCACTTACCGGAGTCTTTTTATCAGACCCTCCACCAAACATCCCAGATCGACCTTTGACCCCACCGGAAGAAATTATAGAGCCGGATTCCGCGTCTTTCTGCATCTTCGTCTTAACAGCATGTTCGTGCTCCTTGGTTTAAAACAAAAACAAAACAAAAAGAAAGTCAAAAAGGGCTGTGTCTTGTTCAGTTTTAAGAAGCCATTACCAAAGTGATTTTTCATTATTTTTAGTAACACTCTAGTAAAAGGGTCATGAAATTTTATGAATAACTACCTGAGGTTTGAATACGCCTCCTTCTTTGAACTTATGCACGCTGAAAAACAAAATGAAGAAACAAATCAAACTCCTCAAGAAAATACAGTGACATATTTTTATTTGTTGTACTCTCTTATAGGTTGCAGTCGTCATTTCTGATTTCAATGTCGTAGCTTGGTAATGTCATTGTGCTCCTTGTCATTATTCGTAACCTTTCACTGCTATTAGCCTTTTTGAGATATGGTAGGACACTATAGGAGTGCACTGTTTGGTTTGGGTGTACATGGTGGACACTATAGGAGTGCACTGTTTGATTTGGGTGTACATGGTGGACACTATAGGAGTGCACTGTTTGGTTTGGGTGTAGAGATATGGTGGACACTAGGAGTGCACTGTTTGGTTTGGGTGTAGAGATATGGTGGACACTATAGGAGTGCACTGTTTGGTTTGGGTGTAGAGATATGGTGGACACTAGGAGTGCACTGTTTGGTTTGGGTGTAGAGATATGGTGGACACTATAGGAGTGCACTGTTTGGTTTGGGTATATACAGACAAATTTTACCCAAACCTATGTCCACCCTACCTCAAAATGGCTTATTGCTGTTACGGGAATATTATTTCTTATTCCTTCTTCTTATTTTGGGGGGTTGTCAATCTTGTGGTGTTTGTTTTCTTTTAGTGTAAGGCATGAAGTCCACAAAATGTCATCTTCGATGTCACCAATCGTCACTGAATGTCACCAATCGTCACTGAATGTCACAATCGTCACTGAATGTACTCACGTGCCAGCAGCCTCAGCTGAATGTGGCCTATGGAATAAAAGAAAACAACGATGAGAATAATAAATTGTAAAGAACGAAATACGCAACAAAAACATATTGAGGAAAACGCGATTTTATAAATAAAGGAAGTCGCGCCTCTCCTTGCGCAGTAAGAAAATGGTTCTCAATGGCGCGTGTATCTTCTTGAAGAACCCTGCAGTGTATTTTACAGGCAAGGTTGGTAAACAGATCAGTAAATAGTTGAGTATTACTATGACGTCACACGTCATATTCTCTGCCTATGCTCTGCTATTTTGGAAGCCAAATTTTATGTAAAGAGGAGCGCGTCTAACTACGCGAGCGTAACAATAAGTGCACTTTTTTGCAAAGTAAGGCGGTTTGCGAATTAGCGGCTACGGCTGTGGCTGTAACTGGATCACCATGATAACATTCCTTCAATGATGGGCTGGCCTAAGCAACACCCTTAGCAACAGCCGCAGCCGTAACTGGTCTAACCTAGATGGATTGCAATACGCGTCATTGACCGCCATCTTTGATGTAAAACAATGGAAAAGTGCACGCGTGTACGCGCTACGCACGACTCTCAGCCAATGACAGCTCTTCACGCGTGCACAATTCATCAAAGATGGCGGCCTATGACGTCTATTGCAATCCATCTATATGTTACGTGGGTGATGACGTTAGGTGAATGGGGTCAATACTTACTCCTTGACCTTGGTTAAATCCGCGATACGTTGAAGCAGTTCAGTATGCTGAAAGAAAGAAAAAACGTAAAATAATGAAAAATAAAATGAAAAGTCTCAATATTTAAGAATGATATCCATTGACTGGTTTTGCTGTTTATTTGTTGATTACATCCTGTTGACCCATTGCACTGAGGTCACATGCGGTATACTCTCTGTCATTGTCTGCCATTTTGGAGTAGGCCTAAAGTTACAAGTAAAGTTTTGAGGCGCCCGGGGGGGGGGTCGGACACGATTTAGCGTGATCCCGACGGCCGTTCCAGTTGGAGCCGTTCATTTAAAAATAGGGGTTGCTCTTTACCGTAACGTCAGAAAAAGAAAAAAAATCGGGATACTAAGTTCAATTAACATGAATGTAAGGTAAATTACGCATTATTTGGTAAATAAGTCCAAAGACTCATCGTCCCAGCAAAAAAGTAGAGAAGCCAACATAAATATAAACAGTGATACGCCGGTGACTGTTTCTTGGCGAGCAGCGAGTACACAATCTCTGGCCGCCGATAGATGGATTGCGAGTCACTAGTAATAGTATATTACTACTAGTAGTGTGTGTGTGGAGCTGCCAGTACTATTGGGCGATACCATTATATTCGAACGTTTATATTTTTAACTACAAATATCAATTGGTGAGAATGAACACATTTGTCAAATTTTCACAAATACCAAAGAGAACTACTTCATAAGTTGAAAAAACTCAGGGGTAGGACGATAAGTTTTTTTCAGGATAGAGGGTCTTTTTGGCACTGCTGGAGGGGTGACTACTTTCGGTTGCTTGCATGCTCATGAATCGCAATCAAAAGTCAAATATGGAATAAGTAGATCTTACATCGTACTCCTGGCGTTTACGGCGACATTTCATATCAAAAATACCAGCGTAGATGTTACTCAGCCTTTGCAGTAGGTTGCGTGCTATCTCGCGTATCTTGTCTTCAGCCGTGCTCGCTCCTAGTGGACATAAACAGATAATAAGTTTTTAAGTCGCGGTTTAAAAATGGTTTAATTTACTTTCTGGTAGATCTCTGATTTGGTTTTCAAAAACAAGGTGCACACAAATGAGGATTCCTCTTTATTTCTCAATGTTGTGTTTAAACATTTAAAAGCTTTGTACACAACTTTTAATTTCTGAAATCGAGTTTTAATGGCTCTACAAGATATTTAATGTTTTAATGTGAAAATAAGTTATAATTAATTACCAATTGATAGAGGCTGGATCCGTTCTCTCATCGCTGCCTCCTTATCTGCTGCAAGTTCTTCCGCGGACTTCTTGGGTTTTTTCTTCGGCTCTTCTTTCTGCAGAAAGTAAAGAGAGATTACCCTCTTTCGTTAAAATAAATCAACTTCATTAAAACTAAAAACAGTCTCAGTTTGAGATTAAGTATCACTGAATGTTATCATTGACACGTTTACAGACATTGAGCTATAGCTGAGTAAAATCTTCTTCTTGTCTGATGCCGTCGTGCCAAATATTGGTAAGCATTGTTGTGTAGCCTCAAGTATAATCATCATTTGACCAACAAGAAATAGCCTGTCAGCCTCGATTTTATGACACGTACCTCAACAATGATGGCGTGGTAAGCATTGGGGTTGTGCATTGCCTTTAGGCTAGCCTCTCTTTCTTTCCGTTTCATCTCCAACATCTCTTTACGTTTTTGCTTGTCCACTTTCTCCCTCTCTCTTCGTTCTGCTTGATATTTTTCACGCAATTTCTGGTCCTCTGCTTGCTGAATACGACGTGCATCCTGAAAAAATTATGATAACAATAATAACAATTTTAATAATCATAATAATTTTTTTTTCTTTTAAACCGCCTTTCGTACTTTTTAAAAATTTTGTAAGAACACATCATCCAATTTGGCATGCAGGCTATGATTTGTGTTTGTCTCAATTTTTTTTGGTCATGACTCTAAAATAATAACATCTTAATTACGCCGATATATACAACTATTCTGTCAACCATCACATAGAAAAACAAAAAACTGCTAACTTGTTGCCTGGCATTATAAAATCAGAGTTGATCGAACAACTTATGATTTAAATTTGTCCGTTTCAAGACAAAAGTCTGAAACAATGTCACCACAGGTAATTGTATGTGTCATTTCCTAATTGTTCTTATATCAAAGTGAATTGCTCATGGGAGGCAGCAGATTTATGAAACTTAGTTGTGCTAAATGTCTTAACGAGACAGAGACGTTAAAACTTTACCCTTTTGGCGCGAAGTTCTGCAAGTTCATTCGCCTTCTCCTCGCTCCTCCGTCGAATCTCATCTCGAGCTTCAATAAGTTCCTTCTTTAGTTCCTCTTCCCTTTTCTCTTCTCGTTCCTAATTAGGAAAGAAATCAATTAAAATGTTTCCGATTCTTTTAATATCGACATCTTATTCTTTGTTATAACGAAAATAAGTGCTGTGTTCAGTTCTTATTGTACCTTAGACACACTTCATTTCTTGAAGAAATGGTTCCTTACACTTTTTGTCATACAATTTTTCGTTTCTTAAATTTTGGAACCCTTTCAGTATAAAGAAGGGGGTTCTATCCTGTTGGGCAAAGTCCGCGTGGATAGTTTTATATAATTTTTGTAAATAACTTTGGCAAGTTTTTGATTCCCTTGTGTATATCCAATTGGAATTCGAGTTGTTTCTTACCTTAATCACTGCCATGGTTTCACACTCTTCACTGTTGGATAAAGAGAAAATGCTTAAAAGTGATAATCTACAACACAAAGAAAACAAGACGATGGTTCAAATCCTACTAGCGGTGTTCCTGAGTTTGTTTTCACAAGGGAAAGCTTCTTAAGTAAGGGATGGAATTAAATGCCCGTTGCTTCTGAGAAGTCTTCTTCCTGCACGAGATGTAATTCCTCTGCTGCAGTGCATTCCTATACTCGCCATAGTACTCTCTCCCTCTTGGCATTAGAACAGCCCAGACCTCGCTGGATTAAAGTACCCTCCCTCCTGGAATTGGAAGAGCCCAGGCCTCAATGGCCGACTATGGACTGGATTTTCCTTTACCAGTCGAAGTAAACATCTGGAATAGGCTCCTCTGTGAAGTCATCAGGCAGCCTTCAGAATAGGATGGGGCTCAGGGTTGTAAGGAGACTGTGCATCATTTTATAAATTAGGCCACACATGTTCATGTTCAAGAATTCAAAGTTGGCTTTCTTTAAAGTCATAAAATATTGCTGCGTGCTCCTCACCTAAGTTGTTTTTTTGTTTTGCTTTTTATGAGAGTTTTAATTGCCCACCAGTGCTGTCTGTCATGTTTGGCCGTCGCATGACGGAATTGGTTGTGTGTATGAAAAAACAAATAAAACAAAAAAGAAGAGAACATTTATTTTTTAAATAATACTTATTATAAGCCTATATAATAGTATTTAGTATTTGAAAAATATTTATATTGTTTTATTTTTACCTTTCTGGTGCTGCCATCTTGAGGTTGTTTTTGTTGATCTTCCGGTAAAACTGTGGTTAAAAATAGATGTAGAAGTTAAGTTTAAGAAAAGACCAAGTCGAAGGGATTGATGTCGACATTTTCTTTCCTCAGACCATGGAGGAAGGAAAAGACTGTCTCAACCAAAATTTCAAACCCAACTAAACCACACTCCCTAAAAAAGACAACATTTATGTTCACAATTCCAATAAAAGCACAGCATAAAATGAATTTCCATTGAAGACAGTTTTAAAGAAATTGACAACGATACACGCCAATACACAAACACCGTTGAACCCTTTAATGTATAAATGTCGGCATAACCAAGCCCCTTATTTGGGCTTCAGAATGTGTACAGTTACATGTGCTGTTGAAATTACAGTGGGAAAATAAAATCCGCTGTTGAAGTACTAGAGGGTCGGAATGGCCGTGTGTAACTTTTGTCGAATTGTTGCCAGGACGAAATAATCAAAATCAAGACTTTAAATAAAGAACCTCAATTTTGTTTATTTATTATTATAATTTTAAATAAATTTATAACTTTGTAAGTTCTCATGCATAATAATAAGACATAATTAATTCACAACAATTCAACACTTTATACACAATTTGCAAATGTTTGCTAGGATTTTAAATTTTAATTGTATTTCAAACAACAAGTTAAATTTGACAAGGAGATTTTATAGGACGTGTTCAATGTTTTTCTTAATACAATATGAATCCCAACAGTGTCTCAAATAAATATTTACTCAAGCCTGAAATTACTAGTTCTGCTCTTTATTAATAACCAAATGTATATAAATTTAGTCTCTCCTAATTTGTGTTCATGATGCAGTGTTACCCAATTAACACACTCTTGAACAATTAACACAAATTAAATGAAATCATCTTTTGTCTATAAATTGAAAACGTAATTTTTACCTTTCTGGAGCGAATCTATCTTCTTGAACTTCAACCCGTATCCTTGGCAGTCCAGCAGCAAGACGAGACTCTGAAACGTTCTTCACTTCTCTTCTCTTTCTTTATCACCACCACGGACGGATCTTGTTATCATCATCTTGGACATACTTGTCATTCCTTCAACTACGTCATAATTGGTCAAAGTGACTGATACGGCTATGTTATATACTGCCCTCTACTGCTGAAGAAAAGCAAGTGAAGTGCCTATTCTCAGACCCCAATTCCATGGCAGATTACCGCAGCTTGCCAGACATCCCGGATATTTCATTCTCACCCCCCCCCCCCTCCCAGCCTTCCCCAGACCCTTGGAGGTGGTTGGATGCAAATACCTGTGGGCAAACGTTTTATCATTTCTATCTGTGTAAATAGTTGCCCCTTTTTCTATTTATTTGAAGAAAAGAGGGAAAAACTTGACAAAAAAACCCGCCTACTAAATTTGTTGGTGTTTATCTAAACAATGTTTAAAGGAATTAACATTACAGAATTGGTTTTTGCTAACAAAACAGTTGCTGGCAGTGTAAGCACTTTATGTAATCCACCATATACATAAACTGACAAACTTGTAGAAGTTTGAGATCGATCGGCCATCTGGGTCACGAGAAAATAGTGGAAAACTGATCACATTTGCATGAAATCTTATAGTTTCAACAAATGAATAAAACGCTCACTGAGCAATAACTCCAATTGGAAAATTAGTTTATTCATTTCTCATCAAATATGGCATTTCAGACAGATATATTTCAAGGGATGTTTTCTACTATCATCATCATTAGACCGTGTAAGTTTTATGTAAATCTGTGATCAAAAAGTATATTTTACAAGTTTGTTTCTTACCAATTCTGTATATATTTCCTTTAAGTTGTGCTTTTTCCATTAACTTATTCTTTTGCAAACAAATTACGAATAAGGTTTTTTTCAGAGACATTGAAACAATGAGCCATTGTGTAATCAATACTACAATTTGTTTCTTTTTGGCTATAAGGCCTACAATAATTAAACCATATATTTAACCATGGAGGTGATTTAACAGACAAAAGCAACTTTTGGTACGATCCCTTACAAAGTTGGAATGTAAAGTTCACTAAGTTTTGTTTGTTAGAGGTCAACACACAAAATGTCAATTATTAAGAATCCTAGCTGGTGTCCGCCAATCAAAGGGAATCACTTTAGCATCGATATGGAACCAGTGACTACACCTGAGGTTTGTGTGTGAAGTGCTCAGATTGTGTACGACAGGGCAGACAGCGGATAGCTCACGACAACTTGTGGATTCTGAAATTCCCGAACTGATTTGAGCCCGGAAAACAGCTTTTGAAAGGTAAATAATGTATTATGTTGTGATGTTATACATTGTGAGTTGATTATTGTGTTGTGAATTCAGGATAATCAGTGGTGTCAATTTGAAACTTTTGAGGCCTAACACTTGCTTGTCTTGGACTAGCACTTTTTACGCAGAGTGCGACCTTGTGGGCCACCGGCTTAACGTTCATCAGTGCGCGGTGTGTGGGCAGCCCGTCACAGGCAAGTTGGACTGTAAACAAGGCTGGCAGCTCAGGCCGAAATCGAGGTGGCTGGCCGGCTGGTGCCAGCCAGTGGGCGGTAGTATCATATGGCTTTAAAATGTCAAAAAGTTGCAGTTCAATTTGATTAAGGAATTGATCACCATCCCTATTTTATTTTGTCAGTACAACTGTCTTTGTTAGAACAAATTATTGTTAATTTAAATAATGACTTTATTTCATTCATTTTCTGGAATAGTGTTAACATTTTATTTAATTTGATTTTAAAGTTAGCATTTACATTTAGCAACAAACATTTTTTTGTAATTTTTTGTCTCCTATGGTTAACATAATTAATTACAAGGAATAGCCTTTGATATTCCTTTCTTGACTTTACTAACAACTAATTTAACTTGAGATTTCACGTACACAAACATAATACTTTTATGTGTTGGACTTTCACATTATCATGTTAGTCTTTGAAAGGAATGTTGACATAAACTGTAGCCTGGGTTTAATTACAAAGCAAAGTGGGGTTCTGGGGTGGGGGGGGGGGGGGGAGTGGGCACGTGCCCCTAATTGATGTCAGTGCCCCCCCCCCCCCCATTTGATATCTAGACTTTTGAGATTAAACATTTCCCAAGTAAAATGTTACATTTTATAACTATAAGCTTTAATGTGAAAATCTAAATGTTTTAAAAATTATTTTTACATTTACATGTTTTGTAGACAACAATTTATTTTCCTCTTTCACTCACGTCAATTTATCTAATAAAAATAGTAAATGACACGTTTTCTCAACAAGTACACGCTGTTTTCAACTGAAACTTTCACAGGTAAATCAGCATTACGTTGACAAAAAACAAACAGTGACCCTTCCTTTAATAATTTTAACAGGTTGTCTTAGTTGTTGGCTAAGAATCAAAGATGGCTGATGATGAACGTGCTCGTCGCCGGGAGGAGCGTCGTCGTCGCAGACAGGAAGAAAAAGAAGAAGAAGAAAGAGAATTGTAAGTCCTTGGTTTCCATGGTGATGATATACTTGATTCAGATTTCGTATTGATTCTTTAATTTACAAATTAGGTTTTTAAGAAAATATTTGACGAAATTCTTTGTTTTTATTTTTCAAGAGCTGCCTCTAAAGAGAATGTGACTGTGATTAAAAGCTCATATCGTAGTTCCGGTCAAAATGGATCGGAAATTGAAGTTAAATTGGTAAGTTTGGAGAAAAATGTTTTTTTCTTTACTAAATTGTTGGTGGTAACATTGTTAAGAGTGCTGACACTGCTAGAAGTTTTATATAGGATAAATGTGTACTGGGAAAATGTTAGGTTTATAGGATCCCCATAATGTAAATTTACATTAACCAGTAATAAAGCATTAAATATTCATTACTTCAGCAGAATAGCGACCAATCAAGTGAGGAGGAGGAACCTTCAGTTGAAAGTGTAAAGTCAGGTCAATTTGTAGGTCAAAGTTCAAAATTTGCATGAAATGTTTTTTTGTGACTAATTCTAACCATTCAGTGAGTGTTTTTTTTTATCATGACATTCAAGACATGTCCAAGGGGTGTACACATTAGTTTCTTTACACATTCTATTAGATTTTGGCTTCTTTTTCTGTGCATCTCATGAACATTATTAACAAAATTCACACATTGTGTAAACAAAGTGCATACTATTTTTGTTTGTAGCTGGTTATTTGTGTGCATACTGTGCTGTCTTTTCCATTCAGTTTTTAGTAATAAGTTTTGGTTGAAGTAACCAATGTTTTTGTTTTTGGAAGACATGTTGTATTTTCTGGAGTGTTTTGTGGTGTTAGAGGAGTGTTTTATCTTTAGATAGTTTAGTTTAGTTGTACATTTGGAATCATTTGTGATGAGTTATCACAAAATTAAATATCCCATTTCATCCTAAGAAATAGTCTGTTGTCTGTTTGAGGTGATTCAGAAACATACATTCTTTAACACATCTTTGAAATCAAATTTAAAGGGTATGCATTTAACATTGATAAATTGGAATACACATGTTCACAGACAGACCTATTACATGGTATTCAGATCGTCATAGTGGAAAACTTCCTTTCAAATATTTGTGCCTGAAATTCTAAAGTTTTTGAGAGATGAGTAAAACAATTAACCTTGAAAAACTGTGATGGTTTTTTCATTATTTTCTTGTGACTCTGATGACTGACAAACCTAAATTTGCACCGTTTTGTAACTTCTGTATATGTCAGGTCACAATATGTGCAGATGCTGGTATTTCACAATTACCAAAGTTGGCTGTGTGCTTTAAATTGAAATATTGTGCTTTGAACATTGTAAATTGTTTAATTTAAACGTGTTGTTAATAGAAACCGACACTGTTCTTATGTCATGAATGTATTGTTTCATTTTTAAAAGCTTTTGAAAAACTCACAAATTACTAATTCGTTTCTGTTTCTTTCTTCTCTTATTTCAGAAAAAGACAACACGGTGAGTTTTGCTTTTTACTTTTCAGGATTTTTTTTCTTTCTTCAAGTTTGTATGTTGGTTACATGGTATTAGTCATTAGTGAGAATGAAATATATTAATATGAGTTTTTATGTAAGTTGGTTTTTTGGAAATAAAATTAAATTTAAATGTATTATTTTTCAGGATCACCCATGAGCAGTTTGATGACAAAACTGAGATAAATGAAGCAGAACGAAAAGCTGAGGTAAGTAAGACAATTTTAAAGGGATTACTGTCTCAAATTTGTAAAAAACAAACTGGACTGAAACACTCCTATATTTTCAGGAGGCAAAACTCATTGCAAAATTAAGGTTTTACTTTATGTTCAGAGTTCAGGTTTAAGTTTAAATACATGAGATATGCTTTCAATTTTTTAGGAGCTTCGTCTGAAACGTGAGCATGAACAGGAAGAGCGTTACAGAGAGCAGAGGGAGGAAATCCGCTTGAATAGACAGCAGGGAGAACTGGAACGGCAAGAGCTTGAGGAAAGGAGGGTAGGTTGCTATAGAAACTTGTGATTATCATCTTTTATTCTCAACTCATAAAATAATAATCCTGGATTAAGAAATCATTGTTTTGAAACTGGTTCGGCTATGTTTTCTCGATCAATGTTTTTCCCTGATATTACCGGTAACATTGCATCTGAGAAGTGTAAAGATAAGATTTCTGGGTGTTTCTTTTTCCAGGAGCGTCGTCGTCGTAAACAAGAAGAAGAAGAGCAACGTCAGAAACAGGAGGAGGAAGAAAGACTTGCGATTGAAGCGGTAAGTCAAGAAAATTTGCTCTGCAACATTTTTTGTAGTATTATTTTGTTTCTTTGATTGCGCTCTCCAAGTCACATGTCGGTGTACTCGCTCTTTCGCAATGTAGTCCTTGCACGTCTTTGCCACCTGCATGTAAACATTGGTGGCACAATCGGTCTATTATTGTTTTAAATTCTTATGATCATTTCTTTTCCTTCATGTCTGAACTTGATCATCATTGATTTTTTGTTTCTGAATTCAGGAGGATGCTAGAAAGCTTCGTGAAGAGATTCAAAAACGTCGACAAGAGGCTGAGGAGAAACGTCGTAACATTCAGAATTCCTTGGAATTCATTCAACCCAAGTACAGCATCTCAGTAAGGACAAACACTTTACTCAGTTCAAAATATTCAGCTGAATTTACTTTAAAATCATGAAAAATTATGGTTTGTTTAAGATTAGGCGGATTTCTTAATCTACGTGTAAATGTTTAATATTTCAGGACAGCATTTACCAAGCTGAGAAAGAACGAGACATGACACCTGAGCAACTTGCTGAACATAAGGAGCAAACACTTGAGAAACGTGTCCCTCCCCTGAACATCTCATCTCATACCAGTATGGAACGTCTGAAGGAACTTGCCTTAACTCTTCAGGTAACATCAGCCTTGGAACACTCCAATATTAAAAAGTCCAATGTTACTTTATTTTCACTTTTCTTTGGAATCAGTGAAGATTATCTTCTTCTCATTTGACCAAACTCACCTAACGTCATTACACACTAAATCTTGGTTGTGCCATTTGGGAGTGTATTGTGCAGGGGACGTTTTACATAGGCAACATATTTTAACATGTACATAACTCCCCAAATGGCAGACCATCATGGGCCAGACCAGCCATGAGTGACATTAGCACAAGGGGTTAATAGACAAAAAGATTGATCCATTTGAGGTCATTTTTATAATAAACCTTGTGACAGTTTTGTCTGCCTTTAAAGGGGCTGTGTCGTCATGATCAGGGCAGGGATCTGGGCCCAATTTCATGGCTCTGCTTACCGCCGAATTCTGCGCTTGGGTGACCATTCTCCGCTTACTGTTCAAGCGCCGAATTTCTGCACTAGCTGTGTAAGCGTAGAATGCCTAGTAACATGGAGTACGCACGCGCACAAGCCAAAATTCCCCGCTAACCCGTGAAATACGCTTGACGTAAGCGCGAAATTCCCTGCTTCCGCAAGCGCCGATTCTTTGCTTACGGTAAGCAGAGCCATGAAATTGGGCCCTGTTAAAGGAACTGTGTTGTCATGATCAAAGCGGGCCTGTTGCTGTACATAGAATTATGAATTCTCACCCAGTTACTGCAATTTTTGTATCAAATCTTTTGAGAGCGTATCAAATCTATCATGATCAAAGCAGGCTTTGATCATAACAGCGCAGCTCCTTTTGTAAAGATGCGTTAATATTGAATATTTTTGGAATTTCACGAACGCTTGACTGTGTTTAGGATATAGAGCCTACCTAGTAATAACTTTACATGATTTTTGATTTGATTTGTCTATGGATCCAACTCATCTAACCTCATCACAATAACCTTAGTTGCACCATTTTGGAGTTAATGTCACTGTGTGTTGCACAGTGTAGGGTGTATTTTAGGCGTCATGGCGTGTAAGCGCTTTGTGTCGAATCCCACAATGGCGAGCGTGGTAGCATTTGCCGCAGGTGCCAGGGGTCAATAGCTTTCTTTAGTCATGATAATGAAGTACTGATGGACTGTCTGTACATTTATCCTCTTACCAGGCTAAACTGGTTGAAGTCTACGAAGTTAAGTTTGACATGATGAAACGTAAACAACGCCAGGATTATGATGTGAGTATTTTTCAGAGACGGGGATGTTGAATGTCTGACAGTAAATCTAACACCTCTTTGATTGTATTTAAACCAACATCAGTAAATTAGCTCAAACTGTCTTGACATTGAGATGATATTTTTCTTATTTTGTTTCTTAGTTGACCGAGTTGCAGCAACGCATAGCTGACTTGAGCAAAGTGGCGTAAGTCTCTCTTATGGCTGAGAACACTTGAAGATTAATTAATATCAGTTGAAACAGTTTTATTTATTATTACATGTAAATATTATTATTATTATTTTATGGTTCTGGTAATGAAACCAGGATGCCTCGTAAGTGAACTTAATCACTGTAGCTTGCAAGCCTGAAGAAACCTGTAACAAGGGTGCTGCTATGTGAACCAGAAACACAGGGGTTAACCCCTACTCTTTCACGATAAGTGTTCTGTGTTCTTTTAGTGCATTACCAATCCTGGTACACGGGATCTACAGCTGAAGGACAAAGCCATTATAGTCTTTCTTAAGGACTTGAGTGCTATGACCAGGACTTGAGCCCACACTCTGCTGATCAGAAACACCAGAGCTTGAGTCTGGTGCTCTTAAATGCTTGGCCATTGATAATGTTAGAATTGATTATACTAGACTAAAATAAAGTACCTAAAATGTTTCTTTTCGTCTTTTTGCAGTACTCCTAAGAAGCCTATTGTGGTTACCATAGATACCGGGTGAGTATAAAAGTGTGATGTTAAGATTTAAATGTATGTACAGTTGCTGCAATTGAAGTAGAAGTTGTGAATTTGTTATTAGTAACTTAAAGTGCCTAGATCTTGGTTATTCAGTAGTTGCATTATTTAATAGAATTGTACCTTTTGATGTTTGCTATAGCCGTATCTAAATTGGCGGCTACAGCTAGGGTTATGACTGTTCTAAGGGTGTTGCTAAGGACGTACTGTATTTCGACGCATGATGACGCTGAAATCTAGCCAAAGCCAAAGCGTAGCCACCAATTCAGACTATGCCTGTGATTTTCTTTGTAGACATGTGAGCAAGATCAAGGAGAAAGGATTCTTTGTTGAAGACAAAAAGGTATTCAGGATTGTGTTGTAAAGATTTCAATTTTAGTGTTTTGATTTTCTCGTACAATTTGTTGTCTTAAGAAAGACAGGGATTTATTATCATTTGCCTCCCACTGTAGCCAGTTTTAAACGACAGTAACAAGAACTTGAGATTTTAATGTATGGTGCTTGTAGGGTTGGTTTTGTTATATTTTTTCACTGTCTAAGTAGGCCTATGTAGGTACAGTATTAATATGTATTTTCAAATATTAATTTCTTCTGGCTGGCCCAGATTTTTCGTTTTTAAATCCTTTTTTTACTGTATTGTATTGATTTTTATCAACCTTGCCTCACTGTCTGTTTATATTCTCTGTAATATCTTTGTACATGTATTGTCTCACATAGTTTACTATTTTTATATATGAATGTTTGTAATTGCTGGGTACCTTTGAAAAACAGTGTTTCAGTAAAAGGTTTCCCCCAGGATAAACAATAAATAAATAAATAAATGAATTAATGTGCCCTTTCAAGAGCAAAGTTCAAGGCCAAATTTACAAAGTCATAATGAGTTAATTTGTCATCAAGGCTTATTTTTCTACAATCTGTTTTTCTACAATCTTTTCAAGATTAAAATAGATGTGTTTGAGATTTCTCAAGATTGACACATTCTTAATTTTTTTTTAGCCTGTGAGGAAGTCTTTCTTACAGGAGCGCAATGAGGGTATTGCTGCAAGTGGAGGAGTTCAAGGACGTCTTAGTATGTTCCAGACCAAGATTGGACATGGAGAGGACCAGACTGACATCAAACGGGTAAGCGGCATTACATTATTACATTTATTAATAGACACAATCGGTGACCGTAGTCATGTGACTCATAGTAGGTATAAAATGTAAACAAACCAAGCAAGCGACGAACAGTGTGCATAGAAAAGCATGGCTGCACCCGAGTGCTTCTGCCGTTAGATAGGAAGCAGCCATGCTTTTCCATGCACACTGTTCGTCGCTTGCTTGGTATGTTTACAATTTATACCCACTATGAGTCACGTGACTACGGTCGCCGATTGTGTTTATTATAATGTTCACCTTCAACCAAAGAAGGCAGTTACTCTTGTCTTGAGAATTTTGTCTTTTTTAAGCTCAGATTTTACTTAAGTTGTTTCAGAAAGTTTTGCTTGACATTTTGTATTGCTTCATGTATGATTTTGTGTCACAAGGAAAAAAGAATAAATGTGTCTTTTTTAAATTAAAAATCATGTTGAAATTGGTTCTTCTTAGACCGGAAAGTCATCCTGGAGGGCACCAGATTATGACAAGTGCATCATCTGTAACAAGAATGTATACACTCTGGAACGTCTTGAAGTAGCCAAGAATTTATACCACAAGCAATGCTTCAAGTGTGAATACTGCAAGAAAGTCACAAGGTAGGGGTTATTGATATAACTTTCTATTGGCTTAGGAGGGGGGGGATTTGGAACTGATTTTATGAGAACTGTTTCAGGTGCCTTTATGTTAGAGAGTCTCTTTGGTAGATTTGATGAATCTGTTCCACCCAGCTTTAGAAGCGGCTGAACTATATAGTTGGGATAGTTAGAATCAGCCCAACTGATAGTTGGGGTGCAACAAATCTCCATTGTTTTAAAGTCATTGAGTCTTTTTGTCTGCCATACCAATGAAGAGTTATCTATTAGTCTGGGGTGAAATGTTTGAAATCTTTGAAGGCAAATCTGAGGTGTGATTAAACAGTTTTTACTTTATTTATCTCCAACAGTTTGTCCAACTATGCCCTGTTTAATGGAAAGGTTTACTGCAAGCCACATCAGCGCAAGGTGGAACGAGAGAGCTTGCTGCAGGGTGTTTCTGCTCGAACATAATTGATTGGCTTAGATAAAGAATAAACAGGTGTCTGCTTAGGAAGTCTGTGATAGATCTTGCTGGTACTTAACACAAGGTTTTGAGTTCAGACTGATGCACTTATTTTACCAGGAGTCTTTGATTATTTGTTGGATATGCAAAACTTCAAATAGCGATCTCAGACTCCATTGGCAGAATTATTAGTTATTTACTCTGCATCATGTATTGTAGATTTTAACCACTTTTCGTTATACTTGAAATATCAAGTACTATATTCAATATTATCTTGAAGCAAACTTGAACGCACGACTCTGATTGATCTATCCTTAGCAACGAGAGTGTGATATTAACCTATATTGCTCTGCCCGTATCAAACCCTGTTCTAATGCACTGTTTTAACTCTGCATATTGCGCTATTTGAAGCTATGCGTCAAGTTTGCTTAAAGGCAGTGGACACTATTGGTAATTAATCAAAATAATTATTAGCATAAAACCTTACTTGGTAACAAGTAATGGGGAGAGGTTGACAGTATATAACATTGTGAGAAACGGCTCCCTCTGAAGTGACATAGTTTTCGAGAAAGGTCTCGAAATCAACCATCTGAAAGTACACAACTTCGTGTGACAAGGGTGTTTTTTCTTTCATAGTTATCTCGCAACTTCGACGACCAATTGAGCTCAAGTTTTTACAGGTTTATTTTATCCATATGTTGAGATACACCAAGTGAGAAGACTGGTCTTTGACAATTGCCAATAGTGTCCAGTGTCTTTAAAGATGAATCTGTTACGACGTGCGCTTGTGGAATATTGAAAAATATAGCATGTCTGCAGGATATGAGACCCAGAAGCGCTATATTTTCCTGTTCCCCTCTCACTTGTATAATAACCAAGATTTTCTAGTCATTGATGTAATCCTATATTTTGTTTTAACCTTTATAGATTTAACGGCTGAGAATGGACCAAAGTTTTTTTTATGTTCTTGTGAGACATGTTTGCCTAAGTAGTTTTGCTACTTAATTTATCTTGCAGTTTTTTTGTGAACTTCTAACAGTTGTTGGATTTAAATTATGAGGGCAAATGCTACTTTTAGACTGAAAATTATTGAATGTTGCAAGTTAGTGTGAACATGTTTTTTATATTGGGAAAACTAATTGATTTATGTCAGTATTTTTTATCAAAGTTGACAAATTCCAGTCCCTTGCATTTGGACAAATTAGATGTGGACAAAATTTGATCTTTAGTAACTATTAACATTTTATTTTATAAATCAACTCTTTAATTTCACAATTCCAACTTTATTTGTGTGTAAACTAAGTTTCTAGAAACAACAACTTATTGAAACCTGCATTCCTGAAATTAAAATCTGTGAACTTGAGAGTATGACCATTCTTTATTTTGAAACAGTAACTCTAAGAAGTTGAAGGTTTCATATGGACCATTTCCAAGAATACTTGTGGAAAACACCTTGGGACCTTGTCCTTGTTATCTCCAAAGTTTAAGGCATGTAAGTGTTTTTTTTTTTTTAAGTTTTAGCTTCATTACATTTCTTATATTTTCTCATAAATATTTGTGTAGTTTTGTACTATTTTATACTAAAATCAAAGCTAAGTTTTATAAACCATTGTACTTGAGAAGCAAGAACAAAATAAAGCAGTGCGATTGTAACAATTATTTTCTTGGCAGAATCTCAGAATGTACATTTAAAAATGTTGTCTTTGATACCATAATTTATAGTTAAAACAAAATGAATAACATACTCAACAAGGTGAAATCAAAAAGTAATGATTTTTATACCAATATAAATAGGAAACGGCATTGCGTAAAATACTTGAATTGTGGCATAAACTGTCAATAACGCTGATAACAATGAAACTTTCTTTTTCAAAAACATTGTGGAAAATAACTTGAGATGTATGATGATAAATAGCTTGATTAGTAACAAGTAATTTGAGTGGTAAAAATGCGTTTAACTACCCATATATTAGGCCAAATATAATGTGTTCAACTTCTGTTAAATTTGTTTGTAATTTATTCCTTTTTTTGGGGGGGGGGAGGATGGATTTTAAATTTTATGAAATTTATACCATTACCAAAGACCACCAGTATTGTCCTTTGACATGGGCCCAATTTCATAAAGCTGCTGAAGCAGAAAATATTGCTTAACAACTTTCTGCTTAGCAGAAATGAGCAGGATACCAGTCACAAATTGTACAAGAGACATGGCCAATTTCATAGAGCTGCTTAAGCACAAAGAGTAGCTAAGCACAACAAAATTAGTTTACCTGAATAAGGTTACCAGCCAAACTACCATACCACATGTACAATTTGTGACTGGTATCCCGCTCATTTCTGCTTAGCAGACAATTGTTAAGCAATATTTTCTGCTTAAGCAGCTCTATGAAACTGGGCCCTGGTAGTTTGGCTGGTAACCTTATTTTTGTAAGCATAATTTTGTTGTGCTAAGCTACTTTCTGTGCTAAAGCAGCTCTATGAAATTAGGCCCTGGTCATAAATGAAGCAAGGACACATAACTTGGGGCTTATTCCTCACATTGTATGGTATTGGCTGACCCATCCTGGTTAACCTCTGACATCAACTTCTTAGCTGGTGTGACCTCACTGGGTTGAATTGCCTCCAAAGGTCTCTTACGATCCCCAGTCTCGTTATCTTCTCCCCTGGGTTTCTCATTTACAACCTCATTGTTGTGATCTTCAGTTTTGACTTCTTCTACACGAGGAGCATCTTCAAGTAACTCATCGTCGAGCTCTTGTGTGTCATGGTCCAGTGGCGTCTCGGGTACTTCAGGGATCGACACTTCGTCCTCAGGAAGGTCCTGTGAAGGGTTGAGGTCAGGGACATCTGCATCTGCTTCTATTAGTTAGGCAGATAATTATAACAAAATACATAATTATTTCGCTGTCTCCACAGAAAAATAAACGGAGATAAGCTCCAAACCAACACAATTTTTTGTTGTTTCAGAAGTTTCTGCCACTATGCCTCAGCTGTATTATTCCCTGGCATCATTTAAAGGCGTGTTGCATATGATGGATTTTTGAAAACTTCTGGCAAAAATAACTTATGATATTTGCTCTTGACCTTGCCTACCTGTGACTTTGCTGTCTGATTGAGACTCTTCATCTTTCTCTTGGACCTTGTCTTCAGGTTTGACATCTTCATTTGGTGTTGCCATGGTAGCTGCATCTGATGTCCCAGGGATTTCCTTAGCTGCCTCAGGCATGTTGGGCTCCGTAGTATTGTTGCTTGGAGTGTCAGGGAGATCACCGACTGGTGGTTCTTCAACTGTTGTGGGATTCAAAGCTGCAGCTCTGTGGGCATGGACGAATTAAGTTATTACAATCTGATAAATCTGTCTAACTTATAATAATATTTGGTTTTTATATAGCGCTTTACACACCCGAAGGGCGTCTCAAAGCGCTTCACACTTATTACCCCTGGTTACTGGGCCATTAGTTTCATTCCTTAAACCATCTCAGCTCCCTGGGGAGTATACAGCCTGTGCAACAAATATGCAATTACTAAGATAAAATCAATCACAAGAACCATCTCTGCCCTCACAGGTACCCATTTTACCCCTGGGTGGAGAAAAGCAATTATAATAGTTAAGTGTCTTGCTCAGGGACACAAGTGTCACGACCGGGACTCGAACCCACACTCTGCTGAACCTAAGGCAGCCCACCACTATGTATAATTATAAGGGTGTTGTTGGCATGCCTCAAAAAAAGATGTTGATCCTAATTTACATGACTCATCCAACCATCACCCAAGTCCTGACTATTCATAATTAAATTTAAAAAAGTGCAGAACCAAGGCTTTTTTTAATTAATATTAGAACTAGTCAAATAATTATTTTAACATGTTTGTTAGTGTTAGTCAGTGTTAGTTATGTTTCATCATGCTTGGTTACTTTGTTGTTAGTGCGATGCTTCCCCATTAATTTTGTAAGCACATCTGTCTACATCAGTTTCCGCCTGGACTTTTATTCTATTTTTCTGAAATAACATTGGCCATGTTTGCAGGAATGCAGCTTTTACTTAACATGTTTACATGTTTTAAGGCATGGTCACCAAACTTGATTGAAAAGAAATAATATAATATTAATGTTATTGTTATTATATAAATAATAACTTAAAGTTACTTTTTTAGGGCCTATGCCTAAATTATAATTAAAATTGTTGGCCTAGCATGCCTAGCCTAAAATCTAAATTAGTTCTCTTGCTTAACAAATGCTTAATTAATTTGACTAACACATCATGAACGCTAACGTTAGTTATGCAATTATGACTCTGACCGGACAGTAGACACAGTGACAGTGACATGATTCATGTTTTTACTTTTATAAATATAATTTTTTAATCATGGAGGATACCGTTACTCGTTGGGCCAGGCCGGGCATGCCATGCCAGGCATGCCAGGGCCTTTCAGCCGAGTAACGTTCAATAAACAACTTGAATTAGCTTTGTTTGATAAAGGAAGTAAACCCGTGGAAATAACCTACCTTGATGTTGCCCGTGTCATTTTTGCTTGTGTCTCAGCAAAGTCGAAGGTGGATAGAGAAGTTGTCGTTGATTTTTTCGTTCGGTTGTTTGCTCGCAATACAGACACCGAGTCTGACTCGCACTGCACTGACTGAAGAGAGACGACTCCCGACCGATGTATTTTTTATGTCAAAACACTGAACTTTATCAACCAGAAGATAGTTTTGATCAAAAGACCACAAGATTGGCCTTTTTTTTGGCTTAAATTTCACACTTCTGTAGCCTACTGACTGTACTGTTGATGATTCTTTTCTGGCGCTTAACAACTCAATCACTAACCTCGTCCGGTCACAACTGATGTCTGATGATCATGTAAACTCAAAAAGGGCAGTTCACAGATTGTACGGTTTCGCGCGTTGAACTTTAGGTCACAAGAAGGTCAACATTTTCGACCAATCAGCTACAGGCAATTATGCTGATAGCCAATCAAGTTCCACAAAAAATCAAGACAATTTGCATACGTTCATGCGTCTAAACTTTGTAATCGTCTGCCAGCAATCGTTCTCTAATATGAATTGGTGGATGTTTATTTTGAGCAAAGACAGCATTTTTCGTATTTCTTATTTTTTTTTAAAAGAAAACAATGTAGCAGCTATTATTTACAATTAAGTTCCGAAGCTGCATATTTATTTTAATTGCCATGGAAAATCGGATAACTATTAGTCATAAATATTTTGTTTGATTTTAAACTGCCCTTTTTAGACTGTATCTCTATAATGATAATAATAATATAGTAATATTTTCTTGTAACTTCGATGACCAACTGAGCCCAAATGTTTACAGGTTTGTCATTTTATGTACATGTTGGAATACACCAAATGGGGATACTTTAGTCTTTGATAATTACCAAAAGTAGGCCTATTCCGTAAAACCCCTGTGGAGGCATTATACGTGTCGTTAAATTAGTGACACATTTTGTTTATTTCGTAAAGTTTCTCAAAAATGCAATGACCTTGGGAGCCAAAGTCCTTGATATCTACCAGGTCCCAGAGTTGTGGTATTATCATTTTTGGGCGGAAAGATGTGTTGCAGTAATAATTATGATCATTAGTGCAACATCCCATGTCAAATACAGACCTACGGATCAAACCCTCCGATAAGTTCCTCTCACTATAGGCTCAATCTTATAGCTGGGCATGTAAAAAGTAACTTAGATGTACAAAATCGTTGGGTAATAATGCACAGAATTTTTTTAAAATGTTATATCTTGAAAGGTGTGGAGGTGAATATTGGAACATTTGAGCGTTGGAATATACTCGGGGGGGGGGGGCTGCCGCGCCCATAAGGGTAAGGCGAAACGTTTTTTTTTTTAGTCGAATGATCCGATTCTGTCAGATGCTTATTCTATGCTTATTTTTTGTTCTATAGGAGCCTATATTTTATCAGTTGATGTATTTTTCCATGTATACAATGATAAATGTCATTAGTTCCTGCCGAAATTAAAATTAATCGAATCATAGATTAGTGTCTTTACATCATAACTAGTGTCTGAGTGACCTTTCGTGACCGGTTGACACAGCGCCCTCTGGCACTGTTCCAAACTCCTGCTGCTCTTCGCTCGGCCCCAGCGGCCTATATCCAGGACCGCTGGGATGGGCTAATCAGCTTGCACAGATTCTTGTTCAGGAAGTACGTCATGCGTGCAGTGCTTGCAGTGTGAGTGTGATGCATGATGGGACTGAGCATTAACAAATGAGCGTGCTTGATACGTTTGCCCACCCCAGCGCCTTTGGTTTTAAGGCAAGGCGCTGGGGACGAGCGAACTGCTGCTCATACACGGCGAATGGTGTACAAATCGGCGCGGCCATCCTTTCGAATAAAGGAAATGTCGACAATTTCTATCAATTCCCATGTGCCATCTTGGATGAAACCTTCAATAACTTGTTTCATGTCAGCCATGGTGTCGATGTGCACCTGTGGGTCACCTTCCATCATGGCCCAACTCAGAGTAAACACCATCAACCCACCTACACAAATAATACAATTTGGTAAACATTTCAAAAACCTTTCTGTTTTCGTCCAATAGCCTATCTTATGGGAAGTGGTATTTTACTCTGATGCGACTTTTGCAAGACTTTTGCTTGTTTTCTTTACGGATACTCCTGGGAATTAATAAAGATATTGGGAGACTTTCGAGAACGACAGATGGCAGCAGATTGAAATTATTGCTGCACGATCAGAAATACGCAGGCCTCATAATAATGAAAAATAGGCAGCTGCCATCAGCTCGCACGTCTTGAAGTTTCTCATTGAGGGGCAATAGACTATTATCATACTGCCACCATCTTAGTCATGTTCCTTGTATCCAATAACATCAATGAATACTAATATTCATTACAAAAAGGAACAGAGACTTTTACTCTTTCACGAGACTCGGTTGGACCACAGTTGATCTGAATGGGAGAAAACCAAGAGGGCCACACCATAAAGGTCTTAACGAGTCATTTAATATTGAAATGAAAATATAGTTTAAATGACCTGAACAAAATGTTTAAATGTAAATTATAGCTTTACGATGGCGTCTTTACCTTGTTTGACAATTCTGTTCCATTCACCAAATACATCGGATGTTAAGTGGCCAATTGATAACGCCCCCACACAGGTCAACGCACTATAGTAACCTGAAAACAAATCACAAAAGCAATTAGTATTAGTAATAATAAATACATAAATAAAAACGTAGTGTAAAGTAAAAATTATTACTGGGAAAAGATAATGGGTGCAGCTGCATTGTGGACTAGGGACCTCAATGGTCAAAATGAGGGATTAAAGTGAATGAAGAAAGGAATGATTCGTTTGAACCAAATGTTTCAAACGTTGTTTGTTTCGTTTTAGTGTCCCATCCCGATATCTTCGTAACAATTAACAATACAGTGTTGTTTATACTGTTAGGAGTGGTCACTTCATGTTAAAGAACTTCTTTTTAAGTCATTATAAATTTATCGATAGTTATTGTGACGTAATAATAAGAAAACTAAGTACCGTCAACAACTCCTTTAATCTTGTTTTTGCCGAGACGATCACAGATCAGCCTTTCGTAGACTCCTTTTGAGGCACTGATGTCCAAGCATTTCTGTGAAAAGTCTACAGCATCGATCCGCTTGAAACCACGCTTAGCTAGCTGTGACGTAAGGAGTTTGAAAAGTGAATTAATGGAATGTAAATAACCTCCGTATAACTTTGTGTGTATTTTGTCAGTAGGCCCAAGTTTGAACTCGTATTGAGACAGTTGACTAGATTCCGATTGTGCTTACACAAAACTATTAAGTAATAAACCACAAGGGAAACTGACTGGGTAAATTTCAAATAGGGAGACCGCCAATATAGGGCTAGATAGCTCAGTTGGTAGAGCGCCGGTACGTTAATCCGGAGGTCGTTGGTTCAAATCCCGCTCTAGTCAATTTTTCTTTGTTCAACCCCATACTATACAAAACTATTAAGAGTATTATTTTTGATGCGCAATAATTGCTAAGTTGTCCGTGTACCTCAAGCCCCACTCTGCCAGTTCCTGCAGCACAGTCCACGATGAGGGCGCTCTTATCGGCCAGCACTTTATCTAGAGCTTCTGCGCTTCGTGCGGGACCGTTGTATTGAGCTTTGCCTATATGCTTTTAAAATGAAAGAGAAAACGAAAAAATAGCCGAAAGGTTTGTCATTAAAAGTTGAATAATAACGAAATGCTACTCGCTTTCATTTAGTAAAAAGATAACATAATAGAAATATACGAAAATTATCAAAACAGTTGGTCTACACAATCGATTGCTGACAATGGTATATACCTCGTCGTAGTTCTCTGCCCAAGTGTTGTAAAATTTCTGAATATCATCCTGATAGTCTTTCTTCTTGAAGGCGGTATCGTGAAGAATGTGCATAGCTGAATCAAGGTTTTCTGCTACCGGTACTGATGAAGACGCCATGTTTCTCCTCGTGTGACTTTGGTGCCGCGTGGAACTTGATTTATAATAAAGAAACATGCATTTTGTAAAAGACACAACACACAATCATTCTATGCTCGTCATCGTCAAATTCGTTGGTCAAAGAAAACAACGAAAGTGATTTATTCAGGCATGTTATTTCTCAGGATTTTTCCCGATTTCAGGATTTTCTCAAAACCTCCTTGAGCATTCCTTGAAAAAAGTAAAGCAAAATGTAGAAAGAAACAGTCTACATTGAGTCCAAACCTCTGGTGTATTTCTGGTGATACACAGAATCTTAACCTAATGAGTTGTAACGTCTTGGAGAGGTTCCAGGTCTTAGAATAACGGCGACCCTGTGATGACTCGCAAGCCATTTATCAGGAATATTTAATAATCGTCATATGTCACTCATCCCTGTGTAGTGTTTCAGGTATTTCGTGCACGTTAATAATACTCATATGAACTAGATCGAAACAATTGCTTTTATAATTTTATTTTTTACGTAATCAGTGTCCATTGATGGTTGGAGCTACGGATAGACCATGGAGGAAGGAAATATTAGACTTACGTTATTTCAAAAGCTTTAGTGACGCCAAACCTATGTGATTTCACTCGTCGGTTACTTGTTAATGTTGAGGCAAAGCTGCTGGAAGTTTCACAGCAAAATAACCCCGAGTTAGATGTTTGGTAATTAGTTTATTATTATTACTTTACTTGAAATAAATCCAATCTAGTTTTAACTGGTAGTCGAATTGAACTTTGGATCACCTGTGCAAATAAACACTCTTGTTGACTCCTGTGCATATCTTCAAGAGTTGATAACACAAACCTTGTAAACAGTCTATTTGGATTTATACTACACTTACTAAGTTATTGTACACTTTTGGTAACAGCTCAAAATCAGTGTCCATATTTTGTGTGATTCAACATATGCATGAACAAACAAACCTGTGAAAGTTTGAGCTCAATTGGTCATCGAGGTCACGAGAAAATAGTGAAAAGAGATCTTATGTGTTTTCAAATTATCGCGCGCGATAATTACTATTGTTTTACTCGTTTCTCAGAAACGATAGCATTTTAGGCAGAAATATTTTAAGGAACCCTTTCTACCATTACTTACTTTAAATCATGTAAGTTATGTGTGAATCTGTGAACATTGTGTTTTTCGATCTTACCAATAGTGTACAGGGCCTTTAAAGGAACATTACAGAATTGGTAATTGTAAAATATACTTTTGAACACAGATTTACATAAAACTTACACGGTCTAATGATGATGATAGTAGAAAACATCCCTTGAAATATTTCTGTCTGAAATGCCATATTTGATGAGAAATGAATAAACTAATTTTCCGATTGGAGTTTATCGCTCAGTGAGCGTTTTATTCGTTTGTTGAACCTATATGATTTCATGCAAATGTATAATCGGTTTTTCACTATTTTCTCGTGACCCAGATGGCCGATCGATCTCAAACTTCTACAGGTTTGTCAGTTTATGTACATAAAGTGCTTACACTGCCAGCAACTGTTTTGTTAGCAAAAACCAATTCTGTATTGTTCCTTTAAAAGATGGGCCATGTTGCAATACTTTTGTTGTTATATAAGTTGTAAACTCTTTGTCGTGTTGTGGTAAGGCACCGCATGATGTTCATGAATAAAATAAAATAACACAACAAATTAATATACACAGTCAGAACATCATATTATTTATTTGTTTTATGTATCACTTGTTTTTACCAGGGATGAAGAATACTTTCTTTGGTTTTACCCTTACACCCAAATAGTTTACCTGTGTGGATTTTCCCTCATAATTCGGAGACTATACAGCAATGCTTTCAAAATAAATGTAAATGAGATGCTTTGACATAACTAGTTGCGATAATCGTAAACCTCCATCCTCCCGAGGATGGAGGGTTACGATTGAGCCTTAAAACATTGAGCCTTACATTTTTCTTGAAAAAGTAAAGCAACCATCAAAGGTAGGCCTATAGAAAAAAATAGTCTACATTGAGTCCAAACCATGGTGATGCATAGAATCTATAAATCTCCCGAGTTGTAACGTCTTGGAGAGGTTCCGGGTCTTAGAATAACGGCGACCCTGTGATGACTCGCAAGCCATTTATCAGGAATATCATGTAATAATCGTCCTATGTCATCCCTGTGTAGTGTTTCAGGGATTTTGTGCACCCACGTTAATAATACCCAGATGAACTAGATAAAAACAATTGCTTTTATCACTTTATTTTATACGTATTTTTTGTAATGACCATTGTACCAGTTTTTTAATCCGTGTGTATACACCATGGATGTGTAGCGTGATCTATTTTGGGTCCTTGTTTAACCTGTCGCAAAACGCCTACAGGAAAACACAACGGCAATCAGAATACTTCATTTAACAAGCCTTTATTCAACTTCAGCAACACGTCCGCTCTGGCCTACATCATTATTTCAACTCCTTTACAATAGAAAACACACACGCAACACAACGCTACAAAAGGGCGCCAATCCTGCCAGCGCACCTGGATAATCTCTTATCTTTACATAAATTGTTATACAATGTTATACATCAGCCAATGCGCGGGGTAATTCGTCCAATCATTGCACAGTTCACACAAAGTTCAGGCAAGCTGCCGTGGGAGCATTGTCCTTCCATCATCCGACGGGGTACGGTACTCCAGCGCACCCGGCGGGGCTTTCCTCTATACACAGAGCATACAGTTAGTGTTCGTTACAGATGGTTGGAGCTACGGTACGGATAGACCATGGAGGAAGGAAATACTAGACTTACGTTATTTCAAAAGCTTTAGTGACGCCAACACCTATGTGATTTCACTCCACAATTACTTGTTAATGTTGAGGCAAAGCTGCTGGAAGTTTTTCCCAGCACAGCAAAATAACCCCGAGTTAGATGTTTGGTAATTATTTTATTATTATTACTTTACTTGAAATAAATCCAATCTAGTTTTAACTTGTAGTCGAATTGAACTTTGGATCACCTGTGCAAATAAACATTCTTGTTGACTCCGGTGCATATCTTCCAGTAAGAGTTGATAACACAAACCTTGTAAACAGTCTACAAATATATTTGGATTTATACTTGGGCCATGTTGCAATACTTTTGTTGTTATATAAGTTGTAAACTCTTTGTCGTGTCGTGGTAAGGCACCGCATGATGTCCATGAACAAAATAAAATAACAAATTAATATACACAGTCAGAACATCATATTTATTTATTTTATGTATCACTTGTTTTTGGTGGAGGGTTACAATTATCGCAACTATGACCATATAGCTCCATGCTATGACATAACATGGGGGGGGGGGGTTCACTATTGAGCTGATTTTAAATAAAGGAAGGGGTGTGTGTTTGACGACATGATTACTCACCGCGGGGGCCAGCAAAAATTTGCTGAATACCGACGAATGTACAACAAAAATAACTTCTCCGGGGAAAAACTGGGCTTGTTTTGTCTTAAAGCAAGATCAGCAACAGTCCAAAACACGGGATTGGGAATGTAACGGATTACCCTTATTCTGCCATTTCTGTCAGAAACGTTTCTCAGATTGTGTATTCCTATTATTAAAGATTATTCTTCATGCGTGGGCATAAACCGTTCCAGATTTGTTGAGACATCTCAAAAACGCTACTACCTTGAAATTTTCACAGATTAGTTTTATTGTATATATCTACATTTATATAGGACTAAAACAATTGAAAGGTTCAAAAAACAATAGGTATACTTTACCTTTAAAGACTAACTGACTACATACAAAACTGCATGAGCTTTCGTACCAACAACTACTTCAGATGCAATGAAGGGGACAAGCATAGTACATGGGACAATAAATTAACGGGTGAATGAGTCTAATACTCCTGGTAGTGGGACAGGAAACCACGGTCCCTATTATTATTAAGTCCTTGATCGATACAGTTCAGGTTCTTGATGATCTTTTCTTCAGCAGCTCTAAAATGGTGGGCTCTTGGGTTTGAACCCCACCCGATAAGTATACCTGTGTTCTTTCTAAAGGACTTGATAAAGCACCGAGTATACAGTGTTCATCTAATAAATATATTTACACGTAAAACACTTAATTTTAGTCAGTTTCTAATTAAAAATTTAGCAACTGGGCTTCCAACCAGGGGGTGTATGGTTCGAGTCCCATTTGGGTGTCAACACTACATTATCATAATCAAAATCTTTATCCATTGAGAAAGGCTGCACATCATCAGTACAAATCTGAAAAAGATTGATAAACCAAAAATTAATTTTTTGAAATTGAAAAGAGTATAAATAGTTTTATTCAAAATGACAATTAATAATTATGCATGGTTGACTTTTTGTGAAAACAAAGAGTAATATCTGTAAAACTAAACTACTGGTACCTCAGGATTAACTTCAGATGCTCTAAACTTTCTGCATCTTGGTTTATCTTACTGACATCTTCAGCTGTGTCTGATGAATTGCATCATCTGATAAGAAAGAGACTCTCCCATCTCTCTCATCTTCAGCTTCACCTGGGAGTGTCTTCATCTCATGACTTCCTTGAAGGTCAAGATGCACACTGGTGACTCTCCTACATCTCCTTCTACTTTTCTTACAATGTCTTTGGTTAGTTTCAAAGGTGAGTTAGGGGAATCTTCATTGAGGCAAAATGATGACTCGTAGTGAGATGCTTCCAGTTCTTCATCATCACTATTATCATCTTGTAGTTCATCTTCGCTAATTTCTGCATCATCTACAAAGTTATCCACCTGCCATTTTAAGATAAAACACACCAATTACTTGCATTTACGGGCTATTCAAAAAGCACATAACAATTAAGAATATAATTCTGACATATCAGACTTGCTCATTTATTTACTTATTTATTATTTGTATTCCACACCCAACAGCACAATTAAGTGCCAATATCAGGATGAATAAGAAGCAAGAAGAAAGCAGAAGAAGGTATTTATGCACCTGAACAAATTTGTGCCCAGTAACACCGTCCATTGAGTTCCGTGCTGGAGCAAAACATCCGTCATCAAGTTCCTTTGAAAGAAAAAAAAAAGAATGAATAACAAAAATAACTCTGAGTGGCATAAAATAGGCTGTTGATATAAAAAAGGAAGTTAAGACTTACTTCTATTTCAATTTCTTCCTCAATGTTGACTTGTGTCCTTTGGTCAACTTCCTTAGAGGTATCTGTCTCTGAACCTTGAACCTCTGTTGTTGTTTTTTCTTCCCTTTTTTCAAACATCTTTTGCATCATTTGAGCTTGGTGAGCCACAACATCCTCTGTGGAAGAAGCAGCAAATAAAGGAATTATGATTTTTAAAAATTGACTGAACAGAACGGTAACCTATTGTTAGTCAAATTATGATGAGTGTACAATGGATAAAATACCAGCCATTGTTTGTAACTGTATCCCATCAGCTTTAATATAATACTATTTAGAAGTTTGTTAGGCAATATCTTCTGCATGAGCAATCAAATCTGCATAAAATTTAATATTTACAATAAATATTAAACTAAATCAAATAAAAGATCAGCAGCTATAACGGCATTCATGAATCTAACCTTTCTTAAGAGACATAAAACATCCCATAAAGTTCTCATAGCTTTGTTCTTGGTTGCTAAGTACGGTTTCTATGGCACTCTCCATGTGATGTTCTCTCAGTGTGTTGGTTTGGTTTTCCTGGTCATGATTTCCAGCTGCCATTGTCACCCAAGATGCAACACTCTAATAACACAGCAAATAATACAATGAGTTTCAGCAAGAGAAGTGTATTAGTAACTAAGCAAGACTATTGTTATTGGGATGATAAAGAACATCAACAAATGTTTCTATCATCTATGACATTTCTGAATCTGAATCTGAATTATATAGTATAGTCGACAAAACTTCCTTCATGGGAACACCACACCAACTTTTTAAAAGAAGACACTGAATAATTAAATAATAAAGTGATAAAATATGGCCTTATAAATAATTCAATACAATTGTGACACACTGACACTGACGTCAGTGACACAGTGACAGTTGCCAGTATGCCAATTTCACGTAAATTTTTAAGAAAAAGATGTAAAAATGTTGTATTTATTTTCTTTGTCCTTTCGATAACTTGCCTAATTTCTGTGATTGTTTGGTAGACCATGAATGAAGGAAAAAAATGTTACCGGTCACTCTTTTTTTGGCAGGTAGCTGCTTTATATGTTGCTAACGTTTCACGTCAAACAGAACAATCGAGGCGAACAACCATCTCATGGGCGGCGCCATCTTGTGTCCTCGTTCGAATAATGTATTTTGTTAGTTTTATATATTAAGTTTCTTAATATCAAAATGAATCAAACAGATATACGATAATTTATAAATTATTGAACTTATTTTAATAATGACTACTCAAATAAACATTGTATATACCAAATATGAACAAACTATAAATTAAAATATAATCCTCGAATTAAGCAAACAAGACGCATGCGCACATCAATTTGCCAGGCGACGACGGACGCTCATCACTGTGGACATGGTGAGAAATACGAAGTTAAAAAAGATTTTAAAATAAAAATAACAACAAATACGAAATGTATGTTTGTGTGCTTAGGTAAAAACCAAATGAATATGTCATGCTTGTCATACTACTATTTACTGCACTATCTTAATGTCCTGTATTACCGAGATACAGATCCAGACCGGAGCTAGCCAATGACTGGCGACAAGTGAAAAGTTCTAAACACTTTAAAACCATAGAGATGACAAAACAAAGTCAAGAAAAGTTCCACTTTAAAAACTGGCTACGTAAACTAGCCCCTTAAACCGGACCCTTAACCGGACTCTGGGTATATTTTAGACCCCAACAAAATTGACAAAGCAAGGGAGGGCAGTGTTTAGAAAAAATAATCCAGTGAGCTAAATCTTAAATAAGTAATCATAAATACTCATAGTATTACTATTTAGTAAGCTGGTCAATGAGGGCATCCCTTGCAGACAATCAAAACTGAGGCACATTAAAATGCTTCAATATGGCAAAGGGGTCGACACTTAGTTATGGTACTTCTTTAAAAATTATGTCAGGCCAAATAAAAACAAAACATAGCGTCCCCGTTAATGTATAAAAGCCCTCATGCATTTTTCATTCTCTTCTCCTCCTTGCTATTCATTCTTGTTGTGTTAGTTTGGATTTCGTCTCTCCATCTGCTCTTCTTTCTTCCTCTTCTTCTTTTTCCATTTCAGTATTTTACTATTTATTAATATTAAGAAGTATAAAATAGCAAGATTGTTTTTTAAATTATTCCTTTTCATTACTCCCTCTCTGCTGACCCCTTACTCATACAATTTTTGTTTTTACATCTTGAAGTAAAATGTTCTAATTTTAAAAATTGAAATAAATATCTTGAACAGGTCTCTGGACTGAATGAAGTGATGGATCAACCATCAACATTTATCGAGGCAGGGCTTTCTATGAAGTGGACAAAGCAGCAGAATCAATCTAAGTGACTGACGTTAATCATCATAAATGAATGTTGGATTGATCACAGCTCTCTCCAGACGGTTGAGTTCATCACGTACACCTCATTAGTTTGAACTACACAATGATTATTTATTTTCATAATTTTGGAAAGATGTTTCTTATCATTAACTCCACAAAGTACAGTGGCTGATTTCATGGAATCACTTCATATTGACTCAGAGGAATTGTCTTCCAAATTTTCCCAAGACTTTACAAACAAACTGGAATTGTTGCTGAAATGAATTTAGGAGTTAGACCATTGAGTCTTCCTTTTATCTTTGGTTACAACTTGGAGTGAGTTTATCATCATCTACCGCTGAATACGAGCCTTTTAGAAGCTGGATGCCAAGGATTGTCGTACTGATGAAACAAAGACTTTTTTTTAACTGAGGAGTGAGTTTGACAAGCCAGAACAATGTCTCTGAGAACAAAAATTAACGGCTTTACGTCGTGGGTTAACCTTCGTCTGAAACCGTATGAGATGTTGATGAATAATGTCATCATGGATCTACTGAAAGGGACTAATCTTAAGATGCTTCTACAGAGTAAGTTAACTATACAAACTTAAAAGACGTAGATAGTTATTGTTTGTGCTTTACCAATACATGTGTAATAAGCACTGTATACTCAGTGCTTTCCCAAGCCCTGTGGAAATAATAAATAAAATTAAAAATAATTGGTGTAATACTCGGGTGGGATTTGAACCCATGACCATTGCCATTTAGAAGAGATGTTTTACCTCTAGACCACTGAGCTTGCCCGGTAGCTAGAGGCAGTATGAGTCCTATATTTTAGCAGTGGAGACGGCAATGATTTAAATAGTTGTTAACTTTGCATCAGGGATAAAGAGTATTGTTTGAGTTTTACCCATACACTGATGTGGAATAAGGGTTAAATGAGTACCTAACTGAGTTCGTTTTAAGGTTAATGTGTCGAGGATAATGGTCACAAATTTGTAGGTCTCATATTTTAAGTATAGCTCTGCTAACTTGTAAAACTAAAGAGTGATTTGAGGTTTTTGTCTGGGATAGAATAAGCGTTAAGTAAGAATTGCGTGTTGTTATTGTTATTTTGCAGGCATGACAGGAGTTGATAACAAGAAATTGCAGAACTTTGATGGCATGACTCAGCAACAAAAGACAACAAGAGTAGAGTGGATTGTTAAAGAATTGAAAGACACGTAAGCTTTTTGTTTCTTTATTATAATCATATTCTGTTTGAATTATATCTATGAGAAAGAAAAAGTAACAAGAAATTTGTTCATATAATCTGTTTTGTGTGTACAGGGAAGTAATACCAGAGGATGTGTATGTTGACTGCAGACTCTTTGCTATGAGACATGCTGATCATGTGAGTATCAAATATCTTGTATCATAGAAACAAAATTACTGACAGCAAATGTTTGCACAAATTTGTGATGATTTTTTAGACTATTTACTCGTTGATTGTTCTATGGTATATAGACTGATACATGATTGAGCAGTGTTGGAACCTGATGAATGCTTTCTGTTAAAATTTGCAATGCTTTTTTCTAGGTGTTTGAGTTGCTATGGAGACTGTCAACTCATGATATTTGGTTTACATGGGAACGGTTGGAGTATTTAATGCATGATAATGACAAGATTCTGTGTGAAATACCGTTTGAGGTGAGTTATGGTAGTTAGTTTGATAATGAAGATTGCATAGTTAAAAATACCTTTATAATTCCCTTATTTCAGTTTCGGGGGAAAGGGGGCTCTATGCTTCAGTCAAAGTGTTTTCTCTCTATATTCTGTGATGTTTTGAAACAAATTTCCCTTGTGTAGGAGTTATCTGTTGAAGTTGGACATAAATCAGACTTGAGACATTTTTGGTTTCTTTTCATTTCAGTGGACTCCAAGACCACCTCCTGAGAAGAAGAAGAAGAAACGAGTCAAGTATAATAAATCTTTCTTATCTGGGTTTGGAGGAGCGTCGTTAGTTGCGGAGGTTGTACCTTCCTCTCCAGTGAGTCACAGGGTCGGGTGTGGGCGGGGAATGGGTCGGAGAGAGGTGCTGAGGCTATACCCTCATCTCCAGTGAGTCATAGGGTCAGGGTCTGGGTGGGATGGGTCGGAGAGAGGTGCTGAGATATACCCTCATCTCCAGTGAGTCATAAGGTCATACTCATAGGTGGGGGATGGGTTGGAGAGAGGTACATTACTCTCTATCTCCAATTCAACTTGCTTTGAAAAAAGGATGAGAAAGAAATCTAGATTCTTATTTTAATTTTCTGGCCTTCGGTGATCCCTGATAAACCAGTGGTTATTCTTTAGATTAATGAGGCATACCAATAAGAAATTAGCTGACTATGTGAATATAGTCTCTCGTTTAGGGGAAGTGGTTGCTCTGAGAAGAACAGTATAGACCCCTTTCACAACGCATGGCGCACTTGCACGCACCTGTTCCTTCTGCCATTTTGGAGTCAAATGTACACACAGGAATTGACTCCCAAAATAGTGGTAATGGTGGACGTCATTTTGAGGAAGTGCATTCTGCGTTATGCAATGGGTCGAGATACTCTGCATGTCTTCAAAAGAATTGAAGTGATTCTTTACTTCTTTCAGGAACCCACTGAGCCTGTAGCACCTGTTAAAGAGCCACTGTACATCAAATATCCTGGTGAAGACTTCTGCAAAAAGTTTAAACCCAGCAAGAAATCATGGCCAGTACCGAACCCTCAGGACTGCATTGTAGAAATGGTCAACACACTTTTGAAGGTTGGTATACTTTGAGCTAGGTAATGTCTTTAAGTTTTATTGATTTGATTAGTTGTGGGTTTAATTCTTTTATTTGTGTTTTCTATAATTGATTAAGGGATTCAAAACTGCCGTTTAAACCTTAAATGATTGTGGACGAGTTTACTACTCTTCTAACGGGGTATTTATGAATTGTGTATTTAAGCTTAGATATCTGTGAGCTTTGTAAGAATTTCTTGAGTTGTGTTCCCCAAATCTTGTTTTCAAACCTGTAAATAAATTGTATCCAACTCAGTGATACGTGTGACATAATATTATAATATGTTTGGTTTCTTTTTGCAGACTACACGAGAGGGAAAGAAGTTAAATGTTGAGGTAAAAACTAATTTTTTGGGTAATCACTTCTGTTTAGAAAAGATATCTACCACTATTAACTTTTGTATTAAGCAGACTGGTATTTAATACATGATCCATTTCTTGTTCAATAAAGATTGGATAACCCAAGAGCCGTTGATGACCACTTAACTTTCACAGCGAGATTTTTCAGAAATTTTCTTGGATTCCGATCACCATGGCCTAGTGGTTTAGTGCATCGGACTCAAGTTCTGGTGGCTAAGTCATTAGGATATGGGTTCGAATCCCGGTCATGACACTTGTGTTCTTGAGCAAGACACTAAAACACAAGTGCTTCTCTTCACCCAGAGGTAAATGGGTACTTGTGAGGGCAGAGATGGTTCTTGTTTGATTTAGCTTGATACGCTACATATTTGGCAGCACAGGCTGTATACTCCCAAGAGAGCTGAGATGGTTTAAGGAATGAAATAAATGGCCCAGTGACCAGGGGTAATAATGTTGGAGTACCATGAGCATCATGGGGTGATGGATCTGATCGTTTTTAAGCAGCGACTATTATTATCATTGTTCTTCACAGAGTTTGGATGATATCGTAGATAGTCGAGTGCTGTGTGCTCTTGTTAATACCTTCGCACCTGGAACTTTTACTACTGAAGTTATGCTGAATGATCGCTGGACAGTAAATCTAGCTCTTAGGACATTTGATAAAATGGTCCGTATAAATACGCCAGTGGATTCACAGGATCTTGTAGAGGTAAGGGACATATGCTGTACCTGCCCACATCCTCAAACTTGTTATATAAACCTTTCATTCCTTTATTAATTCAATATCACCTCATTTTTCACCTCTCACCATCCTTACTCCTTCCTCTTAAACCCTCTTAGACTTTTCAAACAAACTCTTCTCTCCCTATCACAATCTTGTCAATCCAACAACAGTTCTTTCTTTGTCTCTTCTTCTTAAGTCATTTTCAACTGAACTCTTCCTTTCCCATCACAATCTTATCAACCTAACAGTTCTTTCCTGCACCCTTCTCCTTCTTGTCTCTTCATCTTACAAACTTCTCAATCAAACTCTTCCTCCCCATCATAATCTTGTCAATCCAACAGTTCTTTCCTGCACCTCTCTCATTCCTTGTCTCTTCTTACCCCTCTCAATGGAAACTTCTTTATCCTAAGATTACAACCAATCATAGCACCCTTTATTCAGAACTATCCATTTTTTGTTCCTTCAATTCATCTTAAAGTTGTCCTCTTGTCATGCTGTCTATTCTTCTCTACTCAATGAATGGATAAATCTTGTTTTTTTCTTTTCAGGCTGACATAATGGCTGTATCTACCTACATGATAGTTTTCTTTATGTGTGGGTTTAAACTGCGTCAATCTAAAGCTGTTCTTGGGAGGATGGTAAGAAATTTTGTATCCATGGCGATAGATAAATAAATAAATAAAAGCAACAATTAGGGAGCCATGTAGAATTAAACAAGCTGTAACCTGAGGTAACTTGAGGTCAAACCTGGATAACTCCGGAAAACCTAAAAAAACTTTTAGGCAAACTCAATCCACCTGTTTAATTTTGTATTTCTCCCTTGTGGACTCATTTTTGTTGACAGTTAATGTTTAGGGGAGGAAGAGAAAGAAAGCAATATTTCTACCATAAAAGGGTTAGATTTAAATAGATACAAAATAATACAATTTGATTAACATTTTTCAATGTTATTAATTGTGAATTTCTTGCAGAAAGAGTTGGAGCATTTAATAAGATCCGCTAGACATGAATTGGATGCCTTACCTGAGATTCTGAACAATTTGGATCTGATCCAGAAACGCAAGAAACTAAATGATGATCTACTGGGTTATGAACAAGGTGAGGAGAAAAAAAGTGAAGAATTAAGAGAAGAGTTTAATTTTGCATAAAGGGTGTCGTAGCTGAGCGGTGTACTGCACTGGACTCAAATATACTCCCTGGTGCTATATACATGTCCCTTAGTATCATTATTATTTGTTATTGTGTACCAGAGTTTATTCATTATTTGAATGTTTATCATTATTTGAATGTTTATTCATTATTTGATGTTATCATTATTGAATGTTTATCATTATTTGAATGTTTATTCATTATTGAATGTTATTCATTATTGAATGGTTATTCATTATTTGAATGTTATTCATTATTTAAATGTTATTCATTATTTGAATGGACAACAGTTGATAAATATGCTTTCTGGCAAGTTTGTTAACAAGATAACATCTTTGAGAAAGACTCTAAGAGGACTTTTAAACTCCTTTTTGCTTTTACACTGCAAGTCATGATTGTTAAAGGTATTGTACACTTTTGGTAACAGCTCAAAATCAGTGTCCACGTTTTGTGTGATTCAACATACTTTTAATCATGTAAGTTATTTGTGAATCTGTGAACATTTGTGTTTTGATCTTACCAATAGTGTATAGGGCCTTTAAACAGTTTTCAACAGCTTTATTCATTATTTTAAATTGGACCATTTACTGAGTTTCGGTTTTGGTTAATCGGTAAATGGTTTTTGTTTTCTCTGCAGAGGTGTTGAAAATCAAGAGTAAGTTTGACGTAAAAGCTTGTGAAGATTGGAAGAAACATGTGATCAAAATCCAGGTGGAGGTAATTATGCCAACATAAAAGTTTAAATTTAAAAAAGTTTAAATTTTAATCTAGTCTGCTGTGATGGCTAAATGTGAAGTTCATTCAGTCAAATATAAAGCAGTAGTTCTACAATAATTTATTTAAGACCACTTATTGAGGTACTACCAAAGCTCATGCAGTTTTTAATGTAATTAGTTAGTCTTTAAGTGCTACCACTACCTTCTTTGAGATACTACCTGTCATTTTTCATCTTGTATTAGAGCTGCCAACTCTCCCTGATTCTGCTGAAAGTTCCCTGAAATCAACCAATCTTTCTATGTTCTGATGAACAGATTTAAAAATCTCACTGATTATGGATACTGTTTCCCTATTATGTTGAATTTGATTCTAAATATCTCCATGATTGTAAGATGCAAATGTTGGCAACTCTGTTGTAAATGTCAAAACCCAACCCTTATTATGAAAATTGGGAATTTTAAGGAAGGTTGTGATTTATGTTAGGTGTTTCAAGATAGAATTCTTTCTTTTTATCTTTGTTGTCTGCGTAGACTCGAGAGATTGTTTCCAAGAAGATGAAGGACCGCTTTGACACATTAACAATACCAAGGTCAGCTCAAGATGCTCTTTCATTCTAATCTTAATTTTCTCTTCAGTATTTTTTATAAACAAACAATCATTTATTTGATTATTTTATTCAAAATTATTTCTTAACTTCAAATAAATTTTTCTGCCCTAGTGATTGATCTACTTTTGTTCAATAGATAATTTTTCGAACCTAATGTAAATTTATCCTTGTCCGATGTGTTTCTTATTTTAAAAATTTTCTTATGACAGAGGAGTGACCATCAATGACCTTTGTTTGTCCCTCGTTGTGAATCTCACTCTGACCAACGGATCAGGATTTTACCTTTCTAAAGGGAAAGAGATTGTAACACCTGAGCGTCGGATTGTACTAAGAGATCTTAGTACAGGTGAATTCCTGGATGATTTTACTCATGGTAAAGGAGTCAGTAAGTGTAAGTAGTTCAAAATACTCTGATTATTTAATTGGGTTTCAGATAAAATCTTGTTATTTTTTTGTTAAATTAAAATTCCAAAGCTTTCCCTTTACAAACCTCTGAAAAGCAACTCTAGAACTTGTTTTTACTTCTGTCATGAAGGTATTATACAGGATTGGTAAGGATTAAAAACATAATTGTTTAATTTTAGTTCTTACTACAACCTTTTTTTCTGTGGAGTATTTCCCTTAGAATTAAAGAAATTTTTGATAAAACTATCTGAAAACCTTAAAAAATGCAACAGCTGATTTCGGTTGTTACAACTAAAATTAAAGAGGATGTGTTTACAGGCTTAAAATTGTGCAGGGTTGTACACTATTTTCTTATAACATGCACAACGGATTAAGCCCACATTTTCACAGTTTTAAAACAAATTGTTTCATGTGTAAGGATGGTTACACAAAACATGAACATTGTCTGCAACTATTTTGTCAGCTCTACCAATCCGTATAATACTGTTAAAGTTGATAATACATTGTGCACTTTAGGATAGTTGACTCTTATATAGTAACCTCTTATTCTAGCTATAAAATTTTTACCCTTTCAAACTATTATCAAATATATTGATAAATGACTACTTTTGTCACTTTGTTGTTAGTGAATATTAGGAAGATGTTGAGTATGTCTTCTATGAGGTTGCTGAAATTAATCGAATGATCATCCACAGTTTGAGGTCATTTTATCTCACTTTGCTTTGTTGCCCTCATATGTTATATGGATTCTGTTTTTGTTTTGTTTCAGTAGTTTTCTATTTTTTAACTTCCAAAGTTATACTATAAGATATGGAAGAAATTAAGTCAATTGCATTATCATACAATCACACATGAAATGATTTATATCCCTTTTTCCTATGTGCAATTAAGTATTTATATTTTGCATTTTTTAACCCCTGGTCATTTTGGTTGGTGAGCAGTTTGCAAAAGCTCATTCTCCTCTGTTTTTTTTAAAGTAGTTTTTTAAAACATCTTTCCTCCTCAGATTTTCCTTGAGAGTCCTTCAAAGAACAAGCTTCTTAAAACTGGAGCAGTGTAAGTTGTGAAATCTTTGTGTGAATTCAATCTTACGTAATATTGGTTTCTTTCTTGGTTTCTGAATCAGTCGTCTTTACAACCTTCTTCAACTCTTTCCTCATCCTTCAATTCTCTTTATTACTTCATGTCTTAATATTTTCTTCTACCTCAGGTTCTTGTATCAAGTCTTTCCTGGTAATTTCTCTCAGTGGGAAAATCTTTTCTTCAAGGCGTGTAAACTTGGAGAGATAGACATTGTAGAGAAGATGGTTGTCTTCTTCCGTGATAAGAGGTCAGGATTTATCAATGCTAAAGAGAAGAAGAGTGGCAACACAGCTCTGCATATGGCTGCCAGGAATGGTCACTATGTAAGCTCATTTATCATTTAATCTCTCTTTGTATTTTTGATATCAAGTAATAAACCACAAGGGAAACTGACGGGGTAAGGTTTTAAATAATTTTGGTTTGAACAAAGTAAATTAACTAAAGTGGGACTTGAACCAGTGACCTCTGGATTAATGTGCTGGCGCTCTATCAATGTTGACGGTCTCCTATTTTGTCAATATCTTTGTTCGGGCGTGCCAGTTGAAACAAAAAGGTGCATCCCCTTATTAAGGTGATCCCTTGGTTGCCGCTTTCCAGGTTGTATTATAAACTTGGTGTGATCCCTGGCCATCATGGCCATAGGACAGCTCTAGTTGCTCTAGTTGAATGGCTCCCTCGAACAAAGATGTTGACAAAATGAGATACCGCAAGCATAGGACCATGTAGCTCAGAGCGCCGGCACGTTTCTGGAGACTGTCAAAGGTTCAAGTAAATTTGTCCGTGTTCAACCCAAAACTCTTTTACAAACAAAATTGTTTTTAAGTCTACAATACTTCTTTATTAATAATTGTAAAAAAAGTTAATGGCCTGACGTTTTGAGCTTAGCAGAGTCTTTCTCAGAGGCCAATTTCATAAAGTTGCTAAAGCATACAAAGTGGCTAAGCACAGAACAATAATTCTTGCTTAGCAGAATTCAGAAACAGTTAAACAGCCAAAAAACTTGTGTTATTGTAACTATTGTTTCTTGTTTGTTAAAATTCTAAGGATATTCTTCTATATCTCCTTGAGAATGGAGCTAATATTGATGCTCGTAATGCTAACCTAGCAACAGCTTTCTTCAATGCAGTGGAAGGATTGCATCGAGGTATAAGTCAGGTCAGTAATATATCTTGAATATTTGTATCTGATTGAACTCTTCCAGGAATTTTGATTAACTCCGCCATTGATTACTTGCTATGAATTTATACTTAAAACAATTATGTTTTAGGTGCAAAATATTTTTAAAAGCAAGTCCAAACAAATAATAGTATTTTGGGTTTACCATGTAAGCTGCCTGTATGGTAGTTAGACATTTTGTTGATTTTTATTTCTCAATAGTAGAGGTTTTAATTGGGTCTGACTCATCTATCATGACAGGTTTTTTAATGCTTTTGTCTTGACCCAAATAATTTTTCGATGTAAATATGTATTTTATTTCTGAAGATTTTGAAAAAGAAGAAAAAATTCTTGGTGAATAATTACATCAAGCTACATGCTGGTTTTTGATTGGCTAATATTGATTGCCCAACAGCTTTACAGAGTTGCAGATGTTGCTGGAAATGCAGTCTACGCTAACAGCATGGTACTCTTGCTTTGCTTACACAATTAACCATGTTGAGTTTGTATACTAACAAAACTTCTTACATTATGGTTTGTTAATCCAAATCAAAATCTTCCCATAAAGTACGACTTCTTTGCTAACTTAATACATGGAATGACCCTGAGAGTGTATGGGTTTTGAGGCATTGCATGGTGGGGTATCAATGTATATTTGATTTGCGGTAACACCATGTGTATATATCTACTCTGCTGTGTAAATTGTTTTTGAGAACTTGTCTTGCTATTTCCTAACAGAGCAGGCTGGTCGAAATGTTGAGACCAATTAATAACTTACTCAGCGGCAGTGAAGTCATTAACGAGAAGTCCCCTTGATCCACTAAGCGAAAGTAGTAGTCCCGGCCGATTTCCTATCTCCTGTCCAGTTAGTAGTTAATGAGGAAAGTTTTTTCAGAACTAAGTAGTCACCAAAATCTCGAAATCACCCGCGGCAGTAGAATAAACAGCAAGACAAGTTCTTAAGAACAAATCTACACAGAAGGTAGATATGTACCCATGGGGATGAGAGTGATGTTGTATTAAAAGAAATTTTCTCTGTGGCGATCATTGTCATGAAATGAAATTGTCAATGAAATGTTTATTTAGTGTGATATGAGGTGAATCAGCCATATACCGACAGGTGTTTACAGGTGTATGGCTTAAGGGCCTTAATTGTCACATGGGTTACTTTTTACAGGCAACTTGAAGGCAACCAACTGTACAGCATTCACAAGGAACTCTTCAGTAGCACCAGGGACAATTTTCATACAGTGTCTTACTATCTCCAAGAAAATTATGTGAAAATTGAAATGTGAATGTTTTGCCTTCATAGAGGTTGCGTGGAACTGGTTGCCTGTAAATTGCCGTGTGTGATTATGGCCCTAAGTGATAACTTTCTGCTAACAGTTTGTGTTTTAAAACTTGTTTACAAATGAATTTGCTTTCTTACTAACAATCTTTTCTGTTATTGTTGTGTGGTTGTGATTGTTTGAACTAACCTGTAAATTGTTGCCAGTTTTGATACCTCTTTTATAGATCCCTTGCATACTTAGCTTAAACAGCGCCCTCACTGAGGTCAAAGGAAGACCCTATAGAGAGTTCTGTTGATGTTGTGGTTGTGATTGTTTGAACTAACCAGCTGTTTTAATAAGGTTGTTATCTTAATTGGCTGCTACAGCTATGGCTACTACTATTGCTAAGGGTGTTGCTAAGGATATCCTGTACTTCAACACATGATGATGCAGCGATCTAGCCATAGCCGTAGCCACCAATTCAGACATGGCCTCACAAACGGTTTGTCTTAAAAAAACAGCGCCCTCATCAAGGTCAACGGAAGACCCTGTAGAGAGTTTGTAACCCATACAGGTTTTATGTCTTGCGTGATTTGTTTGTTTTAACTTGCTGTAACCAGGGAGTTTTGCTTTGCATAATTCCATTAAAAAACCCTAATAAGGTAAAAGAAAGAATTTCTAGTTGGTTGACAAGAGTGATAAAAATTTATGAACAGCTGTGAGCTACAAAAAACAGACTACACAGCCAAATATCATGTTTGACACATTTTATTGATCAAAACTTTTACTTTTTGTTTGTTTTTGCTGCTATTTAGGGTCACCATAACAACGCTGCAGAGGTGAGTCTTTGATAAAGATTTAAACTATAAAAACCATTAAGGGTGACAAAATTAAATTTCAGAATTGAAGATGGAAAATAGAACACTATTCTAGGAAAGTTGTTTCTGGTATTAAACGAAGCTGTTGAAGATAGATTAAGAAAGAGAAAGACCTTTTCGTAAATTAATTGAAAAATCTTGTCACTAAAAGGTTCATTTTACTATATTCTAACAATTTTATTTGAAATGATGTTCTTTTTAGCTTTTAGTTGAATGGGGAACTAACATTTACATCAAGAATAAACAGAGCAGAACAGCATTTGACGTGGTCCGCAGTGATGAACAGAAAAACATGATAGTTGGTTAGTAATCCTTCTTTTCTGTTTGTAGGTAATCTTCTAGGAGTCATTTAAATTAATTATCATGAGACTTACTTAATTATTTCTCTTATTAACTGTCTGGCAATTGGAATACTTCAACCTTCTTCAAGATCAAGATGGCCTGTCTTAATGTCTTTCTTCCATTCTTGTTTTATAGAATACTATGATCATCTTCAATCCTGCATCCCGAAGCTCATGAGAGGAGACACTCAGTTACTGAAGAAGCTGGTAGAAGATCATGTGACTGGAGTTAAGGGATTTGCAAGTCTAAGGAGCAGGTATAAGACCATCTTAGCTTCATCTTCCTAAAAGTCAAATTTATCAAAGACCAATTTGGTAAAACAAAAGCGAAAGTTGTGTAACTATCACATTGCTAGGGTATTCTTTTCTTCAGTGATGTTTACATTTGTCAGTTACTTTGGTAATAATAACTATACTCAAAATCCTTGTTTGGACCCATTTCAGACTGCACAGCACATTTACACTCGCCTATCCTGTCTTCCATTTTATAAAGGAATTGACTCCCAAAATGTTGGAAATGGTAGATGTATGGAGGTGCATTCTGTGTTGTGCAAAGGTTCAATAGGACCCAAAGCACTTATTATTTTTGAGTGACTTTTGTATTTTATTTGTGTTTGTAGATGCATCAATGGAAGTACATTACTACACACTGCTGCTTACTTTGGGTCCATCCCTGTCATTAAAGAACTTCTTAACGAGAGAGTTGATGTTAATCTTCTGGATTATAAAGGAGCTACACCATTACACAGAGCAAGAGACAAAGACACAATCAGGGTGACTTGCTCTTAAATTTCTTTCTTAAAAATTACTTTTTGTACCTCAAGAGTATTTTTAATATGAAATCAGCACAAGTGTGAGCATCATTTTGAGATTCTGAGATTTGTGAAATTGTTCTTAAGAAAATTAATCTTTGCCACAGAAGTAGGTCTAATAATAACAATAAGGATTTATATAGCTGGTATCTAGTTTAAGAAACAACTATCCACTGCACTTTAAAAAAAGGGCGAATACTAGAAATCTAGAGGTAGGTTTTGAGGTGTGCTCTGAAGGGACCGATGTCGGGTTATGTTTTGAGGTTTATTGGTAAACCATTCCATAGGCAGGGGGCTGCGAGAGGAAAACTTCTATCACCATAAGGACCATGTCACAAATGGCAATTTACATGCAACCAGTTCAGGCAATCTCCAAGAGGGCAAAATATTCACATTTTAATTTCACATAATTTTCTTGGAGATAGTAATATACTGTATGAAAATATTCCTTGTGCTACTGAAGAGTTCCTTGTGCATGCTGTACAGTTGGTTGCCTCCAAGTTGCCTGTAAAAAGTGTCCCATGTGACAAGGCCTTTAGCCATCAGTTGAGCTGATGAAGACATAAGCAAGTGAGCATCACTGGTGCAGTTGACTCACTGGCCTCTAGGAGGTCATGAGTTCTTGTAGATACTGGGGTGCTATGTCTTAATTAACTGGCAAGTGGTGGTGAGGATCTTAAATATTTGCTTACAGCAAGAAGATCTGGGCCCAATTTCATAGAGCTGTTAAGCAGAAAATATTGCTTAACAATTACCTGCTAAGCAGAAATGAGCAGGATACCAGTCACAAATTGTACATGTGATATGGAAGTTTGGCTGGTAACCTTATTCTGGTAAGCATAATTTTGTTGTGCTTAGCTACTTTTTGTGCTTAAGCAGCTCTTTAAAATTGGGTCGTGTACAATTGTAACTTTTGCCATTATTGTTTTATTTGATTAGCTGTTACTGGAGAATGGATCTGAGTTGAATGCGATAGATTCAGAGGGAAATACTCCGCTTCATGTGAAGTGTTATGGAGAAGCGGGTAAAGCTACATCCATTGACTGTCTCAAGGAACTGGTAAGATGATTGGTTTATTACATTGTGTGTTTAGTTTGTTGTGAGATAACATGGCTGGGTCTAAGATCAAGTTGAGATGCTGGAATATTAGTTTGAATCTAAGTCATAGCACTTGTTTCCTACAGCAAAACACTTATTGTCTTTCTTTACATTTATTGTTTCTCATCACCAATGAACACATGGGTAGAGTCGAGATTGTCTTTGAGACTGTCAATGGATTTAAGTTTAAGTTGAGACACGGCAGTGTTTAAATCTCATTTATAACATTTGTATATAAGGGTGTCATATTTAAAAAACTTCAAAAACCTGTCTAGAAATAAGTTCTTTAAAAAACTTCAAAAACCTGTCTAGAAATAAGTACTTTAAAAAACTTCAAAAACCTGTCTAGAAAGAAGTACTTTGAGACGCCCCTAGATAAAGCGCTATATAAAAACTAGTTATTATTATTAGTTTTTTCTTTACTTTGCAGCTTGCTGAGAGTATTAGTCTTGTTCATCGTAACAATAAAGAGTTACTAGCAATCCACTGTTGTGCCATGCAAGGACGTATTGATGCTATCCAGTTACTTCTAGATTCAGATCCTGATGGAAATATCAGACGATCTTTAGAAAAGGAAGATCCAAAGTCTCCTCCGAGTTTACTTCATTTAGCAATGGCCAATGACTTCTTAGATTGTGCTGTATGGTTGCTGGAACTAGGATTCAACTTCAAGGAACATGAACAAGACATTCTAGTTCATCGGATATTAACTGAACAGGTTAAAAGGTAAATAATCGTGGTCGATAGTTAATTAACTTATTCACAGTTTGATAGATAGTTGATTATTGATTTGAAAAGGTCAATAGTTTACTTTCAGGATGACAGAGGACTTGTATATCAGAAGTTATGAGTTTCAACTGTTGGGATATAGTTATTGATAAAGTAAAAGACTTTTTCGAAACCACTGCTCAGCTCAGGCTTCAGATCAAGCTCCGCCTCCATCTCTGGCTCGGGCTCCGCCTCTGGCTCGTGCTCCGCCTCCAGATAGGGCTGAGCTATTTTGATAATGGGATGAGGTTTCGGACACGCAGACGGATCCCAAGCCTGAACCCAAGCCCATGCCATTGTTTTGGAAAGGGCACAAAATCAAAGCTCCATTTACCATTATGTACCTATAGTTTACCAATATTTCCGGATTTTGATGCGCGACTCTGTCATAAACCGCCATGACCTAGCAATCATGGAGTGAAGAGACCAGTGGAAAACTGTTGTCAGCAATGCATGAATTCGCTCGATTTGATGATGATGATGATGATTGATACCTTTGTTCAATTGATGGAAATATAAAAACTGTCTGTGTTTATTTACTTTTTTTTTTAGTAAGCAGAGGCTTGAGATGATGAGATTTCTATTCCAACATGGAGCCGACTTGGATCAACGATACTCTGGAGGAAACACGTAAGTACTACTTGAAACCTTTGTATGTTGTTATGATAGTCTTTGAATCCAGTCACAGTTTGGTTTGTAAAGTTGTGAGGAAACAAGATTGCTGTGATGATTGTTCATCTCATCAACGTCTTTGTTGTCATGGGCAGATGGAAGCCTTCTGTGATGTCAGTGCAAAGGATCAATAGATGATATTTCATCTACGTTTTCACTGCGAAGCTCAAAGAATTAGAGTCTGTACTTAGTCTTGACTCAAGTCACTCTCTTACGATAATTATTCTCAACAGACCACTGCACTATGCTGCTGGTATGACAGGACCTACAGATATTCTGGAATGTTTGATTGAATATGGAGCCGATGTGGATGCTTATAATGAGGATATCTGCTCTCCGCTGTTCTTTGCTACTCAAGCAAATAACTACTATGGAGCAAGCGTCTTACTGCAAGCAGGTTAGTCTGTAGTCAGTCTGCATAATATGAAAGCCAATTTATAATAACTACTATAGAGCAAGTGTCTTACTGCAAGCAGGTTAGTCTGTAGTCAGTCTGCATAATATGAAAGCCTCCCGAAAGTCTCCCGAATTCCGAAAATCTACTCCGCGGTAGTAGAACAAATAGCAAGACAAATTCTCTAAAGAACAAAATCTACAAAGCAAAGTAGACAATTATACACATGGTGTTACCGCAAACTGAGTATATATTATACCTCACCATGCAATGCCTCAAAAACCATATACCAATTTATAATAACTACTATTGAGCAAGTGTCTTAATGCAAGCAGGTTAGTCTATAGTCGGTCTGCATAAAATGAAAGCCAATTTAGAATCAAATTAGAAACAATTACTGACATTGTATCTTCTGTTCTTTCATCTCAGGCTACAGAACAAAGAAAGTAAAAACATATAATCTTATCTTCTCATAGCAATTGATTTTGAATGGTAAATATATAACTGTTTGCTGAATCTAAGATAGTAATAAGTAACATCTTAAAGATCCACTCAGTCACACTGATTGAAGAAAAAACATCATCCTGCTCCTCTCAATAGTGTTGATGCTTTGAAGCTAAAGGATTCATAATGAGAACATTGATTTGTATTCCATTACAAAATGAATCTCTGTCAGTGTAGCTCAATACATGATTTACAGCACAGGTGATTGTTTGACGTTCTAGAGATTTAAATCTTCATAATTTAATTATACCAAGATGTTTTGAATTTAATTTATTCAGGAGCTAATGTAAGACATAAGAATCTCCAAGGGCTTACATCGTTTGATTGTATCATCGATTTTGATGAATGGTTGGAGTGTGGTTTCTTCACTGATGAGATTAAAGCTAGATTGAAAGGTGAGGACAAACAGACTTGAATTAAGACTAACAAAGGGACTATGACAGAAAAACAATTAAAGAAGAGTAGTTGGACAGACACTGTTTTGTCACTTATACTTATGGCATTGATTTTGATTAAATGATTTTACTAAATTGAAAAAAATGTCAGGAAAAAGTAGACGGAGAAGAACCAAGATGAGGTTATGGTTCCCACCTGCAAATTAAATATTTGTCTTAATAGACCTCTTGCAGATGCACCTGCAAATGCTCGTCTATCATTTCCACCATTTTGGTGTTCAAATCCTTTGTGTTCATTTTGATTCCCAGGGGACAGGATAGGCGAATGTAAGTTCCCTGCGCATTGGGCAAGGGGGCAATTCCTACACCAAACAAAGCTTCAAATCAAGTTTAATTGGAAGTAGAGCTCCGCAGTTGGGTGCAACTCAAATAAATTGAAACCGCTTTCCCAACAGCTTTTTAGTCCTCTCACATTTTTTTGTTTTGTTTATATGATATCTACAGCTTACAGTCTAAAGCACGCCCGTGACCTCGTCCGTGCTATCACACAGAAGGTCAAAGGTTATCATGGGAAAGGTCTTTACGCCCAGGTGTCAGCCCTCTCTCTTAGTTCTCCACAGAGGAATCCAGCCATCTCTGCCTCGATGAAACAACGTAAGCTGAATAACAGTCCAAGCTCACAGATGATGAAGGGAAGTGGAGCTATTCTTCCTCCTTTAAGACCCAGGGGATTCCTTACAATATAACGCCATTCTCCTTAGAGGAATCCAGCCATCTCTGCCTCGATGAAACAACGTAAGCTGAATAACAGTCCAAGCTCACAGATGATGAAGGGAAGTGGAGCTATTCTCCCTCCTTTAAGACCCAGGGGATTCCTTATGGCTCTGCCCACTTTAATGGGACATCTTCTCGCTAACATTGTCCCCCCCCCAAAAACAGCCTTAATGATACCTGTTTGACTTTGATTGTAAGATGCCATTCAAGATGCGCTATGTAAGATGATGACCGACCTTAGGGGTATCTTAAGACGTCTGTCTATGATCTCAGGATATCTAGCTCTCATCTCATCCAGGTAACATGGAAAGCTTGGAAACTACAGTGATTTCTTTTGCCATATCTTTTTGTAAATATTCCTAACTTATATTTTTGTAAGTATAAAATCTTGTGCATGTTTAATTTATGTATATACTGTTGCTGTGAAGCTTTTTATACCATTTTTTATAAAACTGAGAACAAATTTTTAATTTAACTATTTTTTTTTATATGAAGTATTTTGCTGAGGATTATTTTATAGAATGAATCTAAAAAGGTTTACAGAAATGTAAATATAATTTTTATGAATCTGCTGAACTGAACCGAGATAATAACAACCTTATTTTTATTTTGTTTAGTTTTAAATACTTTTGTTATTTTGTTTTCATTTTAAATAGATTTGTAGATGGACATTCTAAAAGAGGTATAAGTGAAAGAATGTGTATCATTTTGCAGTAGGTAAAGATTTTACTCCTTGCTGCATAAGGTTTGGGCAGACACCAGTTTGATGAAGAATGGTAACCCTTTTGTGAATAAGATGAAAAATGTAAGGTTTTAATGAAAAATGCAAGGCGTAACCCTTGTGATTACTAATAAAAAAATCAAATATTGTAGAAATTGCTTTGCTTACTTCCCCTTGTGATTTTATCAAAAAATTGCCAAAAAAACTGACGAAATTGTAAGGCTTAACCCTTATGATTTTATGTTAAAAAACAGTCAAATATGGAAGAAATTGCAAGGCTTAACCCTTATGATTTTATGTTAAAAAAAACAGTCAAAAATGGAAGATATTGCAAGACTTAACCCTTGTGATTTTATATAAAAAACAGTCAAAAATTGAAGAAATTGCAAGGCTTACCCCTTGTGATTTTATATAAAAACTGTTAAAAATAGAAGAAATTGCAAGGCTTAAGCCTTGTGATTTCATTTAAAAACAGTCAAAATAGAAGGAAACTGCAAGGCTTAAGCCTTGTGATTTTATTTAAAAACAGTCAAAAATAGAAGGAAATTGCAAGGCTTACCCCTTGTGTTTTTATATAAAAACTGTTAAAAATAGAAGAAATTGCAAGGCTTAAGCCTTGTGATTTTATTTAAAAACAGTCAAAAATAGAAAAAATTGCAAGGCTTAAGCCTTGTGATTTTATTGAAAAAAAAACAAGTCCAAAATAGAAGGAAATTGCAAGGCTTAAGCCTTGTGATTTTATTGAAAAAAACCAGTCCAAAATAGAAAGAAATTGCAAGGCTTACCCCTTGTGTTTTTATTTTAAAACAGTCAAAAATGGAAGAAATTGCAAGGCTTAAGCCTTGTGATTTTATTGAAAAAAAAACAGTCCAAAACAGAAGGAAACTGCAAGGCTTAAGCCTTGTGATTTTTTTTAAAAACAGTCAAAAATAGAAAAAATTGCAAGGCTTAAGCCTTGTGATTTTATTGAAAAAAACCAGTCCAAAATAGAAAAAATTGCAAGGCTTAAGCCTTGTGATTTTATTGAAAAAAAACCAGTCCAAAATAGAACGAAATTGCAAGGCTTAAGCCTTGTTATTTTATATACAAACTGTCAATAATAGAAGTATTTGCTAAGCCTTGTGATTTTATTGAAAAACAGTTCAAAATAGAAGGAAATTGCAAGGCTTACCCCTTGTGATTTTATGTTAAAAAACAGTCAAATATGGAAGAAATTGCAAGGCTTAACCCTTATGATTTTATGTTAAAAAAGTCAAAAATGGAAAATATTGCAAGACTTAACCCTTGTGATTTTATATAAAAAAAGTCAAAAATGGAAGAAATTGCAAGGCTTACCCCTTGTGATTTTATTGAAAAACAGTCCAAAATAGAAGGAAACTGCAAGGCTTACCCCTTGTGATTTTATTTAAAAACCGTCAAAAATAGAAAAAATTGCAAGGCTTAAGCCTTGTGATTTTATATAAAAACTGTCAAAAATAGAAGAATTTGCTAGGCTTAAGCCTTGTGATTTTATTGAAAAAAAACAGTCCAAAATAGAAGGAAATTGCAAGGCTTAAGCCTTGTGATTTTATTTAAAAAGTCAAAAATTGAAGAAATTGCAAGGCTTACCCCTTGTGATTTTATTTTAAAAAAAGTCAAAAATTGAAGAAATTGCAAGGCTTACCCCTTGTGATTTTATTTAAAAACAGTCAAAAATTGAAGAAATTGCCTCCGAATTTCCCCGTACTCCCTAAATTAAGCCTTGTGATTTTATCAACAACAAAAAAAACAGTCCAAAATAGAAGAAATTGCAAGGCTTAACCCTTGTGATTTTATGTTCTAAAAAAAGTCCAAAATGGAAGAAATTGCAAGGATTAACACTTATAATTATATATACAAAAAACAGTAAAAAATTGAGGAAAATTGCATGGCTTACCTCTTCCTCTTTTCATCAAATTCCGTAGGGGGTAAACCTTTCATCAAGTTCAAATTTCATTTTTGTTATGGAAGTCACAAATATGCTGAAATAAAAAGACCTACAATTTCATCTCTAAAATAACCACAGCATTTTAATTCATCTGCTCTATATATCAAAATACATTTGCATGATGGCCTGGAAGCACCTAGTGTGTTTACATTTGTATATACAATCAGTGTCTACAAAATATTCATCTGTCCAGTGTCAAAGGTGAAAAGTCAAAGGAACCTACCAAATTACCATTAATGCGTAATGTTCTCGTCATAAGAAACAAACAAAAACCTATTGTAACAGTAACTAAATCAAATCAAAAATAGTGTTATTTGTGTCAAATTAGTTATCGTTTTTGTTTCTTAAGATTTAAAATAAAAATGGCAGTTTTCTATTTTCTTTCATAAAAAACCAAGACCTAACTATTTTGAGTAATATAAAATGGATTAATTTTAATAGAAACGGCAGATCTTAATAACATAAAAACATAAAAATAGTGTTATTTGTGTCAAATTAGTTATCGTTTTTGTTTCTTAAGTTTTAAAATAAAGATGGCAGTTTTCTATTTTCTTTTATAAAAAACCAAGACCTAACTATTTTAAGTGATATAAAATGGATTAATTTTAATAGAAACGGCAGATCTTAATAACATAATCATTTGAAGTTAACTATCAAGTTGAATGAAAAACAAGGGTCTAGCAATACCACTCTGTAACTTTCCTAAAATATCACAACTTAAAAAAAAAAAATCAAAAATCAAAACCAATTCTGGTATTTTTCCCCCCATAGAACAGTGTCTGAATAAAGAAATCTGAATTAAACAAAAATACCTCAATCCAAGATCTTTTTTTAAATAGGGCAGTTATTTGCCTCATGTTTTTTTTTAAATTTTCCTATCGATATCAAACTGGAAAAAATAAGCAAACTGAATACAAATTTCGCAGTGAATAATTTTCTCTCAAATTACAACAGAGAAAAACACCTAAATTATAATTGTTGGTTAACATAAGACTCAAGCTAAGTTGCATTTCTGTTCATGACTATAGATATATTCACAGCAAGCATCAATCAATTTAAAGGCAAGTTAGATTTGAATAAAGTACAGGTTGAGTCAATAACAAACATGACTCCAAAATATTCACCCTGACCGCTTTCAAACTGCTTTCTTCTTACCAATTAAGAATGAAAAGAAAACACAATACAATTAATTGTTATATGGAATTTAGCAATTGAGGTTTTTTTCCAAAATAAAACGACTATTAATTTTTTAAAATTGAAGTTTTGCATTGGGCTGAGGATTTTTCTTCGAAAGCAAGGTGATTTTTATTTATGAGTATTTCCAAACAAGTTTACCCTTTCTTTGTTGTTTTTGTAACTTCTGGCCTTTTTAACTTCAGAAACTATAAGAATTTACATCTGAAAAATGTAAAAATAAAACTCTGCTAAATACACCTTTCTTTACAAAAGATTATATGCACACAACTAAAAATTACACCAAACTTAAAATAATGCAAATTTTTTAGTGAGATTACAGTACTATACAATTATAGAAATTAAATTTCAGATTAGCAAAAGTAATTAATAGGTTAAAAATCAGAAGTCTGAATTCATCTAAAAAATAAGAAGACATAACTAAAAGTAGGTTAAGAAGCAAGTAATATTCTGTGAATACCATCAAATCTTCAAATAGCTTGGTTTAAAAAAACATTTTCATCAGGTAGTGTTGGTGATGATCAACTAAAAAGCTCACAACATAAAACTTAATATGAAATTTTACATAAATTTTGCAAAGTGTTTAGGCATTAGAGTGATCATCCTAAGGTTGCTGGTATCCACTATATGGTTATCAGCCTCATCTCTCTATGATATGTTTTTGTGAGGAATTTCTGCAAAGACTATTTCCATGGTAACGCATGGTAATTCCCTTACCATGACATGAACCGTCGAGTCAGCTTCGATGAATCAGAAACTTTCAGCCAGCAGTGAAAGAAATGTCACAATCATACGAGCTTAGACAGTCACAGATGATCAATGCTAACCAGAGGTTATACTCTCAAGATGGTGTTGTCATGGCGATCTTGTCATCTTGCTAGTGATACTTGTTGAGAAGGAGTTCCAGTACTGATCTTCATGCTGCGAACTGTAAAGATTGTTCAATATTAAACCTTTAAGTGATGGAGGTAACCCCAAGAAAGAATAACCCCAGAAAGTACAAAAATGCGCGAAGGTTCCACTAGTTCTGGCTCCCCAGAAAACCAAAAGGTTTGATTGGCAGGGGACGGGATGCTGGAACCCTCAGAACCCAGCACAAACTGTCAGCAAGACATCTGGAAGCCTGCTACAAAGAACAGATGGCTCCTCTTAGATATGTGGAATAGTCCAGTCTAGGATATCAAGGACTTTGACTCCCCCAGGGCATTACACTTTGGAGAAAACAGTGAAGTCAATAACAAGTGCCATGACTTAGTGTTACCAGCCCTCATGCACTAAAGGGTTTAAAAAAATATTCTTGAAATATGATCACACATTGGTGTAAGGGTAAACAACATGGCTGAAAATAATGTAGAAAAACAGTTCAAAACATGTCCCTGTATTTTAAAAACTTGTAAAAAAACAATTACACAAAACAATTGTTAAACAGAACAGTCAAAATGTATTGCTTCAACTTTGACCTTTAACTGACCTGCCATGACCTTGCTTTGTTCTTTGACCTCTTGAGCCAATGCTCTTCTCATTGCAAGAACCTCTTGTCTTGCTTGTCTCTCTTCTTCAAGTTTCATCCTAAGTTCGGTAGACTCGTGATACACTTGCACCTGATCCCAGTCAGACAAGCTGTGGATAACAAGAAAACATAAACATTTATTTTTATCTTTCAATTATTGCATTTGTAATCAAATGATTTATTAATCTTTAGTCTAGAGTTTTTGGAGTTGTAAAATAGCCAATTATTTCTTGTTGGGGGGGGGGGGGGCTATACAAAACGCAGTGGCTTTCTTTCTGTATTTCTTCTTTGCAAACTCATACTGCTGACGTAACAACCAGACAAGATCCTCTGATCCAGGCTTTAAAAAAAAACAAAAAAACAAAACCTTCTTGTCACGTTTGACTCTGTGTCATTTCTGATCCAATCTTCCTGTCGAGTATTTGATGCTCTTCCTTCCACCCCCTCTCCTTATAAATTGTCTTTTTGATCTTTGTGTCGAAACAAAAAACACTGGTCACTTCGGACTGTGTTCCTTTATGTAGTCCTTTGTTATGTTATTACTGATACTGACCCAATCTTAAGATCTCAAACTGGTCCAAGCTTTCTACTTCTAGCTATACTTTGATCTAACTACATGATAGATGGTAACGGCTTTACGTACTGCGCATGAGAATGTTTATGCATCAGAGATCACTCTGGGTGTATGGACGGCAAACTTTTATATAATTTGCAGCTTTTCTGGATTTTTACTGGATGTCAAAACTATCAATACACAGCTGTAGTACTGCATGTACTTTTAATCCATTCAGTTCCAAACATAGTGTACACCAGGGGGATGAAAGGGCCAGGTGTAAAATCTCCTCTTTTATTTGCTAAAAGAAAAGGATGAATACAGCAATTATTCCCCGTCACCCAAGTCTGAAATTACAGTGACTGTGAGTTTCCTAAAACAGTTATAAATGAATTAGCCCACCACAAACCAAGGGGGTAAAACACTGATTTATATTATACAAACTGGATACTGCAAAATATGAAGCCATTAAGGTGCCATGTTTCTACTCCAATAAAACACATCAAAGATAGCACTAGTTTGCTGATGTCAATGTCTTTTAGAAGAGTAGTAAGATGGATACTTTTTTACTTCAATTATTGATGATTATTGCTATATATCCAGTTTTAGTATAATTTAGACCAGTGGGAAAGTGAGATTGCCAATGAAAACTTACATTTCACTTGGATGCCAGTCTTGTAAACTACTCCGATGAATCGGGAGTTGGTAGTATTGAGAAGGATAAAAGAGCAACAGAGAAAGAGAGAGAGGAAACACAGCAATCGTGATCAATGGAAAGTTCAACACACTGTGTGGTCAGTCATTGATCCAGGGTGGTAAGGGGCTTGGGGACCAAGGGGGAGGGGTGGGGGCTCATATTGGGTGGCATGAGTGGGTGAAGGGAGGATGGTGATAGAAGCAGATGAAAGTGTAATGAGTTTCAAGGAAAGAGATCACTGAAGGTGGAAAAGACGTTGCTTAGACTGAGTGGTAAAGGTGTTACTTAGGGAGTATAGAGGAAGGGGAAGCAAAGAGTTGGAGGAAAAGGTATAATTTTTTTTTTGGGGGGGAAGGGGAGGGGTTACTTGAGGTTACAAGGAAGAGTGGGGAGAGAAAAGGGCACCAATGAAGAGCAAAGGGTAACATACTGCGGGAAGAACTGAGCCAAGAGGTCGGGGGGGAGAGGGTTCATGGGGAAGGAGTAATCTAGGTATTAAGAAGGAGTCAGGATAGGTAACAGAATGGGTAGAATTTGGAGCGAATGGTACTTGGGTAGGGTAAGATAAGGGTACTAGGGTAGGGACGAGAGAAGGGTACTAGGGTAGGGTAAGATAAGGGTACTAGGGTAGGGTAAGAGAAGGGTACTAGGGTAGGGACGAGAGAAGGGTACTAGGGTAGGGACGAGAGAAGGGTACTAGGGTAGGGACGAGGGTAGGGCGAGAGAAGGGTACTAGGGTAGGGTAAGATAAGGGTACTAGGGTAGGGTAAGAGAAGGGTACAAGGGTAGGGTAAGAGAAGGGTACAAGGGTAGGGTAAGAGAAGGGTACCAGACAGAGGGTAGGGTAAGAGAAGGGTACAAGGGTAGGGTAAGGACAACTTATTTGCACCTTGATTAGTTTAACATAAACCTCCATGAATTTTGTCATTTTGTTGTTTAATCAAATCTCTCTACCTACCATCCTGGATCCATCACTGTATTACGAGACATTTAACATTTATTTTCTGCAATGTAGTTTGAACACTTGTTCAACTAAATAATGATAATGCTTTGTGCGACAAATAATTGTATCAGCATTGCTTCAATATATTGAAGGTGGTAATTTTGTTTGGTATTATTCTATTGTGAGTTAATTTAACGTTAGTGTGACACCGTCAACCAATCAGCATAATAATGCTGTCAACACTCAACAGACAAGTATATTTGTGCCTCTTGATTTTCCTCTAGTACCAAGGTGTAAATGATTACTCGTATGTTTACTTACCTCCCCCCCAGCTCCCTCCCTCCCTCCCTCCCCCACCACCCTCCCACCCCCACTCTGATCTTAATTGCTCATGACTACACAAAGTCTCTCTATGAAACACAGTATGTACCTGCATTCTAGCGATAATGCTTTGATTTCAATTCAGCCATGATGTTTCTTTCAAAAAGATAAATGTACCTTAGATTGCAACACAAACAGCGACCGTTGAGGGTTGCTTTTATAGCTTCCCATAATGCAACATGAATTTGAATGATTGGCATTGTGGGAAATTGTAACGGACTGATTGGTTTGATCACCAAGCATGAGGCTAGCTTAGCATGATACTTCATATTTAGTTTATGATATGGATTCTAATTTACAATGTACTACAGAACAACGATGCAAATGTCTCTTCGTAAAAAAAAACACACGACTTGCTGAACTCAGTCAAATGTTTAATCTATTTGATGTATTTTTTCATTTAATAATTAATTTTTTTATTGTACATGGATGAGATAGGACGAATGTGAAAATTCCTAAGAAGTGGCTTGCAGGCCTGGGTCCTCTTTATTCTAGACCCAGAATCTCTCACATGTTACAATTCAGGAGGTTTACAGACTCTGTGCATCACCAGAAATACAACACTACAGGTTTGGACACAATGTGGACTAATACTTTTTCCCTGTGGTGACTGCTTTACTTCTTTAAAGAAAATGTAAAGGCTCAAGGATATTTCGATCCAAATCCATAAATCAGAGGAAATAATGAGCAATCACATGCCTGACTGTAGATTTCCTAAAACACTGGTTTAAGGAATTCTTCTATTTGAACAAAAAACTTCCAAACATCATCATGTCGTTTAAGCCGTTGTCAGTCTGTTCTGGGTTGGCCTCAGGTAACAATATTTAAATTTCCAAATAACAGGTGCAAAACAAACAAACACTGCAACAAATAAACAACAAGAAACAAACCCACTTTCACTCCATACATCCAATGCTCATCACAACCAAACCAAACCAAACCAAACCAAAACAAACAAAGGAATAATATCAAAGTGGATTGAAGTGTGCAGGAAACAATCAAAAACAACTTTTGCATCTTTTCAACAAATGTTTGTCCTCAGTCTTATCCCAGAAACACGCTTACCATGGTAAAATTGATCAGGTACCCTTAAACTCAGTCATAAAGCTAAAAAAACAAAACCAAAAACACAAACCCCCCAAAATACAAAACAGGAAGATGAAAAAAACAAAAAAGGAACTTCCACTTTTCCAAAGCAAGCAAACATAAAGCAAGAACAAAACAATCTAATGTGGAACTTTTCATTAATGGGTAGCAGCAGAGCGAATAGTGAAGACAAAGGCCGCTGAACAGAAACTCTTCCTGATTAGCGTTTTCCAAATTTCTCTGCACAAAGGAAATAGACAGGGTGAGGGCGCTGATTCATGCATGGATAACCTCTGACATTACTTATGACCTTTGACACAGCAGCACAAATAGTGCAGGGCACATGCATTTTACAAGGGCAGGGTTCATACACATTTCTTCCCTCCAGAAACCCCCCCCCAATGATAAATTTCTAATGCACTGTACATATATTCAACAAAATCACTCCCCTCAGCGCCCCCTTTTTGAACCATAGCTGTAGCATTAATCTGACTTATAAAATGATAAAATGCTGAATTTTCATATTCTTATGTCATGTTACAAAATTGACACCTACAATCCATGACATTTTCCTGGTTTTCCATGTTATGAACACATCTACATGTACATACAGTGGTTACAATTCCCACATTTTCCTGTTTTTTATGTTAAGAACACATTCCCATAGTGGTTACAACTCCCAAATTTTCCTGGTTTTCCATGTCATGAACACATCTAGTGGTTCCAATTCCCAGATTTTCCTGGTTTTCCATGTCATGAACACATCTAGTGTTCCAATTCCAGATTTCTGGTTTTTCCAAGATGTGTATGTATGTATGAACCCTGAATGGACATCCTCTCAAGACAGACACATGCTTCCTATGAGAGATGATTGGGAGCCGTTCAAGCAAGGATCAATCAGCAGATTCCTTTTACCCACCTCTGGAAGTCGCTATCAATGGGCGCTTCTGAATCTGACAGTCTTTGGGTTTGTTTAAAAGAGGTCCGAGGTTTTGTTTTTGTCAAGTTCGGAAAGAGTACAAAGATAAAGCATTGATAATGCATTAGTACAAAGACTACCAAAGAAATACAAATACATTTACTATGATTGGAAAAGGCCGGGTGTTATTTTATCCAACATCCCCCCAATCGTACTAGTTGTGTGAATCTTGGACAATTTACCCCAAAAGAAAGAAGAAATAGATATAATGAGCAACAATTCTCGTCAGGCAAAGAATCTTCTACAAAACAAACAACAAAACTGACACTAACGATTGATACACAATTTTAGAAAAAGAATCCGACTCAGTCACACTCAGATGACATCAGGACAAATGAGACTTCCCCTTTCTGACCAATACCCTGCCATCCATTTAATGACACACGTCCTAAAACATCCCCCGACACACACCCTAATACATTCCCTGACACACACCCTAATACGTCCCCTGACACACACCCTAATACATCCCCTGACACACACCCTAATACATTCCCTGACACACACCCTAATCCGTCCCCTGACACACACCCTAATACATCCCCTGACACACACCCTAAACTATACCATGACACACCCCCTAACACATTCACCCGACACAAACCCACAGACATACAGTGATACAAGAAAACCTAAACCAACCTGTGAGCTGATAACATCTTAGTGATTCGATCTACTCGTTTATCTTGTCGTTCTTTCTCCTCTGGTGATAATGTAGTTTCTTCTTCATCATCTTCTTGGATGTAACGCTCTGGGATTACGATCTTAGCTGGCATACCAAGCTAACAAAACAGAAAAAGGTCAGAGGTCATTAGAAGGTCACATAAATGTAGGATACTTTAGCACATAATTTTTTACTTTGTTCTTTTTTCTATCAACAGTTTTTTGTAGCGCTTAATTAAGGATCAATCACCTTTTCCTGTTACCATTTATTCTGAACATTACTAGTAGAAATCAGCAATTCAATAAAACAGTTTTACAAATTTATTGCAAACAAGGTTTTTCAAGAGGCAAAGCAAAGATAAAAGCAAAAGAAACACATTCATGCTTTTGTAGAAAGACCAAACCAGTAAGCTGCAGACTTTTATTTTTTTTACAGGTTACCAGCCATAAAAAGGTTACCAGCCTTAACAGGTTATCAGCCATAACAAGTCAGCTACAATTAAACAAACCATTATGACAGAGTTATCTTATCAAACATGGATCAGATTGTAACAATTAGTTTGTTAATCCCACGGGCAAGTCTAAAAATTCAGGCAGTTACGTACATGTATGGGACATTCAGAAAGTTTAGCCTTCTGAAAATCAACTAAGACTTTTCAGTTTTTAAATTAATTGATTCATTTCGCAAGGCAAAGAACATGTGTTTCTAGTCCTTGTGATAATTATGTCATTAAAGAAAAAAGGGTACGTTACGCAGGAACTACAAGGGATATTTCAAACATGACTCAACAACTTTGATCAGCTGAAGAAACAACACTTAATACAAACATTCCTGGAATGTAGCAATTTTCTTACAATCTAAACGGTCCACGACATTCATGATGTAATTAATTTGCAGCATAAGGAAGAAATAACAACCATGTTAATAAAATATCTTTACTTAAACTGAGATGTCCTGACTAGACCAGTGTTTCCTAAGAAATCAATTCCTATTATTAACTTTGCTTGAAAAATATTAAACTGTAAACTGAATATGGCTGACGTCCTGTTTAAAGTCAAAGACGACAACATTGATTTGTTTCCAATCATGTAAAATGTAGTTAAACATTTTTCAAATAAAAGGAAACACTGTCTAGTACTCTACAGGTAAGACCCAAATCCTGATGTAGCCATCTTGGATTGGTTCCCCTTTTATGATTACAGTCAACTCTCCTTACAAAGAGCACTGTTATAAAGAGCTTATGCTTAAAAAGAGCAAAATGTTGTTTCAACTTTTTTTTCTTTCTTTCCGTTTTGCTGTCCTCTTAAAACTTTCCTGTTTAAAAGAGTTATTTTGGCAAGTCCCAGCAACCTTGTTATAATGAGAGTCGACTGTATAAGCGTACTCGGTTATACAATGGCAGGGATCGGATCAAGTTGGCTAAATCATGATTACGATCAATGCAAGTAGATTCAGGATTGAACCTGTTGTTGTGAAGGATCAAGCGACGCAAAGAACCTCTCTCTGAGTAACTTCCTCTTGGTCTGATAATAAGTCAGAGGTACATTGGCAAGAACCTCGTACGACTGAGGTGGGTAGAAGAAGGAATGGAAGAGGTAGAGGAGATAAAGGGTAGAAGAAGCAAGGATTAGAAGGAGCAGGGTTGGTACAAAGATGAGAATATGAAGATAAGTTTAGGACAGAAGAATGAAAAGTTGGAAATGAGAGAGGGTTGAGTTTGGGGTAGAATGGGGAGGGAGAGATTGTGAGATATTTGATAGACAAGGTTTGATAGACAAGGAAAATGAAAAATGAAAGAAGATATAGAGAGATGTAAGAATCAAAGTTAAACCTCTGTGATTACCGTAGTAATGACTGATGAGTAAGTAACCATAGTAATGGCTGATGAGTAGGGTAACCATAGTAATGACTGATGAGCACGTTACCATAGTAATGACTGGTTAGTACCAGTCTTGATCATCTTTAATCCCAATTCATAAAACTTACAAATTCTTTTAAACACAAGAAAGCATCTTACATACATTCCTTCACTTTACAATTCATCATTCACAACTTATCGCCAATTTCAAAATAAAAGTCAAAAGCTAAAAGCTAATTCTGATGAATTGTTTGAACTTACCAGTCCTCCCCCTGTGGATTCATCTACTTCCACTGATTTGTAGTCACCATGTACGATATCAGATGTTGCTGGTTGTGATGGTTCAATCCCAGTGTGATCTTCATATTCAATATCAGAAACTGTCATAGCTTTCTGAAACTCATGAATAGCAATATCATCTTGTACTCCCTGAAAGAAAAAAACAACACCAGCACAAAATTAAAGATAAATTGCAATTCTAGACATCTATCAAAGAACTGAAAAGTTTTGGGTTTGATCTTCATTCAGGTCAATTGTGGATTATTTCTTCTATCACAACAAGACAAGATGAGGATTGGGTTAAACTTGAATGACTCCCATCCAGTTAAAAGGCTCATAATTTCACCACTGAGACCAAGACTCCACTTTGAAATGTGACACAATGACTTTATTGACATGAAGACTTTATTGACATGAAGACTTTATTAACATGAAGACTTTTTTGACATGAAAACTTGTTTATGGGTTTTGAGGCATTGCATGGTGAGGTTCGGGTGACTAAATAGTTCAGAAAAGAACTGTCCTGCTTATGAACTACTACCTGGGGGAGGTAGGAAATCGGCTAGGATTACTACTTTCACTTAGTGGATCCAGGGGACTTCTCGATATAAACTTCACTGCTGCAGAGCAATTTCTTAATTTGTCTCAATGTTTCGACTAGCTTGCTCTAGTCATCGTCGGGAGAATGAAGAGTGTTTGAGATGATGTTGTCTTGATAGGGATTCAGAAGTTTCAGTGCAGAGTCAGCACTGCTCTGATTGGTTCTTCTGAAAGGAGAACTGTGGTCGGAGGACTCAGAGTTATTGTGTGGGCTGCCCATTTGACTTATCTTTACATCAAACAGTTGCTGAAAATATTTCAAGGGTTATTTTAAAAAGTAACAAGTTACAGATAAGTTGGAAATCTACGCCTGGTTAGAAAACTTCCCTTGTGCTTCAAAGAAAACTTTTGTATTGATTTCAAACAGAAAAAGATACAAAACCAAACTTTGTCAAGGCAATCCTTACAATTCTGATTATCATTAAGTTTCAGATTAACAATTTGAAGATTGACTTCTTATCTAAACGACTAAAATAATTTACCCTCTGTAAAAAAATCCCTGCAAAATACATGAACTTATTCTTGTCCTTATGAAATGCTTTGTGTTTGTCAATTTGATGTATGTTCTCCTATTTAATTGTTATGCCTACCTGGGTCAGAGATCACAGCCTATATCTGTCCCTTGTCTACAGCATCCTCCTCAGACCTCATGAATATTTATATTTTAGCAGAATGCTTACAACCGATTGGTTAATACAACTACAAAGGCAATCAATTGCATCCAACATTCCCAACTTTTTGTGCGCATATTTTTTACAGTGCTGTTATTGAAACTTATTTTAGTTTGATTAAATTTCATTGCTTCTTTTAAGTTTGAAAAACAGAAATTTACTACAGAAAACAGTGCTGCAAAAGACTTTGCTACAAAAAAAATTGTTTTTGAAAGGAAATTTCAATCAAAACTTTGCTTGCAGCTTGAAATAAGATTATTATAATTGAATGCTTTGAAATCGAAAAAATTAGCGCAGCATCCCAGCTTGTAATCAAAACTTTGCAGTAAAATACAACAGCTTGCGTAACTGGTTTTGTTATAAATAATGCTCCTATGCACCAAGTAGGAAGTTACAAAAATGCTTTGTTTCAAAATCTTCATAAAAAAGCAGTTTGGCAGCAAGAATGAAACATTAAAATCTAAAAGAGGAAGGTTTGTCTATCCCTCAAGATTTACAAATGATCCGTCCATATCTCCTTCAGTCTATAGGCTATTTGTTGTTTTGACTTTATTCCATCTACAGGTATACCTCCAATATATCTACTTGTTAAACTGTGCTATTCCTACATGCTTAATTTATGTGACAATGTGAAATTATGTTGAATCATGCAGTGAAAGTCAATTCACATTGCTAGTGGCCTAAAACTGCTTTGATTTTGATAAAGTTGCAAACTGAGTGAACAAATGTAACAAAATGAGGTAATTAAGCCCGTCTAAAAAGGTAATTCAAGACCTTCAAGAAAGGATTTTCATTGCGGCAAGTTGATCCTGAACACCTAAAAAGCTTTTGTACAATGTTCATCCTCTATGTGAGAACTACTAATCCTATTGGCAAACATTAATAAATGGAAACCCACAGGTTCCTGACCTTGATTCCTAATCATTAGTTGAAACTTTCAAACTTAACTAAGCAAGATTGACTTAACAGATTCCTGACCTTGACTCCTAATCACGAGTTTTAACTTTCAAATCTAACTAAGCATGGTTGACTTAAAAGATTCCTGACCTTGATTCCTAATCATTAGTTGAAACTTTCAAACTTAACTAAGCAAGATTGACTTAACAGATTCCTGACCTTGACTCCTAATCATGAGTTTTAACTTTCAAATCTAACTAAGCATGGTTGACTTAAAAGATTCCTGACCTTGATTCCTAATCATTAGTTGAAACTTTCTAATTTAACTAAGCATGGCTGACTTTTCTGACAGATTTGTTAATCCAAACCAAAGCCATGACCTCTTCAGACCATAACAAGTTTCCTTGACTCCTTTACAAATTAACCTGGACCAAAAGTTTCCTTGACCCCTGTACAAATTAACCTGGACCAAACCTTACATCAAAATAACATGATTTGGGACTATTTTATGTAGTTTTCTTTGAACTTGTATTTTTAATCAAAATGCATCATATGATTATTGATGATTTTCTTCTTGAAACTTTAAGAAGGCATCAACAGAAACAAAAGTTTGAGGGAACATATCCAACATTTAAATCAATTCTGAACAAGTTGACAGGTTGGCTTCAATACATCTGTTTGTTCTAACGAACACAATTGATGATGTGAAGATTTTATGTTGGGATTTTAGTTTTATGTTCATAGCAGAGATATTTCAAAGTTAAGTTTGAAAATACAACTGTAAATCAGAATTATATAAAAAAAAAAAAAAAAGTTGCTGGTATCTTCCATTTTTTGTTTGTTCTTACACTGTTCAATAGTCAATAAATTATAAACAACAAATTAAAGCGTGACACATCTTGCCATAAAGAAAAAAACATTTTTATATAAAATATCAAAAAATACATAAAAAAAAGACACAAGCTTGGAAAAAAGGTTGGATAAAATATTTCTCCAAAGTTGCTAATGCTTAAAAAACAAACTCATGGTTGAACAAAAATACCTCTTCTTTTTCCCCATAAAAGGTAAGATTTAAATAAGGATTATATTGGAAGATACCAATGCAAAGTAGTAGTGGTAGCATTAGTTGTGCATTTTAGATGTGTCAATGGTTAATGAGTTACTCGCATGCAATGTTCATGCCTTAAATGGTCCAGTTTGCGGTCCCAGTGGGTTACCACTAAACGTATGCCTCCTAGTCCTAGCCTGCTGCTGCTGCTGTTGTTTACTGTTAGTGCCATGGTTACCACTGTTAGTCAGGTCAGAGGTCAATCGAGGTCGATAAACTGGGAGAGTTTGTGGTGACTGGTTAGTGAAGCGGCCAGGCAAGGTCTGGGATCGTGCAGAGCGGATATGACGAAGGGATGGACTCCGTGATTTGGGCTGAGGATAAAGCGTATCGAGCAAAGCATGGGAAGGAAAAACAAATGAAAAGAAACAAAAAAAGACATGTTAACAATATTAACAGGACTATATCAAAATAAAAGCACATAAAATATCAACACTAAAGCAAACTATAATGGGCGATGTTAAACCCACCCTCTACCAATTATGATTAAAGACAAAGGAATATAACGATAATTATCTTCATCATGCAAAACTAACAAAACACTATCATTAATGATGACAGAAATAAATACATTTAAAGACAGAGAATAAATGTCATAATTCATTAATCTTGAAAGATTTTTGGATTCGAAAAGCTCCAAATGAAGAAAATATTTTACAAAAAAGCATAACAAAAGGTGAGCAACAAAAAAATTGTAACAAATGATTGTGAACAAACACCCCAACAAACACCACTTTTCCATAGCTGTGTTACATTATAATACAATAAATCAATAATAAGTTAAATATGAAAGTGAGGTGAATCAACATGCAGCATGGAATGGATTTGGTAATAAATAAATGAAATGATGTTAAAAGCTGCTACACTTTATCAGCTTAAATCCTAAGATATTCACAATTTTGAAGCCACAATTTTGAAGCAAAATTGTGATTTCTTCCTATCTATTATGTTATCCTTCCTTCTGACCAAAATCGATAGGGAAAAAACCTTTTTACGAAGAATGATGTTAATTTCTCTAAAGTTCTTGGTTTATACATGTTTTATCTTTAAAAGTCTGCATATGAACTACTCTTAATCTTTCTTTGTAAATATTTCTTAATGTGGGAAAAGTTCTATCAGATGTTTGTTGAGAATGACTTCCTACATAATATACATTCTAGATATTATATAGAGTCATAGAATTCATCACAATCCATATCTGATTGGTCATTAGTACGTAATAATGGTATCATTGAGCTGTTCTATCTACAATTTAGTATTAGTATTTAAAGCAGAGAATACTGCCACCCCATGTTAGAAGCACCTCAAGCATTCTACTTTTAAAACCACTTGTCAATGCCGACTGTTTTCAATTAGAGCTGTAAATGCTGACATACTGCACCAATAGACCCCTTGCATAGGCTACTTACTGAAGTAAACAAAAGGAAACATGCACCACACACCTAGCAAACTCTCAGCCAATAATAGGTCTTCCTTTGACCCTAGTGAAGGTGCTGTTTCAGATCACAGCAAGGGGTTTATAGCATTTTCAATTTCAAAGATAACTTTTTCCTTTTTCCAAGTAGTTGCAAGGTGAACATTTTGATCAACATTTCTCACAATATTTATGAACTTTCTTTGAATGAAAACTTCAGCTATGGAACTTAGCCAATGCGTCCACAAACAATTTTGCAGACTTTTTTTGACAAGAGGTCTTGTACCTAGACTACATTCTGCATTCTATGACTGAACATCTTTAAGCAACACAGCAACCAGATCAATACCTGTGATCCCTCGCTCACTCTCAAGCTTTTTTTCTTGGATTTGAGGACGGGTTCTGCCTCGGTGTCTGAAAATGCTCCATGATTTGAATCATTGTTGGTGTTCTGGTAGGGTGACCCTGGCATGAGTCGATCCTATGAAAATTGGTTTGCTATTGTTTAATCATAATCTATACTTAACAAGTTAAAATATCTTGGTTCTGTCTTTCAAACTCAATCAGGTAAACAGGAGATGAGGTTTGTCAATTTACCTGGAAACTGTGGTAAATTTTGGGAGTAAAAAGTGCTTTCTGTGAGTCTGTATAAAATTTCTGAAATAATCAGTTTGTTATTCTTTGAGACTGCTCGACTACAAAAAATAAGAAGTGCTTTGTTTCACTATTAGTTATCCTTGTCATTTACACCTTATACCAGTCAGATTAACTTTGAACTCAACAGTTTACTTAATATGTTTAGTTGATTCAATTAATCAGAGTATTAATTGTTAATTATTAATTATCAAAATAAAGTTGTTCGAGAACTCGTCCCATGTTTCCTTGTCAACTCTGTCAGAAATTAATACCATACACCATGATTGCTGTGCACTTGTCTTGTTTCTTTTTCAAAAAAAAATTATTGTAAGAAATAAAATGCTTGAGTTTAATTACCATTGCAGAGAGTTTTTGGTTATCACTGTCAGGTGTTAATCCTTTGCGATCAGGGACAGAACGACTCCGACGCATCGGTGATCCTGGTATGACTTCACCGCTACGACTTATGGTGTGATCTAAAAAGAAATACACATATGGAATTATAATAATTGATTTGAGATAGAATGGAATAAAACCTCATTAATGATAAACTTCTTGCTGACAACAGATAAATAAACTACAAATGCATGTACATGCCCACAATGTATCAACCAATGACAGGTCTTCAATGAGGGCCCTGTTTGAGCTTGTGACGTCATATGCAAGGGGTCCAACATCTAAGTTTTGACTTGGACTTTGATTTGGAAGATTGGCCCAAGAAATCGTGCAACCAAAATTGGTGTGATTATGACGTTAGGTGAATTGGGTCAATCAAGAAGCCTTTTCCCCAATTCTAATGATATTCCAACCTTCATTAAATTTATCTTAGTTCATAAGACGCTGTTATCAAAATACATTCTTACATTTGGACTCTTTTGAGCTTTTTGGTCTCTTCCCATAACCTCCTACAGTGTTTCTCTTCTCTGATCTGTTGCCAAGTGATGTAGGTTGGGCTGATCCATTTCGTACTGGGGAGGAGATAAAGTCAAAGTGGATTATCGATGGAAACAGATCACACATCACACTCCTGAGTACCACTATGCACTCTTTGAATTGCTGTACAACTCTCATTCCTTAAATGACGCATAAAGAACATTGAATACAAGATAAGCTAGAAGAAAATCCTACCTCTATCATGAGACGATGGATCACCCCTTGGATGATCAGTGGAAGGTCTTGAGGAGTAATAATCATCTCTATTCGGAGATGGTTCCATTTGTTTTTGAGGGGGTTGTTGATAGCGTGGTTGTGGGTGGAGTATTTGAGGGGAGGCATGATATGTTGATTGGTTTGTTGTTGAGATGGCTGATTCAAGTACAGGAGATTGCTGAACTTGTTGCTCCTTTATTTGCTGGAGAAAAAAATAAACAAACATAAATATTTAGTTTTGGAAAATTTTGCATTTTACTACTTTAAACTTGTGACTACATTTGAACAGTCTGTTAAACAAACCTAACCTACCTTGACTTTATTGAAACTGTCACCCCTTCTACGGAGTGGTGGAGCTAGTTTAGAACTGTTATCATCTGTTGTTGCCAAGGCAGCAGATGATGAGTTGATGTCTCGTGACATCATAGTGTCTAGGTCAGTAACTGTATACTGTTTTGGAGTACGAGGTGAATGCTCGTGTCTACGTCGGGAATCTTCTCTTGGACAACTGTGGCAAAAAGAAAATCAACAATTAAATTCAAAAATAGTTTCACTTCTTTGTTGAAAAACTATTAACTGCAAAATTTGAAAGTCCACTTTGGATGTTATGGTGTGCTTCACACTTGAACTTATACCATGTTTTTGTTTTGGCAAATCAGTTGTATTTTAAAAAAAGTACGAAGTAGCAATTTTTGTAAACCTTAGAAATGCTTTATGTCATTATACTCTACTTAGCTGTGTAGAACAAAATTTCTATTATGGATTGAAAGATGAGATATTGCCTTGATTCAACAAATTTTACTTGATTTCAACAATGTAAATGATAAAGCACAAAGACTGGAGTGACAATCTGAGATGGTTTTCTTACCTTCCGGTGACCCACACTTTAGATTCTGCATCTGATTAACGAGCAGGTGTCTTTGTTTATCCAAACTATCCATTAAGGACTGAACTCTTGTTACTTCAGTCTCCATCTGAAGCCTTTCTTTAGTGCTGCCTCCATCCTACCAGATTAACAAAATACTGTGATTAAGAATCCTATAAACTACACTTCAATTATGGCGTGTCACAGTCGAGCAGTCTAGTGCACCAGACTATGGTGGCTATGTCATTGGGGTGTGGGTTTGAATAGTAATAATAATAATAATAATAATAATAACTAGTTCTTATATAGCGCATTTCACAATAACGTATCAATTCACTTTTACATTAATGCCCTGGTCATTGGGCCAATAGCATTCCTGTAATCTTTCTCAGCTCCCTGGGGAGTATACAGCCCCGTGCTGCTGTGGCGCACCGAAGGCTTTGCAATACACAATATCAACCTCTACCCTCGCAGGTACCCATTTATACCCCTGGGTGGAGAGGAGCAATTATAGTAAAGCATCTTGCTCAAGGACACAACTGTCACGACCGGGATTCGAACCCACACCCCGATGACTCGACCACCAGAACTTGAATCCGATGCTCTAAACCACTCGCCACGACACTTATGTTCTTGAGTAAGACACTTAACCATATAATTGCCTCTGTTCACCCAGGGGTAAATGAGTACCTGTGAGAGCAGAGAAAGATGGTTCTTGTGATTGATTTAGCTTGGTGTGCTACATATTTGGCAGCACAGGCTGTATACTCCCAAGGGAGCCAAGAAATGAAATAAATGGCCCAGTGACTCAGGTAATAATGTTCTGACACAACTGGTGGATAACGGCGCTAGAAAAGTTTCCAATATTATTATTTATTATATTAAAAAGATTTTGAATCTTTCACGCTACCCCGACAGCTAACCCTACTATCTATCAGGATAATTAACAAGGGTTTCCCTTCCATATCTTGAACTGAACAAACTTTCACCTTTTTGGTGTTCATTTGGGTTTTGAGCAAGTTTATCTCTAACTATTGGTAGAAACATACATTATGACCTTGTAGTTTATGAAATTCTAGGAGTTTTACATTGTTACATTGAAATGAGATTGCCATAGAAACAGAAACACAGATAGTTGACAAACTGATCATTAACAACAGATTGACTTACAGGGCTCTTTGCATTACGATTATGACGTCCTTCCAGTTTAGATCTCAATAGAGTCACCTCAAATTCTACCTTTCCATTCTCAGCAGCTACTTCTTCCAATTCCTTTTAAATAAATACAAAAAGAGGTAAATTGGTATTATCTTGTTTTTTTCTACCTTTCAAATCTATGTAATCAAAGAAAGTCTGGTGCATTTGTACTTTCTAAACATCAGTTCTATCTTTGTCAATGTCCTAAGGAACCCTTACATCATTGGCAATGACCTGCTTACCTTTGTTCCAACGGCAAGTTGAGTCCGAACTTTGACCAGATCTCTTTCAAGACGATGTTGTTCATATTCCATATCAGCAACTGCATCAGGTTCATCCCAATATTTATCCATCTGACGTCCAAGACGATCTAAAGACGTCTCAATCCTATCTTTGTCTTCTTTAAGGAGTGAGACTGAGCAGACATCTCCTGTAACTTCTTATCTAAACTGTATAGATGGTTTAATTTATCCTGTATATACAAAAAGTATTTAGGAATTAATAAGAAACCTTTGACCTCTCACTTTAAAAGTTTGATGAGGTTCAAGAAATGATAAGAAATAAAGGAAACCAAGCATGCAGTTTCACAGACAGAAATTAAATAAATGTAGAAGTTGATCACTGTACTGCATGGGAAGTGTCATAAATATAATATATCTACAAAGCATTAAGTTTGTTTGAGAACCCAACAAACACAAAGGAACAGTGATAAGTGTTTAACAGGTTTGTTGTCATAAAATAGACAGGATATTAATAATTCAATGAAATGGATTACCAGGGAAACAGGATTTATTCTACCTGAAAGGAGGTAAAGTATTGAGAAATATAATGGACTCGGTGATCTAAGGATTAGGAGCATGGAAATTAATACATGGGAGATACATATCAGTGCCTTTGGATTGGAAGGACGTCTAGATTCAAACTAAAAACAGGTATTCCTTACAACAAATTAAAGATCTTTTTGCACTCAACAGTCACTTTAACACAATTTGTTTACATTCAATATCACAAAATAAGACACTCACAATACTTGTCACAACATTATTTGGCAAATCATGTCAAATATACAACTTTCTTTTCAGGTACACAAATCACTTGACTAATATGTAAATGACAATAACAGCTCGGACATTCATATTTTGGAAGATCTAGGCCAGGAATGGGGTGATGCAGGATTTGAGGATCAGAATTTAAATAAAAAAGGCATCTTCCAGGATTAAATGTCTATTTTACCTTCTCTTGAATGAAGTAAACAATCTGATAAAATGATGGAACAGGAATTAAGAAAACATGAAAGAGAGAACTAAAAGCAAGATCATTTGAAACAGAGTGATAGGAAATTTAATAAGCTACAAAAAAACACAATTTCAAACTTTGACACGGAATCTAACCAATGACATTTACCAAGAATCCTAAGAGAATAAACAAGAACTCATAAGATATCTCAAGATGCAAAATGGTTGTTACTAATGAAAAGAAGGCTATGATTTTTGTTATTAATAATCTTTTACCAAACATTGTATGCAAACATGAATGTTTAGAGCTGCTTTTATCAATCCTACATTGAATGGATAAGATTAAGAAATGAACCCTGACCTCTAGAAGTCTATCTTCAGCCGTCTGTATCTGTTGTAATTCTCCTTTCAAGTCTCGATTTAATTTCTCTTCTTCAAGACGTCGAGAGAACTCAATCAGTTTCTTAGGTTGAATATGATCCAAGTCTTTCTGTACCTTGTCCTGAGGAGTAACATCAAAGCGTTGGAATTATAGTTCACATAAAACAAAAATCACTTAAGGTCAATCTAAGTCAGTTTGTAAATTATTCATCCTCTTTTAGAGTATGACAATTTAGTTTAGGGTAATCTTTACGGTGGTGAAAACAGTATAAGCCCCATGTGTGTAAGCTTTTTCTGTGGAGTAATTCAACGAAGACCGGCAGGTACTTTTTTAAATACACATAATGGTACAACACTGATGCAGTTTTCCTTACCATAAAGAATAATCTTGCTAGCATTCTTTGGTTTTACAAAGATAAACATACTTTCTCTAATGGTAAAATACTGATTTAGTTTTAGCTACCTTGTAGAATTCCCTTGCTATCATATGATTTTCTCCTCCATACAAACTTCCCATACGGACCAGATTGTCAACAAGATGAACCAGAGGGCCACTGATCTCAAGCTCTCGTTGAACTTCTTCTCGTTCTTGCTCCAACTCTTCATAGAACTGTCTCTCTTCATTAAGGTTTGGATTAGAACGACGATGTAAAGAATCACCATGCCTACAAGCCCATAAAAAAATAAAGTTTTGTTTATCTATGAGAAGATTCTATAATATCAGAAAATATAAAACTGAAGGACAGCCTAAGGTCAATCTAAGTCAGTTTGGGTAAAACAGATATGCGTTATACAACAACTATTTAGTACTATTATAACATATAGTTATTCAGATACTACAAAACTAATTTCTTAGCACTTTCTGTTAGGTTTCCTTCAACAATGTGAGTTCTTGATGTTTGGGTTTCCTTCAACAATGTGAGTTCTTGATGTTTGGGCTTCCTTCAACAATGTGAGTTCTTGATGACAACAAAACCAACAGATAGACAGATAGATAGATAGATAGATAGATAGATAAGTTCAACAAATTTACCTTGCTCTTATTTTGCTTGGACTTCCAGGGGGGGTTGTTGGGTCAATCAACAAAGCTAATTCTTGATCAATCATATCTAGCCATCGCTCTAAGTTGGACTGATCTCGACGAAGTTGAATCAATAACAACACCAGCTCTTCATGCTACAATAAATCAAAAACAGTCAAAACAAATTATTTGCAAATGTTAAAAAGAAACCAAAGTGGAGAAAGTTGAGAAACAAATTATTACATCACACACACACACACACAGAAGAAATGCAGTCCACTTTACCGATTTCCCTAGAAGATCTCCAGCAGCAATACTCAGACGAAGACGTATCCCGGTAGACAAGAGGATATAAGGCTGTGTCTTCATCTGCCACTTACGAAAACGGCTGGTAGGCTCTCTCGGCTGAAATTGTAAACAAAAATCATCATCAGCAAAAATATCACAATTGCTTTGAAATACAAGGTTAATGCCTTTACAAAGCTAAGCAAAGAAACTGACTTTTGAACTTTACTAAGCAAGGAAATTGACATTTCTTTTGAATTTGCTCTTTCTTGAAACTTGACACCCTTTAGATAAATTTGATTGCTCATTTTCCTGCGTAAAAGACACGGCTTATCTGACTTTCAAAGGTGTGTGGTGATGTACCAACGGGCCTCTGTGTGAGCAGTCAAGTTGCGTCTTCATAGACACTTGCATCTTATGATTTTAGGGTACTGCGTCTTATATGCCGAGTGCCTTGGAGAATTCTCATAAGACTTTAAAAGATTTTACTCACCCCTTTACTAGGCCCGTTACCCTCAGTGAGTGGTGCTAACATATCGCCTCCAATGTACTCATTCCTCTCCAATGTATTCCTGTTTGAACGACTTTTCTGTCTGCCGTTCTTGGGTCGGTTTGGAGCAATATCAGCCTCTGTTACTCCACCTGGGATTATTAAAAAATTACACATGTTTAATATTTTACTCAGCATTCAATAAGAGAAAAAACTTCTGAAATCTGTGTGGGTGTGTTAAAACAATTATAAAGGCAAGCAATGGCAATTTGTCAAAAAAGAGGAAAGTACCAGGCACAGCAAGACGTTGTATTTTACTTTTCAATTTTCAACGGCACAGCTGAAAAACCAAAAATGAAGAAGTCAGCAGAATGGCTGAAAAGTTGCATGCCTGTTTATTAGTCACCAGTACCGACAGTGAAATGCTCTGAAACATAACAATTTTGCCCCAGAATTTGTGATCTTGTGTAAGTCAAGCAGGGATTTAAATTTGTCAGCGCTTGATTCTGTTTTCTTCACATGTTTGAAAAATGTACAGGGTACACTGACTCCTTGCACAATGCGGAACTCACCTCCGTACAATGCGCGTCCACCATTTTTACCATTTTGGGATTCATTTCCTTTGTGTACATTTTGAGTCCCAACATGGCGGACAGGATAGGTGTGTTTAAGTGTCATTAGGGGTTTACTTACCAGTTTCTTCCTCACTGATTGGTGATGCAAATCTACGTGGATGGTCATAGTGGGAGGCCCTCTGTTGATGGGGATTCAGAGGGGGTGCGGCAAATGTTGAATTGGTTGGTGTTGAGCGCTGTATGGAAGCTTCAACTGGCTGTGGTATGTAGTCAGATTGTGGTAGATGCTCTATGCTATGTTGAACTGGAGTACGTCTGTCACTGTGGGGTGAAAAATACAATCAGACCATCATCATAAAAACAACAATAGTATGGAGTCAAGATTTACTATGGATATAAAGCATGGTTAAAAAGGAACTCCGACGTGTACTCACACTTCAAGTATAAACCATGTTACCTTTGTGTACAAAAAGACTGATCTTGTACATTCCAAGGCCTTTCTGGCAGTAAGATACTGCACCGGTCACATGGAAAATTTCCACATAAATTCAAGAGTTATAAAAATAACAGCTGAACAAGTTTTAAGGATATGCCTGCTAGCTTTGTATCAAAAGTTGATAAAAACCTAAACAGTGCAATCTTCCATTGAGCTGTGTACAAATCCTGCCTGCAGGAAGTCCTGGGTCTGCAGGTCTGTTATAATTGTGATCACGCTATATGGTCTAAATATACAGGTGCTTTGACACCTGTTGCTTATAAATCTGAAGTGTTTTTGCCAAATGTGCAAATTCAAAATATTTTTTTAAAAACATGGTAATCTTTCCTACCCTTCTTTTGCCTTGTAGTATGAATCTGGTTTATTGGATGGCCATTCAGCTTCGTTCTTCTGATAAACCATGGGACTATTAAGGTCTGATCGCTGCTCAGGGGTCAAGAGGTCATGGGTTGGCTGAACTAGAGGACTCTGAAGAACTGACCTTTGTTCTGGAGTTATGCCACCTTGTTCCTGGAAGAAAACAATAAAAGGACATGTCACTATTTGGACAGGATGTTTGTGTCAATCTATTTTAGAGGGCTCTCTGAGGCGACATTGTGAGATTTTTAATGGTTTATTTTCCAAATTTAATGTCAGCAGACTTCACTCAAACCAATATTGTTGCATCTTCTCATAAGGTCATAGAAGCCCTTGATTTTAAAACTAATGTATGAGGCAAGTAGAGTGACCATTGATGTTTGACTCACCATAATCCCATTCTTGGGGATCTTGAAATGCAATACTTCTGGTGGACGCCTTCCTGCGGTTGCTTCAACTTCCCTCTTAGCATCATCTTGTGGCCCGACTCTTCTAGGGTCAATCCTCTGGGGGTCACTTTTTCTTCTGGGGTCATCTCTAGGATCTCTTCTTCGGTCACCTCTAGGGTCACTCCATCTTGGATCACTTTGTCTAGGGTCACCTCTTGGGTCACTTCTTCTAGGGTCCCCTCTGGGGTCACTTCGTCTTGGGTCACTTCTTGGGTCGCTTCGTCTTGGGTCACTTCTTGGATCACTTCCTCTTGGGTCCCTTCTGGGGTCAATTCGTCTGGGGTCCCCTCTGGGATCACTTTTTCTGGGGTCATCTCTGGGGTCACTTCGTCTTGGGTCACTTCTTGGTTCTCTGCCTTGATAAGGATCTCTAGATTGAGATTGTCTCCCATCAACTGATCCATGAGTAGATCCTGTTGGAGTTGACAATTTGGAGATATCTGAACCAGGTCTGTCTTGGCCTCTAGGTTTGCGATAATCAGGAGGCAAGGTTGCCGCTTGATGGGTTCCTCTTGGTGAACCCTCCATAGATGACGGATATGGTGACCTCTGGCTACGATCTAGGGACCTTGTGGCTTGTATATCACGAGGATCACGTCTACGATCATCTCGATCATGACTTCTATTTGAATCAGACCATGAATCATAATCTTGAGGTCGATGTCCTCTCTGAGGTTGGTCAGATCTTTGTCCATTACCCCATGGAGACATTTCAGGATTACCAGATGGACTTGGTAACGAGTCGGTGGTAGACGAATCATAATTACCTCTGTTACTATGGTCACCAGGATGCCCAGAAAGACTGTTTTCTAATTAAAACAAAAACAACCAAAAAGAAAGTTTCAAGAAAATGAAGCAAACAAAAACAAAACATATTCATCTTCTTAAATACAAAGAAACAAATCAATGCTTATTTTAATTCATCTAAAAAGGAAAACAATAATTTGTATCTTTTGGTAGAGATGAGAAAAAAATATTACCTGTGTTTCTTCGCTCCCTGGATTTGGATCTTGGTCGGGGAAGTGTCTTATAAGAGTCCGGATACTGACCAGGAGAATGTGGAGCTGACCGTTCTTGACCCATAGACCGAGGCCGATTTTTACCACCGCTAGACAATGATCCACTCTCACGATCCCAACTGTGACGTTGATCTCCACTTTGCCTGTCACTGTTTTTATCACCGTGTCTATCACTGTGTCTGTCCTGGGAAGCCTGACTCGACTCTGAATCTCTGTAAAGATAAAGAAGTTATTAAAATTCAACAATAATAAGACTTTCATTGGTTAGTACATATCTTTATCCAGAATGACTACATTATGAGACATTTTATCTCAATAAGATTACCTTGTTCTGGGTCTATCCTGTCCTTGTCTTCTGTCCTCATCACGACCAGCAGTTCTTGACCCCTGCCTTGGAGGACCACTCCTTGGTCTCTCCTCATACTCAGATTTCTCAACTGGAGCTGATGAACTGACCACTCTCTCCTTTTCTGCTACAATTTGTCTGTCTTGATCACTTTCAGACAGTGAGTTATATCCATCGTGTCTATCTACGCCATGTTGTCTTGCATTACGTGAATCAAGTGAGTTGTATCTCTCTTGCTGATATTGATCTTTGTTTTCATTACCGCGGTAACGCTTGTTGTAATTATCATTCTGATCACGTGGATGTTGGTTGGTCATCTCTTTCTGTTGATCATCACTATTGTCATAGTAACGATCCTTAAGACTTTGTTTCCCTTCTTCTAATGATGAGTAGCCATCTATATCCTCATCTGGTGGATAATCATAGATAGCTGGGGGATTAGAGTCTCCATCTCGTCCTCTCTTAATCTCTTCAGGCTGTCTTCCTTGATCCTGGTTGAAACGCTCTCTTGCTTCCCAATATCCTTCAGGAGCATTGTTATAATCCTCTTGGTTGTTATGATGTTTCCTCTCAGGCTCATCTGGTTCCGATGGTAACCGACCATTAGGGTCAAACCCATTGGCTTGTCCTTGTGGTGTTCTGTCGTCATTGTAATCATCAGGCATTGTGTTGTTCAATTCCTTAGGGCTTTTGAATAACCAGTCATCATCATCTTTTCTTGAATTGTTGAGTGATCGAGATTGGTAATCTCTAAATCCTGCATCATCCTCATCATACTGAGGCCTCTCATATTGCCTGTATTTTACCAAAAATAACATTGACCATAATTGAAGCCTCTGCTACTAGGAATACAGTAAAGCCCCTTATTCTTCTCTTTTCCCTCATACACCCCTTCAATGACAACAAAAAAGAAGGTTGATGTGTAGGTTTCAATCAATCAATAGGTTTATGTACATTGTATTCTGGTTACAAATTAAAAACCACAAGGCAAGCAAAAGTAGAAGATTCTCAGAGTCCTCATTACTCACCCGTCAATCTGCAACTTGGCAGCGAGATTTAAAGCTCTCATCCACTGATTCATATCACTCTGATTCTCAGCAGCTAGGTAGTATGTTCTCATATTCTCATGCTCACACTGGGGAAAGAAAAAGAATCATTTTAATTCTTTGCAGCTAGGGAGTACGTTCTCATATTCTCATGCTCACACTGGGGAAAAAAAAGGAATCATTCTAATTCTCTACAGCTAGGGAGTATGTTTTCATATTCCCATATTAAGAATAAGGTTAAATCTCAGCAGCTAGGGAGTATGTTTTCATGGTGCTCACACTGGCAAAAAAAGAATATTTTAAATTATTCAGGGTTAATTACAGTCAGGACAAAATGGCAAACAGATTGATATTAAAATTTTATACATGTACTAATATTAAAATTATTTCATTTGCAATTGCTGGTGTAAGATACAAAAATTCATCATGATTTAGATGAATTTCCTTGGGATAACTGTATGTACATGTAGTAGTGACGTTACATACAATATGGTAGCAACAAAAATTTTAACGAAATAAAGGCGTGGCATTTGGTATTAGGAGAAAATAATTTCACAACAAAAATACATAATTGCTTGTGCCTTAAAGGGCAAGAAATTAAAATTTAAAGATGCTTTGTCTTTTTTGAAACACAAAATCCACTACCCAATCGTTTATTAAACAATTTTGTTATAAGTGTGATATAAAATGTAGTTACATAAAACCATTTATTAATATTATGTGGAACAATTTTGTCATCAGAATTTCATTCTATAACCAAATGGTTATACACAGAAGACGGGACACAACTAAACATGATAAAGATGAACAGAAACTGATAAAGCTTACCTTGAAAGCACATTTTTTAGTAACTTTATCCTGAGGACCCACCGGACCAACGACATAACTAGGAATCAAAATGGAACCAGCTTCACTCTTGGCCTTGTCAGACCCTGGATATAAATGATAATAAAATATATTTTATGAGTATGTGGGTTTAACGACTGATGAATACCAAATGAGATACTCCCAAGTTAAGGGGATCATATTTTAAAGCGATCTCTAGTCTCTTACTGGCACTTTTTACCTCAGGATATTGTTTGCACAAACATGTAATGTGAAAAGAGTCATTTTACAATTTTTTGTGGGACGTGAAAAGCTGTGTTTTTACTACTTAAAGTTTGTACAGTGTTGTAGGTGTATGCATTTATTATACAAAGTTTGTTTACTTTGATTTGGTTATCTCTTGGTTTTATGGTTCATTGACTTCAGGGCCCAATTTCATAGAGCTGCTTAAGCAGACAATTTTGCTGCTTAGCAAAAATTAGCATGGTACCAGTCAGATATTGTGTATGTGATATGGTATTTTGGCTGGTAACCTTATTTTGGTAGACATAATAGTGTTGTTCTAAGCTACCTTTTGTGCTTAAGCAGCTCTATGAAATTGGGCCCTGGTGACGTGACAAGAGTACATTACTGGAGTACATTACAGGGACATGTCTGTTGGTGAGCTGAATATAACTTGACATTTTAATCAGTATGAAATAAACAGCTGAGTCAAGGTTGAAGTACTTGAGTCTAGAGTCTGGAAAATATCTGGAAAATGAATGCAGCTATCTAGTCAGGGTCTTCACCAACTGGTTTATTTAAATATAACTGCAGAAATAGTTCCATCTTCTGAATTCATTTTGTGTATTAGTTATCACAAACTATCAGCCTAAAAGCTTTGCTACTTGGTAATAATAGTGCGATTGGAGTTTTTGAAAATGTTGCAAAAGAAAACAATTTGGAAGGATAAGCTGTGTTAATAAATATGGTTAAGAAGTTTACCTTTGTAGAAGAAAAGACCAAAGTCAGCAAGAACACACCATCTCTTCCTCCAAACCTTTAAGGCACCACTATCTTGTTTATACAACCATCCTTCCATAGTTACAGTAGCATCACGACGTCGCTTTAAGGAAGGTGTGGATCCCTTGGCAACAACCTTCTTCCTGAAGCTAGGACGTTCCGCAGAGGATGGTGTTGTTGGAGTAGTAGGTGAAGTAGGAGAGGCAGGGTAGGAAGTATTAACATGGGAAGAATTCCCTTGGTTATCAGCAGGGTGAGACATATTGAGGGGGGCTAATTGACTGCGTTGGTAAGGGGGTGAATTTTGAGACCTGGATAGAAAATAAAAACAGATCACATCAAAACAGACCACAAAACAGATCAGCAGCTCTTTGTACTGTGATTGGTGTCAATTATGAATAGACAATTTACACAAATAAAGCTTTAAAGGAACATTACAGAATTGGTAAGAAAAAAAACTTGTAAAATATACTTTTGATCACAGATTTACATAAAACTTACACGGTCTAATGATGATGATAGTAGAAAACATCCCTTGAAATATTTCTGTCTGAAATGCCATATTTGATGAGAAATGAATAAACTAATTTTCCGATTGGAGTTTATCGCTCAGTGAGCGTTTTATTCATTTGTTGAAGCTATACGATTTCATGCAAATATGTAATCGGTTTTCACTATTTTCTCGTGACACAGATGGCCGATCGATCTCAAACTTCTACAGGTTTGTCAGTTTATGTATATGGTGGATTACATAAAGTGCTTACACTGCCAGCAACTGTTTTGTTAGCAAAAACCAATTCTGTAATGTTCCTTTAAGGAAAGCAATTGATCAAGCGACAAGCTAAAATAACCATAAAGAAAAATTGGAGACAAATTTATTGTGGAAACATTTACCTCTCAATGAGTGTAAAATCTTCTTCAGCTTCAGCATAGTGAGTGATGGGATGACGGAATGACGTTTCTCCAGTATGATGACTGTAATATAAACAAAACAACTCTTTATGTAAATCCTGCCCATAACTTATCCCCAATTCAATTAACTAATCATTTAAATAGACTGTATACAAGTTTCGAAAAGTTCCACCTTAAAAGGTTTTGTGGTCACTAGGACAATAACATTCAGCAGACTACAGCATCCTGTGATTACCCTGTATATCCAATTTCGAATGTAACATGATTTGTGATCCTGAAGAAAATCGGAAGCAGACTCTTAAATCTTAGAATGATTCATGCGGTTGTGTTTACTTGGAAATTAACCTCACAATAATGTTGCAAGGTTTGTTAGTTGCCATAAAGAATTCTCTAATGTGTTGTAAAATACACATGCGCTGGCTCAAGGAAACTTGAATGATAGATAATTTAGAGTAAACAAACTTTGCCAAAAACCCTTGATTCTTGAAATAAAGAACGCTTTAAATTGATGTTAAAATTCATTGGAGACTATGTTAAACCTGATACCTGATATCCCTTAGATATTTGTCTATCACCACATAAGGCATTAGCGCCAGCATTCCTAAATATTGGACTCTTGCCAGTTTGAATCTGACCCTTTCACTAAATATTATCCTCATCTAAAAAAAGCTCACTTGAAGACTCAATAAAGTTCCTTCTCACTGCAATATACCTCTTAGGAAGTATTGTTCTTGGGGCATTGCAACCATTAGATAAGTATGCTTTATAAATGTTTGCACACTAATATTAATAAAAAATAACATGTGTATTACAATAATTATGTGACATCAACTGCATGTTTGTACTTTACAAAACACATGTCATTGACACTCTGTTTGCAATCTCTCAACCCTATCATATGTCTTCCTTTGCTTCTTTCCACCACGTAGTTGATACCTTTGAAAGGTCTCCAGACAAACAGGGCTGCAACTTTATAGTGCATTTTCAATGAACAAAGGCTAATGACTAGAAATTCAATCTCTGCATACTACTTGTACTGAGCGTTCCACAGTTTAGATTGCCAGTGATTAAAGCGGGACTGTGTTGATCTACTGCTGTGGGTAATATGTAAAAAGGTACAAGACTTCATGCATAAATTATATATGTGTGCATGTTACATGCAAGGCCAGTGCATACAAATACAATGAATATTTGTTCAGCTATTCTTGTAGCTATGGTTAAAATTGAAGTAATTGAATGATACAAACTGCACTTAGCAATTGACTATTTACGTCATCATAATGCAGGTATTCCCATCTGTTCAAGATCTGTGTGTAGCTTGTAGTATAAACTTCAACTGACCTCTTGTATGGGTAATTTATAAATTATTTTAAAAACATAGGCAATATACCATGGCAAGCTTACATATGGTGGACAAAAGACAAACTCTGTTACCTGAACCATACTGGTTTTGTGTTCCATTGTCAACACAGTATATGTACATACTCAAGAAGAACTCAGCAAACATTTTGTTTAAGTACATGTTTACTTATTGAACAATTTAAAATAGAATCATTGATTTATAAAAGTACTTGTCTATTAATTTATGTATTCTGGTTAAAATTAAATAACAGTTACATGCACAGAATGCATTCTGAATGCATACATATGTAAAATACTGGATTGCTCATGAATTGTTCAGGGAGCAAAACTGCAGCTTGAAAAAAATATTCTTTCAAATAATAAATTGTTTCAGGTGGGCTGATCTGTTCGGTTTCACATGCAGTTGGTATGAGTCTGGATTACTAAACGTGTACAGACTACTGATTTCCAAGTGCTGCTATACATACTTCCAAGGCCAATAATAAAAACAACACGATGTAATATTGTTTGCTTAAATTACCCATCAACTGATGTGTGTAAAATACTGTATACTCGGTACTTTCCTGAGTCATGTGAAGAAAAAAAATCCACCCCTAGGCATGATACTGGAGTGGGATTCAAACCCACGCCCTTTGCAATTCTAGAGCAGATGTCTTACCACTAGACCAAATGTAAGTTATAAAACCTACAAGATGAGAGTTGTAAAACTTACAAGATAACTTACAAGTTATAAAACTTACAAAATATAAATTATAAAACCACAGTAGACAATTTTCAAAAACTAAAATCTAGAAAGTTTGCTCTAATACAAACATTTAAATAAACTATCATGATTTAAACATTCAAAGAAACTAACCTCTGCTGATTTGCAGAATCAAAACATACTTAAGACGATGAGATCCAAACTGCACTCTTATATCCCAGAGTCAGAGCCATGATGTAGGCCTAGTTGTTGTTGTGAGCGTTCACACACAGCTCTGATGTTTGTACAAACATCAAGAGTAGTTAAGTATTTGCTATCCACCACTCATGCCCTCTTTCTTATTCCACAATCTATTTTTTACTCTAGAAACATCCTGGCATGCCTGGTAGGGTGTCCATGCACTGAATGCCGGCTGGTATTTTGTGGTATGTCATGCTTTTATTAAAGAGTAAGAGTCATTGTGGGAATACAACTCAGATGGAAATTATCTACATGTAGGTCAAGGTTAGCAGAACAGGGACTTTTAGCTTTAGTAAGTTTAGGTACAAGGTAATATCCATGGCAATCTTAAAAATGTCAAAGGAAAACCACAAAAATGAGTTAAGGTATAGGGCAAAATATATCTCCATGGTAACCTTAAACAGTTTTCAAAGGAAAACCACAAAATAAGTTGAATACCAACGTGTACATGTCACTGTCTTCAACGATTTACTTTCCCCTATATACCTGGACAATCTGGTCTACAATTCTATTGTGATGACACATGGCTGTCACTACATGTCCCAAAACTCTTTTGCCACTAAAACTTAAATGTTATTTCTGATTTTAAATTCTGAAAAACAACGTTTCCGTGCACCTCAGAATTGCTAACACTGTTCCGTCATTCAGGAAAGATTGAAAATCACCTGTTTTAAGACGCTGTTCATTCAATAGATATAATTATTTTCTAATGTTGCTTAGTGTCATTATCTACACTGTAGATGGAATGCTACTAAATCTGGTTATCATTATTCACTATTGACATGTCTTACTAACAACAACCGATACAGCTACAGCAATACTACATGTACCATACATGTAGGCATAGGCTACCTGTATAAAACAGCAAACAACTGCACTTAATATGACCTCATTAAAGCAGATACAAATAAACATCATGATTCATTCTGAATCGCCTTGGAATGAGAGATAGATGGACAATGTCCAGTTACAGTCAACAAGCTGGATTGGTTTGCAAACCTGCATGTTTTCATTTGTGATATTTTTTATTGGAGGTTATTGACTGATTGTGTGCACGTTCCTGTTTCTCCTAATACCGTTAGGAAGCAAACCTTCCGCTTTGCAGAGCTTAATTACTGCTTAAAGATATTTTATACCTGCACAAAGATTCAAGATTTGTTTAGAACAGGTGTTTTACAATTAAATTGTGACTTACATGTACTAGTCTATCAACAAAGTTTTTTTATGCACCTTTTAAAATTTGCTTAGGAACAAAAAATCAATTTCAAATTACAAGCCCTGGGGGTAAAAACCCTCAGTAAAACACCCGTTGTTCATACATGTAATGTAAATATGGGGAATGTAAGTCCTAGGAATCGGCTAGAATCATTGTTTGACCGTTTAGAGACCATAGTGGTCTCAAGTTGCTTACAATGTTTGTACAAAAATGAAGATAGTCGCTGCAAGTGCAAATAGCTGCAAGATTTGAGCTAGTTCCACTCAACAAAAATGGTATATGTCCCGAATTGAAATTTTCCAGTGCTTCCATTGTTAATACTCTACATTTTGAATGCAACACTAAATCTATATTTAGCCTGTCAGACATTTTTACTGAAAAAAATTAAAGTCATTAAAAACCCACAATGTTAGTAATGTCAGGGTGTAGTACACAAATGAAAGGTCTCTAAAGGGTTATATGCAAGGTCGGTAATGCCAAAGAAAAATACATGTTAAATTTAAGTTGACATTCTTCTAATTTTTTTGGAAGTTGTTTTAAAAACCAACTAGTAAAAGATTTAACAATCTACACATGATCTAGGCATAATGGAAAATGTGAGTGGCTTGCAGAGCATAGAGTGCAAGGAAAGGAATCAATGGTTACCAGTGAAACTCAGTACTTTTCAGTATGAAGGAATCACTGGCTACCAGTGTGACTACATTTATTGAAGATTACAATCTGTGTTTTGTTATAATGCAAACATTCCAAAATGTTGACAAAGCTTTTCATAACATAGAATTTGGCTGAGATTCTTGAGTCTGTGGTTAGATACCATCCTACAAAAGTATTAAATTATTGTGTGGGTGTAGACGTACATGTATGGCCCAGGGCAGACAGGCTCCAGCTAGGACTGAGTTATTTTGTATTGGATCGGAGTAGGTGTGGCAACTGGCTAGCAAGTTCCTACACTTGGGTATCTTGGTACACATTGTCCTCCATCATGGATACAAAACACTAAGTAGCCTTTTAGTTTGCACTTGGTATTGTAGCCATTTTAATTCTCTCAACCTGCACTAAACTTAACACTGGCATATTTGACAACGTAGATTTGGAATGCAAGTTTAATAATACGTATGTAAATAAATTGGCTTAAGTGTAGATGCTTAATCCGCAACTAAAGACTTTAAGAGCTTTGGATTGATCATGTGATATGTATAGGACAAAGTGGTTGGACATAATTTATGAGCGACAGTTGGTCAATATTACTTTGCCATGCTGTGTAAAGTGCACTGCATAGAGCTGTAGCCAGATATTCAGAAGGAGTAGAGAACACCTGCTATGAGGGTTCAATCTTGAGTTTCTAAATGTCAGCAGGTAATGGTGGTCATGTGGGATCTAAGTCTTATCATGTAAGGGTAAATCAAACAATAAGCCATCTTGGAAGATCTTCCACAGACAAACAGACTGAAGTGTCTTCAAGATAAACATGTTCAAGCAGTTAACAGTGACAGTGGAATAGGAGAATCTGTTTCAAGACATTTCACATTGACATTGAGAATGTCTGCCCAGCATCAAGACCCTTAGAAAATGCTGGGTATAAATGGTTTCATTCTCGCAAGACATGACATGACTATAAGACTTGCTCAATAAAACCCTTCACCAATCTCAGAAGATGCCAATGGTGTTGAGTTTACTAGGATTGGTTTTCTTATTCTTTTTCAAGAGAATGCAATTTAAATTCCGATTGCGAGAGAGTTTAGATGCTGCTTGGGGTCAGATAATTGGATTATTAATTCAACGGTAGGTCTGGGGTCTTTATTCTTAATTAAAATTAACCGGCTGTGCAATTTTCACATTTCATTTCCAGTACAATCATACAAAAATAACCCTAACTTGAAAAAAATAAATAGCAGCCAACCTTCATACCGACATAAATTTAGAGAACATTTTAGATTGTGACTATAATTTGTGGGAGCAGTGCCAAGAGACAGCAGTCACAATGTTTGTTGCAAACAACATCAATCACCATTCATGAATGAACTCAATGTATCAAGGCATTTATAACAAATTGTTATCAAACTTTAATCAAAAAGAGCGTTCTTAGTCGATGTTCTATAATTGAAACTCAACTGAAACTCAGGCCTCAAATTTCACGACGGCAAATTGCTGTGGGTGCCCTTAAAAACCTTCAATACAAATTCAAATTTTCCTCATTGGGTGCCCTTATTTTGGGGAAATCGTCATGCCCTTTGGAAATGAACTTCGAGGCCTGGTAACTTGTTAAAAGTGCAGTGTTCATTGATCCCAACTGTCTATTGTATGAGGTCATATTGGTTGCTAAGTAATGTCAATCATGTGTCAATTTTTCATACAATTATTGGATAAAGAATCTCCAAGATTAATCATCTTGTTGGATTAAACAATGGAAGGCACGCTTCTATACAGAGTTGCTCTATAAATAAGTGAGGCAGTGAATGATATTCTGGTGAATACCAGCACGTTATCAAATATTCAAATTTCTGTCTGGTAAGGTTCAAGTTGTTGTGCAGAGTACAGGTGCATCTAGAATGTATGATTGGGTTCATACACAACACACCTCTGAAGCATTAGCTCCTTGACAAATGATAGCACTTTGAGTTTGAAATACAATTTCTAAAACAAAGCCGTTGTTGCCTAGATGTGATTTTATGAAAAAGTTACTGAGTCCAGGGTCCAGAAATCACACTTTAAACAAACTTGGATCAGTTGTCATGACAACATTGTCATTATAAAATGCCAAGCCCTGAAGACGCAAGTACTTGATCTTTGTAGAGTTGACTCAGTTGACTACGATGGATGTGATTTAATAGTTCCAGCATGCATGAAAGCGTGTCTCGTTTTACTTGTTTCCACACTTAAAGCACACGTTAGAGTCAGTACAAAATTCAAGTGTTGCCTGGTAACCTGCATCGACACCGGTAACCAAGCACCTTGGAGGTCAACGAAGGAATAATAATAGTATAAAGATCAACATGACATGTGACTTGGATGTGTTCCTGTGTGTTAGTTGATGGAATGAGAGGTCTTGAATATTACTGAATAAACAGAAGATAGGAAATGCATAGCAGCAACAGATAATGGTACTCTAGGGGGTAGGATCTAGCAACCTTGTAAAAACAAGCTGGAAGGTAATTGAAACTCAGCTCTCAGTCCAGACATTGTCTGATGTTCAAGTATGAAAATTAAAATATTTAATCAGAACAACATTTAGAAAACATGATGAGCATTGAATATAGGAATCTAAAAAAAAAAGATTTTTGTCTCACTCTCAGGGCCCTAAATTGCAACTTTCACACACTTGATCACTTCTCATAAAAATTCCTACAGTAGATGAATGTAAAAGGATGTCTTAAATCAATAATTGACACAGAGCAACCTCGTTATTAGGTGCTAATTTAAATAAGTAGATGGTAGAGAACAATACTGTTCTATCATTGATCCTCTCTTCTTTAATTCAAGGACTGTCAATCTACTCTTATGAGCTTGAATTTATTTGGTTAAGAATCCACATTTTATTTGGATAGCAGACCATATGTCTGGTCTTGATGGTTGAGCTTATATGTTTAGAATGTTAGGGGATGATCGCAACGTCCAATTAGTATTGAACATTCAGAAATAAGATCTCCAGCTGTTGGAGATCCCGCTTAAAGTTAATGTCATCAAATTAGCTTCAATTGTAGTAGCGTCTACAATTTTTAGTTCTAGTATAACGAGGAGACTTGAAAAGATGTTGTAAACAAAAAACATTTTCTAAATCATCACTCTGATGATTTATGGATTGCATACTACCACAGCATCCCAGACTGTCTTAACAAAGAAAATGATAAAAGCATTGAAGACCAAAATGATGAGGCATTCACACCAGCTTGTAGGAGATATTTTCATTATAATACCGCAAACCTCTGTATATTACCAAGCTATTATAAAGTGCAGTACATGGGGCGGGGCGTATTTCATGAACACAAAACAAAATATATAAATTTGTATTCATAGTTAAAACAACAAAGCTTGATTGCCCTTGAGAATATAATGGCAACACAATGCATGCCATGGACATCAGGAAGCGGCATTGTTCTACAATGACAGGATTTCTCTCAGGTCATTCAAGTCCACCTTTACTTCATTGCTTCTACAACTACAAGCCAAGAGTCTTCATAAACATTAGCAGAATACTCTGCAGCATCTATGATATTTTTCATGGCCAGAGTAAAAAATTGAAAGACTTTACTGTTTACATTTTATTTTAAGACAGGAATCTCTGCATTCTTAGATAATCCTGTTTCTAGTAAGGTTTGCGGTAACACCAATGTAAATGAAAATCTCTCTAATGACCTGATAAAAAAATTGAGTTGTTTTCTTGTTATTTTGAGATCTACCGCAATTCATAAGACATTTTTCCTGGTGTTACCACAAACCTTACTTAGATTATACCTCCACCATTCAAAGTTTCAAATCCTCTTGTAAAGGATGTGGGGCATGTAAGATTTAGGTACAAATCAGAGATCTTGTTATAAACATATTCAAACTGAATCAAGTAAATTGACATTCTACAAGGTTTTATTTGTCAATATTCTGAAGACTCTAAAGAATGTTAACAATGCTCTCATTTCCTGTTGATCTCTAAAACACCTTCAATTCAATTTAGCACACTGGATGTGTTTGGATAAAACCCATCCATGGACATGATTGATTGATTCAATTCATTCATCATGATTCAACTAGAAAGCTGTTTACTACTTCCAGTAAGTAAGATTTTAAGCTTTGAATGGTGGAAGTATAATCAGGAAAAATAAGTTTATGTGACAACCATGTAATAGTGTCACATCATAAAGAAGTGTTGATTCTGAGAAGACCAGAGACTCATTCTCTGAACCAACCCACTACTTTACTCTTGACATTAGGCCTATTAGTAATTACAACTTATTTGTCCTCATTATATCCACTAACTCAATAAACTACAAGTAACCTACTAGCGGAACTACGACATCAGCCTACTCATTGCTGAAACACCTTCAATTTATATAATACACGGATCGTGTTTGGATAAAACCTTCCATATTCATGATTCAACTGCAAAGTTATGCCCTACTTCCAATTACTCAATAAACCACTACTCCAACCTACTAGTACTAGCAGAACTACCACATCGTCCTACTCATTTTAATTTACATAACACACTGATGTGTTTGGATGAAACCTTCCATATTCATGATTCAACTGCAAAGTTATGCCCTACTTACACGAAACTCAATAAACCACTACTGTTAGCAGAACTATGACATACTCATTTCTAACGGTAGATTGAGTTACAAGTCCCTCCTGCCAGCCATCATAACAATACGGTATTACAATAGAATCAAACTGACTGGTAAATACAAAGCATAAAATAACAATAGTGTTGTAGTGTGATTGATTGAGTATACAATTTGTACATAGAGACCTACATGTACAGACCAGGGTTACTACATGTACTGCCGATAGCATTAGGTTCAGGGACACGCCACTCTACACATTCCTATAGTGTCCTGATTCCTCTGGTGTTATGAATAGGTTGCAAATGGACCATATTTCATAGAGCTGCTTAATGGCTGATTTTGTGCTTAACAGGAAAGTCTATCAAATTTGTAATTTCATAGCCTCACTTTAGCAAGGTTTTTGCTTAAAGTGGTAAGCGAGCAAACTGGAGTAGGAACTTGTAGTTTCCACTGACATTACAAACACTGATTTACTGGGGTTTTCAGCTCCAAACGATTGGATTTCGTGTGTTTCTCTGTATAATTTAACCTAGAACGAGTACATTGTGAGTGTGGTTTTACTTGTCTGGATTTAACCATGGTTAACACTCTCCAAAAAAGCTCATTCCAAAGGAAACCTCAGTCAAAATGGTTGTACGAACTGTGCACGTACAATGTTTTACAAATCTATGCACTCTATTATCTATTATTAAACCCTGTATACAAAGGCTGTAGAGTTAATCCCTCCAACACAGAAGTTGGTCAAGATTTATAATCTTGATTGTAATTGGACAACACATTGGATCTAAGCTGGTGTTAGTGTGCGTAATAATTTACTCGCACTGCTAGAGAGCAAGGACCTTCTTCAACATGTTCAATGTACAAACAAGTACAAGAAGAGAGATTTGGATTAGGTTGGATTGGATAAATCTGTACTGTAGGCCTATAACAATCCTTGAATATGTTAATCTAAAATCAGGTTTAAAGAGGGCTTAATGAGGGCTAAAATCAACCATTACTTACATGTTGAACTGGGAAATATAAGGAAATGAATGCATCATTACTCCAGCTTGAACATCTCCCAGTTAGAGACACTTGTGTCAAGGCGTTTATGGTTATTACTTTTAAGCCATGTCTGAATCACCGGCTAAGGCTTAGGCTAGATAGCCACATCAGCATGTGTTGAAGTATAGAATATCCTTAGCAACACCCTTAGCAACAGTAGTATCCATAGCTGTAGCCTTCAATTCAGATATGGCCTTACTATTGTGTTGTCTGTAGAGTTGCAGATACTACATGTATTAATTCTAATTCTACCTCTATGGTCTAACCTTGTCGGTAATTTACAAATATGGGGGTACATGTACATGTACAAGGGCACACCACCTGACAGTACAGGCTGGTGTACTTTGTTAATTTATCTTCCTCTGTCTTGTTTAAATTGCTGAGATTGTTTGTTCTGCAATTGATGATTTGAGAAAGTGTACACAATTCTGAGACAGAAAAATCAACCAATGTAATCAAATACAAAGCCATGTTTACATTAAAAGCAAAAAAAATGTCAACTTTTGTATATCTCTTAGTCTTCTTTGTGTTTTGATTAATTTAAATCCTTATCATTTGAGATACTCCTCTGCTAAGAAAGAAGACAATTACCCTGACCTTACATTTATTCCATTTCCAACTTCAGGCAAAGTACAAACACATAAAATAGGTTTCAAGGACTTAATAATAATAGTCATATTCTAATCACAATCAGGGGACAATCAATCCATAAAGAATACAACAACAAAAATCTATAAATAATGAAACAAGTACTTTATATTTGTTTACGCGACCGCACAGTACATTATTATTCATTTGGGTGTAGCTCAAAATATCAGTTTGATGACTGGTGTAATCCACTGGTTAACATTCTTAACACTTCATACACATATGTATAAAACCACAATGATTGTGTTGTCACACATTCTAATATTATATTACAATACATGCAGCAAGTTACATGGAGCATGACACATCAATTGACTATGCCTATTGCTTTTTATGAAAACAATGCATGACATTATTGTGAGGTAGGGTTTGCCTTAGGGTTACCTGACATGTGAAACTATCAAAACATTCACCACAATTTATTGAGAGATCCATCGTCAAACAAAAAGGAGACACTACAACCTTAATAGATAGCAAATTTAGTTAATTTGCAACAGTTGCCTGTATCCATGCATGAATCAATAATCCGTAATTGAATACACAAACTGAAAAATGTTTCATGCAAAAATGTTTTTCAGATTGAAATGTTTTAGAATCCCTCTCTCTTGGTAATTAATTTTTGGAGCAATTACCAAAGGTATATGTACCCTCCCTTTAAGATTATCACCAAAACACATATGACAGACAGTTTTGCTTCCCCATGTTGATGGTTTAACATTGAAATTGACTTTATAATGAGTATATATTACAGGAATCAAATAGTGACTTACTTCATGAAGTAGGTTGCTCCTTCCCTCGTTATACCCTCCTGCCATCCTGGCGGGAGATCTGAAACAACAAAATATACAAAATTGTTCCTAAAATCTCTGAAGGTTTTGGGGACAGAAAACCATATTGTATTGTGCAGTAAAATCCTTTTTCGAAATATTTTGTCTTTTGCCATAGAAAACTGGCAATTACACCCCCACACAGATTCTACTTGGAGCCACCTGATTCTGTCAAGTTTATCTGTATACCTTATTGTGACTGCTGGAAACAGTTTTGAGTGATGTCCTGATGCTTTGAGGTCAAGGGTTACTTGTGGATGTGACCTTGGGTCAACTGATTAAAGGGACTTTGCCTTTCACGGATTCTTTTATCGTATTCATGAATCGGTGAAGAAGATCTTTGGTTAAACTCCTCAAGGACTAATTGAGCTGACTAGTAGAGAGTGGGAACAACAATTGTAGAACTTACTGATGATCAAAAAAATTGTTTTTTAGCGAATCATTTTAAGGTTTCATTGTCTAATTATTGTTTAGATAGTGAATGAGGTAACTTAGTACATACAGTATGGTGGTAATTTTATCAAGTGGGAGTTTATGATCACATTTGCCTTTAATTGAATCTTGCTCCTATGAAATCTTATCATTTATTAAACATCTGATAAACTGAGACAGTCTGTCCCATTAGGAAAGCACTATTGACTTTCTTTTAAAGTTCAGCAGCTAGATTCAGAGAAATTACTTTAACTTATTTAGGAATTATTCAAATCTCAAACAATCTTGAACATGAATCTTTTTCAAAGTAGCAAGTTTTTTTGTCAAAATTTCCTTTTCAATATTATTTACAGTAAATTCATACACTAAGTAGAAAATTTACCAATCTTGTTCAGTGTTGTTTGGAATGAATTACAAATTGATAAGACATTTATATTTTGTTACTGCCTGACTCGTGAAATCTACATTTGACCCCATGACCTTATGTAACTTACGATCTTCTACTACAGTACAAGTGTGTCGTCTTCTTGATAATTCTTCAGCGTTCTATTGTTCCTCGCTTCAAACAAATCCCACGACCTTAGAGTCTACGAGTCTATGTACGCTTAACCTTTAGAGAAACAGGTGTAAGTGTTGAAAAGCCCGAGGTGGGGCAGACTTATTTTCAGATCACTTGCATTTTGCTGTTTGTTTTTCCAACCTGCTTCGACTGCTTACCATGACATTCATGTCAGAACATTTGGTGCAGATTTCTTTTACATGATGCAAGTAACAACAAGTTTATAAAGACTACAAGAATATTTAGTACGTACTTTAATGGAATAGACTACTGTTCATTACAGACAACAAGATTGGCTCATCATCTACTGTAGAAATGATCAAATACATAGTTTGTAAAAATGAAAAAGTGATAATCTTAACCCTTGGTCATGTCCCTTAGTCGTAAACCAACATGAGCTACATGTATGATGGCAATCATGTTGAATGTTTTGCAAATATTGTTCCAACGCTTTGTTTCCAACATTTTATGTGTAAATGAACTCAATTGCATATGTTTAACATTTTGAAAAAGGTTGAACTAAAAACTGTTTTTAAATGTTAACACATGGTTTGTTACAACCCTCCAGTCTACAACCGTAGTGAGTATCAAATGAAATTGCAACTCCTAGTTCTAGTAAAAAGTTTGCTTTAAACTAGTATTATTTGTTTGGTATGTTTAGAAAAGAAGCTGACTCCGACAGCCACTTTTTAATTCAGTGAAAAAAAAATCACCCCAAATTACATGAAATCTGAGTAGAGTAGTGAGTCATAAAACATTGAGATTTCTCTGTATGCACATTCACAGACTATTATCATAAAGGGCAAATTTTTAATAAAATGTCAACATCAACGTAAATTTAAATTCAATGAAAATAATTAAGGCAGTGGATATTTTGGCAGCACCAGCTATTTTTAAAAAGTAAACGCTATCAAGCCGGAACAGCACAGTGACTGTCTTTTGGGCCTTTTTTCTTTCTTCAAATTTTACCGTGATAAATAGTAGTCTGGTTCTATGCCAACATTGTCGGTGTGACTTCCTCATTACAAGATGGGAATCAGACCATTTATGAATTTTTGACATTATTTTCCTTTATAAAAGAAAAACCTTGGGAGCCACAAATCACATAGTGTTGTCTAAAAGTTGCCGGTACTGGCAATAAATCCAAAGCTACCAATAATTAATAGATTCATCCATTAAACTTCAAGAGGAATAATTTCATTACTTTTGTTGTCCCTGGCTGTCTGACCACATAGTATTTGTTTTGTCATTTTTGTTGGGCAGTTTTTTTTACAATGTGTCCTTCCCCAGATTGACTTCTCGAACTTGCAATCATGCTCCCTTCATACGCATTCATTTTCCTCCATGATACATACTGCTGTTATCCATGCTCCTGTCATCATATTTTTAGTGTTTTATTATTCTGTATGTTTCTTGGTTTGTTGTTTTCTGTTTTGGTTTTCTAGTTCTTTGATTTGCCTAGTATTTTTTTGTAATATTGTATTACTGTGGTCGATAGTAATAATATCATTTATCCATCTATATAAAAAATAATAAAGTAAACAGACATCACCTTTCACATCAAAGTCAACTGATCTAATTTTAAAGTCAAAATTCCATGAAGGGTTCACAATAAAAGGGAGGGTTTATTGCAAATAAATTAAAATAGTAAATATCTATGACATTGTTATCATTGTTTATGTTTTCAAACTCACAGAGTTCCATGTCCAACACAGAGGCCACAGGGTCAAACCAGTCAAACTGACTTAATTGTGTACAGTGTTATTGGTTTAGTATAACAACATCATGCATGGTCGCTTCTTTTGTTAAACAAATCAACTGGCAGACCAATCTACACAATGACCATTCACTGATGGACTCAGCCACCCACGGTTCTAAACCCACAGCACAAAATACGAAAATCATTTCACTTTCAAGCCATCTATCTATCATCATAGTTATACACCCCAGAATTTATCAGTACACCAAATTCCTCGATCCCCATTTGATAATAATGGATATAAATGACAACTTCCGACACGGAAGTTGTTGGTATACACCACTTACCATCTCTATCCCGATGGCCTGTAGCCATAGCTTTACCTGTCAAGGGGTGCAGCCAAGTTGTGGATCGTGTCTCTTCGCTGAATAAAAAACACACAAAATAAAAACGGTTAAATATTTCTTTTTCGTTAAAGACAAGTGGTGAGTTTAGGTGTAAATAATGTGTAGGGGTTTATCTTTGCACTTACTTAATAAAGAAGATCCTGCCATCAGATTTAACCCCATATGACCACTGTGGGGGAAGGGGGTCTCTTCGTAATCTTTCGGCCATGTTGTGTACAATTACGTCCCACCTCCGTTTGAATGTAAACGTTAGCGCTAGGGCATAGCGTACTCAGTTTGCGCTTTATTGAGTTTACCTTCACAAATTAGAGCCCAATTTACGTTTACTCACACTGGGTCAATGGAGTATTGGGCGCGGTAAGGATCACATTATATTGCACTGCAATGGGAAATAATAACAAGCCCAATTAGGCGTTTAGATAATGGGTTGGTTCTTGGGTTCAAAGTACGGTATTTTGAATTAATCTCTGCTGATTCAACCGAGTTGTTTTAATTAAAGAAAAATGTCCACATAATTAATCTGGCGATCAGATTATTGTAATAAAATAATGCGTCTGTAGGTACTAATTCAATTTAAAGATTATTACCCGAAGTCCGTGACTAGAAAGTGTAGTGTAGTAAAACGCTACATAAAAACTTGCCTCATCCTTTTATGGGACAAAAAAGTACTTGAAACAAGAGAATTTTGTTATCAAATCACGTTTGAATAAATTTAATGGTCATTAGAATATTCATTGTTTCATACTCCCTGGGATATACACTCATTGGGAAAATTTAGAATTGATTTTAAACGAAAAACATTAAAACTTTCGCATATGCACAACATTTAAGCACGCATTTGTGTACATGGCTAATGGGCGTGAGATACTTTCGGGATCCTGGCAATCATTAGCATCCACACCAAACCAAGAACGCTGAGAGCATAGAGTACTACCATGGAGATAGGATCGGAATAGACTGAGAGTCATCTTGAAGCCTCCGAATCTAAAAAAGGGACTACCGAATTGTTAAATGTCGCCCTCTCGTGGTAGTGTTTAACTAACTAACTTCCCGCACACATAATCAACACCTACCTACCTCAATTCATCGACATTTTTATCCAATACGCAAGTTCTGTTTCATGAGGGCTAATTTTCCCATAAATGAACAAATCCCAGCAAAATGGTTGGATAAAGGCTCGAATCACTTGGTATTCAGCATTTTTAGTAGTACTTGCCGGGGGGGGGGGTGGTGGTTGGTTTGTTCATGACTTATGAATTAACTTAACCAATAAGCTCTGTGGCCGAGAACTATAACCAATTGCTCCGCCAACATCGCTCATTCCATTACAGATTATTTGTTGTGGTATCCGCAAGAATGACGAGAAATAGTTATTTTTTATTATTTACTGAAAGCTTCAAATATTACTTTTTTATATTCTTTGATTGATTGCTTCAACTAAAAATAGTTTTGTTCAGTCTACTCCCCCATTGACAAAAAAACCGCACGAACCAAAAATAATACAAGTCATTAATCAGAACAGAAATTTCACAGAAAACGATAATAATTTTCTATATTATTTTATTCACAAATTCTGAAAAGCACCACTTTATAAACAGTAATTATTTCAAATTTAGATAAAGTCTATAATAATGTAATTCATTATAAAATGTCAAATAGTCCACTAACGTTAAATGGGTTGGAAAAACTTTACACAGTAAGGCCAGCTTTCTTAAAGCAATTTTAACACAATTATTAATAATTTTAACGAAGAACACATCAAGTATTTTGGAAATAGAAAATTATACGCATAATTAACGAAAAACAAATGACATATCTATAAATTGAAATAATCTTTAATGAAATCTGTGCAAGTAGGCCTACCCGTCCGTTCATTTATAAGTCCAAGACTGAAATTTCAAAAATGAAAGTGTGCAGTCCTGTTGATGACAGTGTTTCTGTTTAGTTAGGATATTGCCTCATTGAAGATGAGTTACCATGGTAACCAACTGCTGATGACATACTAGGATAACAATAACCAGCTGGGTAAGTGAGTCCTAGGGTAGATGGAGGAAACCCAGATAGGGGCGTGGTAACTGATGTGGTAGGAGAACCATACTGGACTGGAGGAGAGTATGGATACCCAGGCAGAGGAAGATGGTAAGGGTTTGGTGGGCTCAGTCTTACTGTATCGTAAGTAGGTGAAACATCACGAGGAGGCATTACACTGGACTGGGGAGGAGACCGCCGGTCAATATGAACTGATAATGGACTTGTAGAGGCTCTGCTTGAAGCACTGCTGGGTGTTGGTGGGGCTAAGATTGGGTAACTCAATGGTGCTGCAGATGGATATAATGGGGTACTCGCTGGGTACATACTAGGTGCAACTGGGTGTGGGTAAGATGGCAGTGTGGTTACAGTCATTGGTACAAACCCAAGTGGTGCAACAGGCACGGGGTAAGCTTGGGTACTATATGGATGGTACATAGAGTAGCCATGAGCCATAATGTCACTGGCCCGGACTCGACGACGAGCACGTCTTCGATGGAAATCCCCACGGGAGAAATCTTCAACATTTGCCGGGTGGATCGCCCAAAAGTTACCCCTGCCATCACCGCTACGTCCATACTTGATGAAACACTCGTTAAGAGACAGGTTATGTCTGATGCTGTTTCTCCAGCTGCGGTCGTTGTTCCGGTAATATGGAAAGTTCTCTTGGATGAACTGGTAGATGTCACACAGAAGAAGACGTTTCTCCTTAGATGCAAGGATTGCCATGGCAATCAAAGCAATGTAGGAATGAGGAGGCTTGCTGTCCTGATCTGTATAAAACAAACAATTGATGGCGATAAATATTATATTATGGGATTTGCAGACAAAATGTTAATAAGAATTTCAAATCATGACACATGCATTTATCTTTTGCGTGCAGAGAGAAAATAAAAGCAGAAAACAAATCCTTATATTGGTTATTAAGCATTCCAACAATTCCTTCCTTTTTTATATTTTATTTTATTGTTTAATAATCAGTCTGTTCGTGCCAATCTGCCATACGGTACTATTGATGCGAAAAACAACGTGATTGTAAAGAAAACCCCAAAGTTAACCAAAATTGCAAATTTGTTTTTGTATCTTTGGTATTGATTGAAAAATACAAATGTTTCGTTTGGTTAAATTTACAAGTCAGGATAAATTTTAACACTAGAAGATTTAAGAAGATAAATTGGCAGATTAAGTTTACGAATGACGAATCTGCCAGTTATTTTGTCTTCATTTGTTACGTCTTATCCTGCATAAGTGTACATTGTGTTGTTCACCATCACGAGTAGTAAAGAGGTGGCAGTAGAATAATGTTAAGGGGTAAAAGGTTTTGAGAATGAATACTTTTGAAAATCTTACCTGATTTTAATTTGTTTTTCTCTTCAGCCTTTATGGAGGGTGTTGGCTCTGGCTCAGGTGAACTACTGACGTTGCTGAGTTCATCAGGACTGGATGGACTTCCCCCGATAGAGTTAAGGCCGTCTCTCCCATCAAGTATTCTAGGAACTCGGGGATGAGCTAAATCACCAAGAAAACTTGGAAATTTGGCATCACTGCTGACAGTAGGGTATGGGTGATACGGCTGAAAACGCTGGGGATGATAAGCACTGGTGGCTGGTCGATGAGAATCCTTCTCGGTGATTTTGTCGATGGTGAAGAGCGTCATATTTGCAACGATGTTGTCGTTAGACGTTCAAGATGTTAATGATGTATTAAGTGGACGGACGAATAGTTAAGAAGTTGTGGCTACACGGTAGAGTGTATCCGAAACAACAGTCTATTATTGTCGTTTTCTGAGAATGCCAGTTGATTCAGATTTTGATGGTGTCCAACCCACATCATTATTCTATGCGTTGGATGAATGAATGTCTATTGATGATCTTTGAAGAGGGTCGAGTAAGCTAAATAAAGCAATTGTTTGCTCACAATAAGATGATGGGGCGCTGTCAACAGGTCATTAAGGGATGGTCTTGTGGTCGATTGTGAGCTGTCAATCAAGGTTGTTAAGTTCTTAATGATCACTGTCAGGTGTGTCTCTAGATTCTCTAGACTTTTACAAGCAAAAATGTACAAGTTTAACTGTCGCAAAATATTCCTTATTGCATTTTTGTAACCGAAACAAATTCAATACTAACTCAAACACCAACTCGTTTAAATTCTATCGATATGAATTCCTTTACATTGTTGTACCGTATCATTTTTTAAATACATCTACAAGAATCATTATAGAAAAATCGACTTTAATTTTCTGTTTCCACTGTCATCGATTAACCGTACCACTGCAGACTAATTTCAGTTCTGTGAGTTAACGCAATTTATTCCTGGATATTTTATTTATTATCAAAGACAGATTGCAAGACGCTTTGTTGAATGGCAGTCTACACTTCGTGACGTTGGTCTAATTAGCAAACGACAGGAAACAGACAGATCAAAACCTATGAACTTTTCAGTCCTGACTGACAACTCCTCCTCATCTTAGCCTTATTATCTTGTCAGTTTTCTCCAAGATGTTCTTTAATCGATGTTCCGTGCAATGTCATGGGTTGCTGTATCTTTGTTAAGTATCATCGTGTTAGATGATTGCCATAATTGTTGTGGTAAATGTTGGTCTCACGTTGTGGTCAGTAACAGAAGAGGACACCTACCATGAGGGGGAAGATGTTGGTCAAGTGTTATGGTCATCAAGACAAGAGGACACCTAAGTACATCCGGAATTAAATAGCTATCGGGAAAACGATGTCGATTGCATCTGGTCAAACTGACAAAGCTTAAGAAGTATTTCGGAAATAATTGTTAGTGAATTTTAAAACTCTATTCAGTTATAACGACTTCACGAGTACAGAAAACTCTGCAAAAATACTTTGGAAAATTTTGAACCAAGATAATCTTCGATTGAGTCATATATTAAAGTTGACTTTAAATACAACCAGTACTTAAAAATGTGAAAGTAGAATTAGCTTTTGAAAACTGCTTACCAACCAAAAGAACTTGTGGTATAAATGCAAACAATAGTTAGTGGCCTGATGTATAGATTTTGCAGAGTCTTTCTCGAAAGCTATATGGGACAGCCTCCGAGAAAGACTATGCAAGGGTTGAATTGTCAGGTCACTAACCTTTTTTAAATATTTGACAATGTGACATAAAATGGTAAACACTCATTCCACAACTCAAACACGCGAAGTTATGCTTTATTATCCCCCAACATAGAAAAAGGCGTCAGGTTTTCATCGTTTACACTTAAGCAATTTGAGGTAAAACTTTAAAGGATTTTTGAGGGTGTGTTATTTGAAAACATGTTAGAATTTCACCTCTTTTTTATTTGTTACTTTACATTATCCCCCAGTATATACACCTTCCACATATGGGAAACTATTCTGTTCAGTTTTTCGTGATCAATAAAGCATTATTACTGAGGTTTAACAACCCAGCTGGTGTCTCCTCCCAACAGCACAATTAAACTAAATTATGAATGGGTAGGCTCGGGAAGGGGCTGGGTTGTATGTAACACCTCAGTCAGGGTCAATGTAATCAACCTGCCAATCAATTAAGATAGACTGATGAAAATAGTAGCCATTTGACGCTTGGCATGGCTATTGTTCACCGCAAGAGGGCACAGTGGCATGGGATACTGAATTAGATGTGAAGTGTTGATTGAACCTACAACGATGTATGATAAACATACACAATGGATGCATTGCAGGGGGTTAGGAGATCAGTCTGGAAGTAAAAAGAAGGGAATGTTTGATAGACGAGAGACGCCTCAGAGCACCATTCGTAAACATTTAACAAAATTAAAACGAAAGAAAAATAATGCAAACCTCAGGCAGAAAAATGAATTTCAAATAAAAAACTAAAAACAAACAACAAACAAAAAAGGAACAAACCAAAAGTTTCACATACACCAAAATTAAACCTTTTTTTTAGTTAGAAGTAAATAGTCGAGCTAACTGGTACAATCATAGTAAATTGTGTAGCGATACTAACTATGCAGGGCACCAATGCAAACCAGTCTTTAACTGTTTTGGTAATTCTTGGTAAAGAAATGTAATCATATACATAATTAAACAAACAATCAAATAATTACTCTTTTCTGGAAGGAGATTTTGCTCTCATATAACAGAAGTCTATTCCATCTCGTTAATAAAAATAATTTGTTACAAGAAATTGTTCAATATCATTTATTTCTGAGTAGAGACACTGGTCCTCCGGTCAATTTGACCTACACCGAACACCTATGAACACTTAAGGAAATTGATACAAGCAATTCAACGCCCAAGAACGTAAAATTTATCAAATAGTAATAAACGCATTTAGGACTAAATTATTTCTCCACATTCACACATTCAGTGATTGGTACCTCCGTGTTTGAAATCTCGTTATAACATGTGGTGAAGATGGAGTGAAGATGTGTGTTTTTAGCGGGCGTACCCCGGCGCCAACCCCCACTGGCCTTCAAGTCAGAAACTACTCTTGAGACTGTCAATCTCCAGGGAATCACTGACATTACAATGTCACACTAGCTCTCTATTCTTACCAATCGGAAGTTGCCATTGTGGTAACTGCGTTGTCAGATTCAGGGTTTACACTGCTCAAAAACGAATGAGTTGTTTTGGATTGAAGAGGATGACAAGAGATAAAGAAGTTAAGTCAAACAATGTATGTTTGAATGACGTGGTGGTGCATTGGAAACAACTTGTTGTCTCTTCAATAGGCTTAGTCAGTAAGGGTTGTAACTACAAAGCTGTTAAGACGTACATGTATCTGCGTCATGGTGAAACATGCAGCCATTGAGAAACGCCACCACGATGTGCAATTTAAGTCTTGAATACAAAAAAATATTCAGCCATATTCCCCAACTCCTGAATTATATGACCTTCAGCAATTTTCCACGGAGAAACAAATAAATAAGAAGTCCTAAACGAGAAGTCCGTATAGGGACACACAACGTGAAAAACTTAAGCGTATAATGCGGCCGAGGCACTTCACGGGACAAAACTTCCATCACAAGATCAACAGTACAATACCCAGGGCGTCATAGAAACTTTCCCATGGCTCAAACTTATCAAAGGAGGGCGCTATGTAATTTACTCAACGGTCTTGAACAAAGGGCGTGTGAGGAGGACTAGGCGGGTGGCTGACGGGTGTGTTGCACGCGACGTGTGTACGGCCACCCTCTCTAACGGTCTGCTACGATAAGCCACTGGCCTTGGGCACGAATTGTTGTTAACTCACTCGGAGTGGCCGCTGCGATACCAGAATGACCGGCCCGACGGCAAATTGGGCTCGCTATTCTTGTCCTTCAGGATTGAAACGAAACAAAGTCAAGTCGGTAGAATTCAACCTCTTCCAATACTTGTTTACATTCAAAACAATATTAATAGCCAGAAATTTTGGTTAGTTGCTGTGCGATGAACAGTAAGTGTGGTGTAACAGTGGTTGTGATAGAGCGCCATAAATTCAATCGTAAAGCAAAGAAGAAATCGAAGAGTATATTTTTAACGTAACAACGGAAGTATAGATAACGTATCTCTAACAAACTGCTTCATTTACTCAAAACTACCCGTTTTGGTGTAGTAGTTGGTTGAAGGCGGCCATGAATTTTGAAATATTTTTTTCAGTGTTCACAAATATCTTTATGCCATTCCAATATTAAAGTGTCTACAATGCTGTCCATCTGAATTTATGCAGGAAGCTGTTTACATCTTGGGGAAATGAGGCTTTAATTCCAATTTGTTCATAATCTTCAAAGCCCTTTATGCTGGATCCTGGCGGCCCACGGCATTTCTTGTTAGACAAATGGGATTTGGTCAGTTTGGTTTATGGTCATTTTGTCTTTATTCAATCAGGTCAAATTAACTAATTGAGCAAATCAAACGGTGATTTACTTCTTATTAAAATAAAAGAATTGTCTTGGATAGAATACATAACCTGAGGCTAAGTTGCTCAGTTGTGGTCTTAACGTGCTGTGGTGAAAACCACGTGGATAAAGAACTGGTACTTCATGTACCCTCCAGTTATTTTAAGGAATCGCGTCTTGAACAAGAAATTTGATTTTCGTTCCATTAATTTTCAGATTTTTGATGGAGTGCCCATCAGATTCGTGCTCAGCCGCTCCATCAGTCTAATTGCTGAATGAACCAAGTTATAATGAAATTTAACTATTGACGACGACCGAGAAATGGCGAGTGCTAGCGGGACAGCTGCAAGATGCCCGCGGGAGAATATTATAGTTTCTACGGCAGGTATTGGTGCTCTCGCCTGGTGAAGACCTGCTGTAAACACGGACCAATTCACCATAAAATAAGACGAATTAATACGTTGCAAGTGCTTCCTTTTTGACAGCCTAAAAGCGTCATCTAAAATAATTTCAAAACTCGTTTGACGATCGAATTGTGTTAAATAACAATTTTGTCTTCGAAATGCGCTAGTTAAAACAGTGGGTTCAAAATATTTTCCAATTAATTTTTCACGTAAAAAACCTTTAAAATTACACTTTGCTGACTGTAAAGAAAACACATTCAATCAATTTATGGTGTGTACCACAACAGTAAAATTCAATTTCTTACAAACAATGGACACGGATCATTATTTGAGTAAATGAAGAAGTTTCTTACTATTTCTTGCAATTGGATTCATCTATTCTGAAACACTATTTCAGTGTATAACAAACAAGTCAACAGAATGATGGGTACCACGTGATGACATCATTGACACGTCATAAGCAACTTATCGATCACGTGATTCAATACTTCACGCCATCATCCATCCATTGGCCTTAATTGAAGGTCATCCGTCCGTAACTTACAAACCTCGAGAATGCGACTATTTTGTTTTCATATTATTCAAGTGTGGGAAAAAAGAAGATAACGACCGCCTGCCGAAAGTTCCTCAGAAAAAAGTTGAGAACAAAACCAGTCGGTATTTTTTGACGAAGCTTGTAGAAATTTCAAGCATTTGCTGGAAAATGATTTAGTGTGATTGATAAAGTTGGGGTGTGTAAACAAACCACCTAATACAATGCCTTCAGAACCTGATGTACATAAAAAGAAACTACACAAAATCGGAACCCCCAAAAGGGACTAAATTCCGTTGGTAGAGGGTGGGGCAATTTTTAAATGATGATGTAATTAAACCCAGTGGGAATTAATCAAAATACATGTCTGGTCATAGGGGCCTTGACATCGATACGGCAGCACCACCTGTTGGCAGAAACAAAATAAAAATCGTTGAATGACCTCCGATGAGTTTGATCACGTGACTCAACGATCATTCCAATCTTTATAATTTTTGTAATAATTTTAAGTTGTTATAAAACGGTAAACATTATAAACTAAGTATTTGACGAAGAGTTTTTTTCACTTTACGTTGAGGTACCCATTTTGATACTTTGTACTTGTATAATAAATGTTAACACTTTTTTGAGGGAATCAACCCTCATAGATTATGAAACAAAATTCATGTGAAATTTATTTATATCCAAGTTAAAGGCGACTCTTAGATCCAAATGAGCATCATTTTTAATGGTACTGAACCTATTAAATAATTGGTTTACACTGTATTCGATATACCTAGGTATGGCTAGAAGTATCATGTCTAAATGCCCGGCTCTCAACATAACCAGAGGTTTTCAATCGTGACTGCAAAGTTTCTCTTTCCAGGCAAGGTTTAGAATTCCGTGCGACAATAGAAAGGCATTCACGCGTATAATGCTTCACACATGAAAAGAATGCGCAAAACTTTAAGCGCCCTCTGTTGGTGAAAATAAACACAGGTCGAGACGATAACAGACGACCGTTTAATGAATTGCTAGGAGTTACCAGTACATGAACATTCTCAAAACGCTCTGATGGATAACGATCCAAACTGATCGGTTGTCATTTTATAACATACGTTAAAACACCCCCCCCCCAAAAAAAAACAAGAATAAAAGCTGTTATAATTTTAGGTCTGCCAGTGAGATTTTTTTAAACAAAAGAACGATTGGTAATGGGATCCCCTATTTCTATTGTGGAAACAAAAATAAAACTGCCACTTCTGTTGATTGTTTGTCAACATTTGCCCCCTTAGATGGACGGGACAGAAGCTCATTGTGATAGTCTGCACGCGTCACTTAATCCACTTGGGTACGATAGCATTGATTGACGCAGATGAAAAGCTTGGGTCCCAGACGATAATAATTGTTGTTACTTTGACCAGTCATTAGCTTTACTTTCCGTTTTATTCTGGACTTACTAGCTGAGTTTATATTGGACTGATATGTTGAGTTTTATGCTGGGCTTTTTATAGGATTAAAACTCGATCCCGTTCGATATTAGTAAAGATGACCGCTCGCAAATGTTACTATTTTAAAACTAACAGATTCGAACGAACAAGAAGCAAGTAGGCCTAGATTCTATAAACTAATAAAGAACAAACAAAAAAAACACACACAAAAATCCTTTTTTCAGTCCACACTCATACTCATTGATAAAAGCCTTACACTTGTATTATAATTACCTCCTTCATTAAGACAGTTTCCATCGTTATTCTATTGTTCCAAGTTTAAACTAAAGATTTCGAAAACGTTTTCTGTTCAAAACAGTGAGGCAAAACTCTGAAATTACTTAACCCGTAATGCTCTACAAAAACATGGTATTAAGTCCTGAATTTGGGATATTGTTATTTTTATCAAACCTTCATCGACACGGACAAAAATGACGACTTTCTTCCAATTGACATTCAGCAAACAATGTAGGTGCTCTTCAGTACTGCTCATGTCGATTAGGAAACCGTACCCAATCTGAACACACGAGTGTTATTTCTCAATATAGAGGGTTGATTTGAATCACAACCAAGTATACGACAAACAGGTTGTTAATAGAGCGCTATGAACGTGGGGGTTTATCCGGGGGTCGGTGAGTCGGGTGTTTAACACTGGGCGGGGCTTATAACACTGCCAGTGTTAACAATATACGCAGCTTTATTATTGTGAGGATTCACACGTGTTTAACCATAAATCTAAGCTGACAGTTTTCTGACTTTTATCACCTTTTATCCGATGAAATAAATATGAATCTGTCCAGAAGATTGAACTATTTCTGTCAAATCGATGCCCTTTTTAATATAAGACAAGAATGATGTTCAGTGAAGGTTGACTCACGGAGGAGCATGCGTTAATTTTGGAAAGGATTAGGCCTATGGTTACAAATTGTGATAAGAAAAGGCCCGTTTGTTTGATTGCGTATTATTGTCATATAACGTCATTATTGTTTAATTTATAAGTAGATACAAAAAAATAAAATAAAAAGGCATGCAAGTTTACAAACACAACAATGCTCTCTACAGCAGAGAAAAAGAAATATTCCTTTATAAACATATACTTATTACACAAAACATTCAGTTGATTAGGGCAACACGACAGTGAGAAATCTAAAACCCTCGTGAGTAGATGCCTCTTTTGCAATAAACACCAGGGAGACTCATGTCCCAGATTCAGGCGAATCTTATGATCGGTCATTCTCACTTCACATTGCATATTTTAATAATTTGTGTTAAATGCATCACCACGTGGCTGTGCGTGCATAGCATACATAGCTCCAACTTAAGGAAGCCGATTATATCAATTGCAAACATTATCGATTTACAAGCATTAGGGAACTGAACGAAATGACTCCAAGACCGTTTATTAACGTAGCAATAAGATTGATTATTCTTCTTATGTTGAACTTGTTTTCCAAGAAGCGGGAAGAAATATAATAAATTGTAATAGTTATTAATTTTAATTAATGCGTTAATTGTGACGAATGTTCAGAAGATATTAGTCAATGTGTCGTGTCGAAACATGACGTCAAACAGTCTCATTCGGTACCTTAAAACCTCACAGACGACTCATAATAGTCACATATTAATGCCAACATATCAATAAACACAGACAAAATAATAAATAGTCAAATAAATAAATTTATTAACTTAGAAAACATAATTTCAAGGTCTTTTTTTAGAAAGAGTAATGCATGAAAATGGAACTTGGACACGGCCGGGCCGGCTTGGCGAGGAGCGTTGTCTACGAGTCAAGCGGACTACATAATCAAACAAAGAACTATAATATGCTATATAAGCCACAATCACCCCATGCAACAAAAACTGCTCAATACTGGCGTTAAAACACACAGAAAAATATCAAAAATGTCATCACGAGTAAAGAGAAGTGAGAAAATTGTGAGTTGTTTTTGGCAGAAGAGTGCCTCAGTAGGCAGTGTGAAATCAGTGCTGTAACTGGCACACATAGATGGGATACGCTCAACCGACGCCCAACAAAAGAACAGCACAACCTAATTATTCATTGTAAACACAAGTGGCTTCCACTGCGCAAACGCAGAACTCGCGAGGCGCTAAAATTGAAGTGGCCAAACTTTTGGCGAACAGGAGTTCAGGCGCGCTTTATCGCACAAGAAATACAAAACCGCCCAGCTGTCACGGGTACAAACCTGTGGATCTATACTAGGTTAGGTCCCTTTAGCTAGATGTCATACAAATTGTGACCTACCGGGCTCTGTTTTGATATATAAAGGTGTCTTCCGGGTTTACTGTGGGTTTTTAGAAGTTTCTGAAAAAAGTTGAGAGAAGTTTGAGCGACATTTTCTTCTTTGGCGTTGAGCTGAAGTTACACAGAAGGTGCGCGCTGTGTGATGCAAGGGGTGATACGTTTGAAATAAAGTGGCAGGCTGGATAAAACCGTGCACACGCTGCCTGGCCGTCGGTGCTTGGCTATTAAGGGTAAAACTGGAAAGCAATAGAGAAGAGCCGCTGCACTCGGGCTGGGATTGGACGTGTACACAGAAGCGAGTAGACCAAGCTAGCGTACGCCTTCCTCTACCGCACGTGCCCTTACCTTTTCATCTTTACAATGAGAAAGACAAAGTGGTATATTACAGGCGAGTAGGCTTTATTTTGGCAGGGTTTCCAGGGCGAGCGCGATAGGTCAGAACTGCAGCTGGCGGGGGAGAAACACGGCGACTGATCATCGGCGGGCAAACATGAGAGATTGGAGATCGGTGCTGCTTTAACTGAGCAGAGCTTCCATGCACGCTTTGTCTCTGGCTACTAAATGAGCATAAACAGCTGCCATCACTAAATGGGGAGCATTTAAAAACATATAAATAATAAAGCTGATGGGGACCGACAATGCTGAGAGACCTCGAGGTAGCCGCGCGCGCTCCCAAGAACCTAGCCAAGCGATCTAAATATGAATGTCACCCCGTCTGCCGATATTCGGCCCCTGATTGGCGATGAAGCCTCCGAGTTATCCCGCTTGCCAATCCATTAAATTGCGTTTAATTACATTTTGCCCGGGAAATTGTAATGCTAACGGATTTCCCTTTGTGGAATATGCAAATAGTCGGAGGGGGGAGCGCAAGAAGTGGGGCCATTCAGTACGGGTGACAATTACTGGAGACCGTGGCAGGTGCATCGATTGTCTACCGTCGCCTAATGTAGTTTTCGGGGGAGTGATTGGAGAGGAACCGCACTCGATCACGGAGAAGCGAGCAAACGCCGGGCAGATTGCTTGCTTTCTTTGCCCGTCCCACGCCAAGTTTTTTCTCTTACTGGTCTCTCTCGCCTGGACGGGCGACGGCTCCCGGTCGCCTCCCTTTGTCCTTACCCCCGTTTGTCCCACACGGCACCGGGCTACTGCCCCTTAAGACGCTTCCCTGCAGTGTCTTGGAGACGGTTGGCCAAGGAGCCGACAGTCACCAGTCTAAAAGAAGACGCCAGGGGGTAAGGAAAGACCAAGAACTTGTTCAGTTGGTGTGTCCATCTAAAATCGCCAGTGATCAAGGCAGCCACGTGCATAGAAGACAATTGAATCCTTTGGGTAGAGTACATGGTTTATTGATTGCTCTCAATATTGTGCCTTATGAATCAAATCTTGTAACTTGTGTTTTGGACGAATTTCTTTCAAACTGTTTACTTTTGCATTTTATCACCGAAATGATGACTAGACCAAATACACACAGTTGTATCATACTTTAAATACCCTTGCCTCAACGTATGCTAATTTGTTGACCTTTCTCGAAGGTCAAAGGTCAAATTACGAAGCAAATAACCCCATCCGACCATTTATATGAGTTTTCGTCACAAAGCCGGCACGAGCGAGCGACGAGAAAAGACGAAAATTTGAAACTTATTTCGCTTTAATAGCTTCACTTAATAAAGTTATAGCAAGAGTAATCCCAGTACTCTCGAATATTGCCTTTTAAATGACCTCACAAAGTCACAGGTCAAAAGGTCACGGGAAATTTCCCGACATTGTCAAATTTACCTCAAAATGGTCGGCACAATGCCGGCACAATGAGCCATTTCCAGAATGTCCAGAATATTGTTGGATATTTAGGAAAATAAGTAATAAAATGAGTCACAATGAGCGTAGCGTAATTAGTACATCACATCCACACTTTGATGATGGTTTACGTTGAGGTCAAAGGTCATATGCAAATGAGAAGACCAATTTGCTCCTTGCCTTAATACAGGTCGTTTTCGGCACAATGCCGGCACAGAGTCCGATCAGAGGAGTTTGCAAAAAATAATCTAAATTGATTTGGTAACTTGTCTTTTCCTCTCGCTTATGACGTTGTTTAGAGTCAATGCTCATCTTTTCTTTATATTGTTCATTCAATAGTCGTCTCCTTGCTATGTGACGAACAAATGACGTCATAAAACCATTGTCTACCAAAATGAAGCATTTTCTGCTCAATCGACGGAGGATAAATGCAAAATAAGTAACGAACCTAGGATAATATTCGATTTTGTTTTATTATATACATCGTTTTGTTTATAATATCGTAAAAGAAGTGGCATCAATATGTTGCACATGCTTTCAAAGGTCATCCTAAGGTCAAAGGTCAAAATTCAATGTAGTTGCAAAGGAGAAAGTATTGAGAAGACCCTCAATATGTGAACACAAAATTACTTTCAACTGAAGATCTTAGAATAAGTTGGAGTAAAAATGCACAAATGTATCAAAATGATTAGTATAACTTTTCTTTTAATCTGTACTGATTTACTTGAATCCCAATGCAAAGATAAAGTTAATTTTACTGTAAAGCGTATACAAATACGCTCAATTTATGTAACTTTATTGTCATTTTAAATTATTGTCCTGAGCTATTATTCAAATAAACTATTATAAGATGTTCTTAAATACTTGATTTAAACAAAAAATATTCATCCATTTACTGGCCATAAAAGAGTTATTGGCTAAAAATGATCTGAATTCGGCATTGTTATTTTAGAGTAAAACTCATGACTGGAATTGTGCCCATTGTGCATAGCGTCTGAAGACGTAAGATGACGGTTTACACAGTGGTTCTTATGGTAATTCTTAAGAGTACATATATAGGTTATAATTATACCCCTTATACAACATATATTTAATAAAAATGTTTACTTGGTATGATTTAAAACTTTGTATGTCGGATATAAAATGTTAGAAGGTTATTGGTAACACCATCTACACGAAATATTGTTCTTTACTTTTTTTCAAGAGGTAAACGTTACAGATAGGTTTGGAAACGATTAGAGTCATTAAAAAAGCTAGGAGATTCTGAGCTTTCCTCCGAGAACGGTGACTTTCCTCCTTCGATTGTCAGGTAGTAATATTTATTTTAAAATTATATTTTTTCATAATTATGAACTGAAGTTCAAGTCAAAAGAATCTTATATCTGTGTTTAAATCTGGAAAGTTGTTTTCCACGTCACCACCTACTAACCGTATTCTATGATTCATCCCGAAAAAAAAATCAAGTTTAAAAAAACACAAAGGTTTTTTTGCACCAGGGTTCTAGCGACCGTTTCTTCTTTGAAAATTGATAGCCTGGATTTCTAATTTGACGGGAAAGTCTGCAGCATACGCGCATGAAAAATGGGTGGGTTAAAGTGAGCGACATGTTTAAAAGCAGTCTGGACTAGTAGCAGGTTGCCGGGTAAGCATTGGTCGTACCACACACGCCCAACTCCTAGGCACAACACCATCAAGACGACAGGTGGGGGTTGAGTCTCGCTGAGCCGACCGACGGGAACATGTAAGAGATCATGCAATCACTGTGCATTGGCTTCAAGTTCGTTTCTCTTCATTTCAGCGTAGACTGTGAGGGTTATACGAAGCAGATAATACCATCAATCTGGTCATATCAACAAGGCACGCTAAGTCATTGGTGTGTATGGAGTCAGCCGACTTTACTTGTTGGTCTTCATATTTCATTTCATAACTATTGTATTTCATTGATTTGATATGATATTCAATACGTCAGATGGCCGACTATCTCGCCTCAAAAAAGTGACGATAAAACTTGTGGGGGAGATAATCAAAGATAATTGCAAGGCTTTCAACAGGCCAATGGGGAATGAGCATATTTTTCATTGTCAGTCTTGGAAACAAGATGTAGACTGCTGGATTGGAATGACCACATGTCACTATTAAGGCTCCGAGTTCCAATCTTCATCACCTCTATAAGGAATTGCCAAGTTCACGGAAATAAACCAAAATACAACATTTCAGCTTCAGAAGGGAGGAATAGTTTTGTACCACATACCATCAAAGATTTACAGAGGCATAACAACAAAGGTTTTATCTTGTTTGATTGAAACTCACATGAAAGTTTTCAGTTTACACAAGTTTACACGGATTTTGTAACCGTGAACTTTTTCATCCAGTTGGTCGAGCTACACTTCATTACTTCTGACAGAGAAAGTTGTTTGAATTATTTTAGGCAACAACTGAGTCAATATTTGAGTTTTTCATCACACGTTGCAGAATCTTAACTAATACTACTTGCTTATTTGGTTTAAATTGTTTGAAATAGTTCGTATGGAAAGCCCTTCGCATTGTTTTTGTACCCATATTGCAACGACCGGTAAGTATGTCAAATACACTTGTTGTTACTCCATCATATGTTTCGTGGGAAGTTCAGAGGTGTTCCTATGTAGGGTCCTCGAAGATTACTCTCCGTCAAAGCTCATTAAATGAACTACGAGGTTATTGACGTGTCTATATTAACCCTATGAATCCCTTGAGAGCGAGGTTGTCCGTGTAACCCACGTTGCATTAAAGATAGGTGTTTGCAGTTGGCTGAGAAATATAACATGTGTTGGTCACCCCCGCATTATCAAGGGACCTCAAGTTGTCATACTAATCACATGTTGACGTCTTGCTATCCCCATGTTGACAGCCGGTGTATACATGATGGCACGGACCCCAGTTTTAGCAAGTTTACCATCAGTTGAAATCAAAGGCTGTAGAGTGGGAGAAGTTTGTTGTCACTCAGGTCGCTTGAGATGTCAGTATAGTGGTTAACGTGCCTGGCCACCGGGCCGTCATTGTGAAAAACTGTCCTGGGAAGCCAGTTGAAGAGAAGTAGAGAATAGTCCTGTGTAAATTATTGGGTGTATTGACTAAGTTTGGTTACAGCCTCTTCAGGTTTTGTCATCTCACGGTAACAGATTGTCGTCTTGTGTCTAGACAGTACACTTTTCACACGGCAAAAAGGTCGAATACTGGGAAATTAATTGTCAAAGAAGAACGCATGATTTGTAGGAATTATGAAAGATGCAATTTTACTTTTGTAACCCAATCGCATTGACTCAATTTGTTACAATGATGCTTTGTGTATTTTTTTATTTCGAGCTTTCTACTTTGTGATTCACCTTTATTTGAACTTTTCCATCTGTCTATTTGTGTCCAATTTCTACCCTTGAAAGAATCTTGTCCAAACGTCTGTCAGTTACTTTTCCCCCATAGTCTACAATTCGTAAGTTTTGCATATGTTTTTTCTTTCTCCCTTCCCCTTTTCTCAAAGTAGGCTTTCAATGTCGCTCATTAGTCTTTGTTTTTTTTGCAGTTATACCCTTTTCTTCTTTCTCTGCGTTACTCTCTTAAAGCTTTATATTGAAATTCACTTTAATCGATTGAAACTAGTGACAACTGCAGATTATTTTATCCCTAGTTTCAATCGATTAGAGTGAATGTCAGTCTAAAACTTTTAAGAGAGTTTTTTTTTGTAGATTCATTTATTTCGTTCATCTCGTCTCTGTCAGTGTTTCCCTTTTACCCTGCATTACAAATTGGGTTGCAACGATTGACACAAATCGACATGTGAAAATTGCACATCACATGGTCCAAAAGAGGAAACTTAAGGTGGGTAGAAAGGGTAGGAGGGAGGTGGGAGAACAATAATAAAGAGGAAATTACAATGCAGCATGAGGAAGACTTAAGAGGTACTGCAAGAAATAAATACAACAGTTAGGGGGAGGGGGAGTGAAGTTTCAGAAATTAACGTTATCCTATTTTGTGTCTACTTGACATAATTTTCTGTAAATAACCCTTCATCTAATTTTTTTAAATTAGTCAAACCATGTAGACTGTTATGCATCAAAAGTAGGGTTTGTAGTTGGTCAGCAGAAATGAGAATTCCAGCCCACGCTCCAAGCTTTCAAACTCTTGAAGCGTGCAGGACTAGTTTCCAGCGTGTCTCCGCTAGTTTCCTTGACGTGTGTCGCCAATGAAATAACAAGTACTACAAACCCGGAATAATGAAGCACGTTCTTTACTCTCAAGCACATACAGTCAGTCGATATGACGACCGCACTCTGAAGCACACATTAACTAGATTAACACCTCAGATATTATTTCACTATAATTATTACACAGACAGGGTAGTAGTAATATAACCGCACATGTCTGTGTTTAATATTAAGGATTGAGGACTCGGCTTCAGGTATACGGCGATGAACTCTCGTCAAGAACTAGGGGAATAAATTGATCTCGCGTTCTTTAACTGCTGTAGTCTATTGGTCGTGATATAATGTAGGGTTGTGATTTAAAAAAAAAGTGCATGGAAATTAGTGTCTAAATGATTTGTGTAATGATGCAGTAATTTTCTTCTTCGGTATTTCTTACTTTATTTACTAACAAGTTGTTTGGTTCCAACGGGAGTCGAACTGCTGCTGGAGGCTATGTAAGATCTTAGATGTCTTGGGGAGGAAGAAGTGAGTGAAACTTGTACGAGGATTATGCCAAGACATATGCACAACACTCCTGTTGTCAATAAGACTACTATTAATAATGATGTGATCAGATTGAAATCAGCTGGTGTGACATTCGAAGAAGATTGCTTTTTTCAAAATCATTTAGTCAGATCACTTTTGTCTAGTTTGACAAAATATCAAAGTTTAGGAAACTGAACTTAATAGCCCTATTGAGATCGAGACAATAATGAGGTCAAGTGACGGTTTTCAGCGGAGAAGTTGATGGTCCCAGAACTGGTAATTTAATAGACTGACACCTTTAAGGTGGTTGACCTGTATGGCATGCCTTCAGGGAACTAGACTAAAGATGGCGCACTGTCAGTGGTATAAACGAGTGGATAATCATCCCGTGCCATATTCAGTTTCATGAACTAAGTCTCACATCGTCTACATCTCCACGGTGAAGTTGTTTAATGTTTTCTGTTTTGATTATTTCATAAAACTCCATTTTAATCTCTTATTTTCAGATTTGTTTTTTAATTATTTAACCACCTTCCGAGTGTATATACAATAACTTCATTTCTAGACTTAGAACAAAATATCGATCCTACTATTGTTATTCTTTCGACTTTTAATATCGGCAGTTAATAGTCGAAATTCAAACCTGTACCATATCCTCAAGCCTACGACTGCTTTTGTCCGATCGGTGACTTTAGTGACAGAAAACCGGGGCAATTGAAGCAATCATAGGAACACCTGTACCGACTGGGCTAATAAGAGGCAATTGTGTGGGTTGCAAGAGGATACCTGATGTTATTAAGTTATGAACAGGTGACGCTGTAAGAGCAGTCGGAGAAACGAGCAGCGTGTCACCCAGGATATTACTGCCGTGTTTTGATTGATTCAGCCAGGGTGCCTCATGAGAGGCTGAGTCGGTGGTTTGTTTTACAGCCCTGAGGTAAATGATGTAGACCGTGTGCGAGACGCGGAGACGAGGGGGTTGAAAGAACGAAACGCCCGGGAGATACTGGTGGCTCATCGGTGATCCTTCTGGACAAATGACTTGGACTCTTATGATTAGTGCACAGTGATCGCTTAGAAACATCGATAGGACATGTCACGGGTCAAGTTACGTGCTATGAAAACCAAGAAGGGGTGGAGGGAAAGAGATTGGATTAGGTCACGGTGGGAGAAGATACGAAGAAACTTAATAAGACGAAGAATTGACATAGAAAGAGTAATGCTTCAAGATATTGACAAGGAAATTATTGAGAAAAAATTCAGAGAGTCACAGAGTTGGAATTCAGAAAAGGGTTTATAAAAGGTGAGGGTTATGGACAACCGAATTCAAAGATTTGACACATCAGTGAACAAAAGAGAACGTCATCTGAACAGAACAAAGAACACCTCAAGGAGTTTTTTTTAGAAAACTGAATGCGGACCCAAATGTACGGTAGATAAATTAACCTACCGGTAATTTGAACCTTTATACTCCTAGGCGGAGAGAAGAAACTAATCGTCAGTGCACATAATCAACCATGCTTCGGAGAAGATAAATATACTTCACAACCATTTGAGTAAAACCATGAGAGAAGTCATCATTGACGTTCTTAAGATTCAAGTATCAAAACTACAAGTGTGTATTAAAGGGGAGGGATGGACACTGGCGTCTTAACAAGGATTCGCACTTCTAGACATTTGAAACGTCCTTCTATGAATTTGACACTTTCCCATTGATAGACAAGACTAAAGATAACAAGACAGAGTGTATATAAAGAGGTATGATTGACACTTGAGGACAACCATGACCTCAATTAAGGAACATCAGCCGTGACTGGTCGATGAATCTACACACTGAGACTCTTTTCCATATAGAGCGTAAGGAAACTGGAGAAGTCTCGTAAAGACACTTCTCATTGTCATGGAACACGTAAATTAAATCACCGAATATAGAAACATTAAGAACTCCTTAAAACTCCCGCCCTGGGTGATACACACAAGGTTTATAGCCAGAGCAAATTAAGCCTTTGTACTCAAATTATGGTCATAACGAGTGCACAGCTGTCGTCGTTTTTGTCATCTTTACGTCATATCACTGCCTATATATCATCTCATCGTTGGTTTCTAACATGACACTAAAGAGAAAACATCATTGCCTTGAAAATTGAAGATGATGTGAACATTTATCGGTCAGGCAATTTTTGGGTTGCATTTAAGAACTACTCAAGCGATGAAATTATACAACAGATTGCTTTAAAAGGAACGGTAGTTAGATGATGTCTTTATCAATGAGAGTTTGAACCTATCATGTACATGCACTAGAGTCACACACCGGAACAAGGTCCCTTTCCGCCAGGAAGTGTCAAAAGAAAAAATACATTCATGTTAAGGGTTCAATTAGTTTCATCAAACTTTGCCAGAAGACAATTTTTAAGAAGCTCTCAAACAATGCGGACAAACGAAAATATGCTACCTATGACGGAAAGGTAAAAAGAGCAAACAAAGGAAGTTAGGTGGATTAGTGTACCTAAGACATACAAGGCATGTTTAAAAAAAATATGCGCAATCTAATTTTTAAAAAAAAGGAGGGCCTACACCCATACAAATCTAACTAAAAAAACAAACAAACCGAAACCTCAAAGCAAAACAACCATGAAAGGATCTCGATGGTCTCTGGATGTTAACTCTAGCGTGTAATTATGTAATTGAATGTGAGATTCATTCGACCAGTGCCTCTCAATAGTTTTCCCATCATTGGTCAGTAAATACTATTTTGTCCTGTCACGTGATCATTGGTCAGCCGGTGCTATGTTTCCTTTTTTGTTGGCAATTTAGTTTCATCTAGTCGGTGAGAATAACTAAATCATTCACAGGACAATGACCATAGTATCAATAGACGTTATATTATCACTCATGGATGAACAACGCAACTTTGAAATTATAACCCCATCAACGAGTGACCGACGAAGAAACGTTGTCAGTTCTTATAGTTTACCCAGACCGATGTCCGTCTGGTGTCCTGGTGACGTCTTATGTTCACTCATGAATAAATAACACAGTTCATGAATTATACAAATTAATTAATCATTTGGCATTCTGCCAAATTATCCACTGATCGAATCTTCCGATTATTATAAGAGCAGCAATTATTAAAATTACACCAAACAGGATGGCATAAGTACAGAGCGACCAGACCTAATTAAAAACGAATTATACTTTACACATTGGATGGTCGGTTATTGAAGGAGTTAAGAGGAAGCTGGACTCTAGGATCATTTTGAATTAATCGCTAAATAGGATTGCATACCCGTCGCCATTTGCCGCCAAAACGAATCCCAGAATCAATGAGAAAATCTCAATTGGTAAATCAATCAGTATGATGTACGCAATAATGCTGTGTAAAACGTGGTGTAATCAGTGAGGGCTTGAAGCGTTTGCAAGAGTACATTGACCAGGAGGGTTCGCTGGTATTTCGTATTGCATCCTTTAAACAAATTTACAAGATGTGGGAAGTGTATGGAGGGTAGGGCGGGGGGGGGGGGTTGAATACTCACACTCTCTATCCAAATCAAATACTGCACGTTCGTTTTAAAGCGAGTATGACTGCTATTCGGATTATACTAAACAACCCTACACATTTATCATCTATTACACACATGTCTTAAAAGTAGTCCAAATACTTTTAACGAATTCCGAGAAATTATAAAGAAAAAGTGAAAATTATTTACTGAAAAACTCTAACAACTACATGATTCGACAATGACAAACCTAGTTTGAGTTACATGTGTAAAAAATAAAATGTTATAATAAATTTCGTACGTGAACTCGGCATCAAACCTTGACAATGTAGTAAATCTTCCCAATACAATCATGTATTTATATTCATCTGTTATTGTGGGAAGGATTTTAATTTCCCTAGTGAAAAAAGGATGAGTTGGTTTTGATTCCATCTTTTGTAGTTTCCATGACAACTTATGGAGGCCTGTGTTATTATTTTGTACTGTCTCACTTATTTCAAGTAAAGAGTGATCATAATGCTATGGTAACAACGTCATCAGCGACAGCAGGGAAGGAAAGTCATTTTGTTGTCAATATTCAACTTAACCAAACCCTTTCCTATATCCCTCCTTTCCCCATGGGCAATATACATGATCGGTCATAATATAAAAGGCATTTGATCTTATACCACGCTGTGAGCCAAATTTATCCTTTCTGTCCATTAATCACTCAGATTTTCTGCTCTTTTAAGCACTTTTTTCTGTCCCTGATTGGTCCGTATCAAGCTGCCCTTACTCCACGGGGTTCTTAACCAAGCAACACATCAATGCTAGATTTCAATTTACTGTGGGTCATACTCATCATAATAGGCCATATTCTAATTCCATAACCGATGCTTACTCATGCGAGTGACTGCAAGTGGTGTTGTGCATGAGAGCGCAGACACAATTCTTCACTGCTTGTTTTTGTGACGTGATTTCTCTTTGGTTTCAAAGTTTAAACTGGTGTGAATTCAGGAGCAAACTCGGCCACAAAACGGTTAATTATCGAGAAATATTGATTGCTCGACCAAAGACTGAGTCAATGTATAGACTGACAGATAAACCAAGGTACCTTTTGTTGATTACGCTCCTACATCGTGCCTTTGTGTTTATACTATTCGTTTAATTAGAGTAGGCCTAATCCGGCTCGTTAGTTCAAAAGAAGTAACGCCACCAGAGTGCAATATTTATTAAATCAAAGCTATCTAAAGCTGATTGTCGCTCCTTTCTGGGTTCTCATCGACAAAACTTAGCTATATAGGAGAAGAAAACCCACGGATCCAAGTCGAAATCTTATAATAAAACCAGTCTCTTTAGCAGTTGAACGGCAAGACCGCAAAGGAATTGTGAATTAAGTGACTGCTTTGAGTCAAGAAAGTACATCGATGCGAGTGTTTTGATACAGGTTTAATGATAATGGATACCAGTAAATTACGTTATGGCCTTCTGCCTTTAGACCAAGTGAAGCAAAAAGTTGGTAATTTCATTCGCACTCCATTTTCATTTGGTATTGATACTCATTCATTTTAATATATCAGAATGCACGTGCATTATGTGGTGGCGGCACTCTCTCTCTCTCTGCAAAAGATATTTTGATTTTTAGAGCAGAAAAGCGCGAAGAGCCCCACAGGTATAGGAAATCACAGTGGGCACGTGTTCCATTGGTGGGCAGTAGACGATAGCGATATTATCGGCATTGAGACACCCGTTACATCGCACCGATACCACTAATTGATCAGACTCCGGAATCATAAAAAACTAAAACATCTCAACATTTCCCGCAACTACTGATAGAAGAGGAAAGGAATCTCATTAAAGTCTGACTTGTTTGGACTGGATTCTCGAGTTTTAGTATTGATGTGAGACGCGGTGCTCCTTTTAACTTGGTTATGTTTAATACGATGTGATGGTTGGAATTCACACCAGCGTGTTTTCTGATGCGGAATGGCGGTGGATCGCACTGAAGTGCACGGCGTACTCACCGTGTGCTGCCCGCTCGTGCCCTGCGGGCTTTTGGGCTCGATATGCACCCATGATTCTTAGCTATAGTACACGTACTAGATGCATTACCGACCCTCGTCGCTGTACAACCTACACGGAGTTCTTATTTACTTCATAAGAAAAATACTTTATATTTTATGTAATAGTAAAAACAGAAAATCATGGTTATTAACGGACACAATGCGTAGTCGTGAATTTAATGAAAACCATTTCATTTATTCTCAAAATAAAGACAATTCATTTGAATACATTTTGAGATTAAAAAAATAAGAAAATAAATTATCGATTCATACTAAACATAGTCGGTGAAACCAGGGGCGGGAAGGATGCCTTCCCATTATCACCCTAGAAAAGGTATAGTTTGCTTCTCAACAAACTATGTCATCATTTTCCTTAATAAAATTATTGAAGGGCATTTTTTGCACATGGAAGTGTTATAATGACTCTGCCCAAGTTTTAAAAGTGTTTTTCCGCTGCTAATCCCAAGCCCATGTATTAACATACATAAATGTGATGTCATGCCCTAACCTTTCGTCTTTGTGTCAAGGGGTTTTCGTTTTTCAGAATGAGAAGAAGAAAAGAAAAAGTAAATGTCTTTGACTTTCATGCGACGTTCTGTCGTCATGTATGTATTACTGCACTGCTATAATAAAACAATGCATACTACAGTCTTTCCGTCTCTGTCTACAGAAAATCTTCTACTGTTTCATGACGTCATATTTCATCACTGCTAAAGTCAAGCCATCTCAAATGTTTACCTTGTTATTTGAAGTCGCATATAAAAAAAATCAATCTGCAAAGATTTTATAAACTGGTTTAAGCAATTAATATAGACCATTAACTATCTTTATAAGATTACCTCAATCTGCTGAAGAATATAAAATAAATTACTTCCCATGTTATTGTTAATCCATACCGATTTAAGATGGCGGTGCCCAAGGCTATATTTTGATTATGACCGTTGAGGGCACACTATCGTTGTACTGTTGGCTTGTGTGTGACACGCGCATAATGTTTCAGAATTCTGTATAGTGGTACAACCATATGGAACATTGAAATGGAATAAAAATAATACTTTTAATAATAAAATTTTATCTACAAACTGAAAGTTACATTAATTAAAGAAGAACGTAACCGTCAGCATCTGATAAACTTGAGAAAGATCCAACATTCTGAAAGAGATCGTGTACGTCTACAGACAGCATCCCAATGTTTATATTACCAAGAAAACAAACAATCAAGACAAGAAAATTATCCACTACCGCTTTGTTAATGAAATTAAACCGAAAATGCAAAGCTGCGTACTTGATGTTAATTTAACAAAATATAGTTCTTATCTAAGCACTTGAGAATTTGTGCCACCAGACATTGAGAGAGTTACCCACAATAGAAGCAGTTGGTTAACAACGTATATCAGCATGATAAATCACATAGCAGTTGCTGTACACACAATCTTGAGTTGAATGCACAGAACACATTAATTTCCCGCGTAAAAGAAAGCCTGTCAATATGTCAGCGGAGTAATATAAATTGTAATCCTTTGTGTTGCGACTTCATGAAGACCGCACAACGAACATGTCAACCTAAGGATCGGATACACTTGACCACCCAACTATTCCATTCAAAGGCATGGCCATATTATTACACAACTAAAACAAACACAACCATAAAAACTTAACAGTGTAAGCAAACTACGTATTGAGAATGTACAACAGCGTTTAGACCCAATCAGTTGAAGGGTCATACAGCAATAAGCTCATGGTTTGAGAAAAGAAAGAACCAATTTTGTTGGCATATAATTTAATCCAATCAAGGGGCTGTTTACAATAGACAAGGACCAATTGATTACTGATTACCCTATACTGCGCAGTATTTGACAATCTCTCCACTTGGACTTTAACATTTAAAGAAATCAACAACAGGTTGTTTAAACCAACGACTGTTTAATGTATTGATTGCTCTTTTTAGTCGGTGACAAAATATGGACAAAAAAGGACGTCATTTAAAAAGACCCGATAACACGACTAATTCAGATTTGCATCAATAGGTATGAACAAGGTTCGTTTTCTCTTAACTTTATGTTCTTTAGATTAAGGTCAACTCGTGTAACGCGAACTGAAACTATTGTTGATGCAGTTTTTATTTACAAATTCTTTTATTTATTATTTCATTTTTATTTTCTAAATTTAACTTCCAATTTATTTGTTGAAGAGGTTAAATCTGGAAAAAGATAAGTCGAACTGTGCCTTAGAACCCTCCCCAAAAACAAAACAAACAAAACTAAAACAAACAAACAAACAAAACACAACACAACAAACAACACACCAACAACAACAAAAAACAAAAAAACAAACAAACAAACACCCCAACAAACAAACAAACAAACAAACAAACAAACACACACAGACTAAAACCTGAAACAGCGCGGTTGAAAATGACATGTGGACAATTGAATGATTTGAAAAGAGAAAGTGAAAGATCGGCTCATACCACACCAACTTTGAAACCTAATAATGTTTTGTTTCTCTTCTGGTTCATTTGAGTTTCTTGTCAGACACCCAGTTCCATTGTGTGGGTTTTATTGTCTGTTTCCTGAACACAGCCAGTAGTGTTTCTGCAATATGAAAATTGATTACTAAATGCAGAAGATAGTGACATGTGCTTGGCAATATAATACAAGCACATGGACAGCCGTGATCGATTGCAGAACCGACACGGTGCGGCATTTTCTAGTACATGGCGCACCCACAACGCCCCGCCTGTAACAACCCGGTAAGACGAAGCGAGATTGCTCCGGTACGTGAATGGGGCGACACTTGAAAATCACGCCGTATGATTTTAGCTCTGCTCGCCCCCTACAGCGCCCACACGCGACCAAATCACGACAAGCTCATACTACACAAGGGGCTTATAATACCTTAGACACACATATATACATTGGGTCATATTATCACTGGTATTATGATGTTAATTGCGATTGGTGTATTACTATTAGCCAGTGTATATAAACATGTCGTCAAATACGGTACTTGGTTACCTTACCAAAGGCCACGCCCACTTTCATTGAAAGTCCTGCAGTAGAAGTGTCAGGATCCGCACTCGTCATCGACTCATCGACCAATAAGAGAGCTCATATCTCCTGTCAATCATGAGGCGCGGCATTAAAAAGCCAAACTTGTAGTGGATACCAGTCCGTGTATAATTCATAGGGAAGGGCAACTTATACCGATCCAAACAGTTGTAATGTGCACGGCAGACAGTCGGTACAGATATCTGGAATTTATTACCGTTTTAGTGTGTTTCTGCACGTGGGATACGCTCCAAGACGCAATAAATTAACGCAAAATCAAGTGAAAAAGCTTGAGGAAAAATGACAACCGTAGACGCCCGAACCATACCAGGGGAGCCGCCGTACACCTATGCACCGGCAAGTTCCATAGCTAGTCTACATGCTCAACATAGTCTTCATGTGCCTCATCTTCTATGTCGACTTGATCGAGATCGTGGGGAGGACAAACCCCCATTTGGTGGCTTACTAGCCCCTTCCCCACTCTATCATACTGTCTTTAGACCCCAAGCATTTGGAGTACCTATGCCTGGTGTTGGTTCTTTACAAGTCCCTCGACATCACCATCATCTTTCAAACAATCAGCAGAATAACCAGCAGGTTCAGGCACCTGCATCCACCACATCATTTCTCGTCAAAGACATTCTTTCTCAAAGAACTCCAATACACAAACCCATCCCAAAACATCCAGCGTCTTGTACAACCTGTAATTGCCTCCGGCAAACTCAGCAACAACAGCGGAACGGAAGTGGTGGTAGCCGTGGGGAAGGGAGTGCCTCACCGGCCGCAGGTGTGGCTGCTTGCGAACATGGCTTTGGCCTTAAATTCGGCGTCAATGCAATTCTGTCAGCAGAAGCTCGTTCATCACAAGGTATGTGACTGTCTTCTTCTGTAACTAAAAGCACAAATAACTAAAGAAATCAAACAATTGTTCTTTTTTGTGTAGTGTTTACTTTAAAATTGTTTACATTAGTCTAAACTAAATGTTCAAAATTCTGGTAGATGCGCCGAATTGACACTCAATAACTTTGATACGTTACGTCCCAGTTTAAACACATTTTACCTAGCGCGCAAGTGTTTTTTCATTTTTTTCTCAGTCGGTTCTTTATCTATTTTGATGATTTTATGTTATTTGAAACAGTTTTTCAAATTTTGTTTTATGTTCAAGTTTGCTTGATATTTTTTGCAGTTTATGTTGTGTTCTTTGACTTCGACAACTTAGAATAACCCATTTTGCTTTGAAATCAATGCAGCTTCAAAGCTTGTCATTTTTTATTTAAGTAGTTAATATAAATTTTTGTATCAGCCCAAGCCCTAGCCGAAAACCCTTATACGATAGATCTTATAGTTTATAAGTCTAGATTGTGTTCCTCGGAACAATTTCGAACTATTTCCCGTCTCACCTGATTGTGTCAGTTTACGTGATTTCCAAATTCATATCTTGTAATTATCTTGCCTGGTGGGAGTGACGGCTTTCCTCTCGTACTGAAATCTAAAAATCTCCACTAAAAATATTGTTTATTATTAGTCAGTTATTAGATTTAGTTGTTGCTCAAATTCTAATAATTTCGTCATCATAATAAGCACTCAAATCAAGAACTTTTGATTTTTCCTCCCTTTATGGCGAACGTAGTTTGAGTTTGTAGTGCAAACACCATCTTGAGTTTTACAAAGTGCAATTGGTATCTTAATATCAAACGACTGAGTAAAACATCCTTGCCTTTAGCGCCCCTTGCACGCTCAATATAAAACGCGTATTAACTTAATTAAATTATGGGTATAAGACTTGAGCCCTAGGGTTGTGTGATGTATTAGTTAATACGTCCGTTTTGGACGCTGTGTACGGGGTGCTGGTGTTGTATTGCTAATTATCTACCGTTCGGAAATGTGAAATGACGGCCGGGGCATGAGTCGCCGTGTACAGTAAATTCACGCTCAAGCGTGCTTTACTGCAAGCAAATACTATTGGTCGAATGCTTCTTTATTAAACCTGAGTTGATATATAAGCTCTTCTGTGAATGGATGCCAGCTGTCAACCTTTGTATAAGCCTTGCTGGGATTGGCTGTATAAAGTAGTGATATCGAATCGCCACTATTATTATTTAAACAAAATTATAAACAGCTTTAACGCATCACGACCATCTTATTTTAAAGCTTTCAGTACAACAAGTAATCAACATAATTAGAATGAATCTAATAAATATATTCTGAAATAAATTAATATTCAAACTGTTATAAAAACTTTCATTTGAAACTATGAACATCAATGATCCTCAGAGTCTATATACTTATTGACTTCAAGCTGCAAATTTCCAATCTCTATTTCCTGAAAACAAAACCACCAACTTGAATTTCTTATCTAAAACGAGGAATAACACCTGACTCTGTTTTCAAAACAATTCATTTTTCGCTCTCAAGATGTGAGCAGTGTTCGTTGGATAAGATGATAAGACTCAAAATCTCCACGTTCAACATCCGTGTTGTTTCATATTGCGATCAAATTTTACATCCTATGTCGAAATACTTGACCTGCTTCCATTGTAACAAACTGACACCTTTCCTTCTAATCACTCGACATTAAGTCAATAAAATCACTTTCGTTTTGGGTTTTCAAACAACACCCAAAGATAATTTAATTGAGTAGATACATTTTATGCCACCGAACTATTTCTTAATATGCATGCAAGATATTTAAATCACAGCCCAAATATGTTTTAAGTGATTCAGATACTTAAATGGGTAGAGACAATTTCCTGACCTCGTTTTCAGATTGTCTTCAGTTTCTTGTATAATTATTGTCCGCATTGATCTCTTCAGGTGCACCAACATCTACGACATCTACCCTGAGTGGCTACAAACACCTAGGAACATCACTGACACATCTTACCAGTAGACCTATCTATGGTACAGGTGTGACGTCATCAATGGCTAGAAACCCATTCTTACCAGGTTCGTGTTTTCTTTAAGACATAGTTTAAGACATATTTTAAGACATAGTTTATCAATAACATGAGCAGAATCTATTAATGGAGGCTAAAATGATAACATAATATTGCTTCAAACCTAAGCGCGCACTGTTTTTAAATAGAATATTCCTTTGCAACTCAAATCACAACCAATTCGCTTCAACTCATTGTTAAGGACATAAATCTGCCCATTTAAATTACAAAATTTACCAAAATCATTTGTCAAAATTAATTTGGTTCAATTTCTTGCGTCAACCAACTGGTTAAACCATTAAAAACGAACAACCAAACTACAATAGAGAAACCCAAGTAGACCCATTTGTATAAATCGGGAGTATTTGATACTCATTCTGCAGATGTAATAACGGTTCATTTCCCGACTTTGGTACCAACCTAAACAAGTTAATTTTTATGGTCTTCACTTGATGATATTCGTGACAGCTACCATAAAAAGTTATGCACGCTTCCTTGCACGTAAAACCAGCCAGTTAAATTGCAAGTGTATACAGTTTTACTCGTTACAACGCAGGGTGGACCCGGGGGATGGTTGAGTTAAGCGACATGTGACTTTTTAATGCATTCTCTTATTTCCTATAATTATGAAATGAGTTGTGACACATGGTAAGAAGGTCGAGGAGACTTGTGATATAGTAAATGCGTTTCCAGGGATTTGATGGTCTGATTTATTGGTATTTTAGGAGTAGGAGTTCCACGGATTTGACAATATCGTCGTTCTTTTAAAGTATGGGGCAACACGTGGCCGGCCTGTTTGACATGATTGTTAACCGCGATGGCACTGGGCGTCTGTAATAATTAAAAAATTAGCCAGACCTTGCTATTATTGTGGTACTCGAAGTCTGTTTTTCTCGACCATAAATGCTTCTCTTCAAATCATGGCAAGGAAACATTTATAGTTGGTTTTAGAAATACAACTCTAAGATACACCAGGCACTACTGAGACACTGCCGCTGAATAATGTGAGAGAGGTTTGGAATGGGAGGGTAAGGATGCAAATGGAGCGATGAATCCTATTGATAAGTGGTTAATAACATTGCTCTCTGATAGTGTAAAAGTTGGTCTAAAATTTCATCGAAAAATATGTACTGAAGTCGAGGTTTATAAGAATTAGTCGGACCTCTTGTGTGCAATTGTTATGTAATCGGTAGCAAGCATACAAGAAACCCGACAAAAGATTGTTGAAGCGTGAAGAACCTGTGAAGGAGTTGGATGAATTGCTGACTTGCTTCATGCCACATCAGTTCTGAAGTACCTACCATTGTTAGAACTCCGCCCAACTGAAGTGGACCTTGTGTCTACTCGTCATTGTACACTGAAATATCCATCAACAACCCATTTCTAAATCAAGAATTAAAATGACAATGTTTTGAGACGGCAGAGTGGACTCTGTTTCACAAGTCTGCTTGATGGAGTACTTTGGGTCGCTGCTTTTCATGAAACAAACACACAATTTAAATCAGAGTTACTTTTTTCAAAAATCTAAATGAAACTTGCCTCATTTCATAATAAAGAAAATTTGTTCGAAAAGGACAAAGGAAAAAAAAACTTTTTAAAAAGTATGAAAAAGACTGTTTTGTGAACTGAACAGTTATCCAACCAAACATGTGATGTTTTATAGTTGTACGGTACTTCAGTTATACTTCCTCAGTTTAGCGACCTTGTTCAATTATAGAACAAGGTCTTTGCTGTATGATTCATTTACATCGACAGACTGTCCGTGTATACACGTAATTTAATCATTGTAACCAAACCAGGGGGTCATGCCTCCCGCCCCCATGAGTTAGCTAGGAACATGTCTGTGCTTTAACGAACGTGGTGCCGATAACCTATGAAGGAAGATTCCATGGTGTAACGGGTAATCACTATCCGTGACTGGACCATACGCCTGGCCCATCAAACCACCTCCATCATCGTCATAAATCTAAATAGTCTAAATAACATAAACTTGACCAACAGGGTCATTGTGACTTTTAATAACATAAACAGCATAATTGTTATAGTCTAAAATAATTAATAAATATGTACAGCTATCACGTTTTAGTTGCCGTGACATTGTGAGATTTACATATTCACTAAACACACGAAGCTTCAAAGAATAATATAATTGAATATAAATGAATGTTTTCGGATAACTTTACGAATTTGTTTATCCCTTTGTCAAAATGCCAATCACACCTCTTACAAATACGGACTGAGCGGGTTTGACAGAGAATTATGTGTCTCGCAGACGTCAGACAAACTAATATGAACATTTTTTGCCGAGCAAACTTTCTTAATTTTGTTTTGTTTTATGTGTGACCCAATTTAATGTTGAACTATTCTTTTGTATATTTAAAGTTACTCCATCGTCGGTAATACCAGTTCCAGGGACGTTTCCTTGGCCGGGAGTTGCACGAGGTAAGCCCCGTCGAGGGATGTTGCGGCGTGCGGTGTTTTCTGACGCTCAGCGGAAAGGACTGGAAAAGAAATTTCAGCAACAGAAGTACATTAGCAAGCCCGACAGAAAAAAACTGGCTGCAAAACTGGGACTTAAAGACTCACAGGTTGGTCATTTAATATTTATTTAGTTTATTTTCATAATACTAAGAAAACTGTTCAAGTTTTTCTGTCGCTAGTTTTTGTTTTTTACGAATAATTATTTTGTATTTACGGCTCAAGTTGTTCTGCTGCGATGGCAGAGAGGCCTGTGTGTTATTAAGGGTTAGACCACTATAGGCCTACAACCTATCATTGGCAAATAATTGACACTGTTTTACAAAAGTGGCTTTAGACGTTAATTGGTGTGATATATGTATTCACATAGAAAGGCTAATTTATAAGTGCAGTATACTATTGCAAGTCCAAAAGCTACCGCCCCGAAGATATCCATCAACACCAGCTACACGTTGCAAGATAAAAATGCGAACCCAGTCGACGCACGCGACACACATCAAACCACTCACTTCATGTCGTCTATTCCCAGGTTGATGAATTTCACGCATGTCTAAAAGCCTTTAATTACTTACTACAATCTTTCACGAACAACATTGTTAACAAATTCACTGAGTTTAATGGCGATAACTTGGCAAACCTATCAGCACCTAAAGAATAATATAAAATGAAATCAAGCTAGCGGCCTAAAGCTTGTTATTACGTCTTGCCTTCAGCTGCTTGAAGAAACCAAGGATCAAGAAGAAAAAAAACAGATCCAATTAGCCCATTCTCTAAAAACTACTTTATTTTGAGTTTATTTCGAAGACAAAGAGACAATTAATGGTATAGAAAGGGTATAGAAACACAACCCCATATTTGTAAATACAATATTTATAATTATGCGTACTAGCGAACAACTGGATCAATTAAATTAACGTGTAGTACGGTCTGCTTGAAAATATTAATGACGTTATTATTATAGAAGAAAAGCATGCTCTACTTTAAACACATAATACACGCGTAAATCGGTTAAGCTTTACTTTGTTTTGGTCAAGTTGAGCTTGGAAGGGACTGTTGGTCTCATTAATCCAGGGACGGGTGCTTACTTCCACGCAAAGAGCAGAATGTCGTAAAGTTTTACACCAGCGAACTGGTAAAATGTCTGCGCGAGCCGCCGCTCCATAGTATAAAGATAAAGGTCACTGCGCAGTGACCTCTCTGAGTTGTACAAAAGAGTGCTTCGTGACTGAACAAATCAGCATTTGAGTTCGCAATAAAATGCCATATTAATGTACACTGGTTTGTTTGTGTGTCGTTGGCCAGATATGCTAATAGATTTATTAACAGTGGTGCCATATTACAACCCAAGTTGCCGGAGGGTACAATTTGCTACAAACAATAGAGAATATTATTTTCCAGTCAGTATGGATGAAATTTAACTAAGATTTAATTTCGAATCTCGTTTCGTATATTTTGCTCATTTAAATACATTCGAGCTTCTTCATCTTACAACTTTATTCACTTACCTCGATCCTAACTTAATGACGTAGCGAGACGTCATGAAACAAAAAGTGTTTATAGCAATAGGTTGGTCGTTCACTTCTTAACACAAAGAAAATGATAAACACAATGGAGGGACAAAAGGCACATTCTGTTATGTGCAACAGCAACAAATCTATGTGCGCAATGTCCGTGCAGTATGGTGCTATAAACTGTAAAATCTTGTTTTATGGGCCAAGCTATAAATTATTATGCTCAATCAGAACGGGGGCTGGCTGCTTAGTGGAGCGGCTATTCTGAAATACAACATGAATTTTATTGGGTAACTTATTATTTGCGAGTACGTACAGCGCCAGTAATGGAGATACTACATTATTGGTTAACTTATTGAAGTAGTATTCTATTTCGTCCTGGCTTTTATGAAATTATTACGAATATAGATTATGATCAACCTACTAATATTAAGTTTTATTGGTTACACTATTAATGTATTATTTACAAAAGCTCAATAAATCAAGGAGATTTTAGCCGATATAAAATGTTAGTACAGGATAATTAAAGCTTTGTTTACATTCAGATTATTAAAGAATGACATTACTCTTTTTGCAAAACATAACTCGTTTAATTTGCGATCTAAAAACTCGTCTCTATATTGTTTTCAAAACTAGTCAAATTTATTCCATCGATCATGGCCGCAATTTTAGAACCACGAATCGCTTTCATGTACTGTATAAGTGTATAGCTTACCCTTATACACTGAGATGGATTTACTTGTATACATGGTATGAACTTACATGAACTCCAAATACTGCACTGCGCCGGGGGTTCACTTATAAGAAACTGACTCCTTTTCGGTCTGCTGCGATCAGTTTAAACGTCTAGAACTATGCGTCGTCAAAACCAATTAAGATTATGTTTTAAGTTTCTGTCTATATTTAAATGGGTAGTGATTACACCCGATACAAGTTATGAATTCCACGCTGACCTTTTTCAAACATTCATAGGATGAATTCTGTTTTGGCTGGTATCGAATTTTGTGGTAAAAGTGCGATTCAATTAATGTGCAAATAATGCAAACTACACACAACAAACCTGATCATGAATGTACTTAGCCCGTGAACAAACGTGTAAAGTATATACCCCATGCATTGCTTGAAGTGGTTGTTCAAGGTAGGACCAGTAGTCCCACTGAAACCTACCAATCAGATTTCATATTGATGTCGGAGCCATCCCTGTATGCTCCTGCTAACCCAGATACATTTACAGGGACTGTGTCGTTTTACTATTCAAACAACAAATATCGTGTTGTCGTCTATACCGAACAACAAAAACAGGATCAGATGTGGATTGTAATTAAAAGAGAGGCCCCACGGGTTTTTGCTGATGGGTAAATAGTGCAGCTTGGATGTCGAGATATTTTACAGTTAGGTGCACTGGCTATTTTTCAAAACACTGGCTGCAACAAAACGAGAATAAGAATAGGAACGAAAACAGTTATCGAAATAGTTCTTAAACTCTAAACACCTTTCTAATCTTCAACATGTAAGTCATATTTTTAGATAATGGACACTTTAAGAAACAGTTTGTAAATCTTATTTTGGTCAATTTCTGTTCTGTTTCAGGTAAAAATATGGTTTCAGAATCGTCGTATGAAATGGCGTAATTCAAAGGAAAGAGAATTACTGTCATCAGGAGGGTCACGTGAGTCTACATTGCCAAATAAATCCAACCCAAATCCAGACCTTAGTGACGTAGCTGAAGATAAAGAGAGCCCGGATGTAGGTAGATTGCGAGATCAGAACTCTGACATAGAAGAGATGGAGTCACCGGGAGTAGCCCTTGTTCGAGTCCGTTGCTAGGTGACCAGGTTGCAGAAGATGCACGAAGAAGCCCTATAGTCACCGAAAGAGAAGATTTTCAAGAAGAAGAGAAAGACGTTGACGTCATGTGATGTTGTAAACATCTTGGAGCATTTGGCTGGTTCTCAAAGACCTATCGACAGAGTTTGTGACGTCGTAGAGTAAAGGTTTGCGGAGGATAACATGGATGTTTTAGATGAAGCAAGATATTTCTTTGGTACTTCAAGGGCAATAAAACATTGTAAATATTTTAATTATTAACATCAAATGATTATTGATCAAAATTTACAAATAACTTATTTTCATATGTCTCTGCTTGGTTTTAAAAACAAAATCGGTGCACTGAGGACCTTCCAAAATCCGTTAATGTTGTGCATTAGAATTTGTTGGTTACCTGCTTTAAATTATAAACGGTTTTTAACGCCTCATTCAAAACGTCGTTTATAGCGAAAGCTTACATCTTAGAGCTCGTTGTTAACGACAGTCACCCAGCTCCATTAAATGTTGAGTTGGTATCCAACAGAAGTTTAATAAAAAACATGCTTTAGAAGGAAAACAAAACATTCTAGTTGATTAAAAAAGAAATCATGAACGTTTATGAGGTTTTTATTTTAGTTAAGTTACACCTGTAAGACTATAATGGTGCAATCTTGATATGTAAATATAATGGAAAATAGCTATTATTGTGAACTTGTTTTCTATTTGAAATTATGCTAATTCAGTCAGATTTTTATTCATTATTTTGTGTGTGTTGTTTTCCACTACACATTCAATTAAAATTGTCATTTGAAATATAAATATATTTTGTACAAATTAGCAACAACAAAGGTACGACGAAAAAACGAAACATGTTATTAAAACTATTGCTACAAAGTACGTGCTTTATCAACAGTGGTGGATAGAAAGTTGTTTGAATTTTGAAACTGAATACTGAAGTAAATCGAAGGGAATTGAAGTCTGTTATCTTAGGCTGGTGCCATTCGTACTTGGAGTAATACCCACATGAAGTAAGTCTGGAATCGAGACAGGTATATGGTGGCCTACAAGTACCACAGTTTGATTAAAATATTATAACAGTCCAACTAGATAGTGATTGGGACAAGCATTATTAACAGTTACTGCGATAAATCACGGGACATTAGTTCAAATATTTTCATAAAAAACTGTTACCTTTCGTTTAAATAATTCTTAAGGCAGCTTGTTGTATTTGCGGTTTCCGATAAAATTCCTAATTTTGTTGTAATTTTCATTGCTTGTTATAAGCTTTTCAGTATTGTTATTTATTTGTAGTTTTCATTAGTTTCATCAAAGTCAATTTTTCTTTCATGATGTACAAAAACTGAATAAAAGAAAAAAAATATTATACGAAGTTTGTTTGTATATAATTTTTCATTAACATAGGGAAAGTGTAATCATTGTATTCGAAGAGACATAGCTACAGACATCACGGAGATAAGTGAAAACACCGATTCTACCGATTTTCCATTGTACTATTATTATCATAGTGACTCACACACAAAAATCTAATTTAATGTTAGTTTTGATCAGTCCAGTCTAAATCTGAATTTCTAACTCTATACATCGTCACGGAACATATACATTTACAACAGAAAACATAAAACCCATAAAAGTAATTAAATGAATATAAATATAGGACAACTTTTGTGTATTTTCTAACTGCAGATACCCCATGCTGTTTTGTGAGGCTTTCACGTGAGCAGCAAAGCAATTAAAAGCGACAAATTATTCATCCATTATAACAACCTTTGTTCTCATCACAATAAAACCCATTTCAGCAAGCTGTTGTCCCGTTTAAACAATAAACTACACGTGCATTCATTGATTACTTTGTGGCAATTTCGACACCATTATTTCAATCCATTAAGGATGTTTTTGAAATAATGTCACCGAGACTGCCAAGTGGTAATCGACCCACGAGTAAAGTGTGAGATGTGGCTCTTATTAGCCCGATTCAAACAATACAAACACGTCTAATATTGGTGGGAAATAACACCTTTAACTCAACTCACAGCTTGGGTGTCGCCAAATAAATTGCAAAATTGTTTTCTGAAGGTAACTTCTTTGTAATTATTTATTTATTTGCAACTTTGGAGGAGATTAAACAAACGTAGATAAACTGGCTTTTTATTGACTCAAGATTATAGATTTTCATTATGAAATCAGATTCCTCTCGAGGTCGGGGAAAGGGGGACCTCTTTGGTTTTCAACCTTTAGGCCATAAGTAGAATATATGCAAAATGAAAGTCTGACTGACAATAATATTATGTATTTGAGCTTACAATGTTTGTGTGCCTATACGAACCTATCAAACCGGCTCAAACCACTTCTGACCGATAGCAGACAGACAGACAGACCAGGAACTTGGAAGGAAGGGGACTGGGGAGAGATGAGAATGTACAGGGTTAAGTCTTACCGTCAGGTGATTTTATATAATATTCTTATATCCCTACTTTCATAATAAGCTGTGATGGGGAGAAGGGGCGTCTAAATTTGTATTTGTCAGAGGCTTCCAACTCGGGGAGGGGGGGGGTGATGGGGGCGTTCCAAAAATGTATTTGTCAGAGGCCTCTACCTTAGGGGGTGGGGGCGGGTGGTGATGGGATCGTTCCAAAAATGTATTTGTCAGAGGCCTCTACCTTGGGGGTGGGGCGGATGGTGATGGGGGCGTTCTAAAAATGTATTTAAAAGAGGCCTACACTTCTAGGGTCAGAAGGGGCATTCGAAGCATGTATTTGTCGTAGGTCTATATTTCTTGGGGGGGGGGCTGATGGTTGTCGGAGGCTTTATTTTACTGAGTCTAAAGCTACTTGTTGACTGTATGGGTAATAATTAATTATGTGCTTGATGATGAGCACTTTGATACCTCGTTCATTGTTTTGTAAAACTCTATAAAAACTGAGTATTGCTATTATGTGTGACTGATATGGTAATATTGCTAACACAGGTTATCTGTATCGAAGTTCATAATTTTACTCATAATTATAAACAGTTAAAAGAAGGATTACCCACAGGCAACAAAATCCCAAAACAAACAAAAGAACACACCTGTTTCGTATACCATGACCAATTAATGCAGTTGCATCTCCATCGAAATATCCAAAATGAATTCATAATAGCTAGACAGTAATTACGAACAGATGCAATATTTATTCCATTCTCATCATTAAGTAGGATTTGAAGCTTTGCATGGTGGGAGTATAACTAAGAGAGGTTTGCGGTAACACCATGTTAAAAAAATCATTATTATGATTATCAATAACTTTCAGGATTATCAACATTAAATAACCAAGTTATCATTGTTGATGTTTGATAATTAGACGTGACATTTTGACCATTGCAAACAAACAAAAACCAGCAGTGATAATTATCTAACAGAATAGCGCCCTCATTTTAAATGATAAGAAAGTTACAACAGCACAATGACTAAAACCTTATGAGAATTACAGACCTCGGTTGATATTGCTATCATCAAACTAAAATGTTAAAGTAACTGCTATCAACTATTTTCCCAAATTAACGAGCCGTAACCACTTCGCTATTTTTGAACTTTGCAATTCATTTTACAATTCGCCTCAGGAATATTTCACAACTGAATCTTAGCGACGGGTGAAATTAAGCAATAGGGAAATCTTTGGAGATAGTTAAACAAATTGAAGGTTCATGGTGTTTTAAAGCCAGCTGTTACCCAGGCAAAGTGACCAGTGCCTCGATCTGCGGGCGCGAGGCGGGTTTATTTTATCGATGAAGCAAGTAAACATGGTCCAACGAGAAACAGAGTCTAGTGGCAAGTAAATAAGTGAGTATGATGGGGACAAAGCAAACCACTTGGCCCATGATATAGCCCCCGCTCAAGATCAGCTGGCGCAAAAGACAAATAACCAATATTTGTCAATCATTGTCTAAACCTAAAATTGATCAGCCTATAATGTCTTTGTAAAGATACGCAACTTTCATGGAGAGGCAAAGCTAATAGTGACAAAAAATCAGAAACATTTAGGAAACGAGGAATATATAGGAGTGGTCATCCAACGTAACCCAGATGCCGATATTCCCAGGTATAAAGAAACCGCAGGGTCTGTTCGTGTTTGATAAAGTGTCAAATTTATTGATAGTTATGTTTAAAAAACAAATCCACCCTTGTTCGTCCTTTTCAATTGCAAAAGGTGGAATAAAGACTTATTGATGAAAATGAGATAAGTGTTCTTCTCAACCAAAGAAAGGAAATGGAAACCATACACATGTACCTCTGTTTTTTCATTGCTTAAAAAATAGACAAAGAAACATTCGATCAAAGTTGTTCTTTTTAAAAAAATATATATTTTAATTTTGAATGAAATACTCATTGGCTATTCACGTGTACTATGATTCCGCTGGGAAATAAAACACTTGTCATATCAATGCAAAAAGGTCATACATTATTCCATTTGTTATTCTTTTGTTACTTTAATGCAACATGTGACGGGTTCAGCGTGCATCTCTGTGTGCCATTTACAATCAAATTAGCATCAGTAATACGCCTGGGCGTTTTTTGAATAAAACACAGACTAATCTTTGAATACATGATTAATAATGACTGTGTATTTCGAATGAATGTGTATCTTTTTGCAGAGCATTTTGTTACTCCTAACCCCAAATTATTTCAGAAGAAACACAGACATAAATCAAATCAAATAATGTGAAGAAAACTGATTTACAATTAACTTTTAAATGAACAAACCCATTACATCCAAAACCCTGTATAAAGACAATTAGTTTATGAAACATTATAATGGTGTGACTTAAGGAGAAGGGGGGAGGAATGAGGGGGGGGGGGGCGACGAGTGGCAGCAACCCAAAGAGTGTCGGAAAACAATCACCACATTGTGTTGAGATAATGCCCAACAGATTAATCTGTGCGTCTACTGATGATCAGTCTCGTTTTCTCAATCGTCAGTTTATTTAGACCTCGCCCATAAGATACGAAATTATTGTTTTGAGCATTCCAATACTACCTCTCATTGATGAAACAGAGAAAAGCATGACATGTTTGTTTATTTCCCTGCTATTCATCATTAAATGTCTGACATTAGGTTCACGATGGCAAGTAAACCTTTACGCGTGTCATTCACGTGTAGAGTTTTAGCTACTGAACGAGTTGTAGTTGTTTAAGGTGCGCTATTGCCAACACGAACCTAATGCTAGTAAACATTCAACACATTTTCACGACGAACCTTTGTGTGTACTTTCCAGTATGTGTTGATGTAAGGTTGTCCATGTGTACGCTAATTGTAAACAATTCAGTCTCATTTCATGTTATAAACATTAATAAAAACTAAAACATTCTGAGGACCACACTTTGAACCTGTTATATTTTATACCGAAATTAGCATTTCAATTCAATGCCATTATTATTATATTTCAGATTTTTCAGTTGTTTTTATTAACAAAAAAGTCAATAAAGAAAAATAGGTTACGTGTCCGTTTTTCAGTTCACTCATCGAAGTTCTATCACGAGTAATTACGTGCGACTCACACAAAATGAAGGAATAACCCACAGTCTTCACGAACTTTTGTCTCTATTTTTTAATCAAAGTTTTTAACATAAAGTTAGAGTGTTTTTTGATATTAATTAATATTCACTTGTTCACAAATTTCAGTGTCTAGTAACAGTAGTGTTTATTAACAGTTTGATTAATATGGCTGCAGCATTTGCAGGTGGCAAGGTCTCTCCTAGAATAAAATTCAATCCCTGTTTTCACGAAAAGTTGGTTAGATTGGCATTCCGAAACGTTACTACAAATTTGGACAACAGGTTCAAATTTGCTAATAAAAAGTCAAATGAACAGGATCCAGTTGTGTTGAGATCTAATCATTAAATGTCAAAGAAGAAACTTTAATTTATGTTCTCATAACTTCGTCACTGTATAAAAAGTAAGAATATAAAGTAATGTTGGTTCCCCCGATACTTTACACGAATGATGACTGGTTCAGAACTTCCCATGCCTATATACCGAGTAACAGTGTTTAACAGGTTGATTAAATTGGTTGCAGATGGTGTTGAGGTTTAATAATTGTCTAATTGAATCTCATCGTTATTTACTTGAACAAATCTCCAAGTGACAGGTATTGATCTTTTTGGCGGGAAAAATGTGTGATTTTTGTTGTTGAGCGGACTGCAGACAACGGTGTGGTCGTCAAGCATTTTTCAAGTGGTGTTCATACGCACATAGTCTTATCGACTCAACCATTGCTAAGTGGCAAAATTTCATCGACTTTGATTACTTTTGTGGGAGCGGAATGGGGAAACTACTCGATTGGAAACGAACTGTTTCTATTTGTTTTAATTTCCAGACGAAACTTTCGTTCGAAGAATACCACCTGTTGAAATTGGACTTCTGACGTAATCTATAACACGTGACTTTCACTGCATAGAAACGAGACTATAATGTTATACAATATAGTCATGGAAATCATGATATGAATCGATGAAGTTTCAAAGTTCTAAATAAAGTCAATTTTTATATACGTGTTAAACCGTGACTATAAACCAGCTGTTACAACTCTCTAATTCCCCGGTGACGTGTTTATCATAATAATTAAACTATGAGTTTATTAGAGCTCTACGTACAGGTGCGGACGGTATGGCCTGAATAAGCTGTACAGACAAGAATATTTATATATGGTAGAGAACTGGTTTGATTTGGTGAAGTGGTTGATCCACTCATTTACTTGATTCTTGTATTTACCTGTATAATATAATAACTAGTTTTCATATAACAAGCTCTTCTTAATAACACCGGTTCTCCCGGCCTTAATGATTAGGTCATAATACCATTATACCACACTGCAATAATTATGATTTAATGGATAGGCCTCAATCAGACTTAATAAATTGTTTTCACCGCTTCCTGCAATTTTTTGGTCAACGGGGGACACATTTCACGCCAGAAGTTCAGGCAGCGTGTACGCTGGTTACATTTTGAAGTTTAGTCTCTTGGGTTTGCTCTTCAAGAATGTAAAAATCTAGGTTAATGGCGGCCCAAGCAGACTCAGTCAATACACATATGATTCAGATTGACATGTATTATGACAATAAGTCTTTCACAGTCACACTGTCAAAAGACTCTGTATTATCCTGGCATGATTACAATAACACTGTCAACACAACTAATCGCAATAAGGCACGAGTTTCTGTATACAAAGACACAATTATTGTTGTTGCGTTGACAAGCTCTTTTAAGACTTGGGCAAACTTTACCCATACAAAGGGGCACCTAAGCATTGAATGACCAGGAATTCTTGCACAGGCGAAGCGGGAAAACTCTTAGCAACAATAGTTATATATGTATTTAGACCTGATTTCTGAAATGAAATTGTTGTATTTGGGTGATCGGTATACCATCGATGAAAAAACAGCTTATGAATATCAGAGTATTATCAAACGAACGTCACCCTGTACTTATTTTGACCCTGAATCTGGTAACACATAATTTTTGCACATACAAATAAATAACATGTTGTTATAGTTTTAACGGTCTAAAAATGTGTCTTGAAAAAAATGTGAAAGAAAGAGCAACGTAATGCAAACACCTCCTGTCAATCGACCGATCGACAAACCAAGCTACAAAGCAGCCGTTATACTTTAATCGTTGTCGATAAAATGCTTCAACAAAGTGGGTTTTATAGTTAGATTTCTATGATTCTATAACCAATGTGGTTATCCGTCTGCCATTTGGATGCCCATGTTCAAACTGAAAATCCGTCAGTAAATCGTTAGCTAAATGGTTGACTAATGGTTGATTGATTGATTGATTGATTGATTGACTGTGAATTGATCTACTAACTGTATCAATGCAGACACATTAGTCACCCATCTTCCACCCTTTTACTGCCCCAAACAATCTTTATTGTTCATTTCACCAACGACGTGTACTCATCGCTTCCAAAAATGTCTTTATTTGTCTCCACGGTAGCCTCGGCAAACCGGTCATCTTTTGGGTCAACTAGGTATGAATGGGTAACACAATTCTTAAATGGGTGCAAAGCCAAAATGTCAACTTGATAAATACGGAGGATAATGTAAAAGCAAAGCGTCAATGCTGTTGTGTTTTTACTCCTTCTTGATTTTATCCACTCCAGCTAAATACACAGTCTTAAAGAAGCTTTCGCTTCCCACTCCATCAAAGGTTTTCAAATGAGTTTAAATTGACTGTGTAGGCAACAATTATCTATGACAGTCGACAATCACAAGGCCCAAGGACTGAGACCATCCATCAGAGCATGGCTGAATGGGACGTGGGGGTGGGGTGGGGTGGGGTGGGGGTGGGGTGGGGGTGGGGTGGCGATGGTCGTAGGGGGAAATGTGAAAAAAAAAGCCAAATGTAAACAGAAATAAACTATAGGCCAATGACAATAAATTACTGCCTGACCATACCAGTCAAAATAAGGAAAATGGCTTTTTTCCCCATTCTTCTTTTGTTCCCCTGCTTTTTTCTTCTTTAAAAAATGTTATTAATGTTATTAATTTTTCCCCCTCCTTTTGGGGGGGGGGACACCACGGGCAGACGTTTTCTAATGATGGGTTTAACGCATTTATACTAAATGTATATACGAACATCAGATTCTGATACGAAACAGAATAATGAAACCTTCAACGAAATAAGGAAAATGATTTGAGAAAGATACTCATTAATCAGTTCAATGCTTCAGTCTGTACCTTTAAGTACGTACTCATGTATGGGAGTCGAGTTTGTATTTAATTTAAGTATTAAGACTTGATTGGGTGACTTCTGAAGTCGCTTAAATGGACAAACACTACCCTTATTCATGAGGTTTCAAGTAGGAGATTTGGACATGGAAACCAAAACTGTGTTTCTTTTAATAGCTGAGGAAGAAAGGAGCAAATACCGGAAGCAACGGGCTTTGAAATGTAAATGGTTTGCCATGTGGAACATAATGCTGGCTTGGGTATTGACTAAAAAGAAGTTTACTTATAAACTTTGCAATTGAAAGAAGGCAAAGATAGATCGATACAGAATAAGCGTACGATAACAATGTTTGCACAGGAACTACGCAATAGGATTACTGCGCAACGGGATTACTGCGCAACGAGATCACTGCGCTAAAGTAAATCAATACAGAATAAGCGTACGATAACAATGTTTGCACAGGAACTGCGCAACATGATTACTGCGCAACGGGATTACTGCGCAACGAGATCACTGCGCTAAAGTAAAGCAGTAAGCATGAACATGGGGGTGTTTCTCGATCCAAACAAGCGTAGCTAAAAAAAACAAACAAACAAACATCAACCACACACACACACACACACACACACACACACACACACACATCCTTACGGATCCGGTTTGTGGGGTACTGCTATTGTTGTTCTATTATTCCCTTTTCTGAAGAATTCCCTTGTGGGGCCCAATTGTTCCTATTGAAATGACCTTGTGGGGTCCATTGTTCCATTGTTGTCAGGACCCCACATATGCCCTTCTGTGTGTCCACACACACACACACACACACACACACACACACACACACACACACACACACACACACACACACACACACACACACACACACACACACACACACACACACACACACACACACACACACACAAACACACAAGTGTGTAATGACCTGCAATCGTGGACCCTCCTTTGTTCAACTCTTTGTCCTGACAAACGTGGACCCCATTGTTTTCCTTTGTGATAGCAAACGTGGACCTATTGTCCCTTTTGTTGTAAGTCCACGGTTTGAATGTCACTACAAACTCACACACACACACACACACACACACACACACACACACACACACAAGTGTGTAATGACCTCCAATCGTGGACCCTCCTTTGTTCAACTCTTTGTCCCCGACAAACGTGGACCCCATTGTTTTCCTTTGTGATAGCAAACGTGGACCTATTGTCCCTTTTGTTGTAAGTCCACGGTTTGAATGTCACTACAAACTCACACACACACACACACACACACACACACACACACACACACAAACATGTCATGTTAACTGTTACCCTTTTACTGAGTTCCCCTGAAACTGATGCCACAAGCAAACAATACAATGGAAGTAAAGTCTCACCATCAAGGAACTTGCTCTATAATGGTCTCACAATATTGCTCTCACAATCTACCATGCAATTTGCACGAAAATAAACAGATTTGACATTAATTAATGCTTTTAACTAGTTGCCTTTTCACTTTCCCCGCTAAGCTACTGTTAATTTCCGATCGCTTGACTGGCCTTTACAACGAGAGAGAGAGAGAGAGAGAGAGATAAATGATCAACATAACGACTAGACCAGAAAGGGGGGTGGGGCGGCGAGAGAGAGGGAGCGGGGGAGGGGGCGGGGGAAGAGAGGAGGGGAAAAAAATGTAACCGGTTGGGAAACTGAATTAAAATCTTTCTTTAAAAAATAGTTTCAAATTAAAAGATAAACCTATTTTTAGGCTTATTGGATTGATTTCCACACTATTTGATTGAAAAAAGGGTTTTTTAAAATAAAAGGGAATTGAATGGATGGGAGCAAAGGAATCGTACACTAGCCCAGACTCATGTATCGATTTGACTACAAAGCTAGCAAGGAATTGCCCTATACTGATTCCTCCATGATTACACGTAGTTCTGACTATGTTGAATTGACCAGTGTAAATCTGTAGAGGGCGCTATCAACTCGATCCGAAATAGACTAGCTGGGTACGAACATAGAGAGTCCTTTCTCTGTTGTCCGAACAGGTACAGGGTGCAAAACATTAAATAAGTTCCCCATAGCAATCGATGCTTAATGTCAAACATTCACAAATACTCAGGAAATATTTAAACGTATCTAAGCCCCCTGAAAACTAACCAAATATATATTTTTGACAACTAAACTTCATTTTTCTTTTCAATTTTTTGTATAGGTTAGCCGTTTGACTTTTTGAGCTAGGCTCATCTAATATAGAAACAGCCCTGTACAACTTAACTGTCCAGACTCCATCTTGGGAAAAAACCTGCACCTTTTGGCAAAATAGGGCAAATCTTTGAGGTCTAATGTACCCCAAAATGCTCCAGGTTGAAAGTCAACAACCCCAGGAGTACAATATTGGACCATTTTCAACAATCCATAAGAGTCGTGACATTCAAATCTTTGATTTACAGATACAGTTGTTGGTTTACATTATAATGAGGCTCCTCGCATGAGCATCGCTCTATTTGATGTGGTGCACCCTATAGGTATGGGTAACAAAAACCGAACATAAGTAATTTTTTGTACATTTACTTCCGAGGATGATATACAAGTTATTGAAAATAACATGCGTCGTGTGAGTTTCCTGTACATGCAATAAACAAGTTTGTTCCCCTTCTAATACCAATTTTCTTCGGTCAGAAGTCAAGTGACCATTTAAAAAAAAAAACTCAAACGAGGCACCTGTTGGGACAAACGTAATTGCGTTACGATGTCAACATAACAATGCTGACAATTTTTTGTTTTTGCCTTAGGTTAAAAGGGTTTGTTTTGCCTTATGCGATTTCTTTATCTGAGTGTGTTGTTTACAATGTCCAGGTATTGCCTGGAAAATGTCAGCTTATTTGTTAGCTTAATTAAATAATTTTCATAATTTGGGTCATCTATACAATCAGCTGCGTTTTAAAACTAATGCGCACAGTAGTACTGTATTCCACACCTCCAACTCCAATTCAAAATAAGATCTGCCAGGAGGAGAATGCTGCAGAGAACAGGAAGGACCGGGGGAGATGGATGCCTTAAGACTTTTGACATTGTTAAAGCAACGAATTCAACAAACGCAATGGCTGTGTCTATAATTTATTTAAACACTACATGTATATCAAAAATACAATATCACTAAGATGAACTCACACTGTATGATTGCATTTATAAACGTACCAGTGTATTAAATGAAGGCAAGAATAAAAATGACTTGGGTCATAACGACTGTTTGGCGGGTGTACTCAATTTAATACGTGGCGCCCTCTATTGGGAACGGTTAATCTACTGACTAATAATCAACCTCTCTAATGAGAAAAACTTTTTCCTTTAAATGGAAATGGAAGTTCCTTCTTCATGTTGTCCCCCTGCCACTATTTTCTGTGGCTATCTTCTTATTACGTCACATCTTGTGCCCTTTGATTACATGGTTCTTAGCCACAGTAATCATCATGTCTTCAGCATTCCCCTGAAGACGAGCAGCGTATACTGTTGGAAACGTCGAGACCACACCGGCTCTTTTCAGGGCCAACACTCTGCCCAAAAGAGATTTACACATGGCTGTACCCTCAAGTATACATAGTTATACCTCTTATAAGTTGATAGGTTGGAGACTTCTAACTGTTTTGTGAATGTTAATGCTTCCATTATTGTCTCAAGCTTCAATGATCCTCACAGACGATATTAGATCCCATTAGGTAATATTTATCACCAACACAGAAATGTTTTTCACATTGTGAACATTTGAAGCACTCGAGGTGAAACACCCGTCCAGGTGCAACAGTCATGACGAGATCATAAGCCGGTATAGACCGGTTACATGCTGAACAAACACCACTTGGAGCGAACAATCTGAAGGAAAACAAAGAATAAAACGTGTGTTTTTGATGAATCGGAGTCGTTAATCAGCACTATTAATACATCATAAAGCAATGATTATACATTACGGGTCTCCTAAATGTCTTCAAAAAATATCCTGTACATTATTAGTGAACAATGAATTTGCAAAAGTTGACAGAAGTCGACAAATAGCAGCATCTTGTTAATAAATTTTGGTTTATGCAATCATTCAACAGGAGTAAAAAAAAAACCCAAACATAATAAGAAAGTAAACCACCTGTAGGTAAAAAGTGATGAGTGAATGAGCAATCTTCTATATCTACCTGAGATAGTCTCGTTTACACAGTTTCCGTCCCATCTTAATGTACAAGTAACAATCTACTTCACCAAGTCGGCACTGGCAGAGGTCGCAAGCTAAGCAATCTTCATGCCAGTACTTGTCCATAGCTCGTAAAAAGTAGCGTTCACGAATTGATTCGTTACAACCAGAACATTCCAAAAATGATGGATGGACATTTAGTACTTCATCAACCGTTTCTCTGCGGAGAAGACAACAACATAAAGGATTCCATGACATGTCATTTTTGAAATGCTGCATAACATTTAATATTTCCACCATTTCCTCATTGAATCGAAATCAAGATTTTCGGCAGCAATTTTGAAGATCTAGGCCTACCTTTTAAAGAAAGTTTTATTTCAAGTAAAGACGTATACTGAAAAGAGCGACACGTAATCATTAAAGAGCAATTTTCGCTTTATATGACACCTGAGGGAAAATAAACTGCACATGATGTTTTTTTCAGCGTAAACTTCTATTCAGGAGAAACATTTTGTAATTTTCAACTTGCCCTATTATGGGGAATAAGTGAGAGTCAAACTGTTTATCAGCTCGAACACATGTTGAGAGATGTCATGTGATACCACTGCAAAGGACACGGCACACGCTGGTGATTGCAGGCCGGGGTTAGAGGTCAAGCTATCTCAAAATGTTTGCATAATGGTAGATATGGTTATATGCCTCCATAATGGTGTGGATGGGGAACTTTCTTCCATTGGCACTTATATCATGGAGGTGCATGTACTTCAATGGTGTAGCCACACCACACCTCACCATGCTGGCCGAAGCTGAGGGAAGTGTACGGGCGGAGCTGGTTAATGGGTTTCGGGGTGCAATGGTCAGAGGGCCAGGGTAGCCCACAGTACATCTTGATACCTCATCATAATTTTGGTTTACAGACTAAGAAGAGGGCTAGGGTAGGGGAAACAATATTATTGAAACAATGGATTGACTACGTCAAAGAGCATGCAAGAAACCCTACAAATACGCACCTGGTTGGGTTTTTTTTTTTAACGGAGAAGTGGGGTTCGGATTTAAATGTTTCATGATTTACGTGAAGGACTTTAAATTTACACAAATTACATAATTACCCATTAGAATCTGTTTGCTGCCCCCCTTCGCGATCCTTTGACGTCATTCTCGTCACAACAGCAGCATGCGCTCCCAGATCACCCATAGTGCTGTTGGAATCCATCTCGAGCTCTGTGGTTCTTAATTCTCGTCAGCACTAACTTTTGGTTGGAGTGACTTCACGTCAAGAGTAAACGTTTTGATTTGTTTTACAGCAACTGAACAGCGGCGTCACATGATGTTAATGTAATTTGATCCACTCAAAGTACCTGCAATAGACAGTCCACTCAAACAGCTTGACAGTGTGCAGCTACATCGACATTGTGTATGGACTGAATAATCATTTCATCTGATTCTGAGGATGAAAAATACATGTATAATATAACATTACCTAAGTATGATACATAGAACGAAAACATTTACATTTCGAACACTATGCCATTTTTGTTATGGAAGGAATGGTAACGAAGCAATGTGGTTTACACAAAGCTTTTACCAAAACATGGTTTCAGTTAAGGCTTTCCATTGACATTTTTTTGCTGTCAACCGGTAAAACCTCAACAACAAAATACACCATCGATTTTACATCCAGCAACAAACCATTGATAAGCTAAACAAAACTGAAAATTGACTTGCAGTTTATTCACAGACTTCCTTTCTACGGTTCAAATCAAGTACAGCAGGTGGGGATATTTAGATCACAACAATCCAGTCGTCAAATCTCATTCTTCCATGCTATTACCATGACAATCACTCTTAGTTACATGTACACGCAACAATAATATTTAAAAAAGGTTTGGAGATGAAGATAGTAAGTTTACAACTCACATTCACAAGACTAAGATTATTAAGAACTTATGAATCCAACAAAACACTCGTACTCACCCACGACGCTTTGATTTCTTGATCACTAATCAGTCAGCTCCTCTTCATGGTTACTAATATTCCTTCGAGCAATGTAAAGAACAATCTTCGTTGTCGATAAACTAAGTTGAACAAACATTCACCTAACACCATTTCCCAATTCAGACCTTAGAAACAAAACGTTACTGCGAGACAAGAGAAGCATTTACCACGTGGAGGAATATTTCCTTATTACATGATGTTATGTTTTCATTGACTTGTACATAAAGGCCTACTACACACACTCAGTTGTATCGCAATCCATGATCAGAGTACAGTGTATGGTACACGCATTTCCTGTTTATGTATTGGAATCGTCCCATCATCACAGAGGAAGCGACTTGTTTTTACAACTCAACTTCGACTCAACTATTATTTATAGGGGTCGCACACAAACATGCATTCGACAGTGATATTATTTTCAATGTTTTTACCGGCGGTAAAATAACAAGAGTAGTCCTGTACAATAATCATACGAGTAAAAGTATTAAAGAAGACAAGAGGATTCGAAACTAAATATAGAACCAAAGCGTTTATTATTTGTAACGCCCCCACCTCCCCATTTCCCGTTGGCTGACCCTTTGTGTCAAGGCAGGATCTTTAACCAATAACGTCTGTTGTCAGCCACATAAGTAAAAAATCATGTTATCTGTTATTATACAAAGCCAGAAAAAGACATCTACACCATGCATACATGTACATGCACTGTGATTGATTAATCATTTTTATGCATGTTCATTTGTTTGTTGTTTACTGTTCATTTTCTTTACAATAAAAAACTACGAAAGTGATCACATCTATTTCATCATGAGAAAGCTATACAGCAAAACAAAAATATAATCTAGCGGTTTATTTATCTTTACAAAAATATGTACTAAACAATTTTAATTGGAATGCAAAAAAGACGACGATCTTAAAGGGACACGTTGCCTTCGAATTGGGTGCTTTGACTTGAGCTATAAAAGCGTTTGTTATGAAATGAATATGGTTTGAGTATTATACATTTAATGTCACTTTAAAGGAAAGGTACACGATTGGTAATCACTCTAAAAATTAATGGCAATAAAAACTGACTTGGTTAGAACATAGAGAAATGACAAGCAACTTTCGATAGTATAAAGCATTTTGAGAAATATTTCAATTCAAAATAATGTGGATATGGAAAAATATGTCTGTTTTTATCCCAATCTTGAATCTGAGAAACGTTTCAGAAACGTTTCTCAGATCGTGTATTCCTATTAGGGATTATTCTTTATGCGTGGACACATTCGCTGTGGATTTTGGCGATATTTCAAAAACGCGACCACCTTTTGAAATGAAATTTTCACAGGTTAGTCTTAATGTATATATCTACATTTATATAGGATTAACACAATCAAACGGTCCCCCAAACCAAAGTGATACTTTGCCTTTAATTAAAGGGAAACGTTTAGATTCATCTCATCTCTGGCTCTTTTCAGAACCACAACTTCTTTCAGAAAGAAATTACTGAATTTATTTACAATTGTTATTTATAGTCTCAATAAAAGATCTATGGTTGTTGGGAAAAAATGGTGTGACTTATTTAGGGTCCATACAATTATATACGATGTTACCTCACACCATGGATGAATCTGTTTTATTCATTCATGCTTTTTACTTTATCAAACTTGATTTTATAGCGTCATTTCAAACTAATTTGGCATATACAATAATACATCAGTCATACTGAGTGCCATTTATAATGGAATTTGCTTGCCTATAACTAAGAATAAAATCATTATTTATTGATACTTTATTATTGACTTCTTCAAATTCTAGCATTAGCTATCCATTATAAACGATCCATCGAGTGTTAGTGTACAACTTGCGTCTTGAACTCGGACTCAAATCGACTTCAGGCACAGTTATAAACAAATAACTCAAACAATGACTCAAACTCTGCCATTTGAACTCGGACTATTGGGACTCGGACTTGATGTTGGTGACTTGGGAACAACGTTCAAAACATTTGTTTATAACAAAAGATAACAACAATTTAAATTGTGGAATTATCAAAGTGGATTGCAGGAATTCTGTTTGGTTCCAAAAAGGACTTACATTATTAGTTTTCGAACCAACGACCTCGAATCCCGCTCTAGTCAATGTTATCTGTTATTATACAAAGTCAGAAAAAGACATCTACACCATGCATACATGTACATGCACTGTTATTGATTAATCATTTTTATGCATGTTCATTTGTTTGTTGTTTACTGTTCATTTTCTTTACAATAAAAAACTACGAAAGTGATCACATCTATTTCATCATGAGAAAGCTATACAGCAAAAGAAAATGAACAGTAAACAACAAACAAATGAACATGCATAAAAATGATTAATCAATCACAGTCAATTTTTCTTTGTTCAACCCCCATACTATTTGAAATTTACCCAGTCAGTTTCCTTTGTGGTTTATTACTTGACATTATTAGTTTTCATTAACAGTTTGATCAGCCTGTATTGTTTAGTCTTCACCAGGGAACTTGAAAAGAAAACAAAAGTTTAATTAAAATACTGTTTGTTCAAACTTTCTTTTTAGTTTAAGTTAACATTCTGTGTTTGCTTAGTACATGTATTTAGTAATTAAAATCTACATATTAATATTTGTTGACACAATTCATTTCAAAACTTGTATGTTTTGTAAAAAAATACTTTCACAGTTAAATGCCTTGTGACTCTTCCTCGACCTTTGCGACTTGTGCCCAAGACTTCCCTGACCGAAATGACTGATGACTGACGACTGGGGACTTGACCTCTTAATGACCACCACTGAAATACAAGACTGGTTTACATGCTCCAGCCTACCAATAAATCACACTGTAGTTCCTTGGCAGCTAGAACCCATACCTGCTGTACAGCCAAAACAGTGATTATCTGTAGCTATGTGTACATGTTTCAAATCATTTGTAGAGTTGATATCCCATACAGAGGGAGCTGACTGGATCTTGCCTCCTGGAGATTATTGGAATAAATAAAACAAGACAAACACAACAGTGACAAGCTTGCTTTCATTTTCTTTGACATGACTTAAAAAACTAAACATTATTATTTGGATTTCCTTGTAGGAGAATGAATTGAAAATCTGGTATTTATTACCATTTGATCTTGAAGGAAGTTGATAGATTGGCATGTCCAGTTGCTGATTAAAATCACAATCAAACAGTTTTCCATCCCAGCTAATGTTGAGGTGATTGCGACACATCAGACCTTTCATCGAAACTGGATTGAAGTTTCTCACCAACAAATTCATGTATCCTTCTAATTCATTTCTGTGAAGAATAAAACATAATTTTACTCATACAATTTATTAACAGTTTTTGTTGTATAGAGTGCATCTGAAAACATCAAATAATTAGGTGATATAAAATTATCCAACCCCATCATGTTTCTCCTGGTGTTTCTGATACGGTTGGCTGCAGATTTTGCCACAGCACCTTGTAAATTGTTACACAGTGCTATGTAAATAAATGGGTCTTATTGTTTCATACCTTGTATAAAAAATAATCCTTTGATATCACCTTAGGAGTGATAAAGCGCTGGATAAGGACTGCCATTAAAGCCATGAACTCACCGACGGTACAAGAAATCTGCAAATCTCTTGATAGGCATGTTGGTTATGGTGTACAAGTTGTCAAACTCAATCCCAAAGGCTTCCCATAGTTCTTCTTTGTATTTACTTTCTAGATCTGCTTGAGCTGGAGGCAAAAACCCACCTAGAGGAAAACAACAATGCAAGAGAAATTACTTTTTAGAAATGAAAACTTGTCAACCTTTAAGGGTCTATGACTGTGTCCTATGTCGACTTGTTTAACCATCCAGCTTTTCATGTCAAACAGTTTGTTTATATCAATTACGTGTTTATCTTTATACTCCAATCCTAAATTCTTACCCAGTGGGTTATAAACGAGGTCAAGTCTCAGTTGATTACTGTCTCCTTTCCCATAGCCAAGTTGATTGAGCATGAGTAGGGCTTGAATGCTCTTATCAAACACACCACTCCCTCGCTGTGTGTTCACATTCTTTGCACTGGAAAACATTATGTATAAAGATAATAAATGATTACATCAACATTTGGTTTTGAATTAAATCAAGAATTCTTTTAACCTAATTTGTCTGATGATATCAGTTTACTGAGTTTAATACCTATAACACGGCAGAGAAGCTACAACAATGATTTTATTTTCTGCCAGGAATTCTGCAGTCTTCTCATGACCAGGCTCAAGAAGTGCAGTAAGATTACATCGGTCAATAACATCACGTCCGAGATCTCTTCCACTTTTGGCAAGAAACTTAAACTCTGTTGCAAGTTCTGGCGCCCCGCCTACAGTAAATCAAAGAAACAAAGCAACTTAAGCAAGATCATTAATACTCATATCAGATTGGTCAGTTCTCAAGACCACATGGGCTTGATAAATTTACAGAAGTATTCTAAACGTTTGAACATTTTATGGACTCATACCTGATCTAAAGAGCCCCAAACCTTATCAGTGAGGTCAAGTGAATGTACAGATGAAACAATCGTGAAGGTTTCAAAATATCTTCCAGTCACATAATATACATGACATACAGAACCCCTAACCTTAAGCTAGTAATTCTTTTACCAGTGAGGTTAACAGATCGTCTATTTTTCAAGATTTCTCTCAGCCTCATAAATACCTGACCTAAAACACCCCAGTAATTGCCTTACCAGTGAGGTCAAGTGTATGTACAGATGGGCTATTCTTCAAGATTTCAAGACATCTCTCAGCAGTCTCTCTATTCATCATTTCTTTTCTCCTTGGTGAAGACTCCACATGGCAATGAGTACATGCTTGGTTGCAATAAAGGCCAATATTCAGTTGTAGTACCTCAATATCTGATTTCTTTAAGAGCTTCTCCAAGTCTGCTGTAACAATAGAGACAAAGGTGGTCATACTGTGGTGTTGAATCAAGGAAAATATATTTACATTCATTGGAAGCCGAGAAGTTTCTTTATGCAAATTGCATGAAAATGCATTGAAAAGTAAGCACATTGTAAACTTTAGTCTATCATCAATACGATGTAAATTTAAAAGTCCTCATTCAAATGCAACCTCTTTAAAAAAATTACTACAGTACCTTGAGAAGAATCTTGACTACACTTCTTGATAAATTCATGGAAGGTTGGAATATTAAGGTTTTCTAGAGCCCTCTGTCTCTTCTTCCTTTCATCTCTTGTAAGCTTGGCCTGTCCCAGTTTACGCAGATTAGAAGCCGTTGTCTGAAAATCCTTGTTCACCTCCATTTCTTTAAGTGTTTCTGGAATAAGTGAACCCTATTTGAACAAAAAATATAAAGGTCAAACATGTACTTATCGTCCTTTTCATCATTTCATCTTAATTCATTCAAATTGATACAAACTAGCCCTGTGGTACCAACGATGTATACTAGTACAGTGTCAATACTCTGGACCGTATGTGAAAAAACAAAACAAAAAACAAACAAACCCAAAACACAACAGCTGATTTCGGTTGTTACAACCAAAATTACAGGTTTACATGCTGCAAATTGTGCCTGGTTTTATTATTTTCTGGACTCTTGTTACTTGTTTCATAGAGAAAGGGGTCCTTTCTCTATGCTTGTTTAAATAATCCCTTTGCAGCCCAATTTGGGCTAAACTGGGATGTTGTGGAAAAGTGACGTCAATAGTCAGGTGGATAAGGTGCCAAAGAAAAAGAGAAAAGTGCACTATTTACAGGTGCAGAAATAAGGAAAATAATTTGTTGCTCAGAGAACAATGTTGCCATGCAGAGGTTAACAACAGATTAAGCCAAAATTTTCAAAGGTTTATTTCATACTCATAGGCTATGCATGGTTGCATGATCACACCATGATCACAAACATCATGAATACTGTCTGCGACTATTGTCAACTCTACCAATCCTGCATAATATATTTAAGCATGCTTTGCCTACTTACCGTTGTCCTCTTTTGCAAATCCTTCAACCCTTCCCATCTCTTATTCGAAGTTTTATCCTGACGTTTTAAATTGTGTTGATCAACATTGACGCTAGTGTTGTAATCTGGAAGGTTGACATGCTCCGCAGTTGTATTTTTCTGATTCAGCGTTCCCGATCGTCTCCCAAACCCGCGACATTGATCATCCAATGTTGTACTCCGTACACTCAACAGCTCCCTAAGATACAGATTTTTCCGAATACTCAGTTTTTTGCACATTTGAAGGCACTTAGAAATGGAATATGCCTGCATTTTGTAGCCTAAACATCACATCACTGCCAACCAGTCTTAGTTTGTACTATTGTATTTGTAAGTTGCGTGTATCGTTTTGTAAACAAGTTCGACGAGGTGCGACGGCAGAGGTCAACATCTCGTGATGGCGCCCTCTCGCAAGGAGAATTATTGGGTACGATACAGGAATTCAGGGGCAGATCTGGGATTTCAGATTAGGGGAGCAACCAAAGTTGAATCAGTAATCCATACGTTTTAAGCAGGTGACCAATTTATTTTGAATGGTATTAAGTGAGGTCTTTCGCTTCGAGGAAATAAAAACCAGGTCGTAGGAAGCTTCGAATCAATAGTCATTCCCATCTCAGAATAGGATTTATCACCAAATCAATGCGATTCACATCTCAGAATGGGATTTATCACCAAATCAATAGTCATTCCCATCTCAGAATAGGATTTATCACCAAATCAATGGTTATTCCCATCTCATAATAGGATTTATCACTAAATCAATGGTTATTCCCATCTCATAATAGGATTTATCACTAAATCAATGGTTATTCCCATCTCATAATAGGATTTATCACTAAATCAATGGTTATTCCCATCTCATAATAGGATTTATCACTAAATCAATGGTTATTTCCATCTCAGAATAGGATTTATCACCAAATCAATGGTTATTTCCATCTCAGAATAAGATCAATCACCACCCCCCTCCCTTAATTTCAGTTTTGTGGAAGACAACAATTAGCCAGATTTTCATACGCGTCATTAGTCCTTATTGTTTCCATTAATAAGTCAAACGCATTTTACAGCTTAGTATTAACTATGACGCATAACTGGACAAACAATGAGTCCGAGATAAATGGACACAAAATTATTTTATAATGAAAAATTTAGTTTTAATATTCCTGTACAAAGAACCGCATCCAAGATTGGCATGCAGAAAAAACATCTACACATTGACAGCTACAAAATTGAATGGTAAGTAAAATACTGGAAACTAAAATACCAAAACAAATTTAAACAAAAAAGTGATTGAACTGTATCTTAAGGTCAAATAAAATTATGTTAACATATTTACAAAGGAGAACCAAAATAACAGTCATCAAATAGTAAAAAAGGAGAAAGAAAGAAAGACAAAAAACAAACAAAAACAAGATACCATTTTATCAAAATAATAAACAAAACTCCCACAACAATCCTTGGCCTTCTTTCAACTTGTGGTCTGGGATGCGAAAGTTACTATTCGTTTCAAAAAAACATAAAAATATAAAAATCGGGACAACTTCGCACAATTTGCCTACTCCTGGCATTTGTGTGTAATTTTACATCCTTCAAAGACATTTATCACAACAGTAACTAATACTTCTGAAAGACCTTGCAAAACAATTCTGGAAAACAAGCCAAAATACCATTTTTGCATATATGAATTCTCAAACAGTTACTCTTAGGGCTCTAGTTTTGTAAGGGCTTCTGGTAATCGTTCCGGCAAGTTCGTGTGATGCAATTCACATAACGAAAGGGTAATTCAGCCGTTAAGAATAATCTGCTGATGAAAAGCCGATAGTGGGTTGTTTTAAGGAAGCGAATAATAACTTCTTCAATCATGAGGCTTTTAATAAATGACCTTACCATACTTTACACACAAACAATTCAGTGCAATGATTTCTACCTTGCTGTAGCTCAAACTATTAAATCCAGAGATTCTCCAAAATGGGTTGCATAATTGTGCAACTACAAAGAAGAGAAAATGATCAACCACACTTAGCCTTGTATTTTTATGGCACCATCATATCAAATAAACGAGGAAATGAGCCAATGAGCTGAAAAGTTGTCTACCTGATGATCGTTGTTGGCACAGCTCATTAGGTCTGAAGCATGTCGCGTAACAACTAACGTACAAAATGCAGATTCATCCATGAAAACAGCGCAAGAAAGCTACTTATATTTAAAGTTATTTCAAATAATAAGAACTGTTATGATCACAATACCATCTTTATCACCTACAATGTTAACCACATCAAGACAAAAAGAACTCAGTAACAGGTACACATGTGCATATGTAGAGCCCTGAACCTATTATGATTTCATTTTGTCCTCATACCTCATTATAAGAAACACGTCTTTGAAGCTGCGAGTGACCCATCACACTTGACCTCTCCAAGGTTGAGTGCTTTCAACTGTAAGAGATGATTGTCAATGCACTGTTAGTGCAAAGTCGCATTGACAATCAGGAAAACATGTCAAACACACAAAGCCTAAGAAAGAGTTGAAAATCAGCCTATTGTTAACTCATAGGTTAAGGAGATATTTTATAATGGATGTCTATTTAAATGGTTCAAGACACCTGTTTGCCATGGATGTATCTTTTAATATTAGTGTGAACAGATTAACTACACATATATACACATGTACTACTTAGTGGACAAATTGTATTTGTTTCAAAAAGCTGTATGTCAATTGTGTTGTCACATAATTCAATTACTCTTAATTTTTTGCAATAAATAAATGATGTTATTAGTTATAGTTAAGAGGGCCAGTTAAAATGTCACATTTACTTCACCATTTTCAATGAATAAAACACTCAAACCAATGTTTGTTCCAGCAAGTTATTGCGAAAATTCAACAGTATTAAAGAATAACTTATATCATCGAGAAGTTATATTAAAAGAATGTGGGAATATCATGAAATACACATCAAAGCTGTTCCTTTGAAATTTTGAAGATGCTTATTTTTCTTGATATTCACCTTGTAATATATAACTGCATCAAAATGTCTGAAGAAGTTCACAGGATTCACCTGAAAGATAAAACCCTGAACACCAATGTGCTAAATGTGCAATGCAACATTGACATCCAAATAACAAAGGGTTAAGTCAGAATTCATTTCAAATACACACAATTGTATCTTGAAATAACAGGTTGCAAAAATCAAATGATGTACAACAAATATTCACATTTTGAAGCCAGTAGCCACAGTAAAACTGTTCAAATCATGTGACCTCAGCCCCCGTCAAACCGTTGTGATCTGCTTTTGCAAATTTAAAATGAACCTAATCAAAAGGCTAAGGTGTCGTCTTCATTTGAAGTTATCTTACATGTCACTCTGGTTAATTTTGTATGGACAAACTGTTTGTCCATACAAAATAAAACCAATTGAAAACAACATGGCTGTTTAAGATGATCTCCACTAATGTAGGATAATCTATGATGGCGTGCATTTATTTCTTTGCAAATGTGATCTTCATTGCTGCTGTTGGCGAGATCTTGAACCCTTGGAGAGCATCCTTAGCAATTGCTGATTGTGTCTCATTCTCAAATTCAACAAAAGCAATATCATGACGTCCAGGCACAAGTCGTACTTCCTTGAAACCTTGGAATCTGCAATGCAAAATAAAGAATTATAATGAATTTAGTGTGTGAGAATTTTGATTTTGAATTCAATGAAAACTGCTAGGTTCACAACAAATATTCATAATAAAAAAGAACAGAAATTATGATCATTTACAGTGATGTTGTAATGTATCACAGTGAAAGTTATATTCAACTTACTGGGTGAACAGCATCTTCAACATCATTTCATTCGTATCTTGAGGAAGATTGTTTATGAAGAGAATTGAATTGGGCTCCTCAGGAACTGGTGCAGCTATAAATAAATAAATAAAATACAATAATGAAGTATAACAATCCAGTGCAAACTGGCTTTCTTTATGTAGGGAGACCAAGTGTGACCTCAGTAAGTCTTGGTCTAAGAAGTCAGTGATTGGTATTGGATCCGGGTCACATAATAATACATGTCAACTTATTTCTTTGACCTCGCATTGATTGGTTCCCTGGGATAAGCTAGGGAAAAAATAAAATTAAAATAAATAACAAAAATCTGCCAACTTCCAAGAGAGCTGGTCAATTTGATTAAATCATGGTGTAAGAAGGCGCACTATTTTAAATTACTACGAGAGTACACTTTTGATCACTAACAACTTGTGCCAAGACTAGACCTCAGTTTGAAGATTAATCAACACATTTTTGTGATAGACCCCTATATTTACTACATCGCTTAATTACTGTATTACAGGATACAGCATATCTGATGATTGGGCAGAGACACAATGGTTTCCTGTTTTTCTGTAAACACAATAAGACGTCATTATTACTACTGTCTATTGATTTGCATTTTTTCATAAAATACTTAGATTTAAAATATAATGCATATATTACATTATGAATTATGTTATAATGTGACGTTTGTGTTTAATTCATGCACAAGGGCAATATTTCTTTTAGTCTCTCCACTGAAATTAGCTCAAGTTAACTTTTCAGAGCCATCACTCCTTCAAAAACAGATTTACACATGATTCTATGCGATAGTTTTGCAATTAATATTAACCTCTCATTATCCACACCATGCAGAGCTTCAAACATCACTTATTACTTCAAAGTCGTCATCTGGATAATAATTTGAAAGCAAATATGCTTCCCCTTAAACTGATGTGGAACTGGATCATTACATATATATTTGAAATCACATGTTGCTTTCTCTATTTTTCTTTTATCTTTATGACAGGATAAGTTTTGGGGCATGGACTACTCACTTGGCGTTTGTTGCAGCTGCATTGGTGGAGGTTGTCCCATCATACCTGGTGGCATCTGTCCCATCATAGGGGGTGGTCCTTGACCCATCGCTGCTGCTGCAGCTAGATTAGCGTTCTGCTTGGCTGCTTCTAGTTTCTTACTTTTCTTTGTTGGAACTGAAAATCAAACAACAACAATTATTTTGGGTTTTCAAATGAGTGATTCTTACATTTTTATGATTCAGAGATAATCATTAAAATAAATATATGCTGATCATCAAAAACGACAGTCACATAGAGACCTGTCAATTAAAAGCCTCAAACCAGCATGTCAATCTAGCACTAATACAAACTCAGAGGCCATAAGTTTGACCAATAAGCCTGCTCAAGGTGCAAAAGGTGCAACTTGCACAAAGATAGAGACAACTTCTACCACTAATTAGAACAAAAAAATCCTGTGTAAAAAAATGATTTAGTTTGGTGTAGAACAACTTTGTACAATTTGTACGTATTAATTACTTCTTAACCCTAACAACCATTAGGTTTTTAATTGGTAATAAGTTAAAAGCATCAAAATTAAACTAAGTTTTTTGTGGAAGAATTTGTGGTTTTGCTTTTGAAAGAGAAAATCAAGGGTCAAGAGTTAGTGCCTCGATCTACTTTACCTTAAAAAAAATTACCAAAGCCATTTCTTCTCACAACCACCAATTTCACTTGAATGAACTGTTAATACATGGCTGTCTCTCAGAAATAAATGAAATCTCTCAATTTCACCACTTACTCTTAACATCGTGCAAAGATTTCAATATACTTAGCGAATGGTGCAAATGGTAAAAATGTACAAAGTATTACTTCAAGAGCCCTTGGAGCTACTCTTGTTTGTGTGTGTCGGTAGTAATGCCGTAAATTAATATTTCATTCATAATGTCCATAATCACACAGAAAAACCCACTTGAGTGCCAGCTAACTTTGTATCTTTATTTGTTTATTTCTTCAGTTGATTCTACTGAAGTCTAAAAAAGTTGATAAGTTTGGACAGTTTGTACATTGAGGATCAGAATCATTCTAACCTGGAGCAGGTTCTGGCTTCCTCTTCTCAGGTCGCTTTTCTCTAGGTACAAATGTACCTTGCAGTTTGGCAACAGCATCTGACTGTGATTTCCCATACTGTATTCTCTAGAAAAGCAATAAATTTGTTAATTAATTAATGACAATTTATTACTTTTAAGTTGAAAGCTCGCTTATTTAAATTACACTTAAAAATAACATTAGATAGCCCCTAAAGTACCATTGCTCATTTCAAATGCAGCAAGCTAAAGAGGTATAAAATATGGCACCGGACCCCATCATTGGTGGTGGTGCTTGACCCACACCAGTTGCAACTAGATTAGCGTTCTGCTTAGCTGCTTCTAAAAAAAATGTTACTTCTTAAAATCTGAAAATCCAACCACAGAAGTGATGTGGGTTTTTAACAGCCATGCAACCGTAGTTCGTCAAAAAGAGTAAAGTCCCAGACACAGCAAGACTTTGAACTGTACTGTCCAATTTTGAAAAACAAGGAAACCAGCTGATCAGCTGAAAAATTGAATACCTATTATCATAAGTGATTATTATATTTTAATGATTCAGAGATAATTATTGTAATTAATGTACATATATGCTGATCATCAAAAACGACAGTCACATAGAGACCTATCAATTAAAAGCCTCAAACCAGCATGTCAATCTAGCACTAATACAAACTCAGAGGCCATAGGTTTGACCAATAAGCCTGCTCAAGGTGCAAAAGGTGCAACTCGCACAAAGATAGATACAATTTCTTCCATCAAAAAGTACAAATAAATCCTGTGTAGATTAACTAGTTTGTTTGGAACAACCATGAGCGTGTAGTTATAATTTCTTAACCCTAACCATCAAGTGTTGTCATGAGAGATACAAATTAAAAAAAAACGTTTCACCTTAAAAAAAAAATTTGCAATATGCCACTACTTGTTGATGTCATGCATTTTTCCCTTACTAATGCAGCACTGTAATGTACATGAAGAATTCTGATAAATTACTTACCATAGGCTTCTCATAGAATGGAAAACCTTGCATAGATCTTAAGGCATTAGTTGCACTATTAATATCCTTGAAGACAACAAATGCCTGTCCTCTCATTTTCAGGGTTTTCAAAGCAACAATGTCCAAAATTTGACCAAATTGAGAAAATATGGCGTATAAGGACTTCTTCAACTCTGTACAACAAAATATAAAGAAACAACAGTGATTAGAAAGAAAACAAACTGAAGAAATATGTACTAAATTTACAATATGAAGTGTGACACACTTTGACAAACAAATAGTGTGACATCTTTATTAATTGGAATAGGAATGGAATAGGAAGTGAGTTTGTTTCTGTTCCAGTATTAAAAAGGGAAGGATGTATGCTGATCATTCAAACGACAGTCACATGGAGACCGGTCAATTAAAAGCCTCAAACCAGCTGCGTTAATCTAGCACTAATACAAACTCAGAGGCCATAAGTTTGACCAACAAGCCTGCTCAAGTGCACTGCAATGGTTGCATAAAATAACTATTGAAACAATTCTTCAATGTGCCTAATGCCATGACATTAATATCATGACAAGAAACAAAGTAAAGTCTACAGTTGGTAGTTATTGTAATGTATCCATGGACAGTCACTATCAAACTACAATATCATATCATGGAGGTTATTTATTAACCACATGAAAATTTTCATTACGTCCTTTAATTAAACCGTCTACATACCATCTTTTTTTATCTTTTCGTTCAAGTTGTTGATGTATATCGTCTGATTGGGAGGAATATTCATTTTGAAACTCACACTTTCTCTGTAATAAAAATAATTCATAGAGTTAGCAAAAGTTAAAAAATAGTATAGATACAGGAAGACAACTGACAACATGACCGAAAACCGAATCTTGTGCAACTCTAATACTAACAAACTTTTTAACAACTTCACAACGTATTAAAACAATTTTGACTATGCCTCTTCATGGCAAAATTTATGTGCAAGATATGTACACAATATGTCAGACTCCAGTCATGTACGTGTGGTACCTGCCTCTGTATGCAGCTTACTTAGCTTGAGCAGTCACAAGAAACAGCAGTTGAATTGTGTTTGCACCCTCGTTTACCCAGTGACATTTTTTGAGATGCAATAAGGGTCCATTCAAAAATGGCCGGGATCCATAAAGCTTTGAAGGATAGTAATTCTGAGCGAATTGAAAAAGATTATTTGCAATCACTTTTAAAAAGGAGAGTAATTTGAACAGCCAAAGCAGAGTTATTTTACACAAGTGAATGGGCTGGCTGTGTGGCTAAGGATTGACTACTCGTCCTAAATAAAACACAATGACCGAGGTTTGTTCCGCTGTCGTCTCCACCAACCCAATGGCCATAGGTTGTCATGTTGTACAAAATCCTATTAAAAACTTTTCACCCTTCACGTTTGCATACCACACTTTTTTTTTGGAAACCAAACTACCAAATTTCGCAAAAATTATGTGTTCTTTGTACTCTCAGTCTTTTTAAAAGATTAGTAATTTCAACAACCAAAGCATTCAAGGCTTCTCATAGAATGGAAAACCTTGCATTAATCTTAAGGTATTATTTGCACTATTAATTTCCTTGAAGACAACAAATGCCTGTCCTCTCATTTTCAGGGTTTCAAAGCAACAATGTCAAAAATTTGACCAAATTTAGAAAATGTGGCATTTAACTTATAAGAACTTCTTCAACTCTGTACAACAAAATATAAAGAAACAACAGTGATTAGAAAGAAAACAAACTGAAGAAATATGTACAAAATTTACAATATGAAGTGTGACACACTTTGACAAACAAATAGTGTGACATCTTTATTAATTGGAATAGGAATGGATTAGGAAGCAAGTTTGTTTCTGTTCCAGTATTAAAAGGGGAAAGATGTATGCTGATCATTCAAACGACAGTCACATGGAGACCGGTCAATTAAAAGCCTCAAACCAGCTGCGTTAATCTAGCACTAATACAAACTCAGAGGCCATAAGTTTGACCAACAAGCCTGCTCAAGTGCACTGCAATGGTTGCATAAAATAACTATTGAAACAATTCTTCAATGTGCCTAATGCCATGACATTAATATCATGACAAGAAACAAAGTAAGGTCTACAATCGGTAGTTATAATGTGAGAACTAGGAGTATGACTCAAGTCAAGGTTCTTTATGTTCGTTCCGCTGTCGCTGTCGTCTCCACAAACCTATACTTTGTCATGCTGTAAAAAATCCTTTTCAAAACTTTTTGCCCTTCACCTATGCATGCCACACTTCTTTTTTGAAACCAGAATACCAGATCTCGCCAAAATGATGTGTTCTTTGTAATCTCATTCTCAGTCTTTTTAACAGGTAAGTAATTTCAACAACCAAAGCATTCAACATGTTCAAGGGAATAGTATAGCTGTTAAAGACTGGTGGACACATTTTTAGCTGGTTAAAAACCCCAACCAACCGCAGGGGATTCGCCCGGATCATTCAATCTTAGCTGCACTTGAAGATAGACGCCTTAGAGGGGACCTCATTCATTGAAGTGTACAAAATATTGACTGGGAATGAAGGCATACAATTACAAGCTAATGAATTTTCCGAGTTGGTAACAAATTCCAAAACTAGAGGTCACCCACTGAAAATCAGGAAGAAACACTGCAATCTAAATATCAGAAAAAACTTTTTCACAAATAGAACTATCACCCACTGGAACACCCTCCCAGCCCATGTAGTACAGGCCAAAACAGTCTCTATGTTTAAGAGACTGTATGTTTTCAAAGGGGCTAACAAAGAGGCAGCTTGGCTCACCAGCCCCTCAAGCCGCCTACCTGCCTCGACCAGATAAGCGGCGCTACGGTGAGTTACTTTTAAAAAATAATATAAAAAAATAGTGCAGCACGAGTGGCGAGGTCTATAAACTTTATTGACCTGGCCACTCCGGCACTCGTGCCGTGGGACTAGGTTAGGTAGGGCTTGGGCCCCCCAAAAATAGTGAGGGGGAGTCCAGCGTATTCTGGCACTAATTATGGGCTTTGTCCCGTCGCGTTGTCTCGAGTTCAGTCGGTCAACAACTGCCGTGCTACCTACGACTTGTGCTGTATGTAGTGCTGTATGTAGTGCTACCTATATACGACAGTGCTAGCTTTTGATGAATTGTGCACATTGTAAAATGGAAGGCTATCAAGCAGGGAAAAAATACAAGAGAAAACTTTCACAATGCCCTACAAACATAGATAATCACGATGCCATTCCTAAGGTTTCTAGATTGGATGTTGTTCATAAATGGATGATTTTAATGGATTTAATTTCTAAATACTCACACTTCGAGAGACAATGTGCTCACTGCAACCTTGTTCGTTGGATTACCGTTTAAGAGCGCCCTCAAGCGAGAGTAATTGTAATACCGTATCTGTTGTACGATGAGGGCAGCACACAAGAGAAAAGGTGATTTTTTGTTTTGTCAGGCTCGGACAGGTCTCATCCAGACTGCTGGAATGGGCCGCAGCTGATGAGCTTGTACAAACAATTATTTCTTGTTCCGGATGTAGTGATTCATGATGAGAACAATTGTACTGCTGCTGGTGATCGGCGCAATGCTCACATTCACAACATGATGTCCATGTCCACAGGCAGGCTCATTGCCCAATCCAGCTGCTAATGGTAGACTATTATTCACTGGCGGATAAATCCTAATCTTCAAAGGAATCCAGAATCCAGTGACAAAGCGAGAGTAATTCTTGGTTTGTTTGGTTATCAACTCGTTCAATATTGTCGTAGCTTGTTATAATGCGGTCATAGCTCTAATGTATTATTTTCTCTGTGGATTGCGTAATGTGATCGACTTATTTTGCAGCCAAACATAAACTACAGTTTCTGCATTTAACTTGTAAGTTAAAAAGAAGAAGAAAACAATGTGAACATGTTCTTGTGCACTTGTTACTAATACGTTCCCACTGCCGCAACCAACCAAAACGACACTTTCAGCTCTGTGGATTGTTGAGCAAAATATTTACACAAATGGTGGCAGCGGTTTCACTGTAGGCCTACCTTTATAAGGGCTTCAACGTTTAAAAATTGAAATAATATTTTGAAAGTGACTCATGTTAAAAATGGTGCAAATACCACCATAACCCTTTTACAACATGACCAAGTGCTGATGTGACGTCACTAGGGTGAGTTAAGATTAGGCTTATTTGCGCTTTTGATCGTAAGGCAATGTTGACATTAGAAAGGCGACGAATAGTGTAGGGATTAGTGAAGCTAGTGTGTAATTAGGGCTGTGGTACTGTATACAAAAGTCAAACTGGACTTCATACATCCACACTAATAAAACCACAAGGCTTTAAAATCAACCCCCATTCCCATCCATAACTATGTTGATATGGAATTAAATAAAGAATAACAGTTTGTTATAGAATACAACTAAACTCGTTTGTTGTTATCATACGCTTGAGCAAATTAAAAACAATTACCTTGAAATGAATTCATTATGAAGCATAATGAAGAGGGTCAACAGTATGCACGTAATTCGTTTAAGCGAAACACCCTGGTTTTGTTCGTCAATATTTGAGAGTTTACTCACCGGATTAATTATCGGACCATTTAGGCGTCTACGGGCTTGATGTATTTGGAAAACGTTCTACCATTTAATCTGATTACTGCATGGAAAGTGTAGCATGTTAGTCAAGAATTGTACGTACACAACCTAGTACATGGACGGTATAAGATCCAACATAGAACACTTATTTCTGTAGAGTGCTCATCATACCATTTGCCAAACCCGGAGATATGTAACATTTCATTGGAACTTATCCCTCTTCCGCAGGACGGTCACACACATTATTTTGAAGGTACGTGTCTTTTATTACTATTCTTCTGTTGAAATAAAAGATCCGTAACGAACTTTTTAGAAATTTAGTTTGCCGGCGAACTAATTATCCAGAGTTAGAATGTTACAGTTAATCTATGAACAGTTGTTCAATACCATTTTGAATGTATAATGACTAAGTAATGTTCATACGAAACAAGTTTCATCGTTGGTTGGCAACAGTATCTGATGAGGAATTGCTTTCAAATGAAGATAGTCATGTCTATGTCAAAGCTGAATTTGCGACTGATGAGCAGCAGAACAATATCTTCAAAATTGTTGTAACGTTATAAGTGCCCCCATTGTCAGTGAAGACAGTCTACACAAAAAGAACAATTCCTTGGCTTCTTTAGAAGAAGATCCACGGGACAAAGGGTTATACGCTAACTAGAGTAATATAAGTCGTTTTTAATGGTCAATTATAGGTTTGTTGGTAAAAGTGTTGATTACTCCAAACTGAAGCTAGAATGCCAACCCATGAAGAAGATGGAAACCATACGGAGCAGGTTGATACTGACCTCGAACAAACACAGCCAGGGCAATCTCAACTCCACGACACGCTCAAATGGTATGATGAATCATTGATTACACTGATGACCAGTTTACGTATCCATCAGCCGAAGGAAGCTGTTACTATAAAGGCATATAGTTTTATATAATAACAAAATAATTATATAACGAGAAAGCACTTTGCATTGCCTAAGTAGACGCAAAATAACACGATTTCCCAAGACATGTTTTTCAAAAACTACATTATTTTATGAAACCTATTTATTCATCTGTTGAACGTTGTGCTTAATGAATTCGAGGTTGAACGAGAACTACGAGAGAGCAGAGGGTGTTTGTCTTCCAAGATGTGTGCTGTACACTCATTATATCGATCTATGCAAAAAGAGAGTTTTTACGCCAGCCGGGGCAGCCACATTCGGAAAGGTAAGAAGGTATTGTAGTCACTGTAAACTTATACAAGTAAAGTCTGACTTCGTGTTGTAAAATAAATTATATGTGGAACAAGACTAGTAAACAGAAAAGTAAAAAAGAAGAAAATATGTTAAATATATATATATATATATGTTAGAAATAAATGAACTGCCGCTTATAAAAGTAAAGTCTGACTTCGTATTGGTATGTGTTATACCAGCGCTGTAGTAAAAAATTATAATAGTAATTATTTGTAATAAATAAATGAACTTATTGTTTATTGTTGTTTCGTCAGATTATTCGCCAGATGTTTCCGAAACTGACCACGCGGCGACTTGGCACACGGGGTCAATCGAAGTAAGTTTGTTTATTTAATTCAATTCGTTGTTAACATTATATTACTTGAAACAAAAATTGATCGAATCCCTGAATTTGGTTTCCCTTTTTTGTTTCCTGCCATAAAGATTTTTAATAAGACCAATTGTAAACAATAACAACAAGCATCGTTCTAAGTTGTTACTGCATAGTATTGTAAGCACGAACTTTTCTTAAACATTTTCTTTGAATCCGTTATAGGTACCATTATTACGGCATCGGAATCAAGAAAACTTCTATCTATTACCATTCGGTGTATTCTGGAAAGGGACTAACTAGGTATGTAACAGTAGATTACAGCTAAAGATGAAATTTAATCAAGTATAGCGTGAAATAAATATTAAAAAGTAAATTTAGTGTTAATATTTCATTTTTTACAGAAAGTTTATCCTCAACTAAATTTATCTATATACATTATTTTTTATTCAATACAGATTTTCAGAAACAAAAGTTAAAACTGAGGTAAGATTTATGATCTAAAACGTTAAATTTTTAGACGCATCAGTTGAGACGGATGCTCAAGCGAAATAAAAATGTTAATGACGACGTATAAGGGAAAATGAAAGTCATAAATGGAGGTCATCTGAAAAGATAAGTGAGAAATGTTTTGTTTGCTTGGAGAATGGGCTGAGTTAGGAGTTTGTATAATTATTATAAATATTATATGGAATACATCACTTCTAAGAAACATACATCTCTAGTTGATATGAAACGTATGGATACCAACGACATCTCAATGATTGTTTTTGTTAAAGGGATCCGCACGTAAATTTTCTCTGAGCTCCAAGTCTGGAACCCTACTTCCTGATTTTCTGAAGGCCGGAAATTTGATAATAGAAGAGGAAAACAGCTCCGAAAAGGTACAACGATGTGTATGTTTTTGTTTGTTGTGCATTTGTTCGTGTGATTCATTTGGGCTCACGGAAGGGCCCTTATGTGGGTCTTTTACACAATGGAACAATGGACCTTACAAAGGTTTTTTCAGAGAAATTCTACAGAAAAGGGAATATTAATAACAAAAATGGGGACGTCGCTAAAAATAACTAATTCTAAACAATGGGAGAACAAAGGGGTGTGTTCGGTTTGCACCATTATCAACATGCGTGTTGAATATAGTATGATTACCTGTAATAACTTAAGGACGGTGTAATCGAAGTCAAGCGCCATTTTCCCTGTCCCGTATCGACAATGAGCTAAACCCATCAGTTGTTGTTTTTTCTCATTTAAGGTGGAGACATTTCTACTGATGTACCAAACCCATTGCCAACGTATTTTGGACACCGTTGTGTCTTCCAATTTTGAAGAGGTAAATTCAAGATTTTAAAAGAAAAACATGACTTAAATTTGTTGAATTAAATTTTGTGTCAGGAAATCCTTTTTATGTGCTATTACATTACTTTCCATTGCAGGTCCAGAACTTCTTGCTTCATTTCTGGCAAGGAATGCCGAAACATATGCAGCCACTACTGTCATGTGACGTCATTATCGACGTCATTGCTTTATGTGACTCTGTTTTGTATAAAGTAAGTAAATAATCATATTTAAGACGTATCTATAAACTTAAGTATTACTCGGCTTTCATGGAATGCACAGGATCAAATTGGTAAAACTGTTAGATATAACAGGCCCTGTCAAATTATCCGACGGCTGTTGCTCTGGGCTTCCTATGCTTCAACGCATGTCACGTGACGATCAAGCCACATTTGCAGCTGCATATGCTAATTTGGAGACGGCCTCAAGTTCTTTAGCATAGTCAAGTAAAGAGAATATAGAGAGAGAGGTACATGGTAAACAGTAATTCGTGTAGACCATTATTGTTTATACATGGTACGATATGATTTCAGGTTCTTATAGACGTGTTAATACCATCGAAGATTCAGGATATACCAGAGGGTCTTAGCATAGATATCTTAACATTTGCTAAGAAACTTCCCGTTTGGTTAGACAGCTCTTTGGATCAAATGAGCAAGAAACTTCGACTACGGAAAATGAAAGGTAAGATTAAATCTTGAAAGAGTATTCTGTATAAATTGAAATGCTTTGAGGCATAGACACTCATATTTTGAATCGAAGAGTAAAACACAAAAGATGCGATCTTTACTTGAATGTATTTGATTTCCTTAAATTTGCAGTGTTGTCGTCATTTGTAAGAAGCTTGCGCAGACAAGTATCATTTGTTCATTTAGCACAGGTAAGTTTTTTGTAAACAAATTATTTTAGGCCTTGGTTTTAGTAAAAAGTAATGCACAATCACTTTGCAACACATAAAAAGTGAACTTTAAAAATGAAATTAAAACGATACGTTTCTGTTTTATCCTCGGAAACAGACAGCGAGAGGTGTGCTGTTAAACCACGAAGCAGTCAATCAAATGACACGAGATCTCGTTGAACTCAACTTGAGCGAGAACGTCATGCACAAAGATATGAGCCAATCAGTGAACAGTATTGCTGAAGCAGGTATGTTGATTTTTCGACTCTTCTCGGTGCTCATATCCCAAACATGATAAGCCATGTTCATTGTGTTACCGTAAGTTTTACACTTTACAAGGCTTTTGACAAACATGTGTATTTGCCTTTTTCTGTAGTGCTACGAGAGTTTGAAAGTCTGTTAGCAAAACAAGCTCCGTTGGAAGCATTTGTTGAATGGATTGATAGTCTGATCGATCGGTTCGTCTTAAAGGTAATTCTAAACGTCAAGCGTTTCCCCCCTTTTCCCCACCAATGTCATCTCGGAGCAATGATATTGACGCAACTATACAAAACACCAGCGTGACGCAAGATTAACTCTTTCTTGACCAGTGGAAATTCTCCGGAGAAAGGCAAAAAAACACTAAAAAACGTTATATCAAGGTCAAACAAACGGTTGCTATGGTAAAAGCTAACCCCCGCGATAAAAACTATTTGTTTTTACAACACGACTGTATTTCCTAAATTGTTCTGAACGATATCTGAACTTGTGTCTTTGTTCTTTTTTATCCAGGATGATAAACTGTCTAAATATTCAGACCGTTCTGCTTCATTTATGCTGAAATGGACATTCTTCACTTCTAAGATCGTAAGAGATTTGACCCTGAAAAGTGCTGTTAGTTTCGGTAACTATTCCATGTTGTTGGTTTGAATTATTATCCTTTGACTAAATTTAATTACTCAGTTACACTGCACTTTATCCAAATGTTCTTAATGTCTTACCAATGCTGCGATGTACTTAATTTTGTAGGATCACTCCATCTTGTTCACATGATGCTCACTGAGTATACATTTTTGGTGATAGAGAGTCAACATGACAAACAAACCCACGAGGATATGGTGAATGTCGTACAAAGGAACATGAAACAAACAGGTATATATTACCATATAGAAACAGCCATTACATATGTTGAGTAATATAAGGCTGTTCATAAGTTAATCATGATGAACGAGTAATTATGTTCAAACTAATTGCACAACCTGATGATTGTTATATTATTCTATTTATTGACAGAGGAAATCAGTACTAAAGCAACGGTCAGATCTTCCGTGCAGAGATCATCAACTGCTGCAGCAAACGGAGGTAAAAACAAGCGCAGGAAACATTCTAATAAAAGTGGTAAGTTATTTTGTACTTTGGAGGATGGAAAAGGGAGAAGGGCCGTAGGAAACTGATATACATGTAACAAAAACAGAAACAGAAATAAGCGACAGAAATAAGCGACAGAAAAGCGGAAGAAGAAAAAGAAGAAGAAAACAAATGAAAAGAGAGTCCCCTATTCGACTCGAGCTTCGAAAGCTTAATACGTTTCTTTCTTTGCCATAATTTGGGTACCCAAAATGGTTATAAGCCATCGTTTTTTTATGGGATAACCCTGTATTTGAACCATTTTGATGGAACTAACCACTTAATGCAATTGGTATTTTTGATTTGCAACAGAAACAAGCCCTTCTAAAGCTGACACAGCTGCACTTTCTGAAGGCAACCAAACCATCCAAGTTGAATACACGGAAGATAACGAAATTAACGCGCAGCATGACGTCACTAATGCATCACTACTGGAACATGGATATAGTGAATCATACCAAGCTACAACACTAGATCCAGTCAACTTGCCAACTTCAAACTATACATTTCGGCCTTTTAGCCAAAAGAAGAATGTGCAACCAGTCAACAGCAACTTACCATACAGTGAAGATGAGCCGCAGCTTGGATACCCATCCGTTTATGGCAATTACCCACTTCATTCCAGTCTCATAGACCCATCGTACAATAGCAGACAACAATATCATCACCACTTCCCTTTGACATATCCCAAGTGCAACATAGCATCAGATGAGGGTCCTGACTACTCCGTCTACACCACCAAAAGATACGAGCTTCCTGCCCCTAGTCAACATCCGGGCTATTTACCTCATACCCACGGTCAGATAGACGTACCGGAAGCATACGGCTGTTACATGAATTTCAGACCAAATGACTCCCTAGACGATATGCACCGACATACTTACCTACGGTTTAATTCAAGTTATAATGATATGATTGGATATCAATCTCGACACATCAGGGCTCCAGCATGGCTCCATTCTAGCTCTGACGGGTGTCTCCAAGGTAATTATAATACTTGAGATTTATTTAACAATGGTCTGTTGTCTCCTTTCTTCAAAAATAAAAGTTACACTTAAAAAAATAAACGACAAAATAACCCCAACAACAACGACTCACGGTATTATGCGAAACAAGAAGAAATACACGAGCCGATTATTGACGCCATGCAAAACTTCGAGCAGTACTTTGAGGAGTGCGTCGTATACAAGTAATTTTAAGTGACGGTTAATTTTTCCTAAATTTCTCACTGAACCGGAAAAAGGCAGGTTTGTGAAATAAAAATAATTTTTATTTTGGCCTTTTCAGACTCAACATTATCTGCAGTTGAAAATGAAGCTACAATTGGGAGCTCTGCTGGAGGGAGTGGCAATTCTCGTTTTATGGAAATAGTTCACAGTGGAAGAGACCAACTCGCTTCTTGTGAGACACCTGTTGACTATGACATGAGTAGAGTGTGCCCTGGTAACCCTTGGTAACGCACACCAATCGTCCCATAATAATTGATATTTTATTCTGTATATTATTTGTATGCTTTGAATTAGCAACTTTAAAGAAAACGTTGACAAAGTAATGGTACTATTCAGACGATAGTGAAACAATTAGAACCGTTCAAACTATTCCAATCATGTTACACATAAAATAACGATATGGGCCATCAGATCAGATGCAAGAGGCATTTCAAAATTGTAGGAAATCGGTCAATAGAGGGCGTATACCATTAAATAAAAGAAATAATCGCAAAATGCGAGACTGACAAAGTTAGCAATAAAGATTTGCTCTCCTGTAAACACCTTTGTAGTCAATATAGTGGTCAACCCATCACTAATTGCAACCAATGTTTTTCCACTGCTATGCATACCAGAGCAATCTCCAGAACACAACACTATAAATCTACTTAGAGTGGAAAGGCTTCAAATTTGCATAATATGTTGTATCCAGAACATCAACTGACCATGAGCAACTCTTGATATCAAATCATAAAATCTCTAAACATCATACATGGACATCATGAGATTTAGCAAACATGAAAATAGCAACAATAGCAATGCGGATCAACAATTCAAGAATAGTATTTGACAATTTCCAAGGGAAGTTCCCGAAGAATCATTTTAAAATGAACACATCATTCTTTGAAATGTAATAAAAGTGTATAAATGAGACAAGCTTTGGTATAATAAACCATTGATTTTCAAACTTAATCATGATCATAAGAACCTAACTTATAAACATTAATTAGTAAAATAATACAATCATCATTACTGTAGTGTGTGAGCTTAATCCTAGGAAGATCAAAGAGTTTATGAATACAAAATTGGTTCTATATGGAATAAGATCTCATTTGGACCTGATGGGACAACATTAAATGTGTATTAATGTGTATTAATAAATGTGAATTAACCCTTTAGAGACCATAGCAGCCATAAGCCTATACAAAATTATATTTACACGTTGCATAGTTTTTCATACACAAACTGGAGTGGTGATATTTTTCTTTGTAAGAACGCCCTCAAGAGATACATTTAACCGAGTAGTTTTTGATTGTTTAACCTTTATAGATAAAAAGGCTTCTGTGCATAACTAATTATCCACTAATTCTAAAAGTTTTTGTCGATAAAACGTCGGCCTGAGCAATTTCTGCCTCTATTTTGGAAATAGTTTTTGAATGTAAACAATAATAATAGTTTTTACCAACGAAAGTTCCCCATTGCTTTTACCAGTATTGATGACAAGGCAATTTTCTTGTCAGTGATTGTCACCGTCATGGTTTGAAGTGTGGGTTGTAATAACGGTTCAAATAAAAAACGATTGTACAGGTGTTTGTGCAAGAGTGTCAAAGCTCTGTGTTGAAGCTGTCGTAGTTTAACGACGGTGACCAAACACATCACAACGTGGATATTCTCAACTTGAGTGAGGGATTCACACCCTTCCAACCTTTGTGCGCGAGTCTAACAAAGTGTATAGAGGTTTTTCATCTGACGTCACTGGCCCCGCCTACCGAAACAGCAGCCATCTTGCCGGTCATGGTTACGGTCATGTACTGTGATCTTGCTGCTGGTCATTGAACGGCAATATGGCGTCTGAATCACACAGTCACGTGATGACATCACCTCTATACATGGTAAAGGTGTTAGAATTTGTTGGAAGGTTTGAAAAATTTCAAATTTGGGCGCGTTATCAGGGTGAGGGAAGGCATGCACAAATTTTGCCTAACAGAAAGGCATGAAAAACAGGGTTGTTAAGAGGGTCAATAGGGTTATTGAAAGTTTTAAGAGGGTTGTTAAAACCCTTTATATACCAGACCATAATAATAGTTGAGTAAAATTGAAATATTTTTTTTGTGATCCATTGGGGTTAAAACTTGATATATCCCCCCCCCCAAAAAAAAATTAATTAATGACTTTTCTAATTAATGACTGTAGCATATATGCTACATTAGGTGATATCGTCATGAATTTACATGAATTTACATACATGTACATGCAGTGCATAATGCGGATGTGTACATTTACATGTATACATACACACATTGTACATGTACATAGCACTTTGTCGTGCATCACCCGTAGTAGCTTTTCTGCTACAGCCGTTTTGAAAAAAATCCTGTTGCTAGGCTAAGATATGTTTCTTTGAAATATGTCCTTTATGTGAATCTACTGGGTATAGGGGAGAAGATAAACAATGAGATATTTACCTGACAATCACCTCAAACTTGGTAGAACACCATGAAATATGCCAACTTTCAGAAAATGTTCATCAGCAGATCGACACGTTTGTTATTAGAGTAAAATGGCACTAACTAGCTATCTACAGCCAAAAGAGGGGGCTATAACACTTCTAGAGAAGTAGCATAATGCTTCAATAGGTAACAAGTGATGTGTTTTGTATTTAGAGGATGGAATACTAGCCCAAAATCGGTGTAGCATAAATGCTACAAAGGTGCACAAAGGGTTTTAAGAGTGTTGTTGTTAATAGGGTTTATAAGGTTTTTAATAGAGTTAAGAGTGTTTAGAGAGTTATTAACAGTGTTAAGAGGGTTGTAGGGTTGTTAACAGGGTTAAGAGTGTTGGTGTACGAGTTGGTGTACAAGATGGTGTACGAGTTGGTGAACGAGATGGTGTACGAGTTGGTGTACGAGTTGGTGTACGAGTTGGTGTACGGGTATGGGTACGGGTACGGGTTCGGGTACGGGTTCGGTTAGGGTTAGGGTTAGGGTTAGGGTTAGGGTTAGGGTTAGGGTTAAAAAAATGTATAATTGCTGACATTGTTTCAAGGTAGTGATTTCCATGTTGCTATCCAAAAAAGGAAACAACTGAAAAAATATACAAAGAGACACAAATCTTACACAATACAGTACAATAATCTTTCCATTCATCCAGGGCATCCTAAATTCCGTGACTTTTTTGTAAATTCACCTTAATAATGATTGTATTTTAAAAGCTGAAATAACGTCAATATGCTAACATTGAAACCTAAAAATCACCACTTTTTAAAAAAATCAACATGAAGTAATATATTTTTCTAACGTTGCGTCTTCGAAGAAACAACCTTGAATACGTGTGTGCGATTCGCCAATGGAATTATTGTAGAAATGCCGAGATTGAAACAACGTGATTCATTGGTTCTATATGGAATTAGATCTCATTTTGACTTGATGGGACCACATGAAATGTATTAATAAATGTTTATTAACCCTTTATGCCATAAGCCTATATTTCTTTAAAAATAAAGTTTACACGTTGCATAGTTTTCTTTAAACAAACTGTAGCGGTGTTAATTTTCTGTGTAAAACGCCCTCAAGAGTTACGTTTTGAACTGAGCAGTTTCTGTTTGTTAAACCTTTATTTGTAAAAAGACGACTGTGCATAACTAATTATCGACTAATTTTGATAGTTTTTGTAGATAAAACATGGGCCCGATCAATTTCTGCCTCTATTTTCGAAATATGTTGTGAATGTAAACAATAATAATAGTTTTTACAAACGGAAGGTTCCCATTGTTATTACCAGTATTGCCGAAAATGCTTTTTTTGTCAGTGATTGTGACCGTCATGATTTTAAGTTTGGGTTGTAATGAGTGTATAAATACAAAAACGATCGTATAGGTGTTTGTACAAGAGTGAAAGCTCTGTGTCGAGACTCTCGTGGGTTTCACAACGTGGATATTCTCAACTCGAGTGAGGGATCCACACCCTTCCAACCCTTGCGATTGATTCAAATAAGGTTTCAAGAGGTTTTTCAGCTGACGTCACTGGCCCGATTACCTGAACGGCAGCCATGTTGCAGGTCATTGTCACGCTCATGAACTGCGAGTCATTGACCGGTAATACGAAGTCTGAAACGAACCGTGACATGTTAACATCACGTGACTGTAGAACCTGAACACGCGGTAAAAGTGTTGCAATTTGTTGGAAGGTTTCAAAAATTTCAAATTTGGGCGTGTTTTCGGGGTAAGGGAGGGCATGCACAAATTTTGCATAACAGAAACGGCATCCAAAACAGGGGTTGTTAATAGGGTTATTGACAGTGTTAAAAGGGTTGTTGTTAATAGGCTTAATAAGGTATTAACAATGTTAAGAGGGTTGTTAACAAGGTTAAGGATGTTAATAGGGTTGTTAAAAAGGTTAAGAAGGTTGTTAAGAGTGTTAATAAGGTTAAGAGGGTTGTTAACAAGGTTAAGGATGTTAATAGGATTGTTAACAAGGTTAAGAGTGTTAAGAAGGTTATTAAGAGTGTTTTGAAGTTGTTAATATGGTTAAGAGGGTTGTTAACAAGGTTAAGGATGTTAATAGGTTTGTTAACAAGGTTAAGAGTGTTAAGAAGGTTATTAAGAGTGTTTTGAAGTTGTTAATATGGTTAAGAGGGTTGTTAACAAGGTTAAGAGTGTTAATAAGGTTGTTAAGAGTGTTTCTAAGGTTGTTAATAAGGTTAAGGGGGTTGTTAACAGGTTAAGAATGGTAATAGGGTTGTTAAGAATATTGTTAAGAGTGTTTTTAAGGGTTGTGACGAGATCATAAAGTTGTACCACGTTGTTGCAAT